>OV884020.1:95912612-97112612 GCA_930367235.1 Sarcophaga rosellei
TAACATCAGCAAAGAACTTCATAGAAAAATCATCCAGCTCCATTTTTTAATCATTAAAGTTCCTTACCATTACAACGAATACATTTTCATAGATGCCGACTCTAGATCGAGTTTAACTGGAAGATATCATGAATAAAACTGAAAGAAAGCAATGAAATAATGAAGAAAATAGTGAAGACGCTTTGTGTCTGCACAATGTTCTTTAGAGTAATCAAAAATTAATGAGGACTCTTTCAGTAAACTTTTTTGTTATCCAATAATTTTCAAGTAATTATCGTGTTAGGAGAGATGAAACAGTTTTATTACAATTTTTAGCTTCGCTGGTGTCCATGTCTAACACAATACTGCATCAATTGAATACTCTAACGAGGTACTAATGGATATCGTTTCACTTGACCTCATCGTATTTTGAAGTATTTCTGAAAATATTAAAAGTAACAATTTAATAATAAAATAAATAATTAAAAACTTATTATAACATTTATTATTAAAATTTATTGTATTTGAAACCTTTTTGTATTGAAAGGTCATTGTTTGCTGTTCAAACTCATTTGAGATTCGATAGTTTTTTTGGTCCATTTAATGAATCATTACAGTAATTTGTATAATTAATAATTTTTGGCATGTATTTTAAATTTTTGTTTCGCATATTTAAATAAAAATAACAATAAGATGTCTACATACATACATATGTATGTATGTATGTAACGAATAAACAATAACGCTATAGCACTACAGCAATCTCAATTATTTTTAAAACTTTTAAATGGTACTTGATGAACATCTTTTCGTGTTCTTCTTCCGTAAAGAAGGCGAATGAAATAAAATGATTTGAAAAGTATTTTTTGTAACGTCTTGCAACGATCATCACATTGGATTCTCATGTTCATTATTCCTGAAAATATGTAATATTAAGAACTTCCTGATATCACCTCTAAAGTCAATAAGAAAGACAAAAAAGAGACTGCTTAGTAAGGATGGTAGAATTACTCCAGAATTTAATCTGAACTTGTTAAATGGGTCCCCATAATACACTATGATACCTGAGAAAGATGGATGGAAATCTGGACATATGATTTTTGAAATTAAAACTGACTTAAATACTTTGAACATTTACAAGCCAATTTGATCAATTGATGCCATCATTCATAAAGTAATGCCAACAGATCACCTTGTGTAGTGTACCATACAAAAATCGTATTGATTGTCGTCGAGCAGGCTATTGGACGAAAGATATTTAAGGGCAAATAGCCATACTTCAGCAAGAAGCAAAAATTCCAGTTCTACATTTTAAGCATAAGCGAACCCTTTTAGGTTTAGTGCTGGCATACCGTTCGTGTGATCGAAGGCAGTCCTAAAGCCATTGAAAGCTAAAATTAGTTATCACCACCTGACAATTTATGGTGCTGAATCGAAAATGTGAAGTTTTGTCATAAAATCCAAAGTTATTTTGACAAACAACTTCCTGAGTTGTGTTTCCGTATCGACACTGAGTAAAATGATTAATTATCTTTAACATATGGTAGCGTAGACTGTATCTGTCACTCTAAGGATAATAACGGGAAAATTACCGATACTTTAAGATACAAGCCCATCGCGATATTTTAAAATTTACCAAAAGTACGAATTCATTATTCGGAACGCCGTTTTTGAGCTGCAAATAAAAAACATGTCAACGTAATTATTCATTTAACAAACGCAATGAAATCGTTAATTGCATTTGAGGCCACAATATCTCCAAAATTTGTCGAATTTAATCCAATAATAGTTGGTTGCCCATGGAAAAGCCAAACAAAAGAAAATGTTTTCCAAACCATTAAATCAACCAATTGTATCTAATATAGTGGTCAAGGGGAAAAACACATACTCATACTCATTTTCATGCATGCATGAAATAAAAACAGTACAATAAACACTGTATAATTATTTATTAAATAAATGGCAAAATAATAAATTAAATCACGGGGTTTTTTTTTTTTTTTTGATAGAAAATTAGAATTCATACACATACAAACAAACAAACACCCAATTATGCAGATACAAAAGTATAAATCTTTTTTGGAATTTAGCAAAACATTAATAAACAAAAGCAAAAATTAAAATGAAAATGAAAATGAAAATGAATGGAATTATAAAAATCGTGAAATGTACAATGTATGTACAATGAAAAAAAAGAGAGGAGAATAATTATAATAAATTTGTATGTTTAAACGAAAGTAATAATTTTGGGTAAACACAACACAATAAAATAAAATTAAATAAAATGGAATTGAATTGAATAGAGCAGAATAGAACAGAATAGAATAGAAGAGAATATAAAAATTAAATTCATTTTGCGTTTTGATTTTATGCTTTTTCTTTTGTTGTTGTTATTATAGTGAAAAATGGTGGTAAAAGTATTCATTAACAACATTTCCGTTTCCGATTCCGATTCAAATACCATAAATTTTATTGAATATAACAACAACAACAACAACAAAATATGGCCAAAAGCTAAAATCACCAACAACAACACCATAAGGAAACAAACATTTAAAAACAACCAAAAAAAAAACAAAAACTATAATAACAATGCCAATAATAATCATTTACATAAATATTAGCAGAATGCCTTCTAATAGTAGTTGTATGTACATACATACATACATATGTATGTACAGTAATATGTTCGAATTCAGAGTTAGCTAATGAGTGGGATGGAGTTCAAATATCAGATTTTCATTTCTTACATCAGATGTTTATGCTGGTCATTGGGCTTTCTTTATGTACATACAGTTTAATATTAATTTTATTTTTTTTTTTTTTCAATTTAATTCTCTTCTTTTTTCTTCTAAACAGCTTCTAATTCGAAGTGTTCTTACTGGCTACGCTCCTGCATATGTGTATTCGTTGGCGTACGTCCTATATCGTAAATTTTTTAAAATATCAAAGTACAAATGCTAGTTTGTGTCACAGCGTTATGACAAACACCACTGTCAAGTCCAATTTCATAACAACAATCGCCTCTGGTAGGAGGTATGAATAACGAAAAATTGGCACTCAATTTATTACAATTCAATAATTGAATATGACCTAAGTTTTTCGAGTTTTCGAAACTTGTTATATAATCACTCTCTGCCTTGCTATGACGTAGTGATGTTTACTATTGTTTATTTCCAACATGTTCTCAACAAAAGTACATAGGGAGGTGTTAAGCTACTAATCCCACATCAGATATACTATACACCTATGTATGCGCCCAGGAGAAATTATTTCTTTGGTATAATGGGAGATAAGATTACATTCATTTCAAAAAAAAAAGATATTTCACACTAATTTTTTAGCGCCTACAATCAAATATCCGCCGAACTTCGGAAAATTACATACGATGTCGAAAATACTATCTCAAAGTGGGTCTCCAAGTCCCTACTTACGGCCTTGAAAAACGAAATTTCTTTTTGTGGAGCACAAAATATATTCATTCCATGTAATTCATAGCTGGATTGGTACAAAGCATCATAGGCATCATCTTATTACTTTCAGGAATAACGATTTTCAGCTAAGGAGTCATTGGTCTAGTGCAACGGCTCTCGGGATAATAGTTTTACCATTTGCCGCTGCCCAGAAATAACACTCTTGCTGAACATACACATATTTTAGTTCCACAACTGGCGGTGCTTTCTAACTCAAAATTTTTTAATATTAGGAAACAGTGATGACAGTTTCTCCCCTCTGTTTAAAGTGGTTTTTGCTTCTACACGACGCCACCCGTCTTTGGAGTGTAAAATATCAAGAACTAAATATGATACAATTATGAAAAAATAACGAAAAGCCGACAGATCATCAATAAAGGTTATATTATACGTTAAGATAGTCTTCCATAGTGGCAAGCTTACGTAAACTTGTCATATGCCTAATGACAGTAAATGATCAAATTAACGGTTCCAGAAAACTATAAGTTGGCAACATCTGTTTTTATTTTTCTTGTATAATCGTATAATAGTTAAAATGTTTTTGGTTACTGTTACAACAGGAACCGTTATTATTAAAGTTAAAAGCTGAAAAACAGTTATCATTCCATGCGACATCACGTGGCCAGTAGAAAAATGGACTTTAAGTAAAGAATTACCAGTTTTTGGTAAATTATAACAGCTTCAGTTGTGTAATACTATATAACAGTTAATGTTGTGAATCTAAATAATAACAACGTTCTTAAGTGACATTTTCAAGTGGGCTGATAGCACAGCTATAATTTTTTAGTATAACATTTGTTCAAATTCTTATAACATATTATAACAGTATAAAATTATACGCACTATACAGTATAAAACAGTGTTACAAAATTTAAATTTTGAAATAGTATTGAACTATAACTGAAGAAGTACCTTTTTCCATCAAATGGTACTTTATTAAAAATGTTTACTTATACATACTTAATACATGTAGAATGGAATAGAAAAACTAACAACTTTATACAATGTTTCTCATATACAAAACAAGAACAGTAACGAAATGAACGTTCATTTCGGCAACTGTTCTATTGCGTTTCGTATTCTTAAAACGAATGCATGGACGTTGGCTAACCGCGGCTAAAGACCTTTCTTTTAGTATTATTTTGAACTGTTGCTAACCCACCCCATTAATAGTCGAAAAGCGCAAACCATAAAAACTGTAATAATAAATAATAAAATAAAAAAATTATTCAAAAATTCATTTACAAAATTATTTAAATTTTGTACTGTATGCAGTATTCTTTTTTATTTTTTAGAATTTTAAATAGAATGACACCATGGCAACACTGCCTTACTCATTCGTTGAGTATGCTTCCCTTTTAGTCAGTGTTTCACTAATCGAGATTCATTATCCTTAATACAAACCTCACCGTTGCATATGGTAACCGGAAATGTCGGTTAATGTCTCCGCTAACATAGATGAACACTGCTTATCCTAGACATACACCGTCCAAATCACGATTTACAGAACATGGATGTATGGTAATACAGTACCCTTTCGAATAAGGCCACTTTGGTGAGTTTCGCTTTTATTCACCACACCGGAAAAATTCACCACATTTTGTAAAAAAACTCACCACACTGGAAACTCACCACAACAACAAAATTCACCACACTTAAAAAAAAAAAAATTAATAAAAACTTAATTTTATAATTTGCCTTTCCCTCCCTCTCCGCCCGTCGTATATGGAACCCAAACTCCAACAATAACGAACAGCGGATGCAGTGACAACACACAACACCACAATTACAACAACAACCTACCCCTCCCTTTCCATTTTGGCTCACTCATTTCTTCTCTCACACACACACACCAACAGCAGAGAAACACATCCAACCAACAACAAACAAACACACACACAACACATGCCTGAGATTTGAACTGTGGCCTTACGGCTACTAACAACTAACTAAACTACCCACTAGACAGATAGATATTGAATTAAAAAATAATTATACCCGATATACACCAGAAATAAATTCAGCTCTATAGATGTTTCTCCCTGACCGCTGTGTAAAAGATGTCTGCAACCTTCAAAGAAAGTAGTTTTTAAGAGATATCAGGAATTATAATATATGTATAATAATTATTATTATTTACTTGTAGTAAGAAAATTTGTTCGGATATACCGTTAGAAATATAGTTTAAATTGATAAACTTCTTGAACATCGCTTATTACTTACTTACACTAATATTATTTAATTAATTCAGAATTGTATAGACATCCCTGTACAACAAACAACATACAAATATGTAAACATATTTGTTGTAAATACTATATACGTACGAACATATATTTGTTGTATAAAGAACGCAAACTTAATTAGTAAACAACAACAACAAAAATGACAAAAAAATATCATAAAAAAACTTGAAAAAAGAAAACATCATCATTAATAAATCGATCGATTTCTAACTGTGCGATTAACTTTTTAAATTGCCCAACAAACCAATTCAATAGCAATTAGTCCACAGCTAACGAAGTCGACAAACGGCAACAGCAACAGCATTCACAGTAGCCAACAAACGAGTCGATAATGGAAGAAAAATAAAATAATAAAAATTAACACCAAAAAGAGATGCCGACACCGCCATCACCACATCACCGTCGCCATCAGCAGCGTCTCAGGCACTCACTCCAATATACCGGCACACAATAATGGCCAAAGTCAAAACAGTTAATTTATATCATGTCGCGACTACTGGTCTTACTGATTTTGCATTTTATTTCCAATTTTATTTAATTTTATTATTTTTTCTTCGCTTGTGTTTTTTTCTGTATACTTTTTGTTTTTGTTTTCATTTTGCCCAACGATATATAAAATTGAAATATTAAATTCATATTTCTTTTTTGTGTCTGCTTAACAAAACTGGTAAAAAGAAATGAAAAACAATCTCATCAAGTTTTTTGTTCACAGTGAACTTAAGGTATAGCAAGTACATTTACTGCTAGACGGAGAAATACAACGAATTCTGAATACCCTAAATAGAAAATAAATTCTATATACAGTGAAAGCTCCCATAGGCGGACACCGACCGTCGAGGCATTTTTGTCCGCCTAGGGGAGATGTCCGTCCAAGGGATATTATGTTAAAATATTTCAGGAAAAATTTAATAAATACATATCTACCTGTATATTATTTGTTGCCAACGATAACTGCGATAAAAAATAATCTTTAAAAATATTTTCATTAACTTTTATTTTCCTCATATTCATATACATTGTACATACGTAGATATGTATTTATAGTCAGAATAGCTAATTAACTGACCATCCATCAGTTATCACATAAACCAAAATAAAAAGGGGAATCACAATTTAGATTTTGTCTATGAACATCACATTACATAAAATAATAAACCGGGGAATCACCGCACTACGTAATGCTACATAATCTGATTAAGTTGAAAAATACACACTCAACAAAGAAAAATGTATGTAATCTCTACATATTGCGCATAGTATAAAAGCGGGATAAACCGAAATACAATAAAATTGCTCAGCTTTGCCTTTTGTAATATTTATTTGTCCGCCTATGGGAGATGTTTTTGGAAAAACAGGTGTCCGCGTCCGTCCAAGAGAGCGTCCGTCCAGGGGAGATGAATTTGCTCTAAAAATACGACCTAATTCACGGGACTTAGAAAATCGTCCGTCTAGCAGAGATGTCCGCCTATTAGAGCTGTCCGCCAGTGGAGCTTTCACTGTACATACATATATATATGAATTGTACACACCAGAGGTCAGCAATGAATCCTTTTTCGCCACAGATAAGCACTCATGAAATTTTGAATATAAGTGAATCAACAATATTGAAATTTAACTATGTACTCTGCTTAATTCATACTCACTACAACGTTGACTTATAAGTACAGGTTGCAATCAACATGCGCACAACGTTGACATCAAACTCATACCATTCGAAATATGTTTGATTCATAAGCCTACTCATTCAGATACATAACTTTACAAAAATACTTAGAGTACTTATAAATGAGGTTCGAGTAACTCGAGCAACTTGAGTAACTTGAGCACTTTATGCACTGCATCGCCATTTTGTATCATGCACGGTATTCAAAACAGTCGAATGGGGGCAGTAGAGTTTAGATGTGATAGCTCGTTATGGAAAATTCCGTTTTATTAGCACTAAATACTCATAGCAAACCTTCTTTGTCAGCTTAGTTAAGTGGTTGATGGAGGGTCAGACACCTATTTATATATAAAACACTCTTTTTTATCCACCTCTTATATCTCTTATAGAATATCGGTAGAAGCTTCATTACAAATTCGACGAAAATTAATTGATGTTTCTTTTAGGCGAAAATTTTTGTAGAACGGACTGCTGACTTTGTCCTTCTGTATGGAAGTCATAGGTGCTTTGGACCAGATTTCAGTTGTTGATAATGCCCTTGCACATCATCTCCTTAGCTCTTGCTTTGTTTCAACTTCATTAATCAAGTTTAAGCAGGTAATTGGCCAGCTTGTCAACATCTGGAATAAACTGAAGGAAAATCAAGAATATAACAATGAATACATCAAACCTGACGATCATATATTCAAAGCCTATTCCTATAGGATTTGGACTGTGCTACAACTCCTGAGATTGCATTTGAATTTAAATTTCCAATTTTTTGCTGTAGCGCCGCAAGCAAAAGATGCAGAAGCATGGAATACGAGTATAACAGTAGCAAATAAAAGGCCATTAAACCTGATCTCAATTCATATAAATTTATGTGTATTCAAATACTATGATGCTAAATCGCCGTTCGATGCTATGCGTCGAAGATTACAAAAAAATAAAAAAAATAAACAGAAAAAAAAATAAATAAAAGACGATCATAATAAATAAATAAATGAATCCTATGAAAATATCAAATAATAATGCCGATACAATACGATTGATCATTTATTCATATTCATATTCGTATACGTATTTGTGGAATGCAAAACAACTTCACAATTTTGTTTGATTTTAAAAACAAAACTCATAAATTTCTTTGTTATTGTTTTCTTCATTTATTTTTTTTTTTAACATTTTCGGCACTTTTCTTAACTGAATGTCGTTGAAACATGGTTTTTATTATTGTTTTTTTTTATTTTGTTTTTAATTCTCTTTTTGATCGTTATTGTTAAACGCTTAACGTAATTCATTAAAGATTAAAATTAATTTTTATTTTTAATATTCAAATTATTTCAATCTGAGTTTTATAAGGCGATTTTAATACAAATAACTAGCGATCAGGCTATAAAATTAGTAGACAACGTAAAACGACTACTGTTTTTGGGTACCTAAGTGATGGAGATCTATTGTGTTTGAGTTGATGTTTGCAACACTTTATATATACTACGCAGAACGGCTCAAAATAACTCATTGAGATTATCGCTCTGATTCGAAGTAAACGTTCCAATATTTAGGTTTCGTTATACACCGAATTTATAGTCGAATTAAATAAAAGTCTGTCACTACACCAAACGAATTCTTAAATACCTTGACTCTAACATATTTTTTAATAAAAAAATCACACGAATTAAAACATATTGAGATGAAATCTATATAAAACAACGCCCTCTGTGAAAATTTATTGATATCCAGGTTTGTATTAGATGTAGTGAAAAGAAACCTTGCTGACTGAGTTCCAATAGTTCCCCATGAATGGACTGCTTGATCGTGCTACGATGTATTTGTAGCTGTTGTTAGAGCAACATACTGCATTGTGATTTAAAACGTTGTACATAAATATTACTTACTTACTTACTTAATTGGCCATAACAACCCGTTTAACGGATTTCGGCCTGCCGTAACACATCCTTCCAGGCGCCTCTGCTTCTTGCGCGCCTACGCCAGTTGGTCACACCAATCGATGACAGGGCTTCCTCGATTTGGTCCTTCCAACGGATACAAGGTCGTCCTCTTCGCCGACTTCCGCAGATTCCCGCATCAAATACCCGTCTCGCCGGAGCATCCTCCTCCATTCGACGACATGGCCGAGCCAGCGCAGCCGCTGGATATTAATACGCTGTACAACGTCTACTCATACAGCTCACTGTTGGATCGGATACGGAAATCATCGCCAACTCGCACTGGACCGAAGATCTTGCGTAGGACTTTTCTCTCGAACACTCTCAAGGCCGCTGCATCTGTTCTTAATAGGGTCCATGCCTCTGCGCCATAAAGAAGCACGGGGAGGATGAGCGTCTTGTAGAGTGTTAGTTTCGTCGCACGAGAGAGGCCTCTGCTACTCAATTGCCTACTGAGACCATAATAACACCTGTTGGCAAGAGTAATTCTACGCTTGATCTCCAGACTGACATCATTTCTGGTGGTAACGGCGGAGCCAAGATAGATGAATTCCTTGACCGTATCAAAAGTATAATTATCGGCCGTAATCTGAGAATCAGTACGCCGCGCGTCTCTACTTGTCGATAACATATACTTTGTCTTGCCCTCATTTACTGCCAGACCCATCTTACTAGACTCTCGTTCAATAGCACTAAAGGCAGCAGTAACATCTCGCTTGGTACGCCCTATAATGTCAATGTCGTCAGCGTATATTGTTACGTAAATAGGAAAGGTGTAACATCGTTTACCATTAAAAATGAGCAAGAGCTACACAAACAAATACAACGAACTTGTTACAAGTAAGCCAACAACATCAGAATGAAAGAAAAGGGGATAGACGAGTGAGCGAGAACGCAACAACAAGCAATGTGAACAAAATACACAAACAACAATGAAGTCGCGATAGAGTTCTCGAGAAAGCGAAACCACGAAGGTTCGACTTCAAGAACCTTCATCAGAAATGTAAAGAAGAATAGCGAACTAAACAAATTGTTGTTGTATCATCAAGTTGTGAACAGTGGCACATAAAATAGTGCGAACAATAAAGAATTTTAATTAAAACTAAACACAAATTTATTTTTATTTTATTTCACATCTACGGACTCATATTTTAAACGTTTTGAAAAAGGTAAAAACGTAACAATATATTCCCTTGGTCATTACAACCCCTTAGTCAGGGTTACGACCTAGCTTCTCACACCACTGATACTGTGTGCGTTAATTTTATACATAAGTGGCGGGACCTACAGTTTAATGTCGACTCCGAACAGTGGCTTTACGTCTAATAAGCCGACACATTACCTACTAGACCACGGTAACTTCCCACCATTTTGTTTCACACTGTGGAACTCTAAACTCACCTTTTTCATTAGTATTAAACTAAAGATTTAAATTATTTGCATCCCAAATCTCAAATCCCTTTAAGCCGGTAGAGATCAAAGTGCAGGCCAAGAAACAAATCAATCTTAATTTAACCAGAAACCAAATGATAAAATAAACAAAAAAAGAAAAGACAAGAATAAAACCGACAAAAATCAATTAACAATACGAGAATAAAATGCGGCAACGACAATTATAAATGTCCTCATCCATCACAGGATAAATGAACGAAGAACAGCCATAATGAAAACCTTTTAAAGTCTTCAAATTCATTTCATGGTATCCTCTATTCATTCTTTCAATGATTTTCTAAAAAGGATTTTCCATTAGATTATCGTATGGCACACACATCCATACATGTAGAAATAGTGGTAGAGTAGTGGTAAAGAATAATAATTTAAAGACCAGAGAGCCCAACATCAGTTTTTAAACTTTGTTAGGCAGGCACTTGCCGCTCGCATCTTTTGATCTCGACTGAAACTGTTTGTGAGTTTGTGAGTGATTTCATCAACACCAGAAAAAACCGAAAAGGATACATAGAGAACGAACGAATTATCGTTATTTGTTATGCTTCAAACACTCACTACTCAAAATGAAATTATCCTCTCGTGCATTAGAGTCGGAGATAAATCAACTGTTTGGTCAGAGAGACAGACAGAACTAATGACTTGAAATGGTTTTAATTAAGTGTGTAATTTGTATGGATGGGAGTAGTATACGTATGTATGTATGTATGTATGTATGTGACTAACAATATTCGACAACGGCAGGCTTTGTTTGATGTTTCCACCACTACTACTACCACGATGACTGCCTGCACATTAAGTCAGTCAGTCACCTGCTGCCACCTGTGAACACCTTCTTTTCAAAGACGGCATTGGCTTTAATCTTCAGCCTTCAGCGTTATTTTGGTAGTTTCTGTTATTGTAAGTCATACCCCCCCTCACCGTTAAGTTCATAATAAAGTATGTGAATGTGCGTGTGTGTGTGTGTGTCTTTTTCACTTACCTGTGTATGTATGTATGCATGTATGGATATTTTATGATTGGAACTTGTAACATGGCACATAATTTTTCGGCTTCTTCGTTACGCATTTCTTTTGTCGGTGAGTGTGCCTGTAGCACTATTTGATGCACTGCACAGATTTACTTTAAACCGTGTATACCTTTTATCAAAGCATTCACTATCCACTTGTACAGGTGTGACGATTGCAATTATCCCATATGATTTATTAGCAAATCTGAGTGTGACTGCCTGACAGACAGATGGACAGACAGATAACACACAGAGAGTGATGGCAAGTATTGCTGTAACAAATTAAGATTTTAAAGAAAGAACATGAATACATAATGTAGTAGACTTTGTAATACATTTTTATTGCTTGAAGTCAACAAAAAAAAAAAAGAAAAAAAAAATAAATAAATGAAGCATACACAATCAGATACAATGAAAAACAATTTTAAAAATTAAAAATTATTAAAAATTTAATTTAATAAATAAAGAAACTTCGTACAGTTACAAATGTCTTAGATTGTGATCTGTTTTGTTCCACAATCTTCATTTCAGCCTGTCTTTTCCTATACTGTCCTGTTCATTCCATTCCAAGGTAGGAGGATAGTTGTGGTCCATTTTACGCATTTATCACTGGAATTCAACATACGACCACCCTTCCCCACTTTTTGTGATCTGTCAGATCTCATTCCTTAAATAATTTCACTATTACCCCAGCAAAGAGTTCAGAATGTCCTGCTACAATAGGATTAGTCATCCTATGGCTTAAATGGGAATCGGACTACACAATATAAGATTGGTGTTATCTACTCCAGATGCTTCGATAGTGGAGTGGATAGCGGAGTCTAATCCGGGAAACATTAGGCCATCTACCGGGCTGCTCAATGGATCCTCGTCTACGGTGTTCCTTTCACACTCATCTCGATCTTTTCTGATAGTCCTACTACCATAAGATCTCTGGCGAACGTTGTGAATAACTCCTGGGTCGTCAGAGAAAGTCGCCGTTGCCTCGGCCTTCTTTCTGGGTACAGCAATATTCCGTGAAACTGCAACGCCGACGAGCTCGCTAGGGCTGGTGCACTACTGCCGGAATCCTCTTCAGTCGACTTAGGGATGCCACTTACCTCAGTCAAGCTGGCCATCGCGCGGATATTCTTTCGAGACGCCAACCTATCCTGGGTCAATGAGGAGTCCTGCTCCACCGCAAGGCTCACTGTGCCCTCGATGGATAGAAGGCATACCAACCAGTTACTCGGACTTGGTCGTGACATCATCTCAATCACTGTGACCGTGCTTACAGGTCATTGTATTATGGGAAGACACGCGGAGAGAATGCAGCTCCCATCTAATGACTTCTGCCGTGGGTGTAGCTACGCTGAGGAAGAGGTGACTGTTGTCCATTTTCTTTGTCAATGACAATCAGTTGCGAGGTGCAGATATAGGTTACTTGGCTCCCCAATTCTTGTCAGCTTGACGGAGCTATCGTCCATTGATGTCAAGGATATAGTTTCGTTTGCCAAATCTTCAGGCTGGTTTTCCAGCTTAGAGTAGTCGTGCTTTAGAATGTGAAGCCCTTGCGCCGATCAATTTCTTCTGCCCTGATTTGAAGAACTTGGTCAGTAGAGAGACTGCGTTCACTTGTGGTGACACAACAGGCCGCTATGCGTGCTCAACTGAGCTTTTGTCATCAAGGCTACCACTCTGACCTAAACCTAAACCTAAAATCCAGATACTTTTCAAGTTTTATGGGCCCTTGAGTTAATTTTCGCATTGACAATATAACGACGTAATTTTTTCAGGAACTGACATTATCTTAGCAAAGTAGTTGAATCATATTGTCAAGTATCAAATGATGTAGTTCTGCCTCTCAGATACTTAAGTGGATACACACTGAATAGATTGTTTCCTAATATTTTCTTCATGATTTTATAAATATCCGTAGTCCTGTCCATATGTATATTTTGCGTCTGTATGTGTAATTTGTAGCCATAGTCGCCATTTCACCTGGCTTTTTGAAATCTATTTGCTCAGATAATTTTTGCCCTTGTAAACTCACTTTGAAGAGAGAATGAAGGACCAGAGCAAAGGTAAGTGAATCGTATGTTATCGGGTATGTTATCGATTCCCATGGCTTTACCATTATTTGAGCATGTTGTACTAACATTTGGTCACTCCAAAGTAGACTGTATTACTAGTTATCATGTAGCCAAAACGGATTGACTGTTACTGTTTTTATGAGTTTGTTTTTTGTTTTTTTAATATATTTCACATACTAAACTCATGGGCTGTAGGCCATGTATTTCTCCTCTGGCATTTTGAAACATCTTTGTAAAAATATTAAAACTGCGATGATTCATTTTACCCTCTGGCAATGAACACTAAATATCCTGTCCAAAGTGATGGGCCGCTGCCTTCATGCGCCCATGCCTCCATGCCTCCATGCCTCCATGATTAGTGTTTTATAGTTGAAAATCCATGTAATCTGTTGTGTTTGTTTCTTTGTTCAGATACATTTTCTCCATATGAATAATCATCAATTTATTGTTGTTGTTGTTGTTTATGTGCAAAAATCCCCGCAAGACTTTGGAAGAAAAATATCCCGTTGAGATTTGTTTACAACCCAAAATGTTTCGTTATTTTCTTATTGCATTTTATGGTTTCGTCGTCTGTTTCGTTTAGTTTTTGTTTATTGTCGGCAAAATCGATTGATTCAGTTTAAAGTAACTTTTGTTTCCTTCTCTTCTCTTCTCCCCTCCTGTTTTGTTTTTTCTTTTGAGAAGACAATATGTATTTAAAATGAATTCTTGTTAAAACGTTGTACATACATATGTATATTCATTACTGACCACCAAGACAGCTGACGAAGGCGACATTCTTTTCAAAAACCTCTCTTAATATACAGTAACATGTATGACGTTTAAAAAGTCAGATATTCTTGAAAACAGTTTCTTACGAGGATGGGCAAATAAATACATGATCCTTCCTTAATGAAATCTAGTCTGCTAGTCGACTCCTCAAAATTTGTAGAAGATGCTGCGTTTAGAAATCGGATTCAGAATAATTGAGTTGTTCGGCTTGTAAAAACAGGAAGTTTGAGTATAAATTGCTCCCTTACCCGCTTTCTCTTACTGCCAAATTTATAGATCAGATCTCGGCTTGATTTTCTATCTATTATGGACTTAACTTTTCCGTTTTTCAGGCCAATATTTGTTTTTTGAGTTAGGATCGGCTGGTAATTCATATTACAATGCTTTAGGCGCGCATCTTTTGGCCACTCTAAAGTAAATGGCGACCTAAGACCTTCTTTAAAAGCCTGCGGTATAACAGATAGGTGTGGACGCCGCACTTTTCATGCCTCTCCAAACAATGTGACTAGGGGCAATTTATTTTAATTATTTCTTTATTTTTCTTATCTGAAATTGTAATAATTTTAGAAAGACGGTTGAATTAATGAATTAATTTTCCATTTATAATTCCCCCAATAGGTTATAATATGTACGTACATACATACGACCAAATAATAATAAAAATATATTTTTTTGGTGAATTCCTCTCAGCAGATTTCTGGAAAAAACTCTGAGAGTAAATAAAATTGCCATGAAAAAGTTTCTCAAAAAATCTGTCGTTCGAAGTCGACTTTACACTGTAGGTCCCTTCACTCGTGTATAAAAATTAGCACACGCAACATAAGTATGTAATGTGAGAAATTAGGTCGTAATCCAGACTAAAGGGTTGTAATGACCATGTATGAATTTAACTGACATACACTAAATAAACGTATGATATTTCCTATTGGGTTCAGTGTATAATAACTTCGTTTACGCATAAGCAAAATAAAAACAATTCCTTAACAAAAATATGAGCAAAAATATTACACACACACTCACGAAAAAAAAGAAGAAGAAAACAAAACAAAATAGTTCTTTATTGGTATGAGAGAGCAAAAGCAAAAACAAAAACAAGTGATCAAAAAGATACCGCAAAAGTTAACACCATCATGTTACTCACTCGTATTGTACTTGCCAAACAAATGATGAAACGAACAAACAAACAAACAAGTAAGTCAACAAGCTAACTGGCTAACAACTATACATTGGCATTTATTTCTTACACTCTTGCACCCCAAAATCAAGATGATGATGACGACGACGACGACGACGACGGCGGCAATAATGATGATTTTGGTGGTGAAGGTAATGGCGATGGTAGTGATAATCATTGAATGGGAAACGAAAACATGGAAAATATAAAATTTCAATGAAATCAGTTAAAAAGTTGAAATGTTTTAAGGAACCTTACCACACCATACTTACAAATGCACGTATATGTACGTGTGTATGTAACAGAGACAGAATGGGGGGGGTAGACGAAGAAATGTATGTAAATGTGAACAATATGCACAACAAAATATGACCTCAGATGACAATGCTTATAAATAAAGGTATTTAATGTATGCCTTAGTATCTTTCATCTAAGCCCACTATCCCACCATACAATCGCCACCATCCAGACAGGACGGTAAATGAGGCGTTGCATGCGGCAGCACCAACATCAACATCATCACTGAACACTTGATCACTTTGTAATCGTAAATATCCTTTTGAAAAAGGACCGCTTGTGAATATTTTTTTTATACGTTTGTTTGTTTGTTGTTGTTGTTGTATGCATTCTTCGTTTTTGTAAAACATACTCGTAAATATGAATCTTTAAATGTATGCGCATAAGCATATTCACTCTCGACATACAGATGTACATACATATGTGCTCTTATTACTTAGAAGATACGCTTGAACTCGATGTAGAAAAGTATGAATGTGTCTTGAATATTGTACGAGTGAGTATTCCATGTAAAACACTACGATATTATTCAGTCTTGATCGTCTTTCGTATGGCTATTGTGGTATTATTGCACCTCATGCTGTTCATTGCTCAATGGCAGCGGGATATTTGGAATGTGTCGTCATACTCATTGTGTGGTGTGGTGCTTATACTGATGACGATGATGATGACGATCATAAGGGTGATGGTTCACATTACCATGATTATGGATTGAATGCCGCTACTTTTGATGTTCACACACTGAAAGAAAGAATTCATCTGAATGTGTCATTGTGTCAAAACACTAAAATATGCCCACACATACACACGCACTCACCAATCACCACAGAGTCCGTTTATTGTATTTTCAATAATTTTTGTATTGTTTGTTGGTCATTAATTTTTTTTTTTTTTTTTACTTGTTTTGTTATTTTTACATTTATGTACATTTATACGTATGTATGTATGTATGTATGTACGTTTGTATAATCATATTTTAATAGAGAGCAGGTACTGCTATATTTATGATAATGAATTGTGTTATTCATAGACTTTCATTTGAAAACTTTACTTGACTCGAAAAATACGAGTAACTAGCAATAATATCTAAGATGATTTCCTAAGTGGAAATCTAAATCATCTAAAAACTGCTTCCCCAGTGTAGATAATCATGTGAAGATCACGTAGTTTCACCTCTTGACAAAGAGTAAGGTTATGCCAATACAAGTTCGCAGAGGATGTTGTTTGTAGACAACCACAGATCGTATCTCATCATCTGCTAACTGAATAAACTTGTGTAAGGCAACTGAAACTAGAAGTCGCCGTAGTCTAGTAGGTAGCTTGTTCGCTTATTAGACGTAAAGCCCGGGTTCGAGCCCCAGGCCAGACATCAAAACGAAATATGAAAAACAAATATTTCTTCGGCGACTCCCTCTCAGCAGGTTTCTGGCAAAAACTCTGAGAGTAAGTAAACCTGCCGTGAAACAGTTTCTCAAAATCTGTCGTTGGGAGTCGACGTTAGACTGTAGGTTCTGCCCTCCACTCAAGTATTAAATTAAGGCACACAACATGAGTGGTGTGAGAAGCTAGGCCGTAATTCCGACTGAAGGGTTTTAATGGCCAATTATATATGTAAGTATGTAAGGCAAATGAAACCAATTCAAGCAAAGAAATAATAAGA
The DNA here is from genome assembly GCA_930367235.1 of Sarcophaga rosellei. Classification (NCBI taxonomy): domain Eukaryota; kingdom Metazoa; phylum Arthropoda; class Insecta; order Diptera; family Sarcophagidae; genus Sarcophaga; species Sarcophaga rosellei. The sequence goes on from OV884020.1 coordinate 95,930,331, forward strand.
CGAATAGGTAGATGGCAATACAGAGAATTTTGAAAAAAAAAATTACTGACACTACCGCATAGTCCACAGTCTTTAAGTTGGCGATCTTAGCATCAAACTTATTTCTTTATAACTGGTGCAATGAGAACCTGTCCAATAAATGTCTTTGATTTAAGACCTTTCGATATGGTAGTAAGAACCATAGGAAAGTAGACCATGGTTAGGATAAAGGAAGCTAATTGTAATAAGAGATTCATCAGGTAGCAACTTGACCTGACAACTCGAATAGCTGTCAATACCCACCTTTACTGTCCTCTGGACAGTATCAGTAAACCCTATTTTTTTGGGAAATGCTTAGAGCATGAATAATAAAAGTGAGTGTGGGATCATCTTACAGTCTACGTACTCTTTTAAGAAGGGCTTCATTCTGATATAATAAAATAAAATTTTACGAAAATTTTACGAAAAAATTAACACCACCGTCGTTTCTGATAAACCCATTACAGTAAATAGTTCCTTCACTAAGATAATAACATTTAATCCTAATGTCAATACTCAAAAACCGGCTTATGTTTTATTCTTTTCCTGAATTTTAGTTTCATGCCATTTTGTTCCTCCATTAAATTTCTCTCTCTTACTCACTCCATATTTAAAATCATTTTATTATTTCTGATCTCCACTTCGAGTCTTGAGTATTGTCGGTGTTTTGTGTTTACAATTTTTTCACCAGTATGATGAAGGTTCAAAACAGAGAGAGAGAGAGAGAGACAAAATGAGCGAACGACAGTCAGTATGAAATATTTTATCTCCGCTACGTGTCCCACAACAGCAACGAACGAACGAATTTAACCAACATAATAATTAAGGTCTTCGGGACTTTAGGTTGAAATCGTTTGCCGACCATAACGTCTTTGTAGTCAACGTCGTCGGCGTTTCTTTTTAATATATATTCGCGCAGTCGCAGACATTTTTCGGCGTGCTTTGATGTTGAAAATGGCGTGTGCCTTAATGCAGAGATTAAACTTTGTTCTTTGCCGACACTCGTCGTTTTTAAAACACTCAGCATTTACTGCTGCTCTGCTTTCGTAGTTTGTTATTCTATTTTTCGTTTTTACAATATTATCAGGTTTTTCGTTTTGCTTTAATATCCGTAACATTTTTAAGTGCATGACGCAGTGTGTGACTCTCACAATAACAAAATACAACGTCAGAGAGAGAGAGAGAGGGAGGGAGCTAATATTCGTTTTCGGTTTTTGTTTTTCGAAAGAGAGTCAAATGGTGAATGTATCTCATTATTTAGTCCCCTTTTGCCTTATTTGCACGTTTTTCGCTTGGCTTAATTAAAATTGCCAAAAAAAAAAGAAGAAAACTTTATTTCGTTATTTTTTGGGGTCTTTAAGAAGAAACCAGCTTGACTGGACATAAAATTCCTTTCATAAAAATCCTTTTATGGCTGTAAAAACGAAACTATTTATGCAGTAGCACCTGTTGATTTTCCCACACTACTTTTTAGTACCGCTGCATTATTATGTTGCCTGAGAGATGATTGAACGAGCTAACGTAGTAATCGTCTTAATCCTGTGCTGCCCAAATACCATGAAAAGTGTTTTTTTTTCTTTTCTCTGGTTTGAATCCTGTGGATGTGTAACGCTGCCATAAAACTAAAGAGAGGGCATAACAAAGCAAAACAAAAACATTATTCATCATCATCATCATCTTAACCCCTCATCCATAATGAGCAGCTTCGTTTATAGCCAGTTACACGTTGATCTTTGTCGGTTAACTTCACACGAATGTCAGAAATCGCCACCTGCCAAAAACGAAACCTTAACTGAAACAAAACAACTCAACAGCGCTCATGGCGAATATTAAAAGCAACCAAACGTACAGCAAATCATAAAAACCTTCCAGCAACGCTGTCTGTTTTCTTGTTTTTGTGTATCAGCCTGGTTGCCTATCATCGTCATCGCCGTGATCAATCTCTCAAGATTGCTTTGCGGTTTCTCTTGAGCTCATTATTGCGGTTTATTGCTACTCATTAGGAATTCGAAGATGTATGTATAAAACATTAACGTTTTTACACAAAACAAAAAAGGGTTTCCAATTATAGATTTTAAAATCAAATTATTAATTGATAAGGATGCATAAAAAGGTGGTTTTTCTCACTGAACTTCATTCTTCTTTTCTTTTCTGTTTCAAAATAATATTCGTGATGAAAGAACAGATGTATAGCTGATCCGAACAAAAATAAAATTGTAGAGTCAATCAAGAGCTTACGAAGGAACAAAGGTTTTCTATATACTATTGAGTATGCGTACAACGTTGACATCAAACTCATACCATTCGTAATATGTTTGATTCATAAAGCTACTCAGATTCTTAACTTTAGGAAAATATTTATAATATGTACTTGTATTTAAATTTTCTGTCTTAGTTGTTGTTGCATTTACAACATCAACAAAGGACACATAAGCAAAAAAGACAGAGCAAACACAAAACCTTTTAGTGAGTATTTTAGTGTTCATATTTATTTTGTGATTCGTGTATATGTTGAATTATGGAGAGTCGAAATCAACAACATCATGCGTGTATGAGTATGTATGAAGAGTACTTCCAACGGTGAATATGAGTAGAGGTTCCATAATATTAAAATAAGTATCAGAAATGAGTACTCATTGAATACTCATTGCTGATCGGTTGGTTAAAATTTTCTTATTTACTTCTCTGCGTAATTGTCAGTAAAAGAACTGAAAACATTGTCTACAAAATAATGTAAACAACAAATACCATGTTACACACACACTCATGCCTCAACACACTATTAACAATACCGTGTGGTAGCGGATTAGAATACTACCACAGTGGCTCCCTGCTTGTCGTAAAAGGCGACTAAATGGGAGGGCAAAGGTAGAGGGTGCGGATGAAAAGTCTGGCATATACCCAATGACACTGAAGCTCTAAAGCGAAACAATGCCGCTCAAAGTATTGAACTACCGTGGTAACACGATAGCACCGTGGGAACCACAGACCATCATGCGTGCAAGCACGCTTCTATCGGATGTGGATGATCGGAGCCTAGTCGTATAGGCATCAGAATTGATACCAGTAAGATTCTGATTATGGTATACTGGACTACTATTTGGATTTGATGACATGGGCTGGCGGATGGGGTATTCTGTTACCAATATGTGCTGGAGTGAAATCTAGTACAGACGGCTTTCAGGCTAATACACCATCTGTCTCCGTCCCGTTAAAACCTGGCAAGCCTTGGAGAACGATCTTGGACTCGTCCCGTTGAGTTGGGGTGTAGGGGCAGTTAAGAATTTCTTCTGTTTAGCTCCCGGTCTGGCTCTGAACACAAGCTCTCATGAGGACTTGTGTCAACCCTCGCATGGCCTCCCTGCATTGCAAAGATAACCATGGGACCACAATAAGGGTAACTACACAACGAACCCAAGATAACGGCTTCAAGTTGGGACCCAATAACATAGAAATGGAAAATAAACTTACTACTTCATCAGGCGTTACTACTCCAGCCGGCACCGAGGGTGCAAAGGAGTCAAGATTGATCAGCCCTATGCGTAATCCTTTCCAGAGGGCTTCGAGGCTGCTTCACTCACCACCTCAGACGCAAAATGTCGAGAGATCCCGCTCGTCACCACCGGAGTTGCAGAGGAGCAAGCCCCCCGAAAAGGATACGGACGACTTTATTAAGCTGGGTGACAAAATAGCGGAACTTGTGGAGATGATGGGCGGAGGAAGAAGGTCCATACACCAGGCGATGCGCGATGTGGTTGCCTCAATATCGTCGCTCTACCAGCAGGCTGCTAAAGACAAGGCTTCGAGACAGGAAGACAAGGTCAGAACCAATGACAGAAGCACCCAGACGATTCAGCAGAGGCAGTTGCCGGGTGCATCTAAGAGACTGAGAGACGAAGTGGAAAAACCTAGAAGAACACCTCCGAAGAAGACCAGACCAATTAGACCGGAGGGACTAATTGACCCAGCTTCAAAAATAGGTGGCAAGGATCTGAAGAAGGGACCAGTAGATACTACTGAAGATGTAACGAAGCGGGATGCGGAAATACCGGGTACCGAAGAAGAAATGAGTAGAGAGCCCAATGATTGGGTTCTCAAGACTAGGAAGCGTAGGAAGCCCCCAAGACCGGATGCAATGATAATAAAACCTACGGAGAAGCTCTCATTTGCAGACATCCTAAGGAAAGTTAGAAGCGCCCCGGAGCTTAAGTCAGTTGGCGAAGATGTTCACCTTGTTAAGAAGACACGGAAGGGCGAAATTCTGCTGGAATTTAAAAGGTCGGCTGAGGTGGCTACAGAAACTCACCAATCCAAATTGAAGACCTTACTGACCGATGATGTTGAGGTCAGGACAATAACTCAGGAGACAACATTTGAATTGCGATACCTGGACGAGGTAACCACAGAAGATGAAATAATAACCGCTTGGAGAGAACAAATTGGAGAATTACACCCATCGGCTATCAGGACGATAAGAAGTGCCCCGGGGGGTACGCGGACGGCAATAATTGCAATACCAACGAAGTTGGCTTACAGGGCCGAGGAAGTGGGCAAACTGCGTGTCGGGTGGACTGTTTGCCGGTTAATGAGGAAAGTTGTCCCAAGGAGATGCTTCAAGTGCCTAGACTTCGGGCACATAGCCGGAAATTGCCGCAGTAGAAGTGATTGGTCAAAACACTGTTTCAAGTGCGGAGAGCAAGACCACCTTGCCAAAACTTGTCGCAGTGACCCTCACTGCCTTCTCTGTAGAGGCGATCGAAATGTGGAAGCGAATCATGTCACGGGGGGACCTAAGTGTCCACAGTACCTGGCAGCTCGACAGAGGATGATGAACGGAGGAAAATGAGAATTTTGCAGCTGAATCTGAATCACTGTGAAGCGGCGCAGGAGCTCCTTAAACAGACTGTCCGGGAGCGGAAAATAGACGTGACGATATTGAGCGAACACTACAGGGCACCCGACAATCAGCGTTGGGCTACCAGTAAATGCAACAAGGCGGCGATATGGACATGCGGTAAATTCCCAATGGGAAATATTGACAACAGGAGAGAGGGCTTTGTGAAATGCACCGTTAATGGGGTACATTTCCTCAGCTGTTATCTCCCCCCCAGCTTATCAATGGAGGAGTACAAACTCAGATTGGATGACATCGTTAACGAGGCTAGAAATCTAAGACCCCTGGTGATTGCCGGGGACTTTAATGCATGGGCTGTGGAATGGGGTTCAGCGTACACGAACCAAAGGGGTGAAAGCCTGCTTGACGCATTTGCAACCTTGGAGGTTGTCTTACTCAACTGTGGGCAGATTGATACATTCTCGAGAAGTGGACGGAGTTCTAAGATTGATTTAACATTCGTCAGCGATACACTGGCAACGACATCGAATTGGACTGTGTCCGATGTCTACACTCATAGCGACCATCGGGCGATCATTTTTGAAATACAGGAACGCCCTGCAGTGAACCCCATTATTGCCGCCCCTCCTAATCCTTTATGGAGGGACTCTACTTTTGATGAGGAAACCTTTGTTCTCGCGATGGGCGACATTCGGTTGGCCGGAAGCGCAAACAACATGGCGATGGAACTTATGCGCTGTATAACGGAAGCCTGCAGCGCGTCTATGTCGAGGAAGTCTCTCCGGCCGGGCAGGAAACACGTGTACTGGTGGAACGCGGAGATAGCTGATTTAAGAAGGAAATGTAATCGAGCGCGGAGGATATTCCAGAGGGCAAGGGGTCGCAATGACTTCATTGTACTTCGGGAAAGATACAAGGTGCTCAGAGCCAGCCTTAATAAGGCCATTGACAGGAGCAAAAGAAGGTGCTATAGAGAAATGTGCGCCGATGTGGATGAAAATCCCTGGGGCACGGGATATAAGGTGGTAATGAGGAAGCTGAACTGCTTTCGACCACCGGCCACGGAAAGTGCGGAGAAGCTGCGATCAATTGTCGAAGGCCTCTTTCCGGAGAGGGCCGAGATCACATATGCTGTGCGAGACAGCATGCCTCCCGATGACATTCCTGGGGTTAGCGGCCAGGAATTCGATGCAGTCTGGAGAGGAATGAAACTCAGGAAAGCGCCGGGGATTGATGGGATCCCAAACGTCGCACTTAAGGTGGCTATAGAGAACAATGTTGAGGTGTTTAGGAAGGTATTTGATACATGCATTCAGGAGAGGAAATTCCCAAGGATATGGAAGAGACAGAGGTTGGTTCTCATCCCGAAGGGCAACGGCGCGCAGGATGCATCAGGTTACCGCCCACTTTGTATGATTGATACCGTAGGTAAACTGCTGGAGAAGATAATATGTAGAAGACTCGAAACGATTTTGGAGAGAGATGGCCTGTCGGATCGCCAATTCGGCTTCCGAAAAGGGCGCTCCACTGTGGATGCAATGGAGGCGGTCATAACCATAGCGAAGGAAGCCATCAGCGGTGACCGCTGGTTTGAGGGCGATAAGGAGTATTGCGCAATCATCACCCTGGACGTTAAAAACGCATTTAATTCGGCAGATTGGGACGCCACCTTGGCTGCACTTGATGAGAGGGGCGTACCTGGATATTTGATGGAACTCATAATGGACTACTTTAAGGATAGAGTACTTTTGTATGACACAGATCAAGGCAGAAAGTCATACGCTGTAACAGCAGGGGTACCACAGGGATCGGTCCTGGGCCCAGTGCTATGGAATGCGATGTATGATGGCGTACTGAGGCTTAGGCTTCCTACGGGTGCACAAATATTCGGATTTGCGGACGATATAGCCCTCGTGGTGAAAGGTAAACACCTTGATAAATTGGAACGAACGTGCAACGCGGCAGTTAGCAGAGTTAGAAGCTGGATCGCGAGTATAGGTCTGAAACTTGCTGATCATAAAACGGATGTCGTATTGGTAAGCAGTAGGAAGAAAATGGAATACATCACCATAACGGTTGGCGAACAAAGGATAACATCGAAGCAGTCTATCAAGTACTTAGGAGTTATGATTGACAACAGACTCACATTCAAGGAGCACCTGACGTATATTAGTAGGAAGTGCGCGGCGACAACGGGCGCACTCGCGCGGATAATGCCTAACTTGGGAGGTCCGAGACAGGAGAAGAGGCAATTGCTGATGAGAGTGGTTAGATCTATTGCTCTATATGCAGCCCCTATATGGGCCGAGGCCATGGATAAGAAGACATACAGAATAGGAGTTGATGGGGCCTACAGGAGATCTGCCCTCCGTGTAATTTCTGCCTTCCGTACAGTATCTACGGATGCAGCATTGGTGATTGCAGGGATGATGCCGCTACGAATGTTAGTAGAGGTTGAAAGGAGGAAACACTTAACAAGAAGGAGAACGGGTCAAGTGCACCCTGACCAGGCGAATGACGATGCAATGAATAGGTGGCAGCACGAGTGGACTTCTTCCACAAAGGGAAGATGGACTTACAGATTAATACCAAATATAGAAGAATGGACTAGAAGGAAGCACGGCGAGGTAAATTTTTACCTTACACAGTTCTTAACGGGTCACGGTTGCTATAGGACATACCTCTACAAGTATGGGCATGACGTGGATGAAGCGTGTCCATCATGCCTAAATACGGGCGAAACAGCGGAGCATGTATTCTTTACTTGCCCGCGCTACGAATTTCGACGAAATATCCTGGAGAGGACGATCGGATCCCAGGTGACCCCCGATAACGTGGTTAACCTGATGCTAACATCACGCGAAAACTGGAACGCGGTATGTTTATTCGCGAAGGAAGTTCTAGTGCAACAGAGGATAATAGAGAGAGCAAGAACAGCAGAAATGGATAGCAGCACTCGCTGAATCTTTACCTCCCCCGATGTAATACTTGATTGTGGTCCCGGGGGGGGCGACTTAATGGAAGTGTGACGAACTTGGTTGGGTTTAGTACGTATGCGTTTAGCAAGCCGAGAGTAAGTCTTGCGGCGAATCGTGCACATTGTGTAGACCGGGCTACCAATGTCTTTTGAAGATTCCCAACCTTTAGCTCGCATAGCTATAAAAAAAAAAAAAAAAAACTATTAACAATAATAAAACAAACACATATTAGAACGTACATGCATATGTGTGTATGCACATACTTAGTCACAAAGTCAGTAAAAACAAATTAAAGAAAACTATCAGCAACAACAACAATAATAATAAATTGTCACTCGCACAAACATACATATATAAATACATATACATAGTATATACAAATTAAAAACAAATTTATTTCATATAGAAGATCACGCATGCAATCAACAACCGTTGAATCAAAGAGAAAATGCAGTAACAGTTACAACAACAACAATCGCTACTAACATTTACAACACTTACTTACATAAATACTAACACTACCGCCGAATAACACACATTCGTGCCTCCAATATTGGAGACATATTATTGGAGACAGACAATAACAATAATAATGTTGTTGCATGCTGCCTGCTACAGTTGAAATTGTCGCATGTGAATGTTGATAATTCATTTTTTTTTTAATGTTGTTTACCTATGCGACTAATACTCATGATAGTAGTAGCAGTAGTACGCTTAACACAGTAGCCGAATAAAAATTAAAGAAAAGTAATGGTTAAGCTAACACGTCGGTAAAAGTACTAATAGTGTGTAACTGTAGTGGTGAGACGGAGAGGACAACAATAACACAGATAGAGCGGCGTTATTACTTTACCAAAAGAAAATGTAAAAATAAAATCAAAGAAAACAAAACATAAGGCAAAGAAGCAAAAATAGAAGAGAGAGAGAGAGAGAGAGAAAGAGAGGAAAAGCTGAAGAATTGTAGTTCCTTTCTAGACCTGGCTGTCCTGTTGTTTATGATGCTTCGCCAACCCTAATTGCAGTTCATGTTGGCAATGAGATGCCGCCAAAAGTAGTCGCCGCCATAGACAACGAATGCGTGTTGATAATCTTTAGTTTATTTGTTATTTAATATTTAGTTGTTGTTGTATTTTTGTTGTTTTTATTTCCCTCAAGTAAAACACCATTCCCAACATACATGTACACACACACACACACACTAATACGTTAATAAATTAGCCATTGAGAGAAGGAATGGAAAATAAACAACATTATCGGCTACCATTACTACGCATTAGTGTTGCCACTTTTGTTTATTTTCGAATAATAAAGAAAACAACAACAATAAAAAAGCAAATATAATAACATTTTTATGTAAATATTATACATACCCAAGAATGTATGGGCGGTATGGTAGTTACTATCATTAGAGCGAAAACAAATTTAAATATTCAGTTATTACAGGTACAATCTTACCTACCGAATTCATATCGCTCCGAAACAAATTACCTCAAGCAAATGCCAGATACATTGGTACAGTGAATTCAAGTAAAATTTTCTTTTATTTTAATATTATAAACATATTATTACTATATATCCAGGTATTCCAATCGAATATTCTATCACGTATCTGATGCTTCCATTAACCTAGGATCACGGTAACAATTTTGAAATTGGTAGAGTCAATGAAGAGCCTTATGACTGACATGACAGTTTAACATATGAAATGTTGACATATTGTTAGTATCTAGTTTGGATTGGTTGTAAACCTGACTAAAGGGCTGTCTGTAGTGGCTAATTAAATACATATGTACATATGTATTAAAATTACTTTTCTCATGGTAGATTTACTTACTGAGCACCACAGCAACACTTTCTTATTCATGATGACGTTGATAGTTTTCAAATCTCATGCATAAATAAATACAATTTACGAATTTATACGGCGGCAGTGGACTGACTCTCTTATATGTGTAGTCTTTTAGCCTACGTTTAACAATATGATGTGATCTGTTATGCCTGCTCCCACGGGACATTTGCAGCATTATTTGCCAATGCGGCTCACTCTCTGTGTGTGTATTTGTCTATTCTGTATGTTTGCTTGCGGTTAGACGTCCATGGAGAGGACAAAAGAACTCAAATAATGATTGTCTGTCTGAGTTAAACATGTCATTCCCTGGATGTACTCCTGAAATCATACATCTTGTGTTTAACTATTTAACGTCTTGCATAAATATTGACAAAATGTAGAGAACTAACCATGAAGCCACTGAGCCTTCACTGGTTAGCAATAAATGAAACCCTTAACTGTAACGTTATCATTATCGTTTTCATTATCGTCATCATCATCATCATAATCTTGTTTCTTAGTTTGAAAGAAGCATCAGTTTTGCCAACGGAATCAGCCGCAACAGCTTTAATTTCTATACAAACGCTACATGTACTCGTACAAACCTACATACATACTGACTGGACCAGTAGTAGTTAGAGAATCACTTGAGAATTCTTTCAAGCTTTAATATTTCTCTACTCATTATTCTTTCTAATTATGCGTCTAATCTGTACTCTGAAGTTGAAGATTATTTTTTTATTTTGTTGTTGTTGTAATATTTGTTTGTTCTTTTTTGTTTTGTTTGTTGCTCGTTTGAAGATGCCTGCCTTTATTGTTTGCCGTCATTTATATGGAATACGGAATTCGAAATTGTACAATTGTCGTCTTTTGTGAAAAATACCGCGTGCGGAAGCTGATTATTTTTTTTATTTTTTTTTTTTTTTTTGTTAATGTTAACAATCACTACAACAGCAAAAGAAAGAAGATAAGAAAGCTATAGAATACCTATTTAATTTGTTTATTTTTTTTTTTACTTAAAATGTGAACTGAATTACATAATTTGTTGATTAAATATCACAACGTTAAACTGGAATTAATTTGTATATTTATCCATTCATTCATTCTTTCATTTACTCCAGTTTAACGTGGGTTTATCCAAAGGATATAAACAGAGGAATAACAAAGAAAAGCAATTGTTGTTGTTTACATCAAGTTGTGAACAGTGTCACACAGAATTGTGCGAATACTAAAGACTTTTAATTAAAACTAAACAAAAATTTAATTTTATCTTATTTGTAATCTACGTTTTTAAAAGATAAAAACGTAACAGTATTGTCTGATTAAACGGCTGATAAGAACTGTATCTGCTTAACCCATCCCTAGGTACATATTATTTCCACCCTAAAGTAATCGAAGACGAAGATACTTTCCCATGAGGAATGTGAAAGCAAAAAAGAGACAAAAAATACAAATAGAGCAACACTATTCCCGATTTGCAGTTCCATTAATGCTACGAAGTTTACTTAAAAGAATTTCCTTAATCTGTTTTTAATTGTAAACGATATTTTTAGCTGATGCTATTTCATTACATTACGACACAACAATAAACTCTTAATTGATCTTTTTAAAAATCTATTAATTTTTATATTCCATTTATGGGTGTATAGAATAGCATACATTTTGACTCCTTTCTGGCCTTAACTGAATTCAATTCGATTAAAAAGATAAACATTCCAATCATATTGTTTATTATACACGCATAAATGTTTGATTTAAACCGCCTTTCATTTCCAGACCGTACGAGTATTAACAGCTACATACGATCATATGAAATTCGGACTCCAAAAAAAAGGAAAGAGACATTTCTGCCTCTGCCAAATCAATGGCTCATCATTAAATTTGTTTTTAATGACAACAATAAAAACTTTTATAGACCAAAATTAACAATCAACGAAAGAAGCACGCACTCATTACCCTAAAAACTAACTGGAGATTTGGTTTTTTAAATCCAAATTAAAAGAATTGGATTATAAACACAAAAAGTCAATTTAGAAATTCTGAAAAAGAAACAAAATTAACCATTAAAAATTAATACGAATTTTATACGTTCAATTTAATTTGCCTTTAGCTGTGCCAAAAAAAAAATTAAAAATCAAAAAAATAGAATTAAAAAAACGCACTTCTAACAGTAGCCGATCTAAGTCTTTTCTATATGACTCAAAAAAAAAAAACTTGAAACAGTTCTTGGCAAGACTGAAGTGTACCTACCGCTTTTTTTGTGAACGTTATAGAAAATTTGAATTTATTATTGTCCGTTTGTCATTAGTTTAAAGATTTCCTTCAAAGATTATAAATAAAAATTCTAAATTGAAATTCTATGTTTTCGTTTACCCCGGCTTTCCTTCAAGCAAACAAAACAAATAAAAAAGAACAACGAAATTCCAGAAAGAATATGTTCATTTCATGGTTTCAATATTTGGTTGAAAATCCTTATTTATTTATTAATGAACGAGTTTAATACCTAAGTATAGTGGAATGTCTTCTTTCGTATGAAATATGCCAAAGTGTTAATGTAATTAAAATAAATTCAGATTAAAAATTAACCGAAATTACTCTGTGACTTTCATATATTAAAGGCTTTCATTTATATAACTGCCGTATTGAATTGCAAAAGAAATTCACGTAAGAACAAAAGACTTAAGAAAGAAACTCATTAGTATTGCTTGCTTAACCAAATAAATGTTTACTACACTACTACTGTAGAATTGTTTTTAAATTCTGCGTCATCATACAAACGTAACAGCAACACATTGTATTAGTGTTGGCAAGTATTTGGATATACAGTTCCTTAACTAAAACAGAAGCCAGTCCGTTGGCAGCGTTTAAGATATACACAGTGTATTACCATCTATTCTACAGAGCCTCAATACATACGCCCTGAATTGATTGTCATCTTTATATACTTCACTTCCTAGATCCTTAAATGCTAGAATCTACAAATATTGTTCCCTATAGACCAGGCCACGCTTCACTCTAAGAAGGTCCGAAGTCCAACATAAAAATAAACATCAGTTGGCTATGAAATTTTTTTTTTCTTTTTGAATACGTCTTCAAACATATATTCACACATACATATATTTAAATTAAGCTATTGTTTGCTGGTAGATGGCATCTATGTTTGTAACTTAGCCAAGCTGTTTCTGAAATTGGGTTCATAGTTAGTGAGCGTGTTACGAATTAATTCCATTAAATTGTCATTTATGAGTTGTGAACGGTACTTTGATTTTATAAACTTGATTGTTCAAAACAGTGACTCACAACAATATGGAAAGTAATCTGCTTAGCAGCTTTCCTTAAATTAGGATACTTTGATGGTAATACTAGTTTCCAAAACTCATTTGCAGATTGTGTTGATTTGTGATGCATTTTAAGACTGTGATCCTCTTGAAGTTCTAATAATTTCATTTCTCCAATGGCACGTTCATTCAAAATGTAATGAGAAATTGAAGCAGTTTAGAGAAATCTTTTTCAAATCATCAAATCGGAAGTGAATTTTTTTTAACAATTCTTCTAATTTATTGTCATATTCACTCAGTTTTTTTTTTCAATTTTAGAGAGTCTTATCTTCAGACGAGGAAATCGCGTTTAAAAACTGAATTTTTTTTAATAAAACTTAGAACAGTTTAAAAATGATCGCTAATAACTTTATGTTTGCCTTGTAATGCTAGGTTGAGAGATTGCAGATGTTCCATTATATCAGTTAAGCACATACAGTCATTAAACCTCTCATCACCCTTTAATTCCGGATAGTATTTTTCTTTTTCTTTGAGAAAAACATTTATAGGTGGATAACCATCGCACTAGGCAGTAAAATGTTATGTCTTGAGACATAACCTTCAACGTTCAATTCTTCAAGATAGTTCTTAAACTGGCAATGGGTTTTAGAATTCCTAAAAATATGGTTAACGAATTGTAGCACAGAGAGAAGCTAGGCCGTACTTCTGACTGAAGGGTTGTAATGGCCAATTATGTATGCATGTATGTACATATTTGTAGCACAGTATTCAAAAAACAATGATGAACAATGCAATGAAATGGTAAAAATTCTGGTATTCTTGGATCGTTTTTAACAGCCCTATAAGGCCAATAGTTTGGCCTAACTTGCAGGTGTTCCGTCTGTTGCTACACACACAATTTGAATAAATTATTAAATATGTATTGTTTTTTTATTTTTTCATTTCTTTTCGAGAACCGCATTCATTCATTCAAAGAGCCGCAATTTGGCCATGCCTGCTATAGACAATGTCCTCAGTGATGATGATCTCTTTAAAGGAATTTTTTTTAATTTTGTTTGTGTGAAAAGAAGAAAGAATCCTATTAGTGAATAATAAATCCATAAAATAAACGGGGGGTTAAAAATTTTATACATATTTGTATAACAGGCATGAGAGGAAATTCAAATGTTATTTCAATAATAAGGTAAGGCGTTATACCTCTTGCAATCATAAAAAGAAAATAATAATTTTTTTAAAGCGTAGCGTTCGATTTAGTCGCGCTGACCACTTTATGATTTTCTTTTCTTTTTTAATGAAACAGCGTCTGTACATACGTATGTTCTTAATATATGGCCACTGAAATGATCGTAATTTGTTTCTTAGCTGTCGTTGTTATTGTTATTGGTCGCATAAAAACCAGAAGCTCTTTCGGCTTTCGATAAAAGTTGATCGTAAACTGTTGATAAAATGATTTTAAGATCATTATTAACAAGTGATTTCAAAGCAAATGCCGCTTTAGGCGAAATCATGAATAAAAAAAAAGGATTTTTGATTCTCAATCTTAAGGGATTTGAAGAAATGATAAAAAGCAACAAAAATAACGAATACAGAGGAAAACATATGGCGTAAAATTTTAAGCAAAAAAAAATAATTTTTTATTTTAGAATCAGCAACTGTAGAAACCGGAATGTATGTACATTAGAGCGACTCAAGTTGTATGGAAGCAAAATTCGTGCTCGATGTACCCCCCTCAAAATGAACCTTGGACTTTTTTAAGATGACATCTAAAATATTTCGGCTCTAGCTTTGACCTCTCGTGAGCTGGACCATTTTGAAAAAGGGTATATTTTTGTATGTTTTGTTAATTTGAGAATTTTTTTCCTAACCAACATATAGAGTATGGGTGTCATAAGAAAGGTTTTTTCAAGACGCGTCCAGCGGTATATACAATTTGTCCACGGACAATCATCCATGTCCTTTTTTTAAGGATATTCGGTAAAAAAAAAACGGTTTTTGAATTTTTTCTTTTCTTCCTTTCTAACCAAATTAACTCTAATATGATGGCGGATTTAGTTTCTAGATTATGTTTGGATGAAAATAGGACTAAAGAAAGAAAAAAGAAATGATCCACGACTTTTTGTGGGCATATTTTTTCCCAAATTAAAAAGAGGTATTAAATTTTTTTGTTTATATTTACAAAACTATACTCAAAAAACGCAAACTAGGACGAATTTCAAAAAAAGCTAAGACCCGTATTTAATTAAATCGACTAAAGATTAAAATATGTTAATTTGGTTATTTTATTACAAACAACCGAAGAAAAAATTCAAAAACCGTTCTTTTTAACAGAATATCATTAAAAAAAAGGACATGGATGATCGTCCTTGGACAAATTGTATATACAGTTGGACGCGCAAAAACCTTTCTTATGACACCCATATTGTATATGTTGGTAAGGAAACAGATTCTCAAATTGACAAAACATGGAAAAATATACCCTTTTTCGAAATGGTCCAGCTCACGAGAGGTCAAAGCTGGAGTCGAAATATTTTAAATGTCATCTTAAAAATGTCCAAGGTTCATTTTTAGGAGGGTACATCGAGCACTTTTTTTGGTGAGTCGCTCTAATGTACATATATTTGATAACATAACTTAATCTCCTAATGCTTTCAATTTTGGAAATATCAAATTTGAAAATAAATTTTGAAAACTTTACTCGTTCAAACTAAAAAAAAGATTACAATTTATGCTTAAAATATACATATTACATACATATATACATACCTAATTGGCCATTACAACCCTTCAGTTAGGATTACGGCCTAGCTTCTCAACACCACTCATGTTGTGAGCGTTAATTTTATACATGAGTGGCGGGACCTACAGTTTAAAGTCGACTCCGAACGACAGATTTTTTGAGAAGCTTTTCATGGCAATTTTTACTCTCAGAGTTTTTGCCAGAAATTTGCTGAGAGGAAGTCGCCGAAGAAATATTTTCATATTTTCGTTTTGATGTCTGACCTGGGATTCGAACTCTGGCCTTTCGTCTAATAAGCCAACACACTACCTACTAGACCACGGCGACTACATATTAATGATTTTATTTTCATACTTAGAAAATGATTCAATGAATTTATAGTGCCTGTAGCTGTAAGTCTCTGTCGGTAAAATACCAAACAGATTAGACAGAATTCAAAATCGCTACAGTCGCGTAAAAAATATTTCGGATTCGAAGAATACAAAGTGGAAATGAAAAATTATTTTATCAGCATTCCAGTTCCTCAATGTCATAAAGACTATACAGCCCATGTGAGAAAAGATGTGTGCTCAAGGCGCATACGGAGGTAATCTGAAATATTAAGTGTGATAGTAATGCAACGCAAGTTCCATATGAGAACTTTGTGCATCTTAATTCCTATTCTAAGACAATTTCTATTCAGTTTCTAATTCGCATTACTTTTAATGCAGATTCTACTTTATCTAGCCATCGTTTTCGTAATCATCTGTTTCATTTTTCTCCAACAAGATATAAATTCGAACAACTTTTCGTTCTCATAAATATGTACTTTTGCATTCGTATTTTCTAATTATTAATTCGATAGCATATGATCTGAGAAGCATCCTATTTATGCGAACAACAGAACACTGGACCATTTGCACATCAGAGATGAGCAATGAATCGTTTTTTTTTTTGCTACTCATAGGCATTCATGAAATTTTGAATATAAGTGAGTCAACAATATTGAAATTTAACTATGTACATACTTTGATAATTTATAAGTACAGGTTGAAATGAGTATGCGTCCAAACTTGACATCGAACTCATACCATTCGAAACATGTTTGATTCATAAGCACTACTAATTTAGATTCATAACTTTAGAAAAATACTTATAAAATCGAGTGACTCAAATCATTCATCAAAATTTACAGTCTTAGTTGTTGTTGCATTTACAAGAAAAAAAAGACAGTCATGCGGCAATCAGAGCAAATACACAAAAAACTCTCTCATCTAAATGTATGTATGTATGTCCTAGTGTAAGGGCCTGTTCGTAAATTCATCACTGCGCTGCATAATATGATTATTTTGCGCTCACACTGCTAATCCAATGTTGCTGATTTATTTGTTTGCATTTACGAACGAACAAACACTGTAGAAATGGACAAATTATTAATAAGTTTGATTTTTGAACTGGACGATAAAACAAAGGACAAAATATTGTTAAATGCACAAAAAAGTGTACTTTGTGCAAAAAGAAGACATTTAAGGAAGAAAAAAAGAAACTTGTTGTTAAAACTCCCATTCTCTCTGTCTCACTCATTCAATGCATCAGCCATTTTTATGATTAGTGTTTTCGGTTTATTTGCGCATAATATGATTTAATGTTGCATTTACGAACACTTGACGTAAGCAGTGCTGCCAAGATTTGCATTTATGAACATGATGCGCATAATATGCAGCGCAGTAATGCATTTACGAACAGGCCCTAAGTTAATGATCACATCTAATCTGTTACTTTCAAGAGAGAGAAAAAAAAACTTTGATTAGAAACAAAAATTAATTTCGAGTGCTTTGAATGATATGCTCTGAAATGCTATGAAATTATAATCAAATTATAATTCAAGTCCGAATTACAGAAATACAGAAAACAAAAATCAAATGTCAGTCATTTCTGACCATACATCTGTCTGTTTGTCTATCTGTTAGTTTGGCGGCAAGAAAAGAAAAATCAAATAAAAAAAAATATAAAAAAAAACAACAACAAAAAAGAACTTGAATCACTTACAACTCTCATACAGATTCATCATAATAATAATATGGGCGGCTAATTTCTTTAATCTTCAAAATCTTGTGCATTTCTATTCAACTTTTTTTCTGTTTTTGCCTTCATCTTCTGCTTCTTTTTCTTCTTAATTTTCATTTCTATTTTGTAGAGAAAGAGAGGAGACTTTATCTGGCCACAATTACTCTTCAATTTTATTTCATTTTTTTTATTCGTTTCTTTTACTTTTGTTGTAGTTGTTGCTGTTGTTGTTGTTGTTTTTCATATCTTTCTTCCTTTAAAATACTTAATAATGTCTGCAGAATAGTAAAACAACAATTACACCAACAACAACAACAAGAAGAACAACAAAAAATCAGTTTCTTACAATAGCCGCTAGAAATGATTTGTCTGTTTGTCTGTCCGTCTGTCTGTTCATACCTCCGCCCGCTCCCCAACTGATGGCGGAAGGTATGATGGAAGAAGGTTTGACGGCTTTGTTTGCTGTTTGCCTTTAAAAATCGAGTGTTAAAGTAAGTAAAGAGGGCGGAAAGGAAAGGGGAAGGGGAAAATAAATCGTTGAATGAATGTATGTATGTATGTATGCGAGAGCAGATTCATACCAAGTCGGGGATTGTTAAGAAAAATGTAACTGTAACAGCAGAAATACTGCCATGCCACGAGCGATAATTATTGACGGTAAGTGGCGCACAGGAATGCATATATATTTGCCGCATTGCAAGGCAATTAATCCATTTGCGGCATGAAATGAAAACTACAGTCAGACAACCAACCAACTCTTAAGCAAAATCCATACAAACATACATACTAAATTTTAATAGTTACAGTGACTTTGAGAATGACAACAACAATAACAACAGCAATAACTACAATTCATTGTACAAATGACAGCTTGCGGCAGGCAAACATTCTAAAGATGCCACAAGTGTTTGGCGGCAAAATAGATTTGTTGTTTTTGTTTTTGTTTCTGTTTTCGTTTCTATCTTCAAACTAGAGCAAGTAAACGGCATCATTATTTCACCACACAATTACAACTCATTTCTTTCGTTATTCCTCAATTATTTTCCATTTTTGTTGCATGAGTTTCGTGCATGAATTTGGAAAGTGCGTACGCCTCATGTGGATAAAAATGTAATGCAGATAAGAACAAGGAAAAAAAAAAGGTCAAAGGGGTTTCCTTCGGTTCTCAGTGGGCCTTTGTTCACGGCCATCCATTAACTGTCACGTCTAGTCAAACAATTTTTAAGAATCTCCTCAGGTACCGGTTGGTAATCAATGGCAATGCGTTTCTGTCACGTGCAACTGAAATGCATTTTATGCACCCCCACTGCACAGTTGATTACGGCCTAGCTTCTCAACACCACTTATGTCGTATGTGTTAATTTTATACATGAGTTGAGGGACCTACAGTTTAAAGTCGACTCCGAACGAGATTCTTTGAGAAACTTTTCATGTCAATTTCATTTACTATCAGAGCTTTTGCCAGAAATCTGTTGAGAGGAAGTCGCGGAAGAAATATTTTTTCATATTTCGTTTTGATGTCTGACCATTGAACTCCTGAACTCTTGTCTTGTCTTGTATAGTGGGCCATGTATGAAGAACAATAACACAGATATTCAACGAAAGAAATTTGGTTGGATTAGTTCCGGCATAGGTATTTAGGGTAGAGTACAGTGTGTTAAATTCAATCTGCAATGAATTCGAATGACCAGTCGAGTTAAATTAAATCAGCGAAGTAATTTAGCCTTTGCTCAATATTGAAGCAATTTGGATAACAATACCAACGTTCCCACAACAATTGGATCAACGTCCCGAAACAACCCAAATACCGTTCGGCCAAAGATGACCAACTCATTTTTAGCTGTTCCAGGAGAGTTGTTTTCCAACAGATAACTATTAAACAACAACAACAATACCACAAGCAGAACACTATTTAACGTCTTTAACGCTTTTTTTAATTCTGTAATAAGCTGCAGTAGTTTCGTACCAGAATTTCAGATCGATTATCCTCAAACTATTTAAGACACCTTAGCCAGAAGGACGTTTGCAAGCATTAAATAAGCCTAGTTTTCAATTTTACAACCGGATATAAAACTTTTGAAATTGTAGACGAGTGAAAAGTCAATAACATATGTACGTATGTATTGTTTAAGTATTCAGTTTTTGACATTCTAGCCTATTTACGATTATGCAATGTTTGTAGTCATGATTCTGTTATGTATGTATGTATGTATGTCCAAATGATTTGTTTTGCTCCTGTCACATTTGCCCACTCAGCATTCCATCTTCTGTTTATGGTCAAAGACTTTAAAATTTTCGCTGGTTCTGCGGCTGCTGCTGCTATTTGTTACGTTTTGAAACAATCGAATGAAAAACTTTATTTAATAGTTTTGAAATTCTCTTTGATGTTATTTGATGTTATTTGTTATTGTTATTTGTTGTTATATTGGCATTACTGTTTTTTTTTTGTTGTTGTTATTATCGTAGTTATAGTAGTTGTTGTTATTATTGTATTATTACCAATGCAGCAGTCGCCATTACTTTTTGATCCTGGCATTCTATTGTTCCGTTTCAAAGACCACTATTATGTAAACAATCGGTGTCTTTGATCTTCTGGGCATCAAAGCATTGCCGACATGTTTTATCTTTACCGCTCTTCTATATTTATAAAGTTTGTTGTTAAAGAAGTACAACAACAACAACAACAATATCCATGGAAAAAAAAAATACCAACATCAACAACAAAAACAATTTTGAGTCAATGATACAGATAATGACGAAGATCACATGACGATCATGATCTTCATGATCATAATGATAATGAAGAAGCTACAAAGAGATCCATTCAAACAACCAACCAACCAACCAGCCAGCCAGTCGGCCAACGAACCGACCATTAAACCAATCGTCCGTCCGTCATCTTTTAAACTTTAGTACCTATACAATACTGAATTTTGTTTACGTTTTTCCCCTTAAACCTCTAACCGTGACTTTATTTCTCGGGAATTCAAGTTTTTCCCCCCTTTTTTGTGTATTTTTCGGTTGACTGATGTCTGACTTACTTACAACATTTTATTGCTGTTACTGGCTGTTGTAATTGTTGCTATTGCTTCAATTAAATGTGTATGTGTGAGTGTGTGTGTGTGTATGTAGTTTAACAACATTATTTCCAGAGGCCAAACTTTGTACAACTCTGTGCGCGTGTCTCTGATTATTCTTGTAATTTATTGAAGTTTTAGGAAATGAAAATCGCAACTTGAATTGATTGAAGCTCAAATGCTCGCAGCTACATACATATAAAATATAAAAAGTTCATGGCGCATGTATTGATCTGTTAGAAGTGGTGACGGTGGTATTGTTAGTGTGTTGTTTTGCTTAATTTTTAAATTAAACCGTTATAAATAGATTGTAATAATTATTTGAAAACATCAGAACCGAAAGCGTATAAAACATAAGATATTATCAACATCATTGTGATATAATTTCAAATACAACAGTTTTGCCTCCATTCTTCTTTAATTACAGCTTTCTCTTAACGGTTAGAAATACTTCTTATTTCTGAAGCGGCCTGAACGATCACCTTGCATATGCCTTCATATGCTGAAATTTCAACTGATGGATATTGCCAACTTAGTAGATAGACATCAGATACGGTTATGAACATGACTGCGGAAATTGTAATAACAGGTCCCATAGATACCTGAACGAACCTAACGAAATCGAGTATGCGATCAAAATACAATGTAGTCAAATCGGCCAGATTTGTAGTTTTAAACCAGAAATGCTAATGTAGCCACTAGGATATTACGCAAGCTCCTCTGAAACCTAAACACACAGTCCTCTGAACTCGCTCCATCCTAGAGATGATAAAACGTTTACTAAGCCACGGCAGAGACAATAATTGTCAAAACCATCCTTCTTGAGCGCTTTTATGAATCATAATCTCAGATTTTCAGGAATTAAAAGCAGCACAGACCTTTTTCACTTACTCCTTCGTATTACTGAGGGCAAAGGTACGTCAGCGTAAGGTACTATATTTACCCCAAACCAGTTGATTTCGATCAAAATATCATTTCCATTGACATTTTATAATAGAGTCATGCGAATACAACTCTGAACGGTACCCCTACGCGGAAATGTTAGCCGCGCTAATCTCCTTGCAGCCGACCAAACATTTGACCCTGACGTAGTGGAATTGTGCATTGATACTTAGATCCTATCTAACATTATTAAAAGCGTCTTGAAAGTGTCGATTAGAAATTTTTAAACAATTTTTTTAAAAACTTTTAATACTAGGATAATTCCAAATATCTCCTCATTTCAAGATAATGAAACATTTTTATTTATCTTTCTCATTCTGTTAACAATTCAAAATATCGATCGATTACTTCAGCTCGCGATCATACACAATAACAATATTGTTTTCTTTTTAGAATCGTTTACGTACTTTATCGGCGAAAATGTAGAAAATAATAACAAAAAAAAAGAAACCAAAATAATGTAAACATTTTAAGTTCTTCGCTTTTATACCATTTTTTTCACCCTCCATTCTCTTTTATACGATCAATTATTATGTTTGTTATTATTTTCCACATTCTAAACAATGCCTTCTTCCCTCATTACCAAACGAAGTGAATTATTCATCATATATATGTATATGAGAGCAAAACAATAAACACTGAGATGAAACTCAGTGAGAATGTGTGTTTCATTTCAAGCATGTTCCTCTTGATGGTGGTAGTGAGAGGGAAAACAGAGTGAGAGAGAGAGTGAGTACCTGTGTAAACTTATCACACATTTCAGTTACGATTTGATCTTTTTTAACTTGAATCTGCCGAGATTCTTGCACGTGTATACATTCATATGTATGGATATGTATGCCTGTGTGTCGATGTGTGTGTGTGTGTAACGTGAATACCATTTGCAAGAAGTAAATAAACAACGTTTATGTTGTTAAACACGAAAACTATCTTTCATTCCGTCACGATTAATCGAAGTGAATAGATGTGCGTTCGGTTCAAAATCAATTCAAAACAACGTATTGAACAAAAACAAATTGTAACGTTTCAACACATATTCTGTTAAATAAAAAAACGTATTCATGTTTACAAGAACTTGCGGAAACAGTTCGAAAATAAAATAAATTCCAATTAAAAGCAATCTGATTATAGTAATTCTATTAATAATCAACAGATAAAATATTTAATTTTAAAATCTTTAAAAAAAAAAATTGAAAATTAAGTGTCAAATTATGTGAGTGGAAAATAAAAAATTATAAAAAAAATTAAACAAATTTTTACAAATGAATGCCTAGAGGAAATAAAAGATTTCTTATGTTAAATATAGAAAAAAAGGATAATTTGGCAATAATAATTGATAATAATGACGAGTGCCAGCCTAAGTAGTGATAAAAATGTATGTGAATATCAACAACAACAACAAAAACTGATTTCAAAACAACAAACAACAACAAAACGGATTAATTGTATTAATTATAAGGTGAGTAATGAACAGTTATTAGTGCAAAATAGAAAGTACATAAATCCTAACACAGTGAGATTTATTATTTTGTTTTAGTGAGAATACGAAGAACTATGCTTCTAAAAATCGATGAAACATTGTTTCGGCATTTGATATTTTTTTTTTTTTTTTGTGTAAAGCATTTAACCTTGAATATTTACCAAGTCGGTTAATTACACAAAGAATTACAAACAATGAATACCGTTATATTCAATTTATTGTAGAGATATTTTTCTATGCATAGAATTGCTCCACTACATAGCATAAATGACAAAATGATCCGTTTTATGTTCAGAGACATTTTATGAAATGTCGGTATTCCACATGCAGAGAAGGCCATGACCATTAAATGGCAATATCTACACGATAACTATCTCAAACACACATGTAAACGTGTGAAACATTGGCTTATTGCCTATGATCTGGATTCAATACATGAAAAATTGTCGAGCAAATAGTATTACGATGAAAATAATTTATAAAAATTTATTAAAGCTACTTAACAAAGTTCTATTAACAAGTCTTACATACTTTAATTTCGTACGATTTCTGATGCTAAAAATATTAAATTTGTCACAGATAAGAAAGAATTTGTAATTCAAGAACTGTCAACGACCATTCTTGGAGGCTATCTTGATTCTGAGAGTGTATTATTTAGAACAGTGGAGTAGTAAATAAACTTTCAATCTGTTTTAGAAACTGATGAGGAGGCTATGATTGTGTTAACAATCATAGCCTCTAACAATCACTAAACCCAAACAATAACTCTCTGTAGTTATTTGTTATTGTAATTTGATCATTGTTTATCCCTATCCGTTTGTTCTTTCTTCAGTCATTGTAATTCTTGTCTATCGTAATTTCATTGTTGTTTTGTTATTGTTAATTTCTCGAATTCATTTTCATGCATAAACGACTGGTATTTATTTATTCTGCCTTTGCAATAATATTTAACCAGAGTCCAGATTTTAGAGGTACTTTCTTAAGTGATTTAAGTTTAATAGATACGTAACAGTAGCTGTAAGCAACTGTGCTACAAATGTTACAAAGGCTGGTTAAGTCTCCAGGTTGTGCACCTACTGGCTTTTTGTAGCATTGTGTATGGCAGCATTGAGCACTTTATTGAATAGTAGTGGGAACCCCATATAAAAGCTATTACTCAGTATAAAATCTGGCATTTGAAAATTGAATCTGAGTTATAAGCGTGATCAGCCTTTCATTTCGTTACAGTAGTAACAATATGTACAAATATTATCGATATTTGAGGTGAGGTGGAAAATTCAAAAAGATTCACTCTGAGGAATAGGTTTACCTTTGTTTTTTCCTTTTCTTTTTTGTTATTGAAACAAGATATTTCGTTTGCTCCTTATTTAATAATAGTAATCATATCTCTAAAATATTTCAGGTAACAAAAAAGTACCAAAGTACTTTCTTCAACATAATTTTTTATTTTTTAATACATAGTTACCTATTAGTGTCTTATGAATTTTATTAAAATATTGTTAGTAATTATTCGTCCTGGACAATAATTTTAAATTAAGTATTATCGATCGATTGCTTGTGTTCAATATGTTCTCCGAATGATAGTTAGACTATGCATTTCACCTGATTCCAACAATAATACACAGTTACAAACAAAGATTACAAATTTATTGCGAACAACATAACCATCGTTTATGCGGTATCGCATGTACAGTGAGCGCCATAAGTGAGTCAACGCCCACCATAATTTTCTATTTTTTTCTTAAGTTCCTTTATCATGAATTGTTTTTTTTTTAACATTTTATAAGTAATAAATAAGCGTTTTTATTTTTAGAAATTTATTCGACTATTCGCATTTACTTTTCTCGCTATCCTAAGAAAATGAATTATTTCAGTGGTGTTTACTCACTTTTGGCGCTCACTGTATGTACTTCAAGTAAAGAAATTAACATGAAATATAACAATTCTAAGCTTGTGCTATAAAATTTGTATACCTACTCAATTACTTAAGCACCATTGAGTCTATTAGACATTGTTTATAAATGCAGCAGGCTTATAAGTTTCTTTCTTAAGAAAACCGATTTATTTAATAGTAATGAGTAGACAAATACAATTAATTAATGATCAGATTACAAAGCCGCAGTCATAGCCACAGCAACAGCCCGCAGCTTAATTTCAAATTTAACTAAAAAGCTCATAAGCAGTAACAATACAAAGTTTATTTTTATTTCAATCATTGGTTTTTTTTATTTTTTTTAATTTAAAATTAAAATGTTAATTTGATTTTGCTTCAAAAGACTTTCGAGCCGATCGAGTAATCGATAACTTTATAGCGATTGTAAAATAATAATAATTAAATCTAAAGAATTAAAACCAGAAAAGTATGTATTAAGGGAGAACGCAAATACATAATAATAAACAATACTAACCAACCAAGCAACCCAACCAAGTAACCAACTAACCAAACAACAACAATAATAATAAATCCAAAAGAAAACCACATATAATTCCTACTAAATGATATTATCGCAGTCATAAAAATTAGGTAGCAGATCCCTTAAATTATAATCAATTTAAAAGAATCCGCACATACTAAACATTTCGCGTGCAACATCATCATAAAAACACAACACACAACTAAAAAGCAACAACAACAAAAAATATAAAATAAAGTGAACACAAAGTGGACGCCGCATTTGAAGAAAAGTATAAAAATTTTAAAAATAAAAACAAAAACAAAAACAAAAGCATTTCAGGCAAATAAAATATATGACGGAACGGACGAACGTACCGGTTAAGTTAACCAAACCCAATGCCCAAATTCGTCGTCATACCACATGCAAAAGCTCAAGGAAGAGAAAAACCCTCTTCAAAATGTGGTGAATTCAACAGTAAGAAACAATGAAACTGAAGTTTATTTGTCTCGTTGTACGATTTTATGACAACAAAACACCAAAAAAAAACAGAAAAACAAAAAGGTTAAAGCCAAAAAGGCAACAACACTAAGTGTAACCAACAACTATCCCACTCGACCAGCCAGTCAGCCAAACAATTCAACCGAACCGAACCGAACCGACCAAACAACTATACCCAGCCATTCAGCCGACAGCGATAGCAGCTACTGTTTACCGCCAAAGAGAAGATCAATGGGCGCATGCGCCCATTGATATATACGACAACCGTAAAGATGATGACGACGATTACAATGACGAGAAGCTTTACTACATTTACGAGTATTTACGTTCTCTTTTTACTTTTTCATCGTCATCATCATTATCATCATCATGATGATGATCATCATCATTGCCAATGGTGGAGCCTTTTCTTGCACTCATGGCTTTCTTTTAATAACACAGCATGACTATGTATAAAATGCATTCGAAATACGTTACAAAATATGTACCACGTAACAGGCCTTTAAAGGAATACTTACATCAATGGAAAATTCGTTCTTAATTTTGAAAATCTATAATTTAAACGCAACGCAACTAAAGAGGCAATAGCAATAATGCTTAAATGATAAATTAAGATATTTAAGAGTTTGAATATTAATTGTATTGCAATAATTTTTAAAACACAATTAAACAATGAATACTTTTAAATCTATATTTTAATTTTAACAGCCAGTCAGTCAAGCTTTTTTTATGTTTTTGTGCTTTGGCATGGAGCAAGCAGCTCTTGAAAGGAAATAAAAACTTTAAAATTTTAAAATGTTTTACGAGACCGTTTCATCTTCACGTACTCCAGAAAAAAAAAAGAAAGAAGAAGAAGACAAAACATTAACGACAGCAACAACAACAAAACAAAAGCAAACTAACCGATATTAAGTGCATACATATATTGTAGTAGTGCACTACCTGTAAACATTTTCAAAATTGCCACAAGCACCATAGAAAATAACAACAATAACATGAAAACATCTTTAAGGAAATGAAGAATTACGCATCGGTCAAGCCCGACTAATTGACACTGTACTCATTATGTATGTATGTATGTATATGTGGATCAAAAGTAAACACTTAATAGTTGCACATGTAAATTAAAATTTATTTCTGTACTTAAAAATGTTCTTCAAAATATTTTCGAGTTGTTTTTGAGTACTCGCCAGTTCTTTTAAAGTTCTGCGATATGTTTTGGAACATTTTGGGTTTTCATTTGAAATATCGTACCGAATGTATTGCATCCTTGCAAATAACATTCAGTTTATAATATTCAGTTATCTTTTTAAGACCATCACTGAAAATATTTCTCTTCGTGCAACTTCGAATGCAAAAGACATCAAAATGAGCCATAAATTATGCCCAATTGCGAAGAATGCTGTAGAATCGACAAATTCAAATGAACTGCCACTAACTAAGGGTGCACAAATATAGTTCGTAGAGTTTCAAATTATATTCAGTGGTACAACAGCTGCTGTCAAAAGAAATTTTGAATAGTACCTACATATCTACATACATTATTGGTCATTACAACCCTTCAGTCAGGATTACAACATAGTTTCTCACACCACTTATGTTGTGTGTGTTAATTTTATACATGAGTGGCGGGACATACAGTTTAAAGTCGACTCCGAATGACAGATTTTTTGAGAAACTTTTCATGACCATTTCATTTCCTCTCGGAGTGTTTGCCAGAAATCTGCTGAGAGGAAGTCGCCGAGAAAATATTTTTTTTATATTAGACAGGTAATTATTATCCGCCTTTGTTATTCTCTGTCAACAGAAGAAGCATTAGCACCCATTTGAAATTGTCTGTAAACTCGTGTCAATGTAGGGCATTGCAAAAACCTAAACTCCGACTGAGAGAAAGAACAGACCACAACAAAGTGAAAAGAATACCTTACGCCGAAAATAAAAGAAGTTTTTTGTTTTTCAGGAAAAATCGTCCATAACTCAGCATTAAATTTTATTTCAGCATACAATCGGGTTGGCTTTCTTATTTAACATTACCTTGCCGGCTAAGTTATAACAATCAGCAATGGCAACAACAACAACAACAATAACAGCAATAATAATAACAAGAGAACCACAGATCCAGTAAACCAAAACTAAACCATACCCTAATGTTGTTGATGTTTTTGTGATCTTTTTTTTTTTGTTTTTGTATTTTTTGTTTCTTTCTTCTTTGCAACATGCCGCCACAAATAAGCGGCAAAATACAAAGTAAAAAACGGCACGGGCTTAGCGCGTTCAGCTTAAGTTTTATCTCTTCATACACACACAGAAGAAACAACACACACACACAAAATATACTTTTTAATTTCGTGTTTTTTTTCCTTCTTCTTCTTTTTTTTATTTTTTGTTGTCGTTTTTTTTTGGTTATTAGTGTCGTTGTTGTTGTTGTTGTCTCTGCTGTATCATTCTTAAAATACGTTGAAACCAGATGGACAGACATTGGACGGACTTTTAACGAAACTCCTCTCGTTATACATACACATGCACACACACAAATCCATACATACATATTTTAGCCACTATAAACGCGACTTAAATTTGTTATTGTACTGGGGGTATTATATTTTTCCTGACTTTTTTTAGGTTGTTGTTGTTGTTGTTGTAATTTTATAGTTACTAATGTTGCACGCCACATTTCGAATGCCTGAATGTGTAAGCCAGTGTTTGTTGCTATTAAACCTTAACGTTGAGTTTTTTTATTTTGTTTTGTTTTTGTTTTTGTTTTTTTTGTTGTTTTGTTTCTTTAAAGAAATTTATCAGCTTCCGAATTACCTGTTTATTTATGATCAATTCGAGACTACTTTGTATTATGAAAATATGCAAAAGGATCTGCATTTTTATTTTCTACTCTTTTTTCTGTTTTTCTTAGCCTTGAGCTGGTTTTAGCTGAAACATTGAAAATGATCGCAACAAAAAAAAACATACTTTTCTTGGATTTTGTTTTGTTGTTGTTTATGTTGTAGGAAATTCTTAAGAAGAACAGAAGCAGTCAGTCAGTGTCCGTGCCAGGCAGTGTGTTGTATTGCTCAGAATTGTCTAAAACAGGTGTTATTTTAGGTCAGTAATTATTCGACTGGTTTTCCAGGATTAACATGAAATATTTAAAACTTGCTTATGTTAAGCTGCGTTTCAAAATGAAAATAAATCATTAATTCTGGAAAGCAATTTAAAGTTTTACTTTCCATAGTTCAGATATGAAATATGAATCGGAATAAAGTATGTGGGATGTTGTGCAAACCGTTGACCAACCGTTTCGTATAGAACATTAAGAGAGATTATTATTCCTATTCGTTCATGTGAGGATATTAAATTTGTGCAGCCAAACAAGCCCTAGGATAAGAGGTCTGCCATCTGTCGTTGACTAGAAATAACGCCATCTGTGAACATGTATGTACATATTTGGTGTAAATAAGAGCAACTTTTTATTGATTGAGTCCTATCCTACCTCAAAAGTTAGTTCTACATAGCATTCATTGTAATGTTTGTTATTGATGTCATGCTCTTAAGTGAGCGAGGTTGAAAGGCTTTCAGTTCTGTTGACACCACAGTGGACTAGTATTCATAAAATGTGATTATATCACTCAAAAAAAAAATAATCCTAAATTTTCTTTCTAGTATTTCTGGCATAATTATGTATATGAAATATGAAACAATTTACAATATTCGTTAAAACTCTGAATTGAATCCGAAACATTTCAATTTGATTATTTGACATGAAATAAAAGACAAAATTCTATTTTCTTTAAATATTA
This sequence comes from Sarcophaga rosellei, assembly GCA_930367235.1. Taxonomy (NCBI): domain Eukaryota; kingdom Metazoa; phylum Arthropoda; class Insecta; order Diptera; family Sarcophagidae; genus Sarcophaga; species Sarcophaga rosellei. The sequence continues at coordinate 95,960,255 of OV884020.1, forward strand.
AAGAATATATACATACATACAGATGTACGTATACATGATATTGGAACTAGTTTCTATAATTTATGGTAAATCTCTTTAGGTTAACTTTTTTTTTAATTTATAAATGGTTTCCATTATTAACACGAGTAGCATTTTATGCTATCAAAACTTAATTTATAATAATACATATTTTTTATGTATATTTTTTTCTGCTATTTTAAATTCATTTAAATATTCAATTCGATTCCATCAAACACAACCGAACAAACAAAAATAAAATAAAAAATAAAAATAAAACATTTAAATAAAATTTCTTAATTAACTCTTAAATATAATAAATATTGTATAAAATTTTAGACTCGTAAACACTAAAAACTTTAAAAAAATGGTCTGGGCTTTGATTTTTACCGTCATTTTATCAGAAATACAACAACAATATCGAAAAAAGAATAAAAATAAACTTAAACGGCCTACAAAAATATAATCAGCAAAAACATACATACATACATATGAAGAGAGGCTATAGCCTGAAGAGATTTCGAATATGAAAGCGAAATAAAATAAAAAAAAATTTTAACGTAGGCCTCTCTACTAAGGAACAAACAAATTCGTTGCCTGATATACTTTGATTTAAATAAAATTCAAATCAATTTCTAACACACACATTTCATTCAATTCATTTCATTTCATTCAAATCACTACCGAATTCAGACACAGCGCCAACGATTAAAATATTGATAAGGCAAGGCATACAAATTAAATTCAATTAAATTAAGCCGCCTCTCTTTTTGTTTTTTAATCTCAATAGCTACCGCATTAACAACGTCAACAACAACAACAAATATTAACAACCATCACTAACGTAAGCAATAACAATAAAACCAACAACAAAAAATCCAAAAAAAATAACCGTTTTAAGGGCCCGCCACTTCACTCCTCTAACGGTCAAAAAAAAAAAAATGAAGCTTAAAAGAATTTTTAAAATTATTGGTATTTATGATTTTGTTTTCATTTCGTATTTCTTATTTTTTTTCTTTTCAAAATTTTATTTTCATCAAAAATTTTAATCTTCATTTGTTTTTTAATCTTAATTTTGTTTTTGCAAAATATTTGTTTTTATTTTATTGAAAAAATGAAAAAAAAACCTGTTTTGTTGCAATGTTACGTTGTTACTTAAACACACAAACACACATTCATTCATTCAAAAATTGTAACCGTTTTGTGTGTTTGTTTTTATTTTTATTTTTTCGCCGTATTTACTTTTATATGCCGTATACGATTTGTCGTTGCGTGTGAAGTTTACCGCTTATTCTTAACATTCTGTACCTTTTCACAGAGATTGTAATTTTGTTTCACTCAATGAATTGTGAACGATAATGATGAGATTTTTAATGAGGCTCTTCTTAAAGTTCTATTATGTACATACATACATGTATACATATGTACATATATTGGTAATTTGTTTAAGAGATTGTTTTTTATTATGTTTTCAACTTAATTAGATTGAATTTAAAGTAATGTTTATAGTACATGAACACTGAGACCAGTCTCCATTTAATCCTATCATTATCGAAAGACTAGAAACATTGAAATCAAAGACGGTAAGCCTTGATGATGCCATTTAATAACTATAATTTAATAATTAATGGGGAAAAGTCTATTTAGACATAAACGAATTTTTTAATTCATAAGTCTAATGAACAAAACATAATATACACTTGAGTGACGCATCTTATGCACATTATGCAGATCCATTTGTTAACCGGCTGCTGGACTACTACTGAGGCAATGGAAATAGACTAGCACATATGCACATTGAAACCAATGTTAATTGATCTGATATAAACTAAAATCGCTTTAACTAGCTCGTACTTATTATTTGCCATGATTACAATCCCTTTTTTTAAACCTTAAAGAGGCCGTCTTAATCTATTGCACTTTAGATCAAACTTGAATTGAATGTACAGAAATGTTTGAAACTCAATTGATAATAATTAGAACTTGAGAGCGATACGCAACCGCTCCATTCAAAATTTATAACATTGTTAAGCGTACATTGAGTATGCACCGGAATCTGGGGAGTGTGTTGTCTTGCTAGACGATAGCACCGAGTTCGATGCTTAGTTCTGAGAATTTGAAAATAGAAATTTGGTATTAACATTACGCCTGACATAAGCCCTGAGAGTAACTCATGAAAAAGAGAGAAGCTTCTCAAATCTGGCATACGGGGTCGACGTTAAACTATAGGTACCGCCTCTATTAGATAAAATTAACACCATACAACGTACATAGATGATTTTACATACCATAAGTGAGAATTCTGACAAGTGAAGTGTGACAGTCAATAATACATATAGACCATTAAGCTAAATTTGTTGTAAATCTTGAATAGTTATCTATTATGTATTATGTATGTGTTATCTCAAGTTTGTAAACTAGACTATACAAATTTGTCTCAAACGGATATTCATTTTTATTGAGAGCCAAATGACAATTACACCAGTGACGTTCAAAGACATAAAATCTGATGATAAAATGTGATAAAATATTTCAATCTTTATTCAGATTAAAGAAAATATAGTTTATTTTTATTGCGTGTGTTTTTTTCTTTATAAATGGAGAGAGTAAGAGAGTGTCCAAATGTTTTCGTGCGTATATTGAAATCTGTAAAAGATTTGTGCAATTGGGGCACTGTCTCTTAATTAATTTAACAGATGTCTTGTGATGCCAACTAATTGTTTTATGCCTTTATAGATGGCACCCCAATGCAAATAAAATGTTTGTAAACAAAACACGTTTTATGTCAAGTTAGCAGCACCTCTACTGCCGCTATTTGTCCAGCGTTTAAATAAACGCAACGACTGAGGCTGATTTAAAAATATCTATTGATGTGAAAAGTAAATGTAACTGAAAAGGGTTGACAGAGAGAGTGAGAGAGAGAGACAAAGATAACGGGGGAAAAACAGCGTAATAGTTATTGACGTTATCGTTTTTCAATGGTTTAATATTGTTAATAAAAATTTAAATTAAAATGATTTATTAAAGGCGCGGTATATTTGATTTAATTTAATTTTTTTTTTATTTTGTTTGTTTTGCTTTATTTGCTCAAACTAAGCGCCATTTAATTACATGCCTAAAAGCCATCAAAAGATTTATAGATCAAAGAGTAGTTAGTGCTCCGGTGCTAGTAATTTTTAATTTGTTTTTATTATTGTTGTTGCAGCTAAAAAGCGGCAACATGAAAAAAAAAACAACAGCAAAAAAACTTTTAAAATCAACTCAAGACAAAAAAAAAACTTGATTTACTACAAATAAATAAATAAATACGACAGACTTACTTATACACTTTACCTCTCTATTGATTTTGTCTCTCCGTACTCTTTTAGCACTCGTTCGTTCCTCACCACTTACAGACAGTCTGCTTTACCATTTATCTTAGCGTCTGTCACTTTGTCATGTATTGGAATGTTGTAAATGACAAGAGGAAACTTGTTTATATCTTTTCAAAAGGGTAATTAAAATGTCACAACAGAACAACACATCAATATTGTAGGGGCGGGAGTGAAATTAGCCGTCACAAAACAGCAACAACTAGTGAACAACAACAACTAGCGAATGAATGAAAACGAATGTGGGGGGAAATCAATGGGTGGTGTTGGTTATTAAGACAATAAATTGTTATTAATCGATTAAACATTATTTTTTTCTCCAATTTTTTTAAATTTTTTAACAAAGTTTCCAACTAAAACTTCAAATAATAATGAATTTAAAAGGAAAACAAAATCAAATATTTTTTACCGCCAATTTAAAATCGATTTTTTTAAATGAACACACATACTACGTTTAATTATTATTAATCATTCATTCATTAACAATGAATGAAGTGTGCTTCCTTTTTTGTTGCTACATATTTACATATTTTTAAAATATTATTTGTTTAACAAAATTTGTTAACAAACATTTAACATACGGACATTTTTTAGATTAATATGTATTTGTATTTTTTCTCCCACTCTTTCCCTATCTATCTATCTCTTGCTCTGTCACACTATAATTTTTTGTCATTGTCCGTTATTGTTTGGATAAATTTGTTGGCAATTAAAACAAACGTAAAAGCAGCAACAAATTTGTACAAAATCACTTTTTCGTTGTTATTTTTTGTTGTCTCATCTTCACGTCGTCATCCTTATTCTCAACGGTAAACAAAGCCAATGTTGTAAACATTGTCATGTTCCAGGTTGCCAGATGGTTTTAAAAAGAAATTCCTATTTTTGGACAATAAGTCACTATTAAATTGTTAAATTGTTAGTTTCTAATACTTAAAATAAAGTTATATACATATATATATATATATATATATATATTAATATTGTTGTGAATGACATACATTCCATTGCTAGGCACAATTCGCTTCAGAAATCTATTGATTTTATTGACAGGTAAAACTTCTAGTTCATTTGTATCTTTAACATCATACTATTTTTTATAACAATCCTTATTTAAACAGTTCCCGTACTCCATTTTCTGTAAAAACTTTCGTCAATTGACCTTTCGATTGCGAAAAGTATCTTTGGTAAGAAAATTTTGTAATAAAAAAGCGTTTGAGTGGCTGTTTATTATGTTCTTATTTAAATTTTCAGTCGTTATTAGGGCTGCTATTTATAACAAAAAAAATTGTCAAAATGTTACTACAAAAACCGGCAACACCACTATAGAGTTAGTTATTGTATTTTTTTATTATATATATTTTTTTTTTTTTTGTATGTACAAATAAAATATTCTTCTTCTTGTTTTTTTTTTTCTTTCTTTTTCATCTTTTTAATTTTTCACCATCATCTTCATCATCATCGTCTTACTTTGTTGTTGGTTTTTTGTCATCATCGTCAACATTGGTGTCGGTAAAATGTCTTTGATCTTTATCGCAAAGCTTCTTGCTCGCATTTTGATCAAAGCAAGTTTTTCCGACCAAGTGTGGTAGTAGAGTCACAGAATAACAACAACACCAAAATACAATATTAACACAGATAACAACAAACAAAAAAATATAACATATACATATACACGCTTACAATATACACTTATATATTTATATATATACATATAAACAATCATATAAAAACTACTCCTATAAATAACAACAACAATAATAATAATAATTTAAACAAGAATAGCCAAAAACCAAGTTATAAACAACAAACAATCCAATGATGTCGATATCGAGTGAGTCTACGTGCAAAAACCTATCTAAGAATGCTGTAACGTTTTATAAATATGTCTGAGAAACTATAATACGAGCGAGGGTGGATCAATAAGTCTGTAAAGAATTTAAATTTTACGCCCATTAGATGATAAATAGCAACCGACAACTGTCAGTCAACTCATGTTAAAATTTAAACAAACTACATACATACATACATAACATACATAATTGGCCATTACAATCCTCCAGTCAAGATTACGGCCTAGCTTCTCAACACCACTAATGTTGTGTGTGTTCATTTTATACATGAGTGGCGGGACCTACACTCGTTGACTCCGAACGACAGCTATTTTTTTTTTTTTTTTTTTTTTTTTTAGAAACTTCTCATGGCAATTTTATTTACTATCAGAGTTTTTGCCAGAAATCTGCTGAGAGGAAGTCGCTGAAGAAATATTTTTTCATATTTCGTTTTGATGTCTAACCGGGGATTTGAACCCTGGCTTCGCGTGTAATAAGCCAACACACTACCTACTAGACTACGGCGACTTCCAAGTATCTATCTACCTATTCTAATTTAATTTTCCGATAATTTTATCCGAGCAGCACCAATTAATTTGACTTTATTTTAGATATACTATAATTTTTAAAAATTTTATGAAAGTTAACAGATTTTAGCATCACGATAATTGATACAACCAATTGCTCTTGGTGGCTGAAGATGTCACTACAAAAATGCAAGTAAAGAAAGGTATACATTGGGAAAGTAACCTCTGACCATTCCCTGATCTTCTACACCAACTTAATATTAATCCCCAAAAACGCCCAATAATAGAAATTTATGTGGCATCACTGTAAATTTCCTCAAAAGTGTGATGAGTTTTTTTTTCATGTTTGATGTGGTGATTTTCGATAAAATGTGATGAATTCTATGCCATTTGAATGAAATTCACCATAAAAACTGTTCTATAAACATTACTTATTTGCATGGCATTACCGGTGGTGAGTTCAATAGGTTTATGCCTGGAATAAGTGAATTTCACCACATTTAGCAAACTTATTTGCTGTCTACATATCATTGGATAAAATTAAAAACATGTAATAAAAACCGTTTAATCTAAATGGAAACTTGACAGCACTCTTATGACCACATCGAATTACGATAGTTGTTGATAACAATGATGAAACTTGGAAGCACTTTAAATTAAATTTAAAATTTCATTAGTGTAACCGAAAATAATTTTATTATATAAATTTATATTCAAATAATATATTTACATACATACATACATACATATGTTAAGATTTATATTCACAGGCTAACCATGCAAATTATTATCTTTTATTATTGCAGACGCAAGTTTTTCTTGGCTCTTCATTCCAAAAAACACCATCAGATCCATTGTATCAAATGGATTCCACAAGAGTATCATGCAGCTGTCGAAAGCGAGTGTATTTTACAACTTTGGCAATACGGAATTCATTATACTACATACTGCTGCTGGTCATACTGTTACCGTTATTGTACAATAATAACATTTTAGTGGTGAGAGCGGCCCCATACCCCCATCAAAGTGATTCGGCCTCCTCTTCGCCAGAAGTAGCAGCTCTTGTGGAGAAAACGTTAGCCTCCCCAAACGCGATTAACTCAACAATTTTACTGGAATTGCAGCAGCAAAGTCTAAAGACCAATTCTTTATATAGTCCATCATCTACATCGCCGCCATCTTCCATATCCTATGAAGAACGTCACAGTAGCAGAGCTTTAAAGAAGGCCTGGCTGTCTAATCGAACGATAGTGTGCAATGATGGTACAGCGGCCGGTTTCTATTTGCGTAAAAATCCCAATTCAAAAAAATGGATTGTTTTCCTGGAAGGCGGCTGGCATTGCTATGATGTGAAAACTTGTCGTACGCGTTGGAATAGACTAAGACATCTAATGACGTCCACAGATTGGCCAGAGACCAGAGATGGTAAGTTTTTATAATTACTTCCAATAAATTTTTAAATACAAATATCAATCTTATCATTTTCTTTAGTTGGCGGCATTTTATCCGCCTCACCCGAGGAAAATCCGTACTGGCATAGTGCCAATCATGTTTTGGTACCCTATTGCAGTAGTGATTCCTGGTCAGGGACAAAGGATACTTTCGAGTCTAATGAGTTCAGTTTTCGCTTTATGGGAGCATTGATTTTAAAGCAAGTCATAGCCGATCTGATACCCATGGGTCTGGGACGTGTGCCAGGAGCTGAGTTGTTGCTTGTTGGCTCTTCAGCCGGTGGCTTGGGGGTAATGCTAAATTTGGATCGTATAACTGAGTTTTTACAAGAGGAACGTAAACTACAAGTTATGGTAAGAGGTGTCAGTGATTCCGGTTGGTTTTTAGATCGAGAACCATATACACCTTCAGCAGTGGCCTCTAGTGAGGCAGTACGACAAGGCTGGTCTCTCTGGAAAGGTCTACTGCCGAAAATTTGTGTAGAGCAGCATAAATCCGAACCCTGGCGTTGCTATTTCGGCTATCGCTTGTATCCCACTTTAAAAGGTACTATTCACAATGTTCTTTCGCTTTTATAAATAGTTTCCTTCATATTTTGTTTACATTTACAGCTCCTCTGTTTGTCTTTCAATGGTTATTCGATGAGGCCCAAATGAGAGCTGATAATGTAGCCGCGCCGGTAACTCCTCACCAGTGGAATTATATACATGCCATGGGCGCCGCATTACGCTCATCTCTGGATAATGTTACGGCTGTTTTTGCCCCTTCGTGCATCGGTCATGCGGTTCTATCGAAACGTGACTGGACCAGCTTGAAAATCGATGATATTTCATTACCAACTGCTCTTCGATGCTGGGAACACTCTACACGACCACGCAAAAGACGTCATAATAATTTAAAACGTTCCACAGAATCGACACTCATCAATAAATCGGACAAGAATAAGAGACGTCACGAAAAGCAACACAAAGAGAAACAACGTGACAAAAACAAGAAAAAGAACAGCAACAGCAGCATCGGCATCGGCATCAGTAACAGCAACAATAACGGAGAAAAAAAACGATTGACCAAAGCCGAAAGGGAAGAACGTAAACGTTTAAGGCATGAGCAGCAAAAAAGGCGGGAAGAACGTCGTAATCGACGTAAAAATAATATGGTAGCCTATCATGAGAGCAATCTGACAAATTCGCCAGGCTTGACTGAAAACTCTACCGTTGTTGGTCGCACTCAACAACAGCGTAACAATAAACGCAAACGTAACGAGGAGGATAAGAACAAAAGATACCAAAAACAAAAGAAACGTCAGCGTAAAAGAAAAGAGCATAATGCTGCTGAAACAGAACAACCCGAAAGGGAATTGCAAAAGGAGCAAACCATAGCGGAGAACGTAGAGAAACGTAACAACAGTTCCAATAAAATCAATAGACGCAGTGGTGTGCCCCGAGTACCTGAAAGATGTTCATTGCGGCTGCTTGAACGTTGCAGTTGGCCTCAATGCAATCATTCATGTCCGACCTTAACGAATCCGGTAACTGGAGAAGAAATGCGATTTCTCGAACTGTTGGCATCCTTTGGTTTGGATATTGAGGCTGTGGCAGCAGCTTTAGGCGTCGACATGCAAACCCTTAACAATATGGATCGCACCGAATTGGTCAATATGTTAACGCAACAGGTCAGCTGATCAAAACTTCAAAACTCACACTAAGAGAACGAGAAAAACAAATAATGGTAGAGAATGCTACCTAAAAGTGGTACAAGAAAAGCTCCTTGGAATTTAAAAAAAAAATACTCTAAGCCATTAGAAAATATTTATTCTCAAGAGGATTATAATCTTTTCGTTAACTTTTAAAAAGTTTATTATCATTGCTGTTGTACATATTGTAAATGATTATTAATTAACCTAAAAGCATAGGTACTTAAAAGTTCAAATTAGTTTTATAAGTTTATTTAAGTAAGTTTTCTAATTAGAATGAAAAGTGTAAATAGTTTTAAAACGATAGAAGAATTTATCTAGAAATTTTAGGCAGTTTTTAACTTTCTGAGACCAACTATGTATCTATCAATCTGACAAATTGAATTCGAATGATATATGTACTTAGAAGATACAAAAAATAGAAAAAAAGAAATTTCAGAGTTGTTATTAAGGAAATTCTATTTCCGACTATGTCATCCAGACGAATTCTTAATCCAAATCCAAAAATCTTTACCTGGCTTATGTATTGTTAGTTTTCAATTTAACAGTTAAAAACTAACTTGCAACTGCAAGTGTTTAACTGCAGTTGGCAAAACAGAACTCGAATTTTCAAAATGATTTCTATTGCTATTGAGTTAGACTTGATTTTCAGCTGATCTACATAACTAGTAAAAAAGTAACAGGATACATTACATGCAATGAAGGATTGAAATTTCTCACCAATATTAAGTGCTGATTATTTCATTCAAAAGCTTTACTTTCGTACTTTCGTTTCAAAAGCTGACTGTTTTTGTGAAAGTTGAAATGGATGATAACTTGTTGGAATATAAATTAAAAAAATTAAATTTTAAATCAAATGTGTTGTATAGATAAATATAAGTTAATTGCTTATTATTATTATAAGAAAATCGAATAATCAAACTGTTACTAAAACTGTTTTTTTTTATAATTTATTTTATTTATAACACATCATAATAATAACTATATCAGCCCCCTCTTATTAAGTTTAACCACAAAATGCAACACACAAGACTGTTTATTGTTACAATATTAGAAGATAGATTTTTATCGAATAATACAATTTTATATTCATTACTGTATATGTGTATGTAACACAGAAAGGAATAGACATATACAATTACACTACAATACTGACATTGTTTTAAATACATACATACATACATATGTACATGCAAACATAAATACATACATACAATATATGCATACAGTTTCAGAACCTACCTCATCTATTATTAATTATTGATAATAAGAAATTGTTGTTGATTTTGTTTTAATTTTATAATAATTATTATTATATATTTTTTTATTAAATATATGTACGTACATACATACATGCATATGTATGTACTTTGTGTATTAACATTTTATGCTATAAATGAACAAACCACATAAAACGTCCAAAACACTCATTTACATTTGTAGTTCGTTTAGTTTTAATATAAAAAATTCATTATTTATTCGTAAATTGCAAAAACAAAGCAAAACTTTCTCCCTCTCATAATGCCTGCTACCTATCCGAAATGCTTATTGGATACGGCAATGGCGAAATGCTTTATATACATATCCGGTACAAATATTAACATTGCCAATTACTTCCTTCCATATACATATGTATGCGTACTTTGACATTAAGAGCGCAAAAAAACAACAAACAAATTAATAAAAATAATAATTTTAATAATAATAATGGAAAACAGTAACAAATATTTTGTACCTGTACTAACAATTAACATTTTTACGCACTCATACAAATGAACACGCTCTACATACCTATGCATACATATAGACATATGTATAATAATACATTCCTATAGATTACATACATTCATAATTTTCATAATTGAATACTTTTATTTATTTATTTCAAATAATTTCGAATTCAATCTCCAAACACACACATACATATGTACATTGTAGAATTTCGATCATAAATAATATGCGAATATATTTTTAATTTTTTTATTTTATTTCTATTTCTTTCTTTTTTTTTTTGTGTATATTTATTAAAATATTTTAATTAAAATTGTTTTTATAAAATATTTTTAGCTTTAGTTTTAATTTTATTAATTTATAAATTATTGTTATTCAATTAAAAAGAAAACTGAAAAAACAAAAACAAAAACAATGGCACTAAACATTAAAACTAATATTAAAAAAAAATTATAATAAAAATAAAAACAAAGTACAATTTTAAATTTTAAACAAAAAATATACATATATAAAGGGTAATCCATTTTTTGAATTTCAAAAGTAAAATTAAATCAAATACGCGTATATGTTTGTACATACATATGTATGTACATGAGCTATTGTACAAACATATCGTTAGTATAATTCGCAAATGTGTTAAGTCCCTTTTTTCAAATTGTACAGGAGACACAAAAAACATTGTAGCTTTTTCAGTTTTTAAAATTTTTAAACTTTTTAAACGCAATTATGTTTACAAAATAGCTCTCTTTAAATGACTTAGATCAAAAATTAATAATAATTAATAATTAATATTCGTGAATTTAGCACGTGATTTTAATATTTTTCGTATTTTGTGGACTATGCGTTTTTGCTAACCACAAAATTACAACAACTTTAAACTACATACTGACATTTATGTTGTCGTAAAATATGTATTTTGTATAGTGCTACCGTTTTGCATTAAAATCTCAAGTTTGGAAAAAAGTGGACTTAGCGTCTTTGCGAATTATACTAACGATATGATGATTACAAAGTCTCTACTCTTAGCAACATTTTGAACTTGGTTCCAGATTCGAGATCGTATGGTACGACATATTCCTGGTCTTTGGTGGACCGAGAGATTTCAACGCAATTCTGTTTTGGCAACAACCTATCCAATCCACGTCGATTTATGTTACACAATTTTCTCCACACTTGTGATAACAAGCAGCTCGTTTGACGATATTGTGTTAATCCAGGTTTCACTTCGAACTTCGATATTCGTTTTCTATAAAATCTTAGTCCAGCATTAGAAAAATTAGCAAAAGAATAGGTACCGCTCATTTACAATTCGGATATCGTCGAGAAGAAGAAACTTTCTACTCCATTAGAACGGAAGCAGCTTATAACTTCCCTGTAAAGTTTACGAGTATAGATAAGGATCATGATTTTGTTAGGAATGTCCCCTTTACCCACGAGGACGGCATTTGTGATGTTGTTTAAATCGAGCTTTTAATTGGAGTTAGTATATACTTCTGCCATGGTTCCTGTTCCATATATCAGGAGTTTTAATGTTATATCATTGGGTGCGCTAGATTTCCTGTTTCTCTGGGCTTAATGGACAGACAGACAGATAGTGATAGATGAACACTACGATGACAGAAATAAAGTTTTTTCGAATTTCTAAGCCGATTAGCATGCAGATGGCAGATTTGTATTTCTCTCCATTTCAGACAAATTCTCGTTTCTACTTACTAATGATCTAGCTTCTCATACGACTCATGTTATGTGTGCTACTTTCCTCCGTGAGTAATATGTGTGAACTTAAAAACGAAATTATTTCAAAAATATTTTTTAGTTAAATTTCAGTTAGTTTTTCAAAACGAATCTTTCTTTATTTACCCTAAAAAAAAGCCGATCCTGTGATCGGCTACCCGATATACTTGTTCCATGACATCACTTTAAAATGGAATCCAATTTTACTTCCAATTAATAACAATATAACTTGGATTCTACAACAACTCTGAAAAGCTTGGACATACACTTTCAATCGTTTACTCTTACTCAATGTAGTATGTATTATAGAGCGTGTACTTTTGCCTCAAAGACTGATAAAATGTATCAAATAAAATGCAAAATTTATCAACGCTGTTTAAGAAATATTATCACTGCATAAATGTGTCAAAATGCGATTGATGATATGTAATGATAATGTTTTTTGCACATTTTAGAATTTCAAATTAATAACAGCGTCAAATGAAACAGTGATATATGTGGTATGTACATATATATGCACGAATAAAATGTCATTTGCTAATGCTAGTCGGTCCACTAAACTGAGGACCCTGTATATGGTAGCGTTTAAATTAAACTTAATAGAATAATTTTCATACGTTTTATTGTGATGATTTACAATTTGTCAACATTTATTATCCGATTTTTAAAGACTACAGATCAGTTTTAGTTTGAGTTTGTCTTATACATAATATAAAGAGAATAAGAGAATAATAAAATAAAATGTTTTATAAACTGTTAATAATAATAAGTTTTATAATAAATTGCAAAATAATAAATGGTAAGCGCTGAAGTGATTTATAATAAACGAATTTAATATACGAACTTCCCCCTCTCTTACTTAATAGCCTGTCCCATTTATTTAACCATTGGCTTGGATGGCAATACATATCAGGAGTCTACTTTGCACTTAAACTGGGCCTCGGATTGTTTTGTACGACCTCAGTGGTATGGCATCTTCAATGAGGAGCCTTCGACAACACTGTTGCAACCGTTTATACGTCTCTATAATATAAGCAATGCGACTTTTCAATTGTCGATAAAGCAAAAAATCGGAAAATTAAAATTCCCTAAGGGATGGAACCGCAACGATGGCGACATTCAGCCTAAACGTTATGCCAAGGTTAAATGTTTGGATTACTATGTGGCCAGTTTTCAAAATAATGAACTATTATCGGTGGAGTGCTTGAAAATCTATCCGACCTGGATGCAAAGTGATGTTATTAAAATGAAACTGAAAGATCTTTTTATACCAGGTGTGTATATAAAAATCAAGTTAAACTTACATACATGTGTATGAATTCTGTATTTATTTTATTTAATTTTTTCTTGTTTTTTTTAGGATCTCATGCCTCGGGAGCATATCTAACAAATTATGGTGCCACAAAGTCTTTATTCATAAGGGAACATGCCATTTCACAATATTTCGATGTGTGGTCTCAATTGGTATTTGGCATCAGATATTTGGACCTGAGTATTGGGTAATTAAAATTTATTTTCATACAAACATAAGTACGTACATACATATGAGAGGAAAGGAATTAAAGGAACGAGCTTTAAAAATTTATTTACTGGCAAATTCTTTGCTTGGTTTTCTTACGCACACTTACATTTAAGAATCTTCCTTTTAAGACTGTGCTGTTTACTAGCCCCGGAAGATATTGAGGGTCCGCCATACTAAAAATATGTAACATAGACACCTATTTATAAAAATTTGAATAGTCATGATGGTCACTTTCGTGAAATGCCATGTTTCATATTCAGATAACAGAGATAAATATTTTATTTTTAGTACGCAGGTTCATGTTCCTGTCTTTCCATATATGTACGACTTATTGTAGCAGAGAATATAAATTCTACAATGGCAGAGTTATTTATTCTAAGAGAGATGCTACTGAAACTTTGTTTACATACATACATATATACATCATTGGTCATTACAACCCTTCAGTTCTCACAACACTCATGTTGTGTGCCTTAATTTTATACTTAAGTGGTGGGATCTACAGTTTAACTTCGACTCCGAACAACAGATTTTTCTTAAGAAACTTTTTCATGGCAATTTTATTTACTCTCAGTGTTTTTGCCAGAAATTTGCTGAGAGGAAGTCGCCGAAGAAATATTTTTTTTCATATTTTGTCTGGCCTGGGTTTTGAACCCGGGCTTTTCGCCTAATAAGCGAACACACTATCCACTAGACAGCGGCGACTACAAACTTTGTTTATTTAAGTTTATTTCAATAGATTAGTATACCAGGATTTTAGCGGAAACAAATTCCCTGAGTTTTTGGTTCAAATGCGAGGATATACCCATTGCTTTATAGTTTAGCCATTGCAGAATAGCAACTACATATTACTGTTGGAACTATTAAGGTTGATATTCTCAACCTTGTCTCAGTCCACTATCTTAAGCAACACTTGCCAAAAGTAGACTATATCCATTAAATTGTTTTTTAAAATCCATAAATGTCAAATAGAAAAGTATATTTCACTAAGACGATTGCTTGAGTGACGCTCTCAGTTGAAAACGTCAAACTAATATGTATGATGGATTCTTTGCTTTTTTTATGTAAATTTCAGTTATAAACCTGTGGACTTATATGATACACAAAATCCCGAAAACTTCTGGATTGTCAATGAGAACATGTTCATTAATCAGTTGCGATTTATTCTAAAAGATATACGCCGATTTGTAACCATTTCCGGTGAAGTAGTCATATTGGATTTTAGTTCATTTCCCATTGGTAAGAATCGGTGTACACTTTGTATTTCTTTGATTTCTTATCAATCATCATTCATTAATTTTAGGTTTCTACAAGCATCCGGAAAGACATGCAAGTCTTTTGCACATGATTTCAAATGAACTGGGTCATCTGGCACATCAACGTAAAGATAAAAATAAATCCTGTTACGATCTAACCATAGAGGAAATTATGGCAACGAATCGAACAATTTTGATACTGTATCCTATAGAAGAATTGCCACATCCGGAAAACGGTAATGCTTAAAAATATTCATTAATTTGTGTGTGTGTGTGTGTGCGTGTGTTTTGTGTTTTAAAGATAAGATTACTTTTTATAGAGTCTCCATTCTTATGTGCCCCCTGGAAAAGATTTTCAACTGGTTTCATGAATACCTCACAGGCTCTAGATTATATGCGTTTGTTGTTTAGCAAAAAGAAAACATCTCCGGTACAAGATGAAGGTTGGATATTCAATGCCATTAAAAGTATGGAGCAATCTTTGGTATGATCCTGAAAAGTCTTGTCTAATTTTTCGTTTGTTTTATTGAATACAAATTTGTTTTTCAGAATACAAATAAATTACAAGGTGCAAAAGAGAGAGCATCACATATAAATACGAAAGTATCGAATTGGCTGAGAGGACCTTGGGGTTCAACAGCAAATGTTGTTGCTCTCGATTATTTTAGTAGTACGAACATTATAGATGTCGCCATTTATGCCAATATACAGAAGGCATTTTTAAAATTAAATAAGGATTATATTAAATTTGAAATAACCGCCTAATAAAATAAATAATAAAAATTATTGTTGAATTGATCTAAGCGATTTGAATACATTTTCGCCCTTCTTAAGTGACCCATATTTGGTAGTCAAATTCTCTTGAAACTAGTGAATTGAACAAATCAAATTAAGGGCCTTGAATTAAATAATAATTAATTACTATTTGTACTTTGTGCACTGCATTTACGTTGACCCTGAAGATAATGTTATGCCTCTTTCCGCTTGAGCTCAATTGTAGAGGCTATGTTGCCAAGAATAGTATGCATCTGGTTGACCGATCAGCGCACATACCTAGTTGTCGACAAAACCAAAATATAAAAAACTGTTGCAATCTTTTGCGCTGCAAATTCAAATTTCATTGAGTTTCTTAAGTGTTATAATTATATATCGGCTTCTTCAAACACTACTAATTAGAATGTAAATTTTATTCTTGAATATATTTTATAAATACATATGAATTCAATTTTATTTTTGTTATTTCTTGAAAATCAACGTAATTTAGTAACAATAACTCGTAAATTAATTATTTAGTTTGCTTTCAAGTAGTAAAACCATTTGATTATTTATGTCTTCATATGCATATTTATACATGATTTCCTTCCTTTCGAAAGAATCAATCACCTTAACTAGTATGTACAATGGGCGCAATACAACTGATGTTGTTTGCAACTCCCAATGGCACAAGCAAATTAAATGCAAGAGGATGACGTCTATGAAATTATAAAGCAGTTTGGGTGTCAGACTATGTATCACAGAGATGGATACCAAATAAGGAAACGCCAACATACTTGGTAAAAAGCCAGTCAACCAACGCGGCCATAAAAACATACATACATATAAGAAATCTTTAATTGATCAATATAAGCGACTGCATTGTCACTGTATAATTATGTATGCATTGTGTTTTCAATTATCATACAATTCAATATTATAGCTTCATAAAGAATTTGTATTTTACCTTATTCACTTCCGCTTTATTTGATCTTATAGAGTAGTGTGGAAGCGAGCAGATAATTTCACTTTGAAACACAAAAATTCGAAATTCGTTATATATTGTATATACATACATACAAACACAGGCCAGGTTAATTAAATTTGCAGCCGTTATAGTTCCACAAAGGTGTGGCTCTTGTGCAAATCTCGTTTAGTTGGACACGTTCTGTCATCTTTATTTTCATTGCAGAACAGAATTTGCTGTAAGATATACCCCGGCGTGGGGTTCCCGAAATGGACTCTTGCTAGGTTTAACGAAACGCAGTCCCATGCTTCCTTTGTAAACGTGTAAAGCGTCTGTGTGATCATTTGTTTGTCCTTCTGTTAAGGAATGCCAATCTTACTTACGTATGAATTCATTATAATTTTCTGGTTTGCTAGACTTTGCAAATGTGGCGACAGTTGAATATTTATTTTTCTTTTTTAAGACCAACACTTAGGAGGTGAACTCGTAATCATTAAGTGTGTTGTGTAGGAATAACAGAAATATGTATATGTAGTTATAGGAGAAATTAAATTTTTAAAACATTTTTTTATGACCAGTTCATTGACCTTTATCATTTTTTTCTCTGGAGAATCACTCTGTAATAATTCTCCCTTTCCTTTTCTATTTCGGTTAATCATATAATGTCAACAATCAGACAATCGCAAACACCCAGGGCCTCTGATGGCAATCGAATACACGACCTCAGCATTTCAAGTTTAGCACACTGCCAACTAGATCTTCAGGGATTAGTTGTATAATTCAGAGACATCCGGCAGACTCACACAGTCTTATATGAGGAGAACACACTCTTTTGCCGCAAAAACTGGAGCTATGAGTAAATACTTTGATAACGCTCTGATGTAAACTATGTATTGTCATAATAGCACTAATCCAGTATTTTCCTTATAGTAGCGGGATCGAATTCGGAATAAGATATATATTCTGTAGTCTCAATTGGCATCTATTTCAACTATGCTTAAGATTTTAGCGTCTTCATAGATTGTATATTTCCAAGCCGTTATGACGAACAGCGCCTTTGCCGCATTTTCGTCTAATTCTTTCGCTAATCTTTCTGCTGGTTTTTATGCGGATAGAACTATATAATATAGAATATAATCCTACCCAACAAATAACATTCCGATATAAACATTGTAGTTGCCGAAAGCTTTACCAAGATCAGAAAAAAGATAGATTGTTCGCATATTACTCGTAGACTATTTATGTGGCCCACAGTGGATTCGGGAGACCTAAATCTAGCCCGTATCTTACTCAGACATTTTATGTCAATTGTTAGGATTCGTAAGATCTTCTTAAAATAGAATAGACAATAGAATTTGTTGGAAAGGTCATCCCGATGATTTGTAACAGTCACTATTGTGGATTCTTATATGTCCAAATGGAATTTGTAACAGATAGATTTACCATAACCACCCTAATCACCCAAACTGACCCATTATTTCTACATTTAGAATTTCACTTAGAATGCAAGACAACAGTTAAAAAGCTTATCAGTTTTAATAATACGACTTTGTATGCTATTCTTGTCAGTGAACCATATTTTCTCTGAAGGGTGCACAAAATTCTATACATGTACCTAGTGGAGCAAAGACTCTGTAGGTGATTATTTTATGTGGGTTAAAACTGAATTGGCATTACTGGGGAAATAGGTATGTTTATTAGCAATGTGATAGTATGTGACAACTTTGGCTAATAATTATCATCAAGTCAGTGTTATTATAATTTATGACGTGTAACCATATTAAAATGGTGCTAATTACAGGGAACACAAATTATGAATATTTATTTTTTTTATAAATTTATCATTAGCAGACATACATTCATACATGCATACATACTTATGCCACTTATAAGTCACTGCTTGTTTTGGATTCCTTTTTAATTTAAACTTACAAAATATATTGCAATGCCGAGTCTATTATAATATTCAAAACAATTAATAATGTAATCATCGGACCAGACTGAATACATATATGGTGTCCTATATGACTAGCAACTGTTTTGAATGTTTAATTATCTCGCCTGATACCAAAAGGCAATTACGAATTATGACTACGAATCATGAAAATGATAATCTTATTCCCTGAAACAAAGTCACAATTAAAAACAGATTGCCGCTGGCTACATAACGTATAGACATGGACAAACTGGCGGTTGAAACTAAAAATGCTAACTAGGTGGTTGATTTTCAATAATCGTAATCTAGCCGTACAGCAAGCAGTCCCCAAGCAGTAACACCGTTAGGACTTATAGGCATACATACATTCATAATTGGTCATTACAACCCTTTAGTCAGGATTACGACCTAGTTTCTTACACTACTTATGTTGTGTGCGTTAATTTTTATACATGAGTGGTGGGACCTACAGTTTAAAGTCTACTCCGAACGACAGATTTTTGAGAGAGGAATTCGCCGAAGAAATATTTTTTCATATTTTCGTTTTGATGTCTGACCTGTGGTTTGAACTCGGGCCTTACATCTAATAAGCCAACACAGTATCTACTAGACCACGGCGACTTCACCACTCATAGACATTTTTGCTGTAATTAAGCAACACTTGGACCCCAAGGCAACGGAAATATACAAATTTGATCGCACCCTTATTGCCGAAATTCTTTTCTCTCTAATTTTCCCAAACGCATAGAAGAACGGTATGATTGTTAAAACTATAAATTATGATTTAAGGCGCAGTGATAACTGGAACGCATGTGTATTATCATTAACAAAGATAACAGCGAAAATTATATTATCGGTCGAATAATCGAGCAGAGTATTGAATACAATACTTACCTTCATATTCTATTCATTGATTTTGAAAAAAAAAACGATCAACTGCATTTGGAATGGATTTCCTAGAAGAATCTTACCACCTAATTTTGCAGTGTTAAGAAACGAAAACTATACTAATATGGCAATGACTCATAATACTCTTTCAATTGTGAAGGAAATCAAATGAAACATAGCATTTATAGAATAGAATTTCTCAGAAGAACTTTTTGCGGTTAACTAAACTGCTAACGACTAAACAAGACCACACTGAACAGTTTATTCAACATTATTCTAAAATGTTGTGAATGGACTCATCATCATTGTACAAGTAATGATGATGTATGTATTAATAGAATGCATAGACATATTCGAAATTAGAGATTTGATACTGACGCTGAATGATAATAACTCCCCGTAGGTATTGAAAACATCTTCTCTGTTCTACTGAAATCTACAACACAAACTAACGTTCGTTCAATTTCGAACTACTTAACCGCATGTAATGATTCAGGGAACGGAATCATTATTAACATCTCAAAAAAGCAGATATTCATCAACAGAATAAACAAAATTATATCGCAGCCCATAAATAGCAGATTCCTGTCATCCACCGTGAGGAAACTGATTTCTATCTGAAATACTGCATAGCAATCTGCGTATCTGTATATGTAATAAATTTACCATCGCTACTGATGCGTGCCACACTCCTGTTGTTCAATGATTAGAGGATATTGGATCGTTCTTTAACCGATTTAAGTTAACACGGTTCAACTTATGGTAAATCTACAGTTTTTGAAATCGAATGAAAGAATGCCGTCTTAGTTTATGAAATTATTTTTTATTTATTTCAACACAGTGCTTTTTGTACTTGACTGCGAATAAATTTTGAATACAATTACCCAATTCACAAAATGTTATAGTTGTCGTAGATCGGTAGAAACTATGACAAACTACAACTATTGTACATAATGTTGTTGGTAATTTCCATGTCAAAAACTACTACAACATGTACGACAATTTTTCCTACGTTTCCGAAATGTCGTATCAATTTTATTCAAAAAATTTGATAACACTGGATAACATTACAACAATATTTACGACAAGGTGTTCACAAAATGAAATGCCATTAAACTATAATCTACAACAATATAACATTTTGTGAATTGGGTAAATATTTTAATAAATGTATGTACTTGTAGTATATGTATATAAAAATTATGGTTTTATTAATGTATGTTAAAAGATATTCAATTTTTGAATAGGATAACAACATTATCGTTTTAATTATCGTCAACCAAGGCCTATAAGAATTAATGTTCAAAATTTTCGTTTCTTTTTTCTATGCAAAAAATAAACGGATGACTTTTGATATAGGAGTTCGACATATTGGACATTCTTTGGTACAGAATGTACATTTAGAGCAGGACACAACATGGCCGCAAGGTACATACGCAATATGACGTTCATTTTCGTAACAAAGTTTACACAGTTTATCTTCATCTAATTCAGATGAGGAATTAGCTGAAGGAAGCAACGATTTAGGTTCTTCAACAGGCTTTTTTAATGTATTCAACACTTTTTCAATATACGAACTACCTTTTACTAGTTTCACAAATGCACAGTCGGGCTTCCAAAGAGCGTGTTGTTCCCAAGGATCATCGTCGGGCACCCAATCTTTTAATGCACCATTACAGACGAAACAAACAACACGATCTCCAACTCCAGAATAATAAAAACCAGCTTCAGCTAATTGTCTAGGCTTTTGTCTCAAACTACTCGGCCAATCACCATATGTAGCTAAGCGTACATTCTCTAAGCTGTAATCGGTTTCCTGCTTTATTTCCATCGATCTAGGAGATATACGACCGCATGTATTTTGTCCAATTGAGGGTAGTACTTTATTTAGAGCATCAGCATTACGAGGCACATTATTGGTTAAACGTCTTCCGAGGAGTGGACAATTTGGCGACCATCGTAGATGTTCTTTTACGGGATCATCGCCATACTCCCATTTACCGATCACTACGTCGCAGAAAAAACATTTCGTTCTATCCCCTAACCCTGTATAGAACATACCAGTCATAGCCAGTGTTTTAGCATCCAGCCATTTCAGAGGCCACATTTCAAAAGTTTTCAAGCGCTCACATTCATAACGAAATTGTACTTTCCATGAGTATACCGGAAACGGATTAATATTCGCACCAAAAGCAGATGATTGCGGGCTAGTTTCCACGTTGGATGCCATGTTAAATGTTAGTACCGTACTGATCGTTTAAGAAAAATTCAATGAATTATATTAACTTTATCTGTTCGTAATATTTTATAAATTTATCCGTCTATTATTAAACGATATTAATCACGCCTTCTATTCCAATGTGGTTTCAATCTTCAGCAAAAGCAAATCAGTGTATATTATATTTCTTTCAATTGGATATTGTATCAGCGAAAAATTCATTGATTCAAACCGAATAAAATAACAAAAAAAATGAATTTGGAGAATTCATCAAATGCTTTCAATCCCTAGATGTGTAATGTCTGGTATGAGCAATGACATATGCCCAACATTTGCTGAAATTCTCTGCATTTATGGGGTTCGCATGCGAAGTAGCGTGCTGCTGCATCCTCTTCGCTTGGCTCAATGAGTACTTCATTTAACATTGCTACCAAAAGGTCTGTATGTCCTGAAATCTTTATTTATCAAATCAGATTTGACAGCGTTCATTGAATATTAAAAGCTTATGCCTCAAGTACATTTCGGCGAACAATTCATCATTTTCGACCATTCTACCTATACTTCGACGATTCACAGCCGATTCTTGATTTACATTACGGCTGTTCATTTGGGCCATAACCAATCTTCATGTTCTTCACTCAACCGAAATTTCATTCTTCTTCAGTATTTCTGATATTTCACTAGTTAACGCAGCACGGAATCGAGCCACAATCAACGTATTATCTCGGTATAAAAACTTGCAACTTCAGACAGAAGCCAACTGCTGTTCGGAAACTTTTCCAGAGTAAACAAATCCATTGCAAATTTATTATAGGTTGAGGATTCGTCAGTGTCTGCCCATCAGTTTCACAAAGGTCTAGAAAAGTGAGGTTATAGTTTTTTGCTTGTCAGCATACCTGCGCAAGATTGATGTTATGCAAAAACATTCCTGCCTTCTAGGTTACAAATTGAGTCCGATATTTAAATCTAAATGTCCTTACCTGAGGAGTTGATTGTTGTTCTTCTTTTTCAAGATTTTGGAAATTTTTTGATTTAAGATTTCAATTAAAAAATCATTCGTTGTCTAATATAATTCAACCTGAGTCGTTGGGTATTGAGTGGACCTGAGCAAAATATTAAATAGTCTATTTAAAATCCTCCTCCATAGGAAATACTGGAACGAAAAAGATGTACAATATGTATTAAATGATATGATTGTTTATACTCTGATATAGAGATGAGATCTGCATGTCCCATATCTACCATTAACAGGTATTATACACCGAAGTCTAGTTAGTGTGAGGCCTCGGCTTAAAGACATCTCCAACTAAACGAAATGTGAAAAAATATTTCTTCGTCATCTTCCTCTCAGCAGATTTCTGGCAATATTTCTGAGAGGAAATAAAATTCCAATGAAAAGTTTCTTAAAAATCTATCGTT
The DNA here is from genome assembly GCA_930367235.1 of Sarcophaga rosellei. NCBI lineage: Eukaryota > Metazoa > Arthropoda > Insecta > Diptera > Sarcophagidae > Sarcophaga > Sarcophaga rosellei. The sequence goes on from OV884020.1 coordinate 95,983,548, forward strand.
GGAGTCAACTTTGAACCGTAGGTCGCGCCACCTGCCTAGTGAAAATTTGCGATAATATAGGCAATATACATAAGTGCAGTAGTATAAGTTTGTTTTAAATAACAATACAAAAACAATTTGAATTTTGTAAAATATTTTATTTCGTCTATTTTTCAGAACAATCTATTTACTTTTGTTACTTTCGTTAAGAGAAACTTTTTCAACTACAATTAAATCAAAGTCATATATGTATGTATACTTATTATCATTTTTTACTTCAATTATATTGTTTGTGTGGATGCCAATTGAAAAACCAAATTAGTTTAGTTTTTAAACCAAAAAGAAAAAACAAAAAACAAAATTATATTTTAATAATAAATTAAATAAAGTTTAAACTTTTAGACAATATATGTATGTAATGTAATGTATATAGTTTATTTTTAAGATCTAATAATATATTTTATTAATACAGAAAGATTTTTAATTTTATTTCCAAATCATAATCAAATAACTCTACTCATTTTAGTTTTAACCTAAATTCTTAACATTCATACTAGAAAAACCGCTCTCTTTCGCTTCATCTTATTTCCTTCCGTACAGACAGACAATCAATTGCATTCATATTATAATATATGTATAGTTAATCTTAAAAATAGATTTTCATTTTCCAAAAATAGTACATATATGTATGAATTTTATAAATAAAGTATAATGATAGATAGTACATACTATATTACAGTTAGTGTAAAAGAGTAAGTTTTTGGGTTTTTTTTTTTAAATTATTTTTTTTTTGTTTTTTTAATATTATTCTTTTTTCGCATCTATATATTATGTATTACAAAGATAACTATAAAAGAATATTTTTTCGAGAAATTAAATTTTGCATTGATTGAATTTGAAAACATTTTAGAATAAGGGGGGGGAGGGTGATTTGGTTAAAGTTTAATAAGATATTTCTTTATAGCATTTTAACGGCCAGTTAAGATTTATTATTTGTTGCCCAAATAAACCTTAACTGGCCGTTAAACTCGTTCTGTCCAGTGTATGAGAGGGCGGGAAGTGAATAGAATTTTATATACATTTGTAAGACTATAAGACGTAAAGATCGAAGTATAAAGTGGCTGTTGTTGTTGTTGTTGGATTAGTGGATAGGAAAATTTGGGAAAATTACAATTAATTTTATGTATATAAATTTTTAGTTTTCCATTATGGATATAAAGAGCATAATTACAAAAAATTACACTGAGGTTTGAATAACTTATGAGAAATATACACGCATGACATCGGCAAATGGTTTTCGACACAGAGGACATTTTGTAACCGATGATGCACATTTGGCGCAGGCCACAACATGACCGCAAGGTAAAAACGCTGTATTGTATTCTTCGGCATAACAGATTTTGCACAGTTTCTCTTCTGGTATGGCCGAAGATGGTTTCTTTTGATCTGCAGCATTGCAGTTGGATGTGGTAATGGGTTGTTGTTCTACTTCTTCTTGCTGTTGTTGTTGTTCCTGGTGTTGACAGGCTATTCCAAAACTTTGTTGAGTTTGGCTTTCTCTGGCAACAGTTGATCTGGTTGCAGCTTGAGGATCGCTGCTGGTAACTGAAGCTGAAGCAACCACAACAGCATTTGATGACTCCCCCACTTCTTCTGAGTTATTGGACATGGTCTTCATGAATTTATTCACAACGGATTGAATAAATGTTTCGCCTTTCATTAATTTCAAGTAACGGCATTTGCCCATCCATAAAGCATGTTGTTCCCAAGGTTCATCATCCTCATCCCAGTCTTTGAGACCTCCACCACAGCTGAAACACTTTACCCGGTCGCCAGTACCCGTATAAAAGAAGCCGGCCTCGGCTAACTGAGCAGGTCTCTGTTTCATAGTTCTAGGCCATTCAGCAAACGAACGCAAACGAGCGGTTTCAATAGCGTACTCAGGAAATTCTGGATAAAATGTGCTCGTATTGGGACTACTACTTGTACTGCTACTAGCACTGCCGCTACCACTTGTGGTGGCAGCAGGCATTGCCATTGACAAAGGTGGTAGATCCATAGTTGCTGCAGTACCTTCAGGGTAAGCATTACGTCTTATTTCTATTTGGTCATTTAAGCCGCAAATGTCATAACTGGGCGGTGGTAACAGGCGTTCCAAGGCCTCACAACTAATGGGCACGTTATTTGTAGTACGACGCCTTAGTAAGGGACAATGCGGCGAAAAGCGCAGATGTTCAGGTACAGGTTCATCTTCACGTTCCCATCGACCAATTTCTACTTCGCAAAAGTAACATTTTGTCTTATCTTCCTCGCCCATATAAAACATGCCCGACATGGCCAACTCTCTCTTATCTAACCACTCTAAAGGCCAACTTTGAAATGTCTTTAGGCGTTCATCTTCCCTATGGAATTTATCATTCATGGCATAACGCGGTTTAAATGCTGTCTCCAAGTGTTCACTTAATGTATTATTATCGATTTCGTCGCAACTTACCGCCCCGACAAACGACAATATTTGTTGCCTTAAGCATTTATCATAACCATAAAAATTATTTGAAGTGTTGTTAGGTTTAGCGGCAGGTAGCCTAATATGATCGGTTAATACATTTCCAGACATTTTTCTTGGCAATAACTGGGCAATCAAGGTTTTCATAAAGTGATATTGTAATGGATTTCAACTGAAAATTAAAAAAGAAAACAAACAAAATATTATTATTATTATAATAATACAATGTACATATGTAAAATACAACAATAATTATTAAAAGGAACATGTATTGCAATGAAGTAAAATGAAGAAACACCCGTTATTCTATGAACTACTATTGGCAAATTGATAATTTTTTTTTTTATAATTTCCAAGAATTATACAACAATTATTGATAAACAATTTTAATGGAATTTTGCTTTATAAATAAAAAAAAATCTTTCTTTTTTTAATTTTTTTGAAGTCACAAAACAGGAAACTGCATACCGAATGAATTTATTTTCAATATATAAAAACACAATTTTTTTTCTCTTTTTTACAAAATAAAATATACAGAATGTAAAACTTGAATATAGAGAGTATTTTTTGAGAAAATCTTTCGATTTCTAAATTATTTTTCATTTAAAATGGAGAGAAATAATCTTTTTTATGCGTCTAATGAAATATATACGAGAGTTCAAAAACACTATATATAGTATTTACAATGAATGATTGTGGTGTAAAATACTAATGAAACCGCTCTCTTTATTTATTCATTTGACTCTCTTTTTCAAACACAGACATCACCACTAGAAAATGTCATTTATTGATTTTTACAATTTTTCTTACGGACTGCGTACTTTACAATTTCTATTATTACAATTTTTTATTTTTATTTGCGTGGAAATTTACAATTAATTTAAAAATAAATATATGCATAGTTATTTGTTTTTACAAAAAAAAATGGTTTTTTTTCTCGAAACTTTTATGAACAAATAATTAAATTTATTAACACAGAACTAGAATAACAATTTATTTTTTTAACATTATTACACGACTTTTCTTATTATGGCAGTCTTCAAGTTTAATAAATATTTTTATAATAATCTCAATTAATTTCTTTATTATTACCAGTAATAGTTTTGTTTTTGTGTTATTATTTTTAATGTTCTATTAAACGCACAATCTTTAAAAAGAATTCATTTTAAATTAAAAATTTATTTTGTCAAAACTTCCGCGGAGTTGATTTTTGTTGTTCTACTGAGAGATAACTTTTTACGAATGATGTTTTAATGAAAAATTCAACTATTAGGGGAGGCGATAAAAAAAAACGCACACATAATATGGAGTGAGTGATAACAAAAACAAGAGAGTTTTGAGAGAGCAACAACAGCTAGAGAGTGTCGAAGCAGGTAATTATTTGTATGTAAGTAAATAATATTGTACTCATGCCATAGGGGTTGAATAACAGAATTTTAACAACAATTTGCAAAACTAAACGTTGCCATATACATACATACTTATATTGTATCACTGAACAAATACAATATCGTTAGCTAAAGTAGTAAGAAGTGGAATATCAGAAAATAAATGGTAACAAACAATGTGTTTTTCCATTTATAGATAACAATTCATGTTATCATTGTAGATAACTAAAATTGCTGACTAGTTACATTACTGTTACCTATCTTTATCAGCTATTATTTCGATAATTTTTCTTGAAATTCAATGAAACAACTCAAAATGAGAAGATTGTTAACATTATTTATCTTCAATTTAAACCAAAATATTATAAATCGGATATATGCAGACATCTGTCAATAACCACTACCCCCCTCCTCTCCCCAAAAAAATGTGCATGAGTGCCAGAGACAAAGAATTAAAGAGAGATGGAGAGAGAGAGAGAGAGAGATTTTGTATAATGAATACATATTTTTTCGATTTATGTATCATTGTATAGTGCTCTGAAACCACTAGAACGTTGTAGTATGTAGTAAGTAAAGGCGTACGAGTACAAATAGTTTTTTTTATTAGCACGTACGTACATAGCTATATGAAATATATTTAATTCTACAGATTGAGAGTGTAAAACATATTAAAGAAAAACAGAGCGAGAGAGAGAGAAAGAGAGCGTGTGTGAGTTTGAATATAAAATAAGTATCACTGCCAAGGGATGAAATGTTTTGTTGACTTCTCAATAAAACTTTCATGATTAAATTTAAAATATGAATGAAATATGTAGTGAGAGATGATGGACTTGAAATTTAAAATATTTTGTAAGCATAGAGGATTTAGGATTACAACAAAATTTTAAATAACAAAGTACGAAAGCAAATAACTACAGCGCTATGTTCAAAGTTCACAGTGTTCACGATGGGTAATATGTAGTAAGAGAAATAATAAGTCAGATTTACTCATCATTTTGTATTGTGTATTATCATCACAAATAACGACTGTGCACAAAGTGCATGCCACAGTCTTGATAATAGTAAATACATGTATGTACATGAATATTATTTAGATTTAGTCATTTACTTTACAATATTATCATTACAAACGACAAATTGTTTGTTCAGACAATGGATGCATATGTACTGAGTATGTACATTGTAGATGTATACAGTGTCCATCAAGTTCAAGCTATCTTTTCAGAGAAGTTTTAGTTACTTTGATATAAAAAAAAATTGATATTAAATTTGCATTTGAAAATTAAACTAGATAACTAAGGAGAATTTATATAAAATAAAAAAAATAATTTAGGAACAATGATAAATTGTTCCATTGTTAGGTTCTCATAGTAATTACAATCGTCACCCAAAATTTAAAATTTCAATACGACGTATGCGCCTACATATGTACATATGTATATAATTCTATTTTTCGTAAATTAGCCAAAATTTCGATTTCCTACTTTTGTAGGAATTTTAATTGCACAGAGTGGTAGCAGAAGTAATAAAAACGACGTAATTTTTTTTATTTATTTTATCGTTTCTATTCTATCGCATAATCCGCACAGTTTTCAAAAGCTCTACTAAGAATTTCACATGGTGGTTATTAATAATAAAGACATGTGAATCACAATCCAATACATTTATTATTATAACTTGTGTTATATTATAGCAACAATTATTCGATGTTTATTTGGTTTGAAAAAGGAAAATATGATTTTGAGATGCAACTTAATGCATTCATTCTTCTTCTCATAATTTTTACCTCCACTGTAGATATGATACATCGTTTCGCCTTAATTCTGTCTGTTGACATGTGTCAGTATTTTCTTAATTTATTTATTTTCCATTTTAGTTTCTTATCGTTTTTATTGTTACTGTTGCTAGCTTACTTACAATTAATTATGTATTTTCACAAACATTCCAAAGTTCTATAAACAAAATTTAATGCAGTATTTCAACTTTTAGTTCCCATAATAAGAAATATAAAGAGAATAACAATAATAATAACACACATAAACAACAAAAGACCATGATTTTAATCTAGAGAAAAAGCCCACTCGCTTTATACTAAAACAGACGCATTAAATGGAGCAACCAAGTAACCAGCAATCAAGTCTTGTAATTTTTATTTTTAACAATAACAACAACAACAACAACAACAAGAATAAAGCGCAACGGTCACCAACATTAAATAAAAACTAAAAACTGGACAATAAGAATACAATAATATGTATTACAAAAACAATTGATTTTAAAAACCGCCAACTTGAAAGGAAACGAAAAAAGATGAGCGTATCTCACTCAGAAAAGGCAAAAAAAAAAAATAATTTCCTACACAGTGATAACTTACTTTTCGAAAAATGTAAATAATTTACCAAGAAATTCTAGATCAATCAATTAATTAATTGCCTCAATTATTTATTTTATGATGCATTTAGACCATAAAAAGAAAACATTTTAATTGTTGGCCAATAAAACTCAATACTATATCCCTTATTTAAAAAAAATTATATGTATGTGTGTATGAGTGTGTGTATAGAACACAACAACTTTCCAAACAGCCTTAAAGTATTAGTTTGTATTCAGAGCCAAGCCTTTTAAGCCTTTATCTGCAGTGACAGAAATAAAACAACGTTGGATTGCTCGTTAGCTTTTGCTGTAGCATAAATATGGTGGTGGTCTCTTTTGAAGTTGAATTCTTTTTTACGTTTAAGCCAAGTTAGTTAAAACCAAAAAGGAGATTATTGTAGACATTTTCATATGAAAATTACAAACATACACACGTACGTACATATGTATGTACGTACCCAACAAGCATACACCGTGCCATACCCATGCGATATCTATACGATATATAAAGAGAGAGAGAGAGAATTGGACAGACAGACGGACGGACACAAGCATCTTATAATGGTTTATTTTGCTTTACATTTTTTGTTTGTTGCTGTTGTTATTGTTTTTATGCTGAGTTTGCCGCTTTTAACATTATGGCTTGAAGTTACATGGAAACCAAAGCAATCAACGTTTTTCTACAATAATAACAGCGCTCCACACCAACAGCAACTCCTCTACAGCATCTTGGAACCGACCAGATAGGGAGATCGGTGGAGATATTTTTTAATGTTTTGCCAACGAATAGTGAATGCAATTCAAAAGCATAAACAGCATCAACTTTTTTTTTTTTTGTTTTTAATACAAAAACCAAGACTGTGAGAAAGTTTCAATGGAATGCAGTCAAACAAGATTCAATGCAATAAAAAAAGAGGAAAAAACGTATACAAATGTATGTATGTATGTATATGGACACAACCATCCCAGTGGAGTACATGCAACATGTAAAGAGCGTCTACTGTTTTGTTTATTCGGGATGCCAGATGGATTATGATGTAGTTCAACATGATTTTTCAAATTTCCTATAAATAGCTCACACTTTTAATACTTAGACTAGGCGGACTACACTTTAAGAATTCATGTTGGATTGAAGATGGAAAAGTGCTGGCAAACCAATGGTAACAAAATAGTCTTACCCTTAAGACAACTAATACACAAACACGATCATATAAAAAAATTATAAAGGCTTAACTTTAACTTTACGACCTTAAAATAGCTATAAGGACATTGAATTTATTTCCAGCGTAGTGTTACAGGCTGTCGGGTATCGGGTATTTCAAAATTATTAAAGGCAGCGCAGACAGAAAAACTATTTAAAAAAGGCCAAAAAATAATTTGAAGTTTTTAATCAGGGTTAATCTCATTTCTATTTAGTCATGAGTATCTTCGGGATATCAGTAGTTGACTGTTAGACATTTGGGACATTGGCTTGGTGACCAGAGACATTATAAATCGTCTGGCAACACCATAGACCAGACCAGCCAACCGAGAAGTAAACCACCGACTGTCTGTCAGACAGTCAGCAACAACATAAAAGATTAAGTGCAACAACATTAAAATAAACACTCAAAGAAACTCACACATAAAAAATAAAATTATTTTCCAACTGTAGTAGAGTAGTAACACATAAACGGAAAAATAAAACAAAACAAGTAGACTTCTATGTTGTGTGTAGTAAGTATATTTGTAAAATTCCGAGTAAAGATAGAAAGAAATGACTATATTTTGTAAAATGAAACGATATAAGCGTGTAAGCTCCCGTTTGTTTTAAAGCAAAATCCAAAAAATACCACATTAATGGGAAGTGAAAACAAAACTTACAGAGAGTTTCGTTCCAGGCATAGCTTTTTATTTCTATGAAGAATACAGTGTAATTGCGAAGTTTAAAAAAAAAATTAAAAACAAAAAATACGAGAAAAAGTTGTGCAAAGATTGAGGAAGATCTTTAATAAAAGCGTTCCAAACGTACCACTCTATAGTACGTAATGCAAATTAAAATTACGGATGAAGAATTTAAAAAAACCCATTTATTAGTAATAAAATAATAGTAAATAGTAATTGTTTAATTCCCGAACTAGTTTTAGTAAAATTCAGCAAATCAGCAAAATTAATTCGACAACTATTTGTGTAGACTTTAAAATTTAATTCAAAAACTATATATCATTTGTTATATACATAGTTACGAAGACTTTGCCGAACCGAACTACAATCACGAACTGTGAAAATAATCGGAACAATTTGGTCGTATCTCTTACTTAATTTCAAAACGGCAGAGACGAACAGTGAATTCTCTATACTTTAGCATGAAAAATATCGAAAAACGAAATGAATCTAAGAAAACTTTTTAGAGTATGTATTGTATATATAATGATTTAATAGATTTAGTAGAAGGTTTATTAAACAAAATAGGCCTCAATTAGGTTTTTTGCGGATATATAAGAAAAAATAAATCAGTACGAGAATATACAGCTTACATGGAACACTACTTTTGTTCAATACGGATATTAAAGACATTAAAATTGATAATAATTAAATCAACTATTTTAAATCACTTGGAATATTAAATGAACATATATTTCAAACTTTAATAATTTATTATGTATAATTGGTCTTTCAAACAAAATTATAGACAAAGATCTTGGTTTTAAAATATCATTGCTTGAAATGTATAATTTAGAAATTGAATTCAAGTCAAATTTTAATTGGTGAGGACACACTATTTTCAAACTTTAAAATTAAAAGAGAACTATACTGTAAAACGGTGTATTTAAAATTTAAAATCCAGTAAATGAAAAATTTCTAATTTTAAACCACATCACGTAAATAAGAATATAATAACGTTCGTTATGTGCACCATCAAAATATTTCATTAACAATTTATAGAAATTTACAACATTAACGGCACAAACTTTATTTATTTAAAATTTTTAAAAAAAATCTTTTCAAACTCACCCAAAAATAACTGATTTTTATTATTTCCTTTTGATTAACCACAATTTTAATTAAATTGATTTGTTTTTGTTGTTTTGTTTGTTATTTCTGTTCAACATTTGTTAAAAAAAAAAAAAAACAACTAATTTCAGCAATTCTTGTTGGAATTGTTTAATAATAATTTCTTTTGAATCACTGTGTGTGGTTATTATATAATCCATATATTAATGTATATATGTCGATTATATACCATTACCGTTTAGAGAACTTAAATTATTTAATTTAAGTACAATAGAAACTATATTTATTCGATTCACGATTTGACTTCGTGCGCTTTAAACGTTGTTATTGGTTACCAACTAAATGCACTAGTGAAGTGAAGTCAGAGACATCGTTAATAATAAGTCTTTGAACCAACGAGAGGGTATTTAAAGAAATACTTTTTTTTCATGAGAGAGAAATTGTATTAAACAGAAATACAACGAACCTTATAGAAAAAACCAGGTGTAAAGAAACAAATAAACAAAAAGGAAAACAAAATTTATTCACGAGCAACACAGAGAGCGCAAATGTAAAACCAATCATAACATAAAGAGTAGTAAAAGAGTAGGAAAAGACAAAAAAGAGTGAACGTAAGAGAGTACTTACAACTGCACAAATATGTGCACATTTTTTTTGTATAGCCAAGCCTAGAAAGTCGTCATGGCGTTTATATTGGAGTCTGAAGTCTAAGTCAATAATGACAACAACTACAATAACTTAAGACCAAGAAACATAACAGAAAAAACAACAACCAAATAATGGTAATAATAACAGCCTTATACAATTAAATAAATATTGAATACAAGAGAAAGAGAGCGAGAGCGAGAGAGACAGATCCAACAAGACCAAGCAGCCGTATTAAGAAACAACCAAGGCGGTAATAGACAAAAAAAAAAAAAAAACAGTCAATATCATACATAACAAGAGAACAAAAACAGCAACAACTCTAATATGTAAACATTGGAATGCAGTTGAACAGCTTTTTATGGTGTTAGGTTTCTTCTTCGTGTTCTTTATTCTTAGCAACACTAGTCAGTCATCCAAACCAACTGACAAACCAGCCAGCCAACATAAAATAAATTTATTGCTACAGCCTTAGAAACTACTCATACTCAACCAATGGGATTTTCTTTCATTGAATTCATAAATAAATACTGTTGAGAACAATATTGAGCCTTGACGGGTTTTTCTTATACATACATACACAGTAAATAATTCAATACAATTTCGGAATCAGGGAAAAATATAAAATACTTTAAAGGTCATGTCAATACCCCAAATATTAAATATAAAACTAAAGTCATCAAATCATAGAAAAATCTTCTACTCCACATGTCTATTAGCTCTGTATAGAACATAGAGTCCCATCAAAACTTTTTATTTTAATCTTGCATATTGAAGTTCCTCGTGCTCTTCTGGTGCTTTATTAGTTCCACTGTACTGCTTGGATAAAGATCTTAGGAACTTTGACTCTATTGTAATCGCGTTAGCATATGAGACAAAAGAAATTGCAGCATCACAAATTTTTGCTAAAGCGAATAAAATAATATTTAATAATAGAGTAGGGTTTTTCTCATAAATAACTTGACATGGTCCAAAAAGGGCAAACTTCTTTAGACAATAAGAAAATAATCAGTTTTGAAAATCAAATAATCACCTGAGGTAATTTTACTATACATCACCTTCAGAATATATTGAAAGACATTTGATGTTCACTTGACGAAACTGTGTACTGTTGTCAATGCAGTGCGCATCCTAAGAGAGATATTCTGATGAGAGGGTATTCTATGGCTCGGTGAAACTGAAAGCTGAATGGTTTTACTCCACATCAATACTGACCACATGAAAGAAGTAGTTGGATTGTTTTGTTACCAGAAACTTCGAACAATAGAATTGATTGACTTTTGAAAATTTGATAAAATTTAAAGTGTTTAGTTATACTATCGAACATATCTCACAGATTTAGTTCCAGACAATAAATATTGGATTATCGCTGACGAAATTATGTGTTTTGAGTGTGTTCATGTTTTCCCTTAGTGAAGTGGTTTAAATAGAAATCAGCGACGCTCTCGAAGTAATCTAAAACCTTACTTAGCTTTGAAAGAAAACAAAAATGAAATTGACAAAAAAGATTTTATCTGTAAGCCAAACTATAGAAACGAATAGTTGCTAATGCCTTCCGATCTGTGTCAGAATCCTTATTCCATTAAGTTAACATAATATCGATTTGTTAATCATTTTCTGTAATGCGTTTTACAATAAACAAGATATAAGAAATTGTAGGTTAAGTCAGTTTAGACAAAAAATCATTTCAAAAGCTTAGCGATTCTAGGAAAGATTTCACTCTTTTACTATCAAACTTTACTCTTCACATTTAATATCAATACCCTTTATGAAATCAATATGGATAAATTTTACTGAATAAGTGATAGCCTAAGGTGAATATACATATAAAATCAAATGAAAATTCCTTGCGGCTATATGTCTCCCAATAAGTCTCTCCAAGTCCGTATCCAATTACTGGGAAAATTGACTGTAAAATTCCTTAACAGACAAGTTCTATCACATTAAGGAATTCCCTGAAAACGTATTAAATGTTATTTCAACCACATTATTAAAGGGGATGAAGCAAAATTGTTTATCATACGAGAAGATCTTGGAAAGCATTGTTGTTAGATTTCATTGAAAAATTCCTTAGTGAAAGATACGATTTCCTTGAGCTAGAGTCTAAACCACGGAAAATATCTCGGTTGATAAAAGAGAAACAAAACAAAAAAAAAAGAAAAAACTAAATAAATGAAATATTTATGCGGTTACACTTGAAGTTTTTGTACGTTCATTCGTTCAACTGAAAATATACTTGAGCAGCACACCATTGTTTGTTTCTAACAGACTTGTTGTTGTTTTTATTTATTTTTTTATTTTTTTTTATTTTTTGTAGTACTGGTTCTTCTTTATGCTACAATAATACAAGATTGGAATGCAGTGATACCAGATACAAAAGTGGACTGACTGTTTACCAGGCAGTCAACCGAGCAACCAGTAGTAGTAATAGTTGTTTGTAGTAAAAGTACACTCCAAGTGCTGGAGTTTCAATTTACAAAATATAAATTTAAGAACAAAAGGAAGGGCGAAGAAAAGACCAGAACAGATAGCAGAAATAAAAACAAAAGTACAGTAGAATAAACAGAATTGAGCTCTACAGAAATCATTCACAAGAGTCGTGAGCAAGTACAAGATTCTTTTGCTGGTTTTTTTCTTGTGTTTTTTCCACTTTATTTATTTAAACGAGAATGCAGAAATATATGTATATTCTGCTATAAGAAAAGAACCAACTGGCTCTACCATAAACCAAAACAGCATCCCCAGTATTAAAGCTCTGGAATTTAAATAAATCATAAAAAAATATTAATGAAGAAAAAGGTATAAAATGAAAACAGATTAAACCACAAAGTAAATGTGAAGAAAACAAAAACCTTGGAACAGGACTATGAGCAAAACACATACATACGTATAGAACGCAAATTACATCTGCTAAATTTATAAACAATTAATGTTTTCTCTATTTCTCTTATTTCAGTAAACATGTTGGAACTAATCTATAACAAGGTTAACTCCTGACCTCTTAGGTTGATATTATTTTGTCCTGATAGGGTAAAAAATATGGCACCTGCCACCATACTCGGTCAATTTAACTTAACATTCCGAGAAATAGTTTGTGTTTGAAAGGAATGAATTGTCCAAAAAATTGAAGGCAGAGACTGTTCTTAAATAAAACACTCCTTTGGCCATCATCCGTCACAACTTGTGATACATGTTTGGCTGTCAATTATTTAACTCGGCCGTACATCCAAAGAATAACGTAAAATAATTGGGAATCCATATGGACTCTAGTCTAATTTGGTCACAGCATTTTAAAAAACAAGCTAAAATAAATACGCTCCAATGGTTTCTTAAACCGCGGTCGACTCTTCAATTGCAGTACAAAGTTTTATCGTATAAAACCAATTTGAACACATGGCATTCAGCTTTGCAAAACAGAGAAGACAGTTGAAAAGATTCGGAACCTTAATACACCAGAATTAAAATATTCACAAGGATCGTTGTCAAAAAATTAATTGCAGAAGAAAAAGAACATAAACACACGTGAATAAGAACAAGCCTCGACTCTTTGCTTTAGAATTAGAATGTAATACACACTCCTGTTATCCTAATATATGCAGTCTCTTTTCACTCAACTATAGTTCAAAATGTCTTTACAAAACTTGTATGAAATTTTTGTTTAATGCAAGAATGCAAATCCTATGTATTTACAGAAGCAATACGAAAACATGAAATTAAACAAAAACAAAATTAAATTAAAACCGTCATTAGAAAAAAAAAAAAAAAAAAATGACAAACAAAATTTGTACGATTGTTAAATTGATGACAACATCATCAGCGAATACGAACTTGAAAGAATGTTGGCCTTTAATTTTTGTATATGCAGGGTGTTAAAAATATATTGTATATTTGTATATGTACATGCATATGTATGTCTGAATATAAAGCTTTTGTCCTTCCAAGAAATAAATGAATGAGCTGTACGAAATTACTAAATGTTTAAAATAAAAATTAACACACTTGAATGCATCCAATCGAATGATACAAATATTTTATTCTTTTCCAGTATTTTTTACGAAAATTCTATGTATTGCAGTAGTATGCCGCGTATAGAGTGCATTAATGGTGACCAATATAAAATAAATAAACATACTATATACATACATGTGTATGTAAATTATAAAACAAAACTGACGATAATTTAATGTCATTCTCATTTGATTTTATTTTTACTCGTTTTTTATTTTCATCGTTAAATTTAGAACAAAAGCAAGAGAAACCAAAAAATAAAAGGAGAAAAATACACAATTCTCAACAAATACCAGATGGAAAAGCAAAATATAAAAGAAAATGTAGATCATTTAAAATCAATGGTGATTCGATTTTCTTCAAAGTAAGAACGAAAGTACCGAAATTGATATACCTTTCTATTGCTTAAGTACTTCATGTAATTAAATTTTAAGCCGAACGCTAAGCGCTGCGTAAAAAAATTAAAATCATTTCTAAGGTTTTTAGATATTCAAAAGACATTTAAACTTTAGTTTCTTATTAGAACAAAGAAATGTTTACGTTTTATTACATATTTTGTTCACATTGAGTGGTAAATCGAAATTAATAATCGATGTTATATATTGTATATAAAGCAGCTTGATATTATTGATCATTCACAGAATATTAGAATACAGAAGAAAACAACTTAAAATATAGAATATATTGTCCGAAATATAGAAGTAGATTTTAAAAAACATTTCTATTAGCTTCTGGTTTAAAAATCGAAATGGTAATGTGTCTTCCCTCCATTGCACCCAATTTGGCCTTCACTTTGGAATTAAAATTGTTATGAAAATAATTGTCTCGATTTAATATACGTAAAGAACTGAAAAAATCCTACTGTACTCTATAAAACTTATCACACTCTCTAAAATGACGGCATATTTGAAACATAATAACAAATTAAGAAGAAAAAAGTTAAAAACCAAATATTGTTAACAGTTTAATGGGCTGACTTTGGTCATTTTTTGGTGAAACGCCAGCCAGAAAGGTCATACGTTTTCTACAAATTTTATATAACGTATTCAAACTAGACAATAAAAACAAATACCGACAACAATTACTGCAGCAACAGCTCAAAAGTATTTCTAATCAATTTCAATAAGAGAAGAGGAGATACCATTTATAGTTGTTGTTTTTTTATATTTATTTATTTGATCATCGTTTCAAATACATGCACACAATCAACATTCATGAGGCAAGAACATAACAGAATTCTTGGAAATGAATGAATTTGAGACAAGCATGTAGAAATATTGTTGTTATTCCGGACGACGAAGCCGATGATGATGCTGTTGCTGATGCTGCAGCATAAATTGAAAACAATGAATACAAAAACAATATTAAGAACCAAGAAAAACGTCGGCGCATGCTCAACAATACCAACCGATATTCAAGAATACATTTTTGTAAATGCATATAAAGAACTTCTCTCTTCTACTGGCATTTGTTCAGTACAAGGAGGCAATGCAAGAATTTCTACAAATTAAACATTCTTTTGAAGTAGTGTCTCATCAACAGCTCAGTATGATGCTCTGAGGAACACCAACATAAGCAATGAACTTTTGTTACAGCCAAAGTATTGTTTGCCATCGTCATCATCTTCCTCTTTACAAAACAAAAAAAAAAAAAGAAAAATGTATTTTTTTTCATTCTTTTCAGGTTTTAACCTTCAAGGTGTTTTGAAAACAGCAATTCGTGAGAAGAGATCTCAAGACAAAGATATCGAAATGTAGCCACAATCAAAAAAGAATACAGGGCAAATGCCGCCTATCTATTAAAAAAAAAAAATGAAATAAAAAATAAGAAAAATAAAAATAAAGAAAAATCAAAAATTACAAGAAAAGATCTATCATGGGATTAACAAGAGGCCAATAACTATGAGAGGGAGGGAGTTTAAGTTTTAATTTTTTCATTTTCTTTTACAGTATTATTAAAGGCAACAGACATTCCTTTATTTGGACCACCTAGACGACTAATGGTAATTATTATTTATGTTTTTATGCTTTATATTACGGTATTTGTAAGATAAATTTATGGAATTACCTTTCAGACTAACAGTTACATTTATTTTGAGGTGCAAACAAAAGCAAATTACATCTTGTACCTTCAAAAGTCCCTAAGTAGTTCAAATTTTGCAAGTTTTGAAAAAATCATAATTTTTTTATAAATTGGCGACGGCGCTTTATGTGAAGAAGACATTCTTAGAGTTTTTGCGCTGAAACGCTTTTAAAATATATTTCTTATACAGATAACATGCAAACTTCAAATAGATGGTATGAAGAAGTACACCTCCACCCAGAGACCTCAAGGTCAAACCCTATAGAACCTGTGGAAAACATAACAGAATGCTAATAGATTTCCTACTCATATTCAAAACCAATTCCGTTGTAGACACTTGTTTCAAAAAGACGATGAGTTTGCCACACAATGCACCTATTGGAGAGCAATTAATCTAATGTCTTGGAGCAGTTCATTGAGGACCGCGAGACTATTTTTTGTAATGATACCTGAAGTCTCTGAGGGACAAACTAGAAGGCATATCACATATAGATAAACCAATACCATCACATTTTAGTCAAGACCGGTGTTATTAATATTTAAGCCGTTATAAACCTACATTTAAAACATGCATCGAGCTTGTTTCTTCTGTTACTATCAAATGTATGAAAGAAGCTAATTCTACATCAACTTCTTATAGAATACACTGCGTACACATATGAATCTTCGTTTTTCCAATTTCTCTCTCCATTGAAACACCAAACTAGTGTACATAAATAAGTACTTTGTACATATGTAATATATTTCTATATTTTTAATGGAAACCAAGCAAATAGTTGACTCTGCTCGTACATTCAACAATGGTGATGATGATGATGATGATGAAAAAGAAGTTTATGGTTGAATGAACTACTTCCGCTGGTAAAGGAAATAATTAAAAACAAAAAGAAACTACAAAGAGGAAACCCAACAAAAACATAATAAATACATAAACAAGAAAAATAAAGTAAAAACGGAAGAGCGAACCATTGTAAATGACGATTATTAAACCAAAGTCGTAAAAAGAGAACGGCCCACGTTTAACAAGATATTGTTAAAGAACATGAGTTGCAAAGGAAGTATGTATGTAGTACGTACACATTTTGAAAATCATACAAACAAGAATAATTTCTAATTATTTGAAATCATTAAACAATATCAATAAAACAATTATGAATGAGTCAGACAGAAGAAGCAACACAAACAATACGATACTTGCAAATTTAATAATAGGCAAATTTTGTTTATAACGAAGCGCTATACTAGATAGTTGTTTACGTTCATAATACATATGAACACACATATGTATGCATGTTTTTGCTATCGAAATATAAAACGCAATTTGTTCCAAAATAAAATTTATGACATCAGAAAAACAGTGCGACTAATTTAGCTGTTAAATAACTTAATACAACCTTACCATGTTCCTATTTATAAGTAAACAAAATTTAATAGGTTAAATTAAATAGAATTATATACATATGTATATAAATATATGCAGTGACTTTCAAATGAAAATAAACACTTCATTTTACTTGATAAAAATTTAGATACATTTCATTGATAATTACAGTAATACATACATATATAAAAAACAATGTTACTCGATTTTAATGAAATTAATTTTGCTCTAAAATGCAATGAATTACAATATACTCTTTCCACACGTTTTTCCAGTAAGTTTTATTTGACGCCCACTGTATGCATATAACGTTATACATAAAATTATATCATTATAGATAATAACACGCCAAAGAGTCATGCACATAAAACTTATTTTTAATGAATGTTTCATTACAGAAGTGTTATATAACTCGTCTTCAGTTAAATATAGTACGTATTATTTAAAATCTTTTGACGTTTACGTTGAACATTTAATGTATTTAAATTATTAATAGCCCTTATTGAAATGTATATGTATACACCAGCTTGTAACTATCTTCTGATGTTAGATCATCAATTGAACGTTTTTACTGTATCGGAAAATATTACATTTCATAACCGTAATAATTACTGTATACATGCATATGTTTTAGGTTTTAAAAACTGCATTGAACAAATATCGTATACATAACTATTTAAACTAATTAATTTATCTAATATTTTAAACAAATCAAAAAATATATATACACCATTATTTAGAGAAAAAGAGTGAGAAAGGTAATTATCTCTATCGTTGACTCACTTATCATGCTCACTGTACATTATAATATAAAAAAAAGTATTGGAATGACCGAATCAACAATTATGAAGAAATACTTTCTGAAAATAATAGTAACAAACAACAATGATGACGCCAGCAAAACACAACAATAATTTATTATTAACAGACAGTTTAGCCGGATAGTTTAAATTTTAACAAGTTTTTTATTTTCTGAATTTTTAGTATTTGAATACATTGATTGCAACCATATTTTTGGAAGATTCCAAATACTTATCGTTAAGTTTTCTAATAAAAATAATTTGTTTTCCAAAGAAACTAGATTTACATGTGAAAAAAACGATATTAAAAGTGAATTGTAAAGTAAATTGTTAGCAGATGTCTCTAAAATAACCTGTTTGAAAGATGACATTTTAAGTTTTACTTTGTTTAAAAGTGAATGTAAATTCGGAATGTAACATCGGAATATGATTCGTATTGCTGCGAACTGTAAAATATTGCTGTAACTAGAAAAATAAAGTGAATGGGTTTGATATTACATATGCATCTCCTTTTTTCTAATACATCTTTCAATAAGGGCAAATAATTCTCAACTACTATATCTCTATAGCCTATTTCTAAGATTGTGGAATGTTTTAGGATTAAAAGAACCGTAGTTAGTAATATAAAATTCCATTTTAAAAATAACTGTTTGTAGGAAGCAACAATATAGGAGATACTTAATTTTGAATTGCAATACAATTAGGAACTGCGAAAATAAATCACACTATCAATGTGAATAGAACTAAATTTCCGTTATAGTACAGGAGACCAGTCTCTGATTATATTTATGCGTAAATTACTTAAAGTACCGGGATTTAAAAATTAAACAATCTTAAAATATTTTCAGTTTTAAAATAATCTACGTATTGCTGCGAACTGTAAAATATTGTTAATTACACAAAAAAAATTTGTATCTTAAATTCAGCTGATATTTGTGTTGACAGCACTTATAATACAAAAAATAATTATAACCGTCTGGCAACCTTGTATCATTATTGCTTGAGGGGGGTAACCAAAGCGAGCAGGGGTTAACTTGTTTGCCTTTATTTATTTCTTTCTGATTGCACACGATCACATTACAGTATTTTCACTTAATTACTCCTTTATAAGTATTAGTGACTTTGTATATACACATAATTTTTTATCATATATTTAATATAATTATTTAAATAAATATAAACTTACCCTGATAATTTTTCTCTTGTTTATGAAAAACTCAAGTTGTTTTCTACACATAAACACGAATATTAAGCAAACAAAAATCGAATGTATATATTGTTTTCTACGAAAACATAAAGACAAAATGGCAGTGTGCGATCGAAATTTATTTAACACTTTGGTTTAATTAAACATTTATTGTATTGAGGCGTTGAGATTAAAAAAATTAAAGTTTTCTTTTAAATTACAATGAAAATAAGTCTAAATTTGAGTTGAGTTGGCAATTTTTGCTCTTAATTTTCTTTATAAATGCACTAATTCCAAAATCTATTATTGGATCAAAGTAAAGTTCGTAACACACTAACGAAAGTACTCGTTTTTCGCCAACATTGTGTTGTTGTTCGTTAGCAGGGTTGTTATATTGAAGTGATGACAACGGGAATTTATATTCTTAAGGTGACTTTTTTAATTTAAACCGCTTATTTGAAAACAGTCAGATATGAACAAAAAATGGAATTTATTTCATTAGTTTTGTGAATATATATTATATAAAAATAAATTATTTAAAAAGAACTATTTTTCGAGAGATAATTGTTAAATAGTATAAACAGATACTTAATTTTCTCAATTAAATAAGAAGCAATCGACTTTGATTCAAAGTTTATGTTGCTATTTAGTGTATAACATTCTTAGGATTCTATAGTTTTTGAAAGCAATCAGACAATATAATCAAACATCTTGATAAGGGGCAGTTTCCTTCCATACTCTTCTATAGATATCAATCACAATCAGAATATACAGTTATTCTATATAATAGTTAGTTTCCGCTGGCATAATTTGCAACTATCCACGTCCGCGATTACCGATTGACAGTAAAAAGTCAGTTAAATGTTTCAGGTTCCTCCTGCTATGTTTAAAAATGTCCAAGCTACTACAAAACTCGAGACAGACTAATATTTGCATTCTTAAGCCTTCTTTGAATGTATCAGTGTTCCAAACAAATAGCAATTTCCCCCTCTTTGATTAGATTGGGAACGGTAGTAAGCGATGTTACACAGGGGCCTGCACCTAAATAGGGTGTTTTTCTAGCGAATGCATCAGTGGCTTCACAGTCTAATACTTAAAGGCGTCCAGGTACCCAAAACATCTGAACTCTATTTCCAAAATATAGTTTCTGCACCGTTTCAGTGAATATTTCACAAATTTATATGTTATACGATGAAAACCAAGTGCCTTTATGATTTTCCGATATAAAATTAGAAAAATAATCAGAGACAAAATTGCAAAATGCAAAAGATGTCTTATATACACTCCCCGAAATATTTATAAGACCTTTTGTAAACGTAAAAACGTACGTAGTAGCAAAGAATATGGATATACTTTATTTTCTTTGGTAGTACACGTAATCATAAGCTATTCTTGGCAAATATTAAATATTTTCTGGAATGATCCCCTTTATATAGACCAGAGAAAGAAACACTTAAAAAACATTTTAAAGACAAATTGATTAGAATATTGAGATTAAGAACGAAAAATTAATCCTGAAATCAAAAATAAAGAATGAAATATTTTTAATTATTTAAATCACATAAACAAACTTTTGTAAAAACTTATTGATTTTTTAATTGAAAAATTTTAAAATAATTAAATTGATTTCAATTTCAACACTAGGATAGCATTTCCAGAAGCTTTATAGAACTAAACACTTTTATATGTACACGAATCTACTAAGAAAAATAGTGTAGTATGTAGTATTTTTTTAGAACTTTCCTTTACGTGAATAGGAAAAATATTTTCCAGAAACAACTCTCGTTTTATAAAAGCGCATGATTTTTATGCAGCCAAAGAAGAAAATCAATATTTATGATGCATTCATTTAAAAAAAATCATGGGATTCATAATGGCCGAAGAGAGCCTACCACCAATAGACTAGAAAGTACGCGAAAATATGAGAAACATAACATGCATAGCATACATATTTCATTGTAGTAGTTGTAATACTAGTACTACACGTAGGGATTATATTGTACTATACTCCTACAACTTAATTGTAGAAATAAATCTGAAAAAGAAAAAAATATTAATAAAACGAGACTTGTAAAAGAAATATGGCGGATGATGGCGTCTAATACCAATACATGCATTCATAAAAAAGTGCATATCCTTATAAGGACATACGCTAGAACATAAACAGTGAAAGGCTTCTCTTTTGCTCTCTGTGGATATGATAAAGTCAACATTAAGGAGAGTCTGGATGAATATTATGACTGAGTGAGTGACTGAATGGTTAAAAGCTTATGAAATAGGCCCGTTAAGCGAAAAAATGTTTAAGAAGAGAGTTAAGCAAATCACAGTTTACTGACTGCTTGGGCTACTAGTTGGCAATTTGATTGTGACATTCATGTTATGCAACATTTAAATGGCGCATGCCAAATGATTTATACGATTTGGTAGTGGAAATTACAAAATCGCAGACATTTAATAGTACGAGGATATATAGAAAGAGAAGCAACATGTCATTGAACCATATTGTACATGCAACCGACAGCAGTGTGCAACAGCGAGACTTCTCAAGTGTCTAGATACATACTCATATCGTTGTAATGACACTAACAAAGCAAAATTTTTGTTAAACGTTTTTTTTTTCTTCTTTTATTTTTTTCCACTTTTGAGCAAGAGAACATGCTACTAACACCTGCAACATGCAAAAAACAAGGAAAAAAAGAAGAGAAATAAAAATCATTTTGAATTCATTGATTGCCCTTTCTAAAAACGGCAACAACAAAAATATGAAGGATCATCTTAAGTTGGAATTGTGCTGAAACAGTGTTAGGAAAACTACATAAAGACTAAAACGTAAAATGTTTTCAAAATTAAACAGCTGCTGCAGATGTTACTCGCCACAAATAACCAAAAACAAAAAATAAAGACACATGCTGGCTGCCACACAACAATTTAAGAAAAAAATAAAATCCATTCAAAAGTTTCATACAATATGCCACGCACCAATAATTGTGTTTCCTTTAATAATCTTTTAGTTTTTTTTCTCTCTTTCTTCTTCATCGCTTTTTCAAGTACTCACCATGGTTTAATTGCTACATACAGAAAGGCTTGCCAGCTTATTAGCTCATCGGTTAACATTATCAAAGAACCAAATAAATTCCATCTGTCCGAAGTTGGACTAAATCAGGCAGATGTTAGGTGGTTTAAAATCCAAGCTATTTTAATTGAATTCTACAATTATACTCTTACATATGTATATACATACACACATGTACATAAGATTTGAAAAAATAAATCATTTTATTTACTCATCAGTCTGTAATCACTTTTTGATCGAATGTTTCCGAACCTGTAGTTTTCGGTATCTAATATGTTTACATAAAATAAAGTATCTTTTGGATGAAAGCGTTAATAATTAAAGAGAATCATGTCTTATCTGCTTAAGTTACTTTGAAAAGCAATGTCAGAAGGTAATAAGAGAGTCTTACCTCCACATCCTCTTGAAAATATTTTGTTTCAAAACTTTGCAGCGCTTTACCAATTTTATACGACCTATTTATATTTACCAATTTATTTAGTATACGACCTATACTACCTATATCCGAGTGCATTTAATTGTAGTTGATTGTTGTTCAACGAATTTCATTAGTTTTCCAGTAGCCCTGCTCATATGCGGTATGTGCCTGATGGAGCAGTCGGATAGATCTTCCCTAGGATATTTTTTGGGCTGATCAAGCAAAAAGTAGACACTTCTTTGCTGTATTGAGGGAATTGTAAAATGTTCATATTTTTATGACCCATTCTTGTGACCATTCTAGAACGGAATTAACATAGAATTTAGGTAAAGAATCAATCAAATCCTGATAGGTTTTTTGATTATGTTTTAAGGGCCAGAACTAGTTTGTGGGACGTAGACCGCCTTCTTTCGGTACATTCTGTGTGACTATTCTCAAAATACTACTTGGTGATTGACGAGTTCAAGAGTTGGTCTACGTCAGAATAATGTTTGATGTTAAGAGTATCATGTCTTCTTAACTCTGTCAAGAACCTATCCTTAATCGTTTCCTTCATTTGTTCTTTAAATTATCAACTGCCACATACTTAACTAAAAAATGTTATCGCATTATAGATACCATGGTCGGTCTTAGAAGCCTATATTTTTAATGAGACTGATTAAAATTCCAAGCTTTTCCAATAAAATATATGAGACTATAAAATTATTTCTACATTCTCATTTTTCTACAAACTTGCACTCTGTTCGTATGAATAAAAAAATACAAATAAATTGATATCGAATTCAAAATTCCAGCACGTATCAATTTTAAGTAGAATAATAATGTTTTTTATTTTTATATTTGTTTTTATCAGTTGCATGGAGTGTGATTAATAAAAATAAATCGAATTTATTGACGCCACTTATATAAGAGTCCATTATTTGAGTAAAATGTTTAAATTCTTAACTGATTAACTATTTCCTCTGTGACTGCTTAAAGGTACAGTCATATTCAGCAAATATTTGGGAAAAAAAAATACGTAAATAATAAAGACAAGCTATTTTGTGCAGTTCTTAGTTTGGAAATATCAAACCGAAACTAGTTTATCCTTGTAGGTATGCTTAAATCCACTAGTTGTTTAGAGAAGATAGATGTCATGTATTTCCTTTCTTTAATCCTTAATCTGATAATCTTTCCATGATCTTGGAAAGTGCAGAACAAATTGCTATTGGGCGCTAGTTTTCAGTATTATTAGCTTCATCCTTTTTAGGGGTGGCCATTACATTAGCAAACTTCCAGCACGATGAAAAAATTCAGGCACACTTTGACGGCTGAAAAGATTAACAAACGTCGAGGAGAAATGCTTCAGAACCAATACCATTCATCTCAACATCAACAAGTCTTCGTTTATGTTGAAATTCGGCGAAACAGTATGCGCCCACAGTTGTAATTGCAAACATTCTGAACACTTCCTCTCATGGTTTAATGATCTAAGGCATCATAATGCGTGGTTTCATAACGATATGTTATCAAGTTACTGCATCCTAATATATTCTTAGTCAATACCGAAAATTAGATCTTTTCTATGTATCATCCATAGTGAGTAACCATTAGTCGATCGTAATTGCAACATCTTCATTAAAATTTGAATTAAAACATAGTTTTGGCAAACCTATCATACCAGGAACTGCTATAGTAGTCGAATCACCCGAATATCTGTAAAGACTTGCTACTGTATCTGAACAAAGAGAAATTTAGTACAAATAAAGTTTAAAACCTTATGTACCATTGTGATAAGTTAGGTTCATGTTGGTTATTGAATTGCAGAACTGTCAGCTATACTTGCCTTTAGTTAACGGCAAGTTGTAATAATGGCCCTTAATGTTTCTTAAACTTTTAAATTATAACAATTTGACTATTAGAGTTACGTAACATTGGAAAGTTTTATTTTTTTTCCCAGATAGGAGCCGCCCCTCCGTGAATCATGTCATGAACAAAAACTTTCCGCTGATAAGGTAGGTTCGTGCAGGGTATCGGTGTGACGGTCTTGCAAACTGTAACTTTATAATTTGAATTTAATTACCACAGCGAAATGGCATTTAGTCTTTTGCATTATTTTACCGTAAAATTTCTTTGCTCATTAAGAAGCTACAAAGTTCAATTGAGTTACAAAAAAAGAAGAAATAAAATAAAAATAAAAACAGAAAAATCGTTTTTAAATGCAAAAATAAAGAATTGTCTCTTTGGCGACAGACATAAAACATTTCGTTTCATTTTGCTGTTCTTTTTTTAAAGAAACATACATACTCGTACATATATTTTCAAATGTCTAGCGTCTAGACTAAATTTGCAGACTGTATGCACTTGTCAGGTTAAAGAAATACAACGGCTACAACAACTATTGCCAATAAACCACAAGACTTTATTAATAAATAAATAAAAAAAGAGCAATAATTTTATTTGCTGATGCTGGTACTTACCATTCACTTTATTTTTGGAAAATCAATTAGAAGGCATAGGATGGATATGCGACATAAGACGAGAGGCATTACATTTTGGATTTGAATAAAAAAATGTCTTTAGAATAGATTCATCACGCTATTCGGTATTTGCCAAGTTATGTAGTTCTTTTAAACGGACTGTGAGTTTTACATTAAATATTATATTTTAAATTTTCCCATCGATCCTAGATGGAACACTTAACCATAATACTGTAAATAAGTTCCATCATAATTCAATTAAATTACTTCGCAACATGTGTATCCTGATCCCAATGCGTTTGCTTCTATTCTACGTACCTTGCCTTCAGCTATTAGCGGTTATAACCCGTCTACTACCGCTATTGAGACAGTGAAAGCATGTTTACCGTTAGTGGCTAACCACATTATTTTGGTTTTCGACGTACTTATACGCAACCTAATCGATGTATACAAGTAGACGGATGACAAATGCCTAATTCAGATTGAAATAAATATGAAAAAATAGTTACAGTTTATCCTTTCTACTATAATCCTAAGATACTCTATAAACTTGAAAAAATCTTTGCGTTTGGTATAAGTAACTATAGCTTTTAAGCTACCAGATACTGTAAATGTAATTGAATGTAATTCAATGTAATAAAAAAAAATATTTAACGATATTACGAAAATATTTTGTTTGAAATTTCCTGTCTAAGTAGAAAATAAAATATTTCATCAGGAAAAAATGCATTACAGTATCAGTCTTATTTATTTTGATTTTATTTATTTATTTGTTTTCTTTTTCTAGGAAAATTCCTGTGACATCAATGCTTATATAGTGGACGAAATTTTAATAGTCGCAATAACAGATTTAATAATACTTTTATGTAGTTGGTTCACCTTGTTTCCAATTTACCAATATTTCCCAATATTCAGTAGTTGGTAACTAGGAAATATTTTTGAATACATTGTTGTTGGAATTTCCTCTCGATATAATAATAATGGGACATTTACTCAAAAAAGTACCAAATATACAGCGAAATTTAAATAGGCACAAGAACTTTTATTTAATTTTTACAGTTACAAAATGCAAATTTTTTGTAAAAAAGATCATGCTTTTTCGTGTTTGCATCAGTGAGTATCAATATCAGTCCATATCGAGAATTCTAAGCGCAATGGGTAGAGGAAAACACGTAACACAAGAGGAGCGATCTTTAATAAGAGTTTTAAATGAAGAAGGCTATTCAAAAAGGGAAATAGATAGAAGAATTGGAAGATCAGAGCATCTAGTTCGTACGTGGTTGCAAAAAAAAAACTACAAAAAATAATAAATCTGCAAAAAGAAATAAGAGAAACACAAAACTAAGCAAACGCCAAATTGGTCAACTTAAACAAGAGGCCACTAAAAATAAGCTTTATTCTTCCCAAATTGTCCTGAAATTAGGCTTACCTGTAGGAAAACGTCGAGTTCAACAAATTTTATCATCTGACTGTAACATTAAATAGAAAAAATCAGCCAAACTCCCACCGTTATCATGCTCTCATAAATCGCGGAGATTGGAATTTGCCAAATACACCATGTCATGGACAGAGGAATGGAGAAACATTATTTTTTCCGACGAAAAAAAATTCAATTTGGATGGCCCGGATGGACACAGTCATTATCAGTCACAGTCATAGTCAGAATGAGCAGAAACTTTGGCGGAGGTACTGTAATGGTATGGGGCGGTTTCAGTTACTATGGGAAGCTTTAGTTGTGTTTCATTTCTACTAAAATGAACTCCGAAACTTACGTGGAAATGTTGGAAGATGTTTTAGTAAATTATCTAGAAGATAATTTGGATAAAGACATGACTTTTCAGCAGGATAACGCTAGCATCCACGTCTCGAAAGTCTCAAAAGCATTCTTTTCATCGGCTTCAATCCCAATTCTAGACTGGCCTGCTAGAAGTCCGGACTTGAATCCGATAGAAAATCTTTGGGGAATCATGTCAAGAGATGTTTATAGCAACGGAAAGCAATACAACACAGTGAGTGAGCTGAAAACGGCAATTCTCCAGTCCTGGCTAAATATTGAGCTTAAAATATTAAAAAATCTAGTAGAATCAATGCCCAGTCGTATATTTGGTGCTATACAAAATAGAGGAGGAATTACTAAATATTAATCAGTTATTAATTTCTTTTTTAATCTAAATGGAATTAATAATTTTTATATTGTTTTAATTGCGTCTATTTTAAATTTCGCACACATTTTACTTTATTTTCATATTCCATTATTATTTATCAATGTTTTTATAATTTAAACATATATATTAATTTAAGTTTGAAAAACGTTATTAATTTACCAAAAAAAAATAAATAAAGTTTGTTTGATTTGAATAATACACCGAAATATTAAATGCGACTATTTTAATTTCGCACACTGTAGTGCTTTCTGATAATAATTGTTCATTTATTCACATTTTTTTTTTTTATTCAACAATAACAATAATAAGAATGTGGTTTTTTTTAATCGTAAATATCAATATTTACAGCTTTAAATAAATACAATAATATATATATATACACCACAATACAAGGGAAAACAATGAATGATTCACAACGATATCGGTTTATATTTTTACTCTCAGGCAACTTTTCTAGGCTGAGCTTAAGATGCGATTAAGACAAAAACAAACAACATAAAGAAACAACAAAGAAATTTTGAAACAGCCAGCAAACCGGTATTTGTTTAGGTCTTGAGGTCGTTTAATTTAATTTCCTGTTAAGGTGATAATAAATTTTAAATTTCACTATGAAACCGTTACTAATTGCACCATTTAAATCGGTTCCGAGACGGTTTGATATGCCAGACCACCTAGGATATTAAATGAATTGTTATTTTTTAATTTGATAAATGGAATATTTTTCATTTATTTGAAATTTTTATTGAAATTTTTACATTTTAAATTGATAAAAGGCTGCAATAAAACCATTTGAGCACATTTCACAAAAGCAAAGTAAAACTTATAGTACTTTACATAAGGAGTGAACATGAAAAAATTTATAACGTACTTTTATTTTCCCATTTCATTGCTCCACTCCTCTTTAAACTCTTATTAATTTTAAACGGACCTTTTTATTTATATTCCAATGTATTTTATCAATTCCTCTTAGTAGGACGAATTTTTAGGCATTTTGGTGGATAGCGTTACCTAAGTAACTAAACAGCATTATTCGCATGGTGACTAGCTAAAAGCCTTGGCCAAAAAAATAATAAAACCGTATGGGTATATACCCAGTAGTAGCAGTCTCTATTGCATACGCTCTTTTCCTTTTGCATTCGAAAATAATCAACTTTGTCCAGTCTACACATATATATGTACATATGTCCGTCTAATTGTTCGTTAAACAGCACTAGTATATTTGTAGTCTTTACTCTCTTCTTTTAACCTTCAATTTTTTTTACCAATTATTTTTTGAACCTTGCTGAAGCATTTCACCTTGCAAGCTTGACCTTTGGTATTTGTAAACAGTAAAAGATATAAACTTAGAAGCATGCTCAAATTTTTTTGTGCACACTCCTTACCTAAGATATTGACATACATCGTATGCAGATTGTATTTGTACTGATATTAGAAACAGCTGAAATACTAATTCTAAAGAGTGTTTTCTCTTTTGGGAATATCCCAAAAAGGCATACAAAAGTTTTTGCTAATCCCCAGGGAATTTTTTTTAATCTGCCGGGGATTTTTGGGATATCTTTTAAAATTTAATTTCCAATTCTTTATGCATTTCATATGCATTCATTCTATATAAAAATGTGTATGTAGCTAATATCGTTTAAGCAGCAACAACAATGAATACTTAAAATGCATATGCACTTGATTTTATTTCAGAAATTTCGATGACAAAGATGTACCACGCTTTGTTTTCCTATTCGATTTAAATGCTGAGAAATTTTGCAACTGTAGGAACAATACAAACACCTAAGCTGTTAGAAATAACGGAGGTACTACCAAAAATTAATAATATTGTAAGAAAAGGAACGTAATATTTCGAATTCGAAAGCAACCATTAAATTGACTAAAAGTTGAACATCATCGGAACAAAAGAAAAATATCAAACCCCCTGTCTGGTACTTGCGAAAAATCTGATATCATAACATACATAATTGGCCATTATAACCCTTCACTCATGTTGTGTGCCTTAATTTTATACTTGAGTGGAGGGCGGGACCTACAGTTTAACGTCGACTCCGAACGACATATTTTTTTGAGAAACTTTTTCATGGCAGGTTTATTTACTCTTTTTTTCATATTTCGTTTTGATGTCTGGCCTGGGGCTCGAACCCGGGCTTTACGTCTAATAAGCAAACACACTACATACTAGACAACGGCGACTAATAAATCTGATATCGCTTTCAAAAAAAAATAAGCAGAAAATGATGCATTTTCACATGAAAACAAATTAAACAAAGGAATATTAAAATTAAAGGAATATTAAATTGACTAGGGGTTCGACTAAATATTTTATTTACTTCTGCAAAATGTTACTTATTTTAGTTTTCAAGCCAAATCTATATGAATACATTTTTGACATATTTTTTTAAAAGAGTTTATTTTTTATCCAATAGATTCAAGTATAAACTGGCTTGTTGTGCCCTTCAATTCGTCATCAATACTGAATTATTACAATTGATGGGTTTGAGTTTTGTTTTTGTTTTTCTCGAATATTTCGTATATGATTCCTGCAAAAATTAATCATTAAAAAATCATTATTGCCTTGGTTGCAGACTGGCGTCACAGTAATGGAGGTTTTTAATAGTTTTCGAAAAACTACTGTAAAATATAAAATCAAATTGCCACAACAAATATTAAGTGGGTTGATTTAATATAACTTTTGTGTTTATTTTTCTTTTTTGTTAATATGCAATAAAGTAAGTAAGTATTCGCTAATATTTTAATGTATAGTTTTTCGATTTTTTTTTTCATTAATTTTATTTGTTAAATTACTGCGAAATATTGAAATAAAGCAAAATAATACAGCAAAACGAAAAAAACAAAAAGAATTGTAAACGGCCTTGCAAGGCCTTTTAAGCCAGATACTTCTATCTATAATGAATATCTACACTTAGCCATACGTAAATATATATGTATGTATGTATATAGATATACATTTAAAGCTTTTGAATACCGTTGAATATAAATATGTTCTCTCTTAAATGTGCAATACATTCATATATACTGGTATGGTAGAGGTGGACTTTAAATGGTCATGAATGTGTTTAGCCAGCTAGTAAGTCAGCATTTGGTATTGTACTTTACCAACTGGCTGACTGACAACCAGACTTAATGATCAACTACAGACTAAATCGTCGTCTACTGGTTTTTATACTTTTGCAAACGTATTCGGTAAAATCATATACGAACCGTTCTCCAATTTGCTAATCAATTCGTATGTATTCGTAAGTATGACTAATTCTCAAGCTAAGCGACTAAATCGATCAATAGTTTTCATTTTTACGCTGGTACATTCAGCGACAGGCTGATCATATTGCAAGCCGCTCACACTCAAGTTGCCCATCAGGTGTGTTCAGAATGTTGAAAGAATAATTTCATTAAAAATAACAACAAAAATCGAACCAAAGGCCTATTGAATTGAGCTATTATTTTGGTAATTTCCAAAGCTGTAAAGCAAAGATATACTACGTATATGCAAATATGAATCTGTTTCCAATCAGCCAATATTATCATCATTATTATGATCAGAATTATTAATATAGCCTTAACACAAATGCCACTTGGATTTTTTTTGTTACTGAAATTGAAAACATGACTCAGTGGTAAAGGACTTGACAGCAATGAAAAGGTTGAGTTCGCAGTTGATGAATCTTCTATTAAGTCCATACCAAAAGCTATAGAGCATCGATGTTGAGAAATAAAAATCTTTTTCTCAATTTGCTATATTTTCTTTGTTACATCTAATTATTAATCTAATCGGCCAATTTTGGAACCTCCCTTATATATGTACCTTCTCATTAAATATCACAACTTCTTTCCGGCAGTGTAACAGCGAAAGCCCAAGTACACCGATATAATCTTATCTCCATTATTAATTACTGTGCTGTATTTACAAATTGACTTTTGTAAGGAGGTCGTTAAACCAATTGCAAATATGACAGGTGGACTGAATCTAGATAGCGTAGGGTAAATGAACGTTTTATACGTTTTATACGTTTTATAAAGTCTACTGCTCTGCAAAAATGTTATTTTCCAAACAATAACAGAATATGTACATATATATGCAATTTTGAAAAATGTCACATCTCCATTGTTATTAAAAATTGTATTTTTTACTTCATTTACGTACAAAATAGACAATATTTATGGTCCTGATACTGCAACGCTTCGATCCAATAAAATTTATATGACGTCCAATTATCGAAAGCGAGACTTTAACAATAGGAGGCGAATTCTATTAGACTTATCGATGGTGACTCAGCTAAAGATCCGTTTCGATGATTAGGGAGTTCTTATGTAACTACTATACCTTTCTGTCTATGTGGGTAGAAATTTCACTTCAATAACACAACTTTAAGGAACTAAAGTAAAAATCTGCACTAAGAAATGAATTCGAATGCGATGTTGCGAATACTATATACGTAACGAATAAAGTTTTCGTGTCGTAACTATCGCAATCTACAAAAAGCGGGTATACACTCTATTTTTTGAATGAATACAATAGATTTCATTTTACTAGATCTTATATAACGAAATTTTAAACTCTCAAACTTTTGCTCATTTTTCTTCTTTTTATATATTCAAAGTGAACATTTTTATCTACAATATAATATTTGTTATTCGTTATCGAAGGAGGCATTCTCTGGCATACGTACTTAAGTACAATGCATATTAATGCAATTAAATACCTTTGTTAACAAATTCTTTTTTTTCTTATTCAATTTTTGCACCAATATTTTTATCACTTAGCTCTTAGAGCCATATGTGCAATAAAATTGTTGGTTATTGACCGTGTGAAACAAAGGAAAAATGTGCAATCAAAATTTATTCATTTTATCATTTTTACAATCTTAACACTTTTCAATTATCTATCAAACATTTCGAATGCAATAAAAATATTATATTCTTAGTCTACAAATAATAAAAAGAAATCAGAAAGGTTTTCAAAAACCTTTGCAATGTGAGTTTAATGAACGTCTTTGTTATTTTTCAGTTTTCCTTTCAACATTTTTTTTTTTTTTTTAGAAAGTTCACGCATAATTGTTATCAAATAAATTTTCATTTAATTATTCAATTATCGTGTTCATGCTTTTGATGTGAAAATATACTATAATTTTAATTATTTTCAAGTAGTTCTTAAAAGGATATATTTTTTAACTGTGATATCGTATGTGTATTAAAAAGCTGACTGTCATAAGCTTTCCTTGGTTTGTAACTTGAACAAAGGGAAAGTAGCATTATTAGCAATATCAGTAGAAAGCTTTAGTAAATACACAAACCAAATAATTACATATTGTAAATTATTTGTGAGTTAAACAACATGGGATTGTGATGCCATATTATTGAAGTTAATTGTACATAAGGACAAGACAGTGTTGCAAAATTTAAAATTTGAAATACATACTATGTATACTATGTAACTATAACTGAAAGAGCACTTTTTGCATTAAATGGTACTTTTACAAAAATATATTTATTTCTACTTAATACTGTACGGAATGGAATAGAAAACTATATGTTTCATATATACAAAACAAAAACAGTTGATTCGAAACGTAAAAAAGGTTTAGACAAATGTCGACGCAATTCATTCAGCATTCGGCAACCGATCTCTCATTGCTTTTCGTAATCTAAAAGCGAAAGTTAGCCTCTGGCTAACGATATACAGTAAACGGATCTATGATAATACAGTACCATTTCGAATAACGGCACTTTGGTGAGTTTGTACCACACCGATCTCACCACATTTTGTAAGAACTCACCACACTTCCATTTTATTTACCACACCGGATAAATTCACATTTTGTAAAAACTCACCACATCTACAAAAATCACCACACTTAAAAAAAATTATATTTTTTTTTTTGTTTTTCTCCTCTTTCCATTCCAAACCCTCTCCAAAGCAGCAGCGAGCAAAATCATTCATCCACACAAACATGTTTTTATGTTTATGTTTGTTTTCGTTTTATCTGAACCTGGCCTTTGGACGAGAGAACTAAAAGTAGTTTAGTTACCTTTTTACCTACTTTTCTACCTTCAACATTCACACACATTACGCCGTTTTTTTTTTTTTTGTTTCGTCTGACCTGGGGTTTGAACCGTGGCTTTTGGGCGTCTAATAAGGCTACTAACTTATCTATTAGACAGACAGACAACCAGTACGTTAAAAAACGGGGATTAATTTTTACTTAATAAACCCGGAAACGGAAAAAGAATGTGCGAATTATTTATTAAAATATATATTTATTTTTTTGAAGGAACAAAAACGAATTTGATGAAAAAAGTACTGAAAGCTTGGCGGGTACTGTGCGGTATTTTTGAAAAAGGTACCAATTTCTTGTAGAACCAAAACATTAAGGATTGCAGGATACAGGATTTATTGATTTATATAAAAACGACCTAGCTTTTCACACCACTTATGTATGTGTGTGTGTTAATTTTTTACATAAGTTAAAGTCGATTCCGAACGACAGATTTTTGAGAATGTTTTCATAGCAGAGTTCTTGCCAGAAATCTGATGAGAGGAAATCGCCGCAGAAATTTTTTAATACATATTTCGTTTTGTTGGTGATGTGTCTGTCTGTGAGCAGAGATAAATTTCGTAAATAAACAAATTTGTGTTTGAGTTTTCATTTTAATATATTTATTGCATTTTAAATGGAAAAGCTTTTTAAGTAAACAAATACAACAATAACACAAAAATAAAAGAATATTTGCCGAACTAATAGTGAGATGTGAATTTTTAGAAAAATTATTGTCAGAAAGAAAAAAAAAACTTATCATGGATGGGGGCGTTTGTCTTAAATATGATCTCATTTATTACAACATTTTCAAAGATGTAATTGAAACACATATTGCAATTAAATTGACAACTGAAATGAAAATATAGGAATGCAAGAGAAGTAAAACGTAATATTTTAAAATTATTTTCATGCGCTTTTCTCCTCCCTCTATTCACATACTAGAAGGCTAGTTTGGGCATTTTTAATTTCACAATATTTGTTTATTCGTTTAGTGGAAATGCAAATTTTGAGGTCATAAGCTCAATTAAATTCAATGAATATTTGTAAAATATGATTTATTTATTAAAGACCAAGCACCACATTACTTTGCTTCAAAGATAATGTGTTGTTTGGATTTAAAATATCAAAAATGTAAAATGACCAATAATCGCATCTAAACATTTGACAAAATTTAAGAAATATTGTAACAGTCTACGCTCAGTACACTTAGAGTCCTCTGCAATGCCTTATATACATACAACACAGCTTCAGAAGTATTTGAAAAAAAAAAAATAAAATATTGTCTACCTTGACTTCTTTTTGAGCCAACAAAAATGAAACAGTGAAGTTGTTTAGCGTGGAACGTGGACTTACATTAAATTCGTGAACTAATCTGTCAGAGAGGAGTACATGTTATATACAAGTTTAGTTGCTAATAATATGTTATTATATTGTGGCTTATTAAATGGATGTGAACCGGCTTACCGAGCTATGGAAACTACCATATTTTCTTTGCCACATTTTTATTTTTTCACAAGGATATTCTTAGTGTCAAGAGGGCAAAATACAATAGTACAATGGTACTGACAGCAAACTAACCGCAGCTCCAACAATTGAACCTTCAGTATGGAGTGACAAACAAAAATATTAGAGAACATATGTTTTGAACATGATTTCAGCACGAATTAAAATTCTTATGGAAAATATTTGAATACATAATAATATGAAATTATAAACTCTACGTACGCAGTAATACAAGTGCAAATAAATCGTATGCAATTTTACGCTCTGTTGAATATTTAAAACAATTTAATTATTTTTCCAAACATAGTGTTTAGATATTTGCAAAGGAAATTCAATATTTTCTCTTCCCACATACGCACATATATATTTGATAACAGAGCGCCGACAGATTTTCAACTCTTTGCAAAACAATATGAAAAATAACAACAAACCAGTGCAGGGATAAATAATGCCAATGAACTTTACACTCGTGAGAATTCATAGAGAATTCTCTTTCTATCATTCTCTTTTCGTTAAATTTTATTTGGTCATGTCATATTTGAGAACATGCTCGTGGGAACCCATACAGAAATTGTTCTCAACAAAAAAATTGTTGCTGTTGTTTTTGTTTATTTTTTATTTTTCCCATTTCTAACCCCCAATTCATACTTTGCAAAGGACTCGTTTAAATTGTTTGTAAACAAACGGAAGTCATGCTCATACAACAAAAACCCTTATGCGCACACAAACACATTTAGTTAATGCAAATAACATGAATAGCAGAAAATGTTAACGGTAGTACTACTACTACTTTACTATAATGCTGCTCAGGCGTACTGCGAGAGCATTAAAACAAAAGAGACAACACTACTTAGAATAAAGGGACAGACAACAAACACTTTCAACTTACCATCTTCATATTGACGACAAGCGAAGCATAACAAAAGAAAATAAAATAAAGAATAAAACTAAAATATCATGTATTTTAATATGCACTTTGGTATTTTTTGTTAAAAGTTTTAGTGTTTATCTCCTCTATTCGTTAAGCACTTGTAATATTATTTAAAACATTCGCAGTAAAACATTGTTTAACACTGGTAATATTTATTTTTGTATTAATAATTAGCTTTTTCAATTAATATTTGATTACATTGTATTTTGCCATCCACTCATTATCTAAACAACACCGCTGTGTTTGAAAGTTAACAACGTTTTGGTTTCAGGTTTGAGGTTTCTTTTGCATTTTCTCGTTCTATTTTATTACACACTCACTACCGCATGAAAAACGAAAAAGGTATGAACAAGTGGGGTGTGCTAAAAAATTTTAGACTACATGCGTTTGTTTTGCAAAAAAAAAAAAAAGAAAAAAAGCTTAAATTGTGCTTTTCCTTGTGTATTTGTTTTGAATGAACTAGTAATTTAACAATAGACAGATAGAGTAGGTATGTACATACAATGTATTTTCAACGTTGTTGTCATTTCTTGGCATTGAAGAATTAAACAACGGCAATACAAAAATTATTCAAAGAGGGTTGAAGATAGAGAGAGAGAATTCGCAGTACAGAAAACTATTTGACACTAAACAACCGTTGATTTATTGATTTTGTCGTTAAACGAGAGCGGGACGATTTATATTTTAAAAAGGAGGCTGACTGATTAAATATATATTTCTTTTTTTTCAATA
Source organism: Sarcophaga rosellei (assembly GCA_930367235.1). Classification (NCBI taxonomy): domain Eukaryota; kingdom Metazoa; phylum Arthropoda; class Insecta; order Diptera; family Sarcophagidae; genus Sarcophaga; species Sarcophaga rosellei. Next base: position 96,020,230 of record OV884020.1, read on the forward strand.
AATTCGTTTTTATATTACTTCACATTTAGTAATTATTAATCAAAATAATAATTAACTTTTTAATTTCATATGCATTTTTCCACTTAACCCTCCTGCCACCTACGCATCTGTTCAATGACAAACTAAGTTACAGTAATCTTATCTCTTCACATACTTGTAATAAAAACAACTGCAACAACAATAAATTACGTTGTAAACTTTACCTTCGGTTTTTTCAGTTTGAAGAGCAATTGCACTCTTATGATGCGTTCACTCGCTCCTCCTCGACGTCAATATCGGTTTTTTAACTATTTTTTTTAAGAAAAAAAGCTTTTACAGTTGCTACAGGCCCGTTAATATTGTTTTAACTTTTGATAATTTTAAATTTTACAAAATGAAGCGTCCCTGCAAAACACTGCATTAAAGCATGTCCCATCTGTCGACAGTTTTTGGCAATTTGACAGAAAGTGCTGTCTAATTGTAATGTATTAGCCCTAAATATATAGTGTTGCCAGTTTAATAATTAGAAGAGCTGAAGATCAGAAATTTCTTTAATAAAACTTTTTTAAATCTTGTTTGTGTCTTGTTGCCAGGATCTAAAAAATTTTCTAACCAAAATCATGAAAGCAGGAAAAAATAATTAAATTTATTTAAATGATAGTTATTTTTTCACTAACATTTGCTGATATACTATTTATTTACAAATAATTTTAAAATATTTCAAAAATATACATATCTATCTTTTTTAATTTCTTTCAAATTTTTATTGTATTTTTTATTTTTTAATTTTGATATTTTTTAGATGCGTAATAAATAGAATTTACTGACGGACAGTAATGGCAACACCGCCATCAAACTTGTTCATTGCTTGTGACTCCACTAATCGAGAATAATTTGACCTTAATTCTGACAAAAACTATGCCGTTGGTAATACAGTACAATATGATACAACCGACTTATAGCTATTAATATATTTTTAGATTAACGGTATATGTGGCGAATTTAATTTTGATTCACCACGCCTGCGAAAAACGCACCACACCTAAGAAACTCACCACAACAAATTTTTATTTTTGACCGTCCCCCCGATAGACCACTCTGACCCGAAGTAAACAAACATACAAACAAATAACACAATCAAACCTATATATCCATCCATCCCCTCCTACCGACGACACTTAATCAAATCAAAAACCACCAACCACTAAACGCAACATCAACAAACAAACAACACACACGCATGCCTTTACTAAGCAACAAATTAATTTATATTGATAACAAACCAAACACGGAAAAAGAATGTGCGAATTATGTGCGTGTTTTTTGTTTGTGGAACGATTAAGAATTTTTCAACCACCACCAGTGCTGCCAATACAGAAAGAAATATTGGTTAGAAAATAGCAACAAAATGTTTTTAATGTGGCAACACAGGTCCTTAAATGGGAATTAAATGGATTGAGAACAGTAATGTTTAGATTCTGTATTTTATGAAACACACTGTTTTAGGAACGTCATAAAAATTCTTTTTAACTAAAACATTACAAATGAAATTCGTTTTAATACAAATTAATATAAAATATTTTTAAGTAATTTTTCCCAAGTTAAAAAAGTAATAAATATGATGACAAAATTTGAAATCTGGCATGGTAACTCAAAAATTGAATATTAGTCTGGCAGCTTCCCGAATAAAATGAAACTCTAGGAATTTCTTGTCAGTCTTCTCCGCGAAACCAGGCGAAACGGAACGAATTGCATGTAATAACTGTAAAGAGAAAATTCAAAAAAAATTGATGAAACAAATAAAGAAAAATTAGAAAACGTACAAGAAGAAGCATCGACAGAGCACTACATATTTTATACATTTTTTTCTTTCGTGTAACACATTTCAGTCGCCTTATTTTTTTTTCCATAAATAAATTCGCGTACGCGTAGAGAAAATTATACAAATAGTTAATAAATTTCGGCAAAAACAACAGTTGAAAAAAGTAGGAAAAATTTTAAAATATAATTGATGAAATATCAGAAGTGAATCTATTTTCTTGTCAGTTCTGTGTGCATTGGTAGAAGTGTGTGTGTGTGTGTGTGAGTTTATAAGAAAAATTTTGCGAAGTAAAACGAAAAGGAATTACTAAAAATTTTGTGAAAATATTACGCAAAAAAATATTATAAAACGTTGGATATTTCGCTTCGAAAGAAAAACAAATTGTCTCGACGTGAAAATTTGTGAAAAGTTATCATTGATTAAAAGGAATAAGAATGCTTTTTATAAAAAAAAATATAAGAAATATACAAGTACAAAGATTAAGAAAGTGAAGCAAAAGCAAAAATGTAGTGAAAATTGATTAAAGCAAATTGATAAAAGGAAGAGAAAATTGAAAAGAATACAAAAACGAAAAACAGAGCTCCCCAAAATAAAGTGAAAAAAAAAATATCGCAACAACATAACACACTTCCCCATACAAATCAAAATAACAATCGTATACAACGGGAATAATATAGGCCAAAATAAATAAAGAAAAGAAAAAATAAAAGATGAATGCTAACAGAAAAGAAACAGAAAAACATTTGTATTGAGGCATTATATGTTGTTGTTGTGCATACCAAAGAAAATGACGAAAAAAAAATGATTTAATAACCTAAACACTGACGGTCGAGCACACCGGCCGATCGATCTAATGAAAACAACATAAACGAAAAGAATTTCTTATGGGGGTCTTGAAATCGCCGCTACTTTATTTTTGGAAATATTCTTTATTGCTATTCTTATTGCAAATGGCATTTGGCTATTGACGATCAAAGACGGCCGCTCCCAATTGCTTTTTTTTATTTTTTCCAAGTATTAGACAAAGAAGCGCATGGCATATTTAATAAATAAATCATAAATGATAATGCTATTTTATGAAAATATTGAATTGCAATCAATTTAAGACTTTGAATTTGTCTCCTTGCTCTGCTCTTATGTGGTGTTTATTTCCAAATCCCTTTTGTGTTTATATTCTTTTATTAGTTTCCAGCTCTCTCTCTCTCTCTCTCGTTGTTTCGTTTTTACGAAGCGGCTGTTGAATTTATGTCAAATGCACTTTTTAAGTGACAGGCATCATGTTTCTGACGGTTGTAACGAAAGAGGACTTTGTGGATATTAAAAAACAGTTACTGAAATCTAAAAAATAAATCAAAATGCATAAACTTCAGTTGTTCTGAAAATCTTATATATGTATATATATTTTAAATTATCGAATTCGAAAGCGTAAATGGTTCCGCGACAAGAGAACAAAGTGCAGTATGTAATACATAGAGTTGCCAAGTTTAGTGTATAAATGAAGTTATTTGTGAACGGGTAAACTAATATCGTGCAATGTTCGCGAAATATTAATATGTATGTATATAATAAAATCTGTATGTAATCTGTGAGATAATTACATCAAGTTCACCTTAAACGACTGTATTATAATAGAATACTATTGAAAGTCGCCGTAGTCTAGTAGGTAGTGTGTTCGGTTATTAGACATATACCCCGGGCTCGTACCCCAAGTCAGACATCAAAAAGAATTTGAATAAAAACATATTTCTTCGGCGACTTCCTCTCAGCAGATTTCTGCCAAAAACTTGAGAGTAAATATACCCGAAGAAGTTAATCTAGAAAAATAATCATGCAACATGTTATGCATTCCTTTCGTCGGTTGGTTTATTGGTCTTGTGAACAGCTGGCAACTCTTTGCTCTAATTAAATAAATATAAACAAAGTTCTAAAAGCTTTTAGTCTTTATTTTGTCTATAAAAATTGGCATATTCGATCGATCATGTTAAGAATTTTGTAGATGATTTTTTGTGCTCTACTATTATTTGTGATTATGCTTGTACTCGAATATTCGTTGAGAGAGAAATTTAATCATTTGCTAATGCTTGTGTGCTCTCTTCTGTTGATATTCTACCGTTTTTGCTTAATTTTTTGTGGTTTTTTTGTTGCTAGTTTTTTGTGTGGCTGATATTTAACAATTTTTAATATTTCTAATTATTGATATTATTAGTAGCTAAAAACCACATTTTTATTATCGCGAAGAATATTATGAAGAAAATAAATTTTCTAGAAAAAATAAATCGTTTAAAATATAGGATTTTGTGTGCGTCTCCAGTTGGCTGTATTTTATTCTTTTTTCGCATGAAAGAGTGCTAATTGATGCTAACTTAAAAATATACAAAAATTTTAATTCCAATCGTTAAAACAATGCTAAAAGACAGACGTCATCGGCGTATAATTCGATCACGTTTTTATTTCTAAATTCCGATTGGATTGCTTACGGAAAATTAAAAAACCTTTGATTTGAAATTCGCGTTAAAGATATTCGTTGACAACACTGTTGATACTAAAAAGAAGGAGAAATTGTACAGAGAGAATAAAATGAAAACAAAATGAAAATTAAATGAAAACAAATTACGAATAGTTTTTTTATGCGTATTTTTGGGGAAAATTTTGCTTATTAGAGATCAGTTTTATGTATACACTTCTAGGTATCTGTAGCGTTTACGACGTTAATGCATAAAATTAATTTACGTCCAATAAATTTCGTTTTCGTAACATGTTATCGCAGAAAAGTCTGTTATTTAAGATTATTTAAAGTGAAAAAAATTTGTTTAATCGAAAGTGTATTAAAAATGAAAGCATCGAATGATTCAGCCTACATTATCGTATTGTCAAGTTTTGAGTTTTTGATGATTATAGTTGTTATTTTTTTTTTCAAATAAAAATATGAATAAAGTGCAGTGAAGTGTTAAGGAAACGACACCAACATTATATTAAAAAAGAGATAAAATAGATGTAATCAATACCAAAAACGGATCAAATAAAGTGCAAAAGGCTTTATACTACATATGTATGTAAATACTGAAAAGAACAAGCAACACATACAAATACAAACACAAACACAAAAGAGAATCGGAAAAACTATAAACAAAAACAAAGTAAATAAATAAAATGATTACAACAACAGTAAATAGTTCCCCGTTTTTCACAAATAATGGCTCCATTCTCTTCCATCTGTTCCAATCTGTTTTCTTAACTCACTCACACATTTTCTCTAGAACAAGAAAAGCGGTTTAAAAGAAAATTAAGAAGAACGAATTAATATGAAATGGCTTTAAACATACCTATTAACTCAGTAATGTTTTATAAACGTAAATGTTTTGTTTTAATTTTTTCTACTTTTTTTGTGATTGTAAATCTTTGTTAACAAATTGTTATTATTATTCTTTCTCACTGTAAAAAACAATAATAAAACGAAATCTAGTGTTGAAAGGCACCTGAAATATAGTGTTGATAAGAGAACAAAATTATTGTAAAGAGAAATACAGGCATAAAAGAAATTTGAGTGTTGAAACGAAGAAAAATTTTTTTAAAATTAATTTATTGTCTTTTGCCGTTACCCAAAAAAAAAAAAAAAAAGAATTTAAAGCAACAAGGGCAAAATACAACTAAAAAATTTCTTCTATCCCAGTTTTTCATTTCTTTTGTGGGCCGCCGCCTAAACATAAACGGCCAGCCAAAATATCAACGTCATTATTATAAAGATTTTGGCCCCTACGTTTTGCAACATCATATACACTACCAACACCACCGTTCCCAATATAGACGACATCGACGTTGCACACTATCATCCTCATTATTTTAAACGTCCAAGATGACATCTTTAGATATACGTAATAATTCGGCCGTTATGAAACGAGCCGAACAACTGAAACGCTGGGAAGAGTCCGACACAAATCAACAACCGCCTGTGCCTCGACCCGAGCGTGGTGGTCGGATTAAATTCTCATCGGGATGTATATTTCTAGCTGCCTGTTTGGCTGGCGACAAAGAAGAAGTTTTAAAAATGTTAGAACAAGGTGCCGACATAAATACAGCTAATGTTGATGGTCTAACAGCCCTTCATCAGGTAAGTTGATTAATTACCTACCTTATATCTTAAATGATTCTATTTTACCTTTTAATTTATTAGTTAACATAAATATTGTTTTTGTTGCATAAAGGGGAGATATTCTTTCAACACCTTTAGTGTTTTTCTTTTTGATGAGCCAAAGATTTATGGTTCTGTTGCTCACCGAACGACACATAAATTTTAATAAGTAATTGTGGTTATCGACATTAACAAATTATAAGCGGTTCGTTTAAAATTCGGACGTACACAATAAGTAGTAGTTTTTTTTAGTTCTAATTGGAAAATTATGTGTGTATGTAAAACTCATTGAATGATTTCGGCACCTTAAAGCAGTACTTCAGTTGCGAATGGCTTTTGTATATTTTGAGTTGAGAAAATCCAATAATACATACACCATTACATGAGATGTGTATTGAAGTAAATCAATTATTGTAAGAAATTTAGTTGGAATAAGAGAATTTAAAAATTTATATAAAACTTCTACCACATGTTTCCATCACACGTCATTCCCTCTTAACTGCATTTAATGCGACTGCAATTTATTTGAGCTTATAGCTTCGCTCTGATCTATAGAATTCTTCTTTTTACTGACCAAATTCTATATTGCATTGAGTGACCCTGTTGACCTATACCTTGGACACTTATTGCAGACAATTATTTATTGTCCACAAAACTTCGTATTGATATGAGTGTATTCGATTGTTTAATATCTATTACAATTGAATTTAAATTTATTCTTTATTTGGTAGTTTCTAATTAGACGCGGCTCTTAAATGAAATAAATTATTTATATGACATACTCGTACATATAACAAAAGAAAGAAATCAGAACATTTATAAAGTTTTGGTTTTTATTTTGTTTTTACAAAACCACAACAAAATTGTGAACAAAAACAAACCGAACAATTTGCAAGAAGAATAAAAGCATTTTTGAAAAGAAAAAAACTTAAGAAAAATCATTTTTAAAAATAGAATACGAGAAACGAGGAAAAATTAGTTTTTTCCCTGTATACGATTGAAACAAAATAAAGAACAACAAAATTTTAATACCATTACGAAAAAAAAAACTTGAAGAAAACAGAAAATTTGTAAATCGTCAGTTTGCATTAGAAATGCATTTGTTAAAATTTATTTCATTCAGATTTTCTCCTCCTTGATAGCTTTCGCCTCGATATTTCGATTGTATAACAAATAGGTAATAATAGGTTTTAATATTATTGTAGGGAAATAATAATTGCTGAAAAATCTGTAGATTCCTAAAGGTTTCATATCAAGACTGAACATGTTTTGTACTCTAGTTTTTTTTTTATAAAAACGAATTAAGTAAAATTTCACTTAAATTTTACTTTTTGAAATTTGAATATGTTCTGTATATCTGAAAATAGTTTCACAACTTCTTTTTAAATAATTCCGTTCCTTTCGTCCTTTCGACCTTTGAAAGTTTTCTTTATTCGAATTTATTTTATCAGAATCTTATTTACTTCTATTATGTACATTTCTCCATGCATTATTAGGAATCTTTCGTTAAGGAATAAAAACTATACAATACAAAAGAATCAAACTACATAATTAATGAATTTTATCAACTAAAATAATGACATATTTTAAATGTTCATTGGCTTTCTTTTATTTTTTTTTTTCTTTTTAGAATAAATTTCAATGTATGTATCTTAAAAATTTTAAACAAAACAGTATTGAAAATAATTTTTATATAGTTTTAATTTCTTGATAGTCGTGTAATGATAAACATTTATGTACTATTTGGTTTTGCCATTAAAAATTGCAATAATTGCGAATGTCTTACGTCAGAGTTAAAATTGTTCTTTACAAAATAGTGTGTATTTATAAATTATTATTTTGAGTATGGCGAGACGCATTATTTATATAAAACTATTAAATTACAATGAAAAAAGAACAAAAGAAAAAAAAAAATAAAATAAAATAAACTGAGAAATAAACAAATAATAATGTTTGTACTAATTTTGAGATGTTCTATAAAATATGCGAATGAAACTAGATAGCGCGTGCTGTCAACTAAGCACATGTAAACAAACTTTAGAAACATACACACATTATAGTTATTAAATACCTACAAAATAAACTACAAATTTAAATAAGAAACATTTGCGCAATGTAGAATATGTGGCGCTTATTTGATTTTTAACATGTACATATCATATGTAGGTAATAAGAATGCTAAATCTTATGGGTTCCTATTTATATTATTTTTTGGTAAATATTCTTTCATCCCAGTTCAGTGTGCAGGCAAGATCTTGAACAAGGCAAGATCTTGTAGTGTTAATATTGCTTGAACTTGGTTTGGATTCTTTCTCAAAAGCAAGAAAATTTCCTTTATTCACAACAACGTTCTTACTGTGCAATTTAATCACAAGAATAGTTCTTTGTTTCAAGCCCGCGATATGTTTGTGTCTTGTCTTTTCAACATTGATCGGTTACAGTGAGAGATTGCGAATTGTATTTGTGATAGGCAGACGCTCATGCACTTTGGGAACACAAAGTTGAAAACTCATAGAATTAAATCCCCAAGGTGCTCTTACCAAAATTCTTTATTTTCTGACTTTCTAAATTTTCGGTAGTACCCGAAGGTGATCATGTTAACGACTGTTTATAATATTGAAAATGATAAATGATTCTGAATGGATTATTGCCGACTACCTCTCAACGAGGAACGTTCAAATGTCTTAATCATAATCGGTAGCATGTTTGTTTTCAACTTATACCAATGAAGTAGGTGTAGAATTAAATGTGACAACCGATTAAGCACTCAATGATCTTGGTAGCCGCAGTCGTGACAAGGTGCAAAGTGGGAATAAGGAACCAAGTCCTTACATTTAAAGTTGTTGATTACATATAAAATTACTGGTCAAGGTGAACAAGGGCTACGCCTGTGTGAACACCAGGAATTAGCGTAACAAATTGAAAGAACCTAAAGAACGTAGATCCTTTTATAAAGTAGTATGCAGTAGAATTTTCTGAAACAGATTCTTTTGTTTTTTAAATTCTTTTGAATACATATTAAAAAAAATTATTAGATAAACTAGAAAAAAGAACCAATTTTCAACATGAATTAAATGTGAATTATTGTTAACCTTTTAGCAATACAACAAATTATAGTACTTCACAATGATTAAATGATTATAAGTACATATGTATTCATATGCATGTATATTTTTAAATATTGGTGATACTTTATAGTATTTTTTTCTTCTAAAAAGTATTTGTTATATCGTATTGTAATCGCCGTAGTCTAGTAGGTAGTGTGTTCGCTTATTAGACGTAAAAGCCAGGGTTCGTATCCCAGGTTAGACATCAAATCGAAAATATGAAAAAAAATACTTCTTCGGCTACTACCTCTCAGCAGATTTCTGCCAAAAACTCTGAGGGTAGATAAACCTGCCATGAAAAGTTTCTCAAAATCTGTCGTTCGGAGTCGACGTTAAACTGTAGGCCCCGCCACTGAAGTATAAAATTAAGGCACACAACTTGAGTGGTGTGAGAAGCTAGGCCGTAATCCTGGCTGAAGGGGCGTACTACAAGTTGAGAAGATTTCAAGATTCGTAATTATTATGGAAAAAACATATATTTTTTCAACTTTTTATGAGTTGGGTAATTCAAATAAATGAATACTCTATATTTCTTCTCACATATTAACAAAGCAAAGAGATCAACAATATTAATAACACAATTTACAACATTGTTAAAAGACAGCAAAAAACAACTATAATGACAAATGCCATTTAAAATATTGTATTGTAATTAAAGAAAAAAGAGCCTATAATTTTCTTATACTATCATTTGATCGTAATGAAAACCTCAAAATGACAGCAACATGGCGTGTCAAAATAAATTTATTAATTATAGACAGTTTTGTTTTGATGTTTTAACTAAACTGATCCGAATAAATAAATAAAAATAAAATAAAGTGATAAAAAAATATTTCTAAAAAAATATCTGTGCAGAGTTTTATGCTCGTTTGTGTTGAGATATTTTACAAAAAAAAGAAACGCACGTGGTTCTATTAAAAAAAAATAGGTGAATAAATGAATAAAAACATAAATTTTTGATTATTTAAATACAAAGTAAAACATACGAGGGCGGTCCCAAAATTAACCAAACTGACGTATAGACGACGGCAGTAGTTTGAAAAAATTACTTTCTGTGAAGTCACTGAACAGTATGTTGTGTTGTATATTTGTTTTATCTTATTGAACTTGCAAACTTGAACCTCAGACCAAACGATACTAAGCCGAACTAGATTTTACTCTGTAGAATCTATTACAACTATAAAATATTGTTTGACAGCGATTGTACATTGTTCTCACAGAATCCAATTTTTGTTTTGCGACCAGATTTTACATAAGCAATGTTTTATTTTGTATGTATTACTTAATGTGGAATAAGTTTGTGTGTTATTGTCACCCCGTATGTTAATTTCAATTTCTTGTATATTCTTCTCAAAAGAATGCTTTGAAAGGCTAACATGAGAATTCTGTTGTAGAATTAAATATTTTCTGAACGAAACTATCAACAAAGATATTGCATTATTCGATTATTATCTGAAATTTTTCGGTTTATAATCTATTGTAAAATAGTTTTTGATATATTAAATGACGAAAAGGCACCTCAATACGTAGTGTACTAAATATGGGCGCTAAATGCACAAATTATTGTTTTTTATTATGTTTTAAACACATTTTTTTTGCCCACGTTAAATTTTTTATATCAATGTATATACCTATTATATAGACGTCTTTAAAAGTTTATGTTTAAGTTTTGTCGTCATCAATGAAAATTTTGTTGTAGTGTTTTCTTTTTTGCAAATGTTCTAAAATTGTTCTCTTGTGTATTTTGTTGCCGCCAGAAATAGGGAAACTTGTTGAAAATATTTAGAGAATTTCATATTGTGAAATACATGCTTTAAGACTAAAAATAAAAATGATATTAGAACATAACATATGTATATATGCATGCATATTCTGACAGTTGGCCAGCATCTGTCATTTACCAGGCTATTGTTTAGCATTCTATTAAATATTATTGTTTAAAAAGGGGTTAAGTAATTAAACAGATTCAATTTTACAACCGCAATAATACCTTAAATAATTATCTTCTCAAACAGTATTAAAAAGATTTCTGAGTATATCTACCTAAATACTACAGAATGCCTTAGTATTAGTTGTCTAAAAACGATTGCTAAAATATGTCTAATCAAGAGTAGTATTTTACTTTATTTTTAAAATGTCTATCTTAACTAAACACTTTCCACTGTCTTTAGAAATTGTATAGTGTTAAGTTATAATTGAATTCTTTGAAGGCTGTAGAAATTGGATAATAGCTGGATATGAGATTAATAAATATTTTTGCGACATTAATAATATATTAGAAATTGTATAGGAAAAATAAATTGTGATCTGCACAATGTGTTTCAATGGGCTTCGATTAATGGTTTTTGCCTCAATCCGAGGAAATCGAAAGCTTTGATAATAGGCAAGGTAAATTCTACGGCACAGCTTACACCATTACAGATTAATAATGCTACTATTGAGACAGTACATAACGTTAGAAATCTAGGAGTTATCTTTAACAATAGCCTTAACTGGTTCAGCCATGTAAATGCAATTTGCGAAATCTTTGGCTGACGCAATATTTTACTCCATTTAATATTCGTATGCTGCTTGCGAAAACATATCTCATCCCCACTTTATTGTACGGGTGTGAACTTTTTAATAGTTGTGACTCAGTTAGTAGGAACAAACTCAGAATACCTTATAACAATATTGCTAGATATGTTTATGGTCGTACAAGGTACGATAGAATATCTGAATTCTCATATAGAATCTATAATACAACTTTTGAGAATTTGTTAAAATGCCGTACTCTGGTATACCAACATAAAATCATCTACATTAGGAAACCCCCTTATTTGTTCAATAGATTAGTTTTTTCAAGATCCAATAGAGGCTTGAAAATTAATAGTGTTAGATACCGCAAACAAATATCTGAGAGACACTTTTACACCAATGCAATTCGTCTCTGGAATGAACGCCCGAACAACATACAATTACTAAGCAATGCAAAGCATTTCAAGATTGCAATAGTTAAATTTTTTAATGAACAATAATGTACAATTGTAATTAATTAATCGTATTTTTTAATATAATTGTAAATTTTATTTTTAATAATATTTATTTTGTTAATTTATTTTTGAGTTTATTATATATTCTTATTTCTCAAACTTTGTTATGTCTATATCCTTAGCAGTACTATTAAATAAGATGATGTCTTGTTGTACTGTATTTACGCTTGAATAAATAAACAAATAAATAAAAAATAATTACTACATTACATCAATGCGGAATGTTGGCAGAAATTGAAATATTTTTTAAAATTTTTCTTTGCTCCTCGCAACCTCTAATGCAGCGAAGATCATTTCTCTTTGCGCAAAATACCTTACCTTTGACATGTCTAACCCATTAAAGATTTTTAATCTATTTGAAATGTGTGTAATGCGTAATGGAGAAAAATTAGGAAAATATCCAAATTTTAATGGCATGTGTTGCCACATAAATGGCTTTTTGAATGAATTAGGAGTCACAGATATCGTTAAATAAAGGCTTTCACATTTTGCATTCTGGTACAGATTATCGTTAAATGACCTGATTGCGTCGTTATTGTAAAGTGTGAACCGCATGGATCTGAACAACGTATGATTTTAGCTGAGCGAAACTCTGCAAATGAACTTAACAGTGCATCAATTATTCATTGGTTCACCTTTGAAGTAATCGCCATGATTATCGCCATTGCTATTCAATTTTAGCGTTGATTTCCTACGTATTACACGCCAATGTAAATAAATAAAATGTGTAAAGTAAGAATTGTTTCGAAATGTTTGCAAACAAAAAAGATTTCAATGCCGAAGCGAATAAAGTTCGATGTTTACTGTCATACTCGCATAATCTAATTAAGGCTCAAACCATGTGTAAAAGATACAAGTACGTCAAATGGTTCACACATCGAATGAGTTATTGGGACATACCACATACAATTAACTGTTTAATTGATTTTTATTATATGTATTATAATTTTGGATTTCGATTGCACTTTATTTATGTGTTCGTATTTATATTTATTTATATTTCATCATGAAAATGCCCCCTAAACTGTATCATAATATTATTAGTGTTAACCATTTTGTATTTATTTTAATTGGCTTAGGGATGCCTTCCTAACCTGAATTCCTTACTAGACATTCAAGCTCCTGCTATAATTTGCATTTGCATTTTACCAATATTCTCTAACGTTTTAACACTTTATTCGCCTAAATAGTGTTCGTCGTCATTGGCGGTTCTATCAGTTATCGTAAGGTTATGAAATTAGCGTTTCTTAAAATATTTCTTTGCAACACACCTCTTGGAAAATGTTTATAGAACATAGAATAGACACAAAATTTCAATGTCAACATTTAAAGTGTCTTATCCAAGGTGTGAAAAATAAAAAAAAAAATCAAACAATAGTCATCCTCAATAAAGAAACGCATTTTTTAATACTGAATATAAAAGGAAAACAGAAAAAATTTGCGTGGTTATTTTTTGATTTTCGTTTTTAATAAGAACATTGCCTCCATTTGTTTCACATGAAAATTTCCAACGAGAAAATTTTCGTTAATGAACGAAAAAAAAGTGTGAAAAATGCAAAATGATTTGTGCGTTTTCCTCAATGGCAAAATATGTAGTATGTATGTAGGCATATAGTATGTATGTATATCTTTTCAATGCTACATATCTTTGACCTTAACCTCAAATAGCATACAGGCTAGAAAGAATTCGTCTCTACGAGATCTAATTTTAAATATTAGTACGTTCTATACTGTATAGCTTAACCATTACTTTTATCAATTACTTTTACTTCTTTTGCTTACATATTTGACAAAATACCAGCTATAAACGACATTTAATTTAAAATTAGAAAACTTAGAAAAAAAAACACCAAATAAAAAATTTTGTATTTTCATTTACTGACGTGTTTTCTAACCTTGGCCCGGTTCACTGCCATGTCGTACGTTTAAATTTTTGTTGTTACTAGCGCTGCTGTATTTTTTACGCTTCTTAATTTGTATTATTTTCTGAACTACAAATCATTTTAATTTTTTTTTTTGTTTGTTAAATAAATAATTGATATTCGTTTTTTTTTTTGTACTCCTCTCATTCGATAATAAATTTAAAGATATCTATCGATTATTTTCCTTTTATTCCGTTGATTTATTTTAAAAATTCTTTTTAAATGCAATATTACAATAATTCAGATTGAATTTTTACTTAAGCCAGTATAAAACGCCCTGCGGTCTATAATCTGTCTTGAAAAAAAGAACTGTAAGATTTGCATTGATAAATTTGTAATATAATTTTTTAGGAAGCTGTTTATTATCAGTAGTATAAGACAAATTCGACTACATACAAGCCCTTTACCATAATTTTTTTTAATTGAATTAGGCACTTTGTTTAACGCTTCTGAAATTTTTTCATTCCTTCCAAAAAACAAGAGTTGATAAGTTTAATTCGTTGAAGTTAAGTCCCTTTGCGCTTACTAATCTCTTCAGGTTTAGAAATAAGAGATACTTGTTTTAATTATGGATTTTTTGCATTCTGGTGCGAAATTCACTTTTTTTGTTTTTTTCTAAAATCACGCGTGAATTTTCTATTACAGACTGCTAAATTCACAAACTAAATAATACATTTTGTTCAAATCTTGACAGCTGTCAACAGACAGCGTCAATAACATCTATGTGTTTAGCTCCTTAGAAATATCATCGATAATAAACTGAACCAGACAGACTTAGACTCAAACGATTAAATAATAGAAATGGAATAACTAGAGTACAGAGAACTGAACTATTGAAACTGAAACCCAAGAAATCCAAACTGAAATACATTTTCATTGACTATAAAAAAATATACAAAAAAATATATTGTAAAAATAATATACAATATAAAAACGTGGGTATGGAAAAAAGAGGGAATTTACAAGCCCCTGAAAAACAAGTAAAACAATAAGGATTTCATCAAAACACCACCATGTTTCTTTAAGAAAATCGGTTCTTAACACATTTATGAAATAATGAAATATGTTTTGGATAATTTTTACAGCTTTTCTGCACAAGAATTCTACGTTGCGATTTCAGGAGGAAAAACTTCTGTTTTTAGACAAAATTCAGGTACTCTAATACTTTTTAGTATGGTAAGCCATTTGTACATATGATACATGAAGAACTTATTTATAAATCTATACATAATTGATCATTACAACCCTTTAATCAAGATTAAGACCTAGCTTCTCATACCGCTCATACTTACTTTTCTCCGTGAGTGGAAGTTTTATTTGAATCTCAGAGTCTTTGCCAGAAATCTGTTGAGAGGAAGTCGTCGAAGAAATATTTTTTTGTATTTCGTTTTGTCAGAGATGTCTAAACCTGAGGTTTGAACCGAGGCCTCACATCTAAGAAGCCAACACACTATCTATTAGACTCCGGCGACTTTAAAAAATGTATTACCATTTTTAAATAACCATATTTTGTAAATTGTCACCAATCAGACCAATCGATCAAATTATCCAAAACTTCGTCCTATTGAGGAGTATACATACATACATAATTGGCCATTACAACCCTTCAGTCAGGATTACGGCCTAGCTTCTCAACACCACTCATGTTATGTGCCTTCATTTTTATTCTTGAGTGGCGGGACCTAAAGTTTAACGTCGCCTCCGAACAACAGATTTTTGAGAAACTCTTTCATGGCAGGTTTATTTACTCTCAGAGTTTTTGCCAGAATTCTGCTGAGAGGAAGACGCCGAAGAAATATTTTTTTCATATATTTTGGTTTTGATGTCTGGCCTGGGGCTCGAACTCGGGCTTTACGTCTAATGAGCGAACACACTACCTACTAGACTACGGCGACTTCATTGAGGAGTATGCGTTTGGAAAAAAACATTTGGAAGACACAAAAAGCTCGGTCAAAAATAAAAACATTTAAATGTCAGTAGAGAATAAGACTCTAATGAATAGAATTCCAGAAAAAGTATTATGTACATAATATACATACATATGTACATATGTATGCATATGAACGTGTAAATAATGTCAATTTAAGAATTTTTGTCTATCGATAATCCACAAAAGCCCAACGAATAGCCAATGGCGTGTATATAGGAAATCAATAACAATTTTCTACATTTTAGTTCTTTCGCAATGTTGCAACAATGCGTTTCAGTGCGAACACTTCTATTAAGACATATAATTGCCGTTAAGGTCAACTATGAGGCTTCTATCTATAATGCATATACTATATGCATGCATATTCCTATACTATTTGTAATTTGTAAAAGACTTAGAAAATAGTTTATTGGATTTAAATTTATAAAAATTCTTTATTTTTTCCATGTAACGAAAGCTAGACAAATGTTTATAGCAGTATATCAGGTATGGGATTTCTTAAACTAATCTGAATTGATGTGGAATCTAGTTTCCTTGCTACCAACATTCAGATACCACAGACGTACCACTTGTGAGAAGAAGAAAACTTCCCAAACGAAAAACTACTGTGCAACTCTTGGGTGAGAGGATCTAGGAGGAAATGGAGGCAAAGTATATGGGAATAGTACTATGTAGTAAACTGACTTGGAGTGTTCATATACAGAACATTTCACGGAAGGCCAATTAGCTTCATCGCCTATATCTTTCGTCCCAAGTAACGCCCGTTCGAAACAAACCTGTTGAAATCCTTGATACAATGGATATTTGGCTAAATTTGTTCAATTTTCATAACAATTTGCGAATTACCGAGAAGCTGCTTCACTCAAGAACGTGTGGCGTATAATTTTTAAAGAATGGAATAGATATTCCATTCTCCGATATCATATATTTGGGTGATTACTTCCATGACCATTTTGTGTGTCTTTTGTTAAACTCTAACATTATCTCTGTTCAAATTTTTGGTTTTTGTCTTTGCTAGTTAAGTTCGTACATTGTGTACGTTGACATCAACTCCTAGTAACCTATGCTGATGAATTTTAATCAACGTGTTAACAGATTTTGTAATTAATGTATACTTAGGGCAGAAAACAATGCACAATAATGCAATAACTTACTCTTCTAAGGGCCATTATTACAACTTGCCGTTAACTAAAGGGATGATTTTAACGGGCAGATAAATTGTTTTTCATTATTATGAGTACCAAATAAGATAGAAGTGAGCGTTAAACTAAAGGGAGGATCATCCTACCTTTAACATTTAAAGGTCACTTTGTGTTTGAACTTGCCATATTATATATTGTTTTCAATACGGCAACTTCAAATTTAAACAAAATCAGCATACAAAAAACGAAAAAACACGAAGCCCACGGTTGCCACTGTGTTAAAAACAAAACTTGTATAATTGAGAAGTTTTATCGACATTGCTCCGGCACTGCCATATTTTTGCAAAAATTTTATCTGTAAGTTGTAATAACGAAAATAAGTTAAAGGTAACTTTACAGTTCCCTTTAGCTAAAGGTACCTTTAACTAACCCCAAGTTTAACGATAAGTTGTAATAATGGCCTTAAGATTAATTTAAATTATTAAACATCTTTGAGGGACGGATACAGCATTTCTTCTGATTGGAAGCACTTGGCAAATAATTTGTGTCTAGTACTGTTTTAAAAGTGGGAAACTCGATATCAGAGTAAATTCTTAGAATGTTTTCATAATTTTTTTATTTTTTGTAATTATTTCAATTACTCTAAAAATTTAGAATTAATTATCAATGTTAAATTATCTTTCGCTTTACTTCCAGTAATTTAAATATATTCAACATAGAATCACAACTAAAACATATCTAAATACTGAATAATATTCTCATTTTGGTACCATAATTTTATTTTAAGTTGACTACGGAAAATGTAAGAAATGCTTATGCAATTTACAATAAAATACAAAAACAAACACAAAAATAAAATAATCTATTCAAGTATTGTTGTTTATACGGCAACGGGAACCACGGAGACGTTAAGAGGAGTTATGTATAATCGCATAATCACAGTATAAAATATTATTCGTGCATCTCAACAAAGTTCTCTTAAAACCAAGGGATGGGCGGGTGTATTTCTATAACAGTGAATGAAAAAAGTACCTTAAAAATGTTCTAAATTTCTGCAATTATATTTTATCTTTGCCTAAGCGCTGCCAATTCAAAATATGTAAAGTAGGTATTAACCTCAATATGAAAGAAAACCAAAATTATAGTGAATGAATATACATATGTACAGATGGAAGTTACGATAAATTAATCGTAAATAGTATTTACAAACCGACAATTGTTTAAAGCTCTACATCACATAAACATAAATTATTTGGGAGGCAATATACCACTGTACATACAAAATGCATAAAATACAGTTGTGATTACAGTTTTTGAAAATGGATTGTAAAAAAGTAATATTATTATTGAATAATATATGTATGTATGTATATTGTGCAAAACATTCTTGTAGGATAGTGGGTATACCGATCATATGGTCATATTATGAGGATATTGTAAATAATAAATAAATATTTTTAAGTTTTGCATCCAAATATAGGATGTCACCCTCAAGTGTATACGACCGTTTTTAAGCGGTGTTAAGTATTTTTTTGTTCCATTTTTCGCATTTTTCGAATCATTACATTCCACAAATCTGTATTCTATTTTTTATGATCCAACAACAGTGCGGTGAGCAAGCAGTACCCTTCTTTGTTGGATGATTAATGATATTTAATTTGGAAATTTTTCTAAGACATTTAGTTTAGTATCATTCGGTATTGTATTCCATTAAAATCACGAAACAATACTTTAGAGATTTCATTGCAAACTTAACACTTAATTTCATTTTCAAAGTCTTTGTTCAGTTTTTGAACTTTTTCTTTTTATTAATATTTTTAATTTTTTAATTCAAAAAGGTGAATAATACTTATTCGATAATAATTGATAAATCACAATGTATGTACATACATAAGTGAGTGATAATATGTCTACTTTCTTGTAAAGAAAATTTTTTGAAAAAAATTATAATAATGAACCACGCTTTTATTCAATTATACAATGTAAGTCTCCATGCTCTCTACATAATCTTTCTCCCCTGTTTAAGTCTATGCGTTTCTTAATTGCTGATTTTTTTTTTAACTTCTGAGACCGCTTTCTACTTTGTTGTTGGCCGTAATTGATTTAATCGTGTCGCATTATTTAAGGCATACCGCTGTTCTTGCTGTGGCGACCATTTAATTGATTACTTATCTGTTTATTACAGAGCTGTTCTGACTGCCTCAAAATGCAATCACAGCTATACTCACCAGATATACATACATACATGTGAATGTATATACCAATTGTTAAAATATATATATATTTTGGTTACCGACCGGCTAAAGAGGGAGTTGAGGCGTAGGGTACACGTTAGTTAATGAGTAAATTAAATACTGGACGCCAAAATAGTTTTCATTTTCTATTGTTGTTCATTGAAACGATTCAAAATAAAAAATAAAGCAACAAAAAACAAAACAAAAAAGAAATTAAATGTTTAATGAAGAAAAGGTGAATAACATTTTAAATTTGATTACAAATATGCAACAGTGCAACACAACTAATTTAGTATTGCTTAGCATTCTGTTTTGTTTTGTTGTTATTATTGCTACCATTGTATCTATTATTATGCTATAAATGATTTGAAGGAAACATTTTGTTTTTGTTTGTTGTTGTTGTTGTTTACTTTTTTTACTTTCCTTCTTACATACATATATTCCTAATATCATTCTCTTTCTCTGTCTTCAGTTATATTTCCTTAGTTTTGGTTGTACATGTAAAACAAAATAATAAAATACATCTTTAACACTTTCGATTTTTGTTTATCTTTATTTTCGAATTTTGATTCGAAATTATATTGTGAATGTACTTTTTGCTTCTTCTGTGCAAATGTAATTAAAGAAAATGATTTTAAAAGAATTTTAAATTGTATGTTCATGAGTAGTTTTATGTATGCGTATAATAGTATAAATTATTTTATAAGATTCATTGACTTTTTGTTTTGCGGTAATTTTAAAAATTTAAATCTCAACGTAATTTCGAATTATACAGTGCAGTATAATCTACGATTATATATTTGTGCTTGTAAAAAACTAAGTACCAGAAATTTCAAAATAATCTTATCTAATGGTCCATAATTCTTTGCCCGCTTTAAAGGGATTCAATTTAAACCACAAACGGAATAGAGTTAAAAAAAACATTTTTAAACTTACTTCTTCATCTAAAAAGTTCGAATTGAAAGATTAAAATTAAATGAAACCACCGTTAAATATTAATTGACACGAATCATTCATTGAGGTAAGGCTGTTCTGCGTAATGGTAAGGATATTGGATGATTAGCGAAAGTGAAGGCAAAGAGAAGTGATAACTTTACGTAAAGCGGACTGGTTTGAGACAATCTGAACTTTTGGTAGGTAACGATAATAGGAAGGGATGTGAGTTTTGCAGTAGACTAGACTTCAAGTTCAATACGCTGATTTGTTATTGCAGAAAAAGATTTTGTTTTTTTTTTTTGAACTCTACTTGATACCTTGATATAGTTTAGGAACGGAACAAGATACCAATTTGACCAAATAAAAATTTTGATATCGGTCTTTGATTTGTAATTTTGATTTGATTCAACAAGAAAGAGTTTCTACATAGCTTTGTTTTTGATATCTCCGACCGTCCGAAGCATTGCTCACAAGCAGTTCTGGAATCTTTAATCCCTGATTATATCAATTTCCACAGACTTTTTTATTGAAAAATCTCACGATATACTTCATAGAAATTAATGCATTACATGCATACGCGAATACTTTTATTAACTTAACCCCCAGATAACATCTTGAGCAATGTTTAATTGTTTTAATTTCATTTTTTTTTTGTTTTTGTTTTTTTGTGTTGTTGCCTTACAAAATGTCTGTTAAATTCTGTTAATTTGTACAAAAATTCGTTTTATTTGTTATTCCTATGTGGGAGGTCATGTATCCAATTTAAATAATCAATGCATGCTGACTGGCTGTACTGTTTGGCTGCGTGTATACTATTCAGTATTCTTATGTTTAATTAATTAATTGGCACTTGTCCAGATTTTTTGATTTTTAATGTATGATTTTAATTTTTATTTCACTTTAATTTTATATTTTTTGTGTACATTCATTTGAGTTTTTGGAGATTAAACCTTTTTGAATCTTGGATTTTTGAATGTGATTCTAATTGTTGGATTAAACAAGCAGTAGGCTGCGTTATTCTGTCTAAAAGAAAAAACAGAATTTATTTCCCTCATGATTAGATCGTTAACTCGTTTAAGATTCAGACATTGTTTGATTGGACCACAGTATATCAATCGTAGTGTTGGAGCAGCCAGCAACCTTTTAGCGATTGCATATTTTTGCAAACTACTTACGTACACGTGAACTAAGTTCGGATGTAGATAAACAGTTACGTGTTGGATATTTCGAGGGAACATATACAGCTTATTATTATTGGTAGCATTTGGTCACTGCACCTTAAGAATTTGCCGAAAGCGAAAGCTCACAAGTCTTTGCATTTGTTCATCCTCTTAGATGGTCATTGCTTCCATAGAACTGAACATTGTCATCGCATTAGATTTAAAAAATCTAACTTTCATCCAGAGAGATGAAATTCTAGATTTCGCGTGGCTATACATGTGTACCAGTTCCTTATTTATTCTCCGCTATACTCTATGAACATTAAGTTGGCCAAATATGTAAAATCTTCGACTTTCTCGATATTTTTTGTGTGGAGTTTTTTGTTTTTATGCTACCTATAGCTGATGAGGCACTCAGATCCTTGCATGTTGGAGTGTTGCTTCGGGATGGTTAAGGATCAATCAAATCCAGTAGATGCTGTTTGAGTGATCTTAGACACTCCCCTAGATTTCAACAGCTCTTAAATTCGTACGCCCGGTGTGCTTGCGAATGCCATTGACTATAATCAACGAAAACAAATTGAGGAGTTAATTGTCATAAATTCCTTTGTTGAAATTAAGATTATTTCTCTCTAATTTTAAATATAATTCCAACCCAACCAAAATAGAGGGTTAATTTTGGAAAACCAAATACATATTGAACAATTTTGTTTTCGTTGTATTGTTTTTCAATGAACATGTTTAATTTAACTACATTTATTTATTGTATTTATTGATTTAAAATATAATATATGTACATACAATCAAAGAACAATATGCCAAAAGAAAAGTGTTTTATCTACAAATAAAAAAATTTTTTGAATTTCTAAAGAATATTTTATTCAAAGGAAATATCATGAAATATACATTTTAAATCACCAGCAAAATAAGAAAAAAAAAACATTACAATTTAAAAATACTTCTAAAACGTTCTAAAAACGTTCTTTAAACATTTAAATCATACTTGCTGATTTATTACGAGAGCGGATCAAGTATAGCTTGGCTAGCTTTATGATCAATTTATAGCTCCTTTGGGGAGAGAAAATATCCGATTACATAAGTTAGTTGATTTTGTACAATATTTTACCAATTTTACTACATAACTTCCTCTGGTTGAGCTTGTTATATACAGATTTCTGAAGTGATACATTTTGACCAGGGTCCTTAAGCGGAAAATACACTAATTAACAACATATTGGTTACGAAGGTTGAATTAATAATTTATGGGTTTTTATTCGATGTAGAGCTTCAAATAAAATGAAATTTTATATTTTTAACGTACTTCCCCGCGCAACCTCTTCCTTTAATGGGGTCCGCCACCTTAACTCACATAATCCCCAAAAGTATTTTTACCAATCATAATTTGACCAATTTATCGTTAAACTATTGGCGGATTATTGCAATTTTTTTTCCTTCTCTTATTTCTTGTTAAAGAATCAAATGCAATATATATGTATATAAAAATTTAATAATACGTTTTAGATTCTATTAAAATTAAAACAGAGTATTGGTTTGTTAAAAAGTTTTGTTCAAAAGATTTTGGAATACTGTTTACGCAAAAAAAATATTGATTTGACCGATTACAAAAGCATGTTCTATTAATCACATTTAAAATTGTGTAAAAACAATTTTGTTATCCATTTTATTGTTATCGTATATTTGTTTTCCAAATTGTTTTATCATCAACAACCTATTCTCCAAACTATGCACATACACAGTTGGAACATACTTAAACTGTCAAAATAGAAGCAAACAAAAGCATAGCATAGCTAAAATATAGAACAAATCAAAGTTTAAAGATAATAAATGGTTTAAAATTAAATTTGTATTGAAATAATTATAGCTTTTAAACAATTAACTCAACACAAGAGTCAACAACCTCCACACATACCCCTGTGCAACCGTTTTGTTGAGTTTGGAGATTGTTGCTTAGTATACATATTGTATACGTAACATTTTTGTTTTTAATATACATTATCTCATTCTATGAATATTTTGTATACGACGGTTTAGTTATTTGTGACGTCTATGTTAAGGGTAATCAAAGTTAAGTCTTGTAATAATAGCTTTGTATAATTCTTTTCTTGATGAAATTACTATAAAAAGAGTGGGTGACAATCGGACATACTGGTTATCCTATTTAAGCGCCAGTCACAAGGTCCACATGTCCGACATCTATCTTAATTACAAAAAATAAATCCAACATCAATTTGCCACTTTTCCCTTACATACGTACTTAGTCCGTTTTTTTCGACTCCCACAACGTAATTTTCAATTACCAACACAATGGCATTAAATTATCTTTCTGGTGAATTTATTTTTTATCATTAATTTTATATTTTATTGTAGATAATTGATACCATTAATGAATGTATACATTAATAAATCTTGAAATATTTTACGATAACTAAAAATTTGCTTTTTTGAACCCGTTTCATGATCAGACAATGTATTATGATAGGATATAGCTCACATTCTTTACATAAACGACAAAAAAGGCGATTTCCTGATATAAGATTTGCTACTTTCTCTGCCTCATGATACTAAGGTATAAGTTTGGTAGTAAAGAATTATAATGCAGGAATTTCTAACACACATCACAATCATTATTATTCAGCGGCTAATAATTTCAATTTTATTATCAAAAGTTGTTTAGAACTGACTTACTTTATTTTTAATTGATCAGTTTCGGCTTTACAATTTTTATTTCTACTTATGATGTATTATTTTTAATATTATAGGTATATACTGTTATGACGATATTTTTTTTATCTATAAATTATTTTGATAATGGTTAAACTTTTTTTTTATTTTACTCTACATGCATCGAAAAGTTTCTAGTGTAAATAAACGTGCAACATGAGTATAGTAAGAAAAAAAATGTAATTACGTATAATTATCAAAGCAATAATTTGTAATTAAAAATTTATTATATATTAACCTAGCTATGCTAAAAACTTTGTTGTAAAAGTTAGAAAATAAAAATAAATCCATTTTCAAAATGCTTTAAAGTTTTATATTAAAAACTACAATGCTCTTAGATGACGTTCGATCACCAACTCCAGCCAAGTCTCTTGACGTTTAAATTTTAGCAAAATTTAATTGTGATAGGAAAATAAACCGCAGCATATGATACGACAGACCATTATCAATGTTTGCATTTCTTGTGCTATAAAATATCGTCTACTTAAACACAAACTAATATTTCCAAGATTTTGTATTTAAAGTCATAAATACAAAGTATTCATAGACTTGTAATTTTGATTATCAACATCGCAATTATTGTTTTAAGAAAACATTCCCTCACAACTCAACACAAGAAAACTATTTCCATATTTATTTTTTTATTTTTTGGAATTAAAGAGTATTACATTTTAAGTAACGATATGCTGTTGTACTTTAATTCATTCATATATTTATGCATGTATGTATGTATATATAGAGTAAATAATACAAAATTGTAAAAGAATAAACTTTATACGAAGAAAATTCAAAAGAAATTTTAAATGAAGAAAAATAAAAGATGATATCATCGAACATTTTGAACGGAAATTCAACTAATAACTACCACCACAGTCAGCCTACTAGAGCAAATGAACTTTTTTTTTTGTTTAACAAATCAATTTTAAACATAAACTTTAACACATTGTTTACATGAAATTGGGGGGTTTTTTTTGTTGTTAAATTTTCATTTATTTTTTTATTATCAATATTATGATTGTATTATTAGTAATAATATAATTTCCACATAGGAAATTTGTTTCATTGATATTGGTTTAGTTAGAGGAAAGTTACGTATACTCATATATAATATAAATATTTACTATATTCATGCTTTCTAATGATAAATATCCTATAAAACTAATCATTTGAAATATTTTATTGAATATTTCAAAATTTACCAAAAACAAATTGAATTTTTTTTTTTGTGTGGGAAACGTACATCCCGTTGTTATAATGATTATGCTCTCTAATGTGGCAGCTATTTTGTACCAAATTTAGCCAATTTTGTTTTAGCATAAATGATGTGTTACCTATAGATATAATGTGTAATTATTGAGGGGCCGGCATGATTTTATTTTCCCGTAATGAGAATTAACATTTTTCCAATTTCTTATTAACATGCCATTAGGGTATGTTGTAAGGATTTCACAGTTTTATTTAAATGTGGCTTAATGAAATAAGGGAACTTGTTACCAACAATCTCTCATTTTAGTCGTTTTTTGCATTATATTAAGATTTACATACAGAAAGACTTCTTTCTTTAGTCACTCTATTCTCTCTGTAGAAAATATTCGTGGTTATTTTGTTTAATTTTAAATAAATTGAAACCTAATGTCCATAGACAGACAAGAAATGAAATGTATATAAGATTATAATACTATATATCTGGTATCTTTCTAGATAACTTGCATACGCTCGCAAAAAAACATAATAATCGATTCTAATTTTATTGCAGAGTCTGATCCATTTATTGTTATGATTTACCACTGAACAAATTTTAATTATAATTTAACTTACAATTTTGTTATCCTTAGATATTAGATATTTACCGTAACTAAATGCCATCCATAAAGATCAGATACGAAAAAATGTTTTCTACCTCTAAATTTTTCTTATATTCAACATCAATATTAATTAAATAATTTCTTGTTTAAATTTTTTGCAGGCCTGCATAGACGATAATTTAGAAATGGTAGAATTTTTAGTAGAACAAGGAGCAGATATAAACAGACAAGATAATGAAGGTTGGACGCCCCTGCATGCTACAGCTTCATGTGGGTAAGTATTTACAATGTATTTAAATAAAAGCCAAAAATGAGGATAATTTTGCGTCTACAACGTCTACGATGTACTCGTAAACGTTTTTCATGTTTTCTGTCTGTAATTCAAAAATGCACAAGCAAACAACCAAAAATTGCATAATTCTAAATTTCATCATTTACCTAGAAAAGCAAATTGAAATAAAAACCGTTTTTTTTTTTATTTTTTTTTCCTTCAAAATTTCACTTTTGTATGCTTTTTGGCTGCATTTTCTTAATAATTCTTTTAAATTTGTTTGTTGATTTAATGTTTTATACATTTACATTTTATTTATTTTCTTTTTGAACATGTAGTTTTGTAAGCATAGCACGTTATTTAGTTGAACATGGTGCCGATGTTTCTGCCGTCAATAGTGATGGTGATTTAGCCGTGGACTTGGCTGTCGACATCCAACATTTGCCCATGATTGATTTCATGCAAAAAATGGTGGCCGAACAACAAATTGATTGTGCAAAAGCCCGTCAAGCCGAAGAACAACTAATGTTGAGCGATGCCAAAAAATGGTTACGTAGCGATGCCTCTGAAGTTGATCGTCCACATCCAAAAACAGGTGCAACAGCGCTGCATGTAGCAGCAGCAAAAGGTTATACAAAGGTAGGTTAAAATATTATACAAAGTTTAGAAAAAAAAATCATTTGCGTTACAATTAATTGATTATTAACGAAAATTGACATTTGTTGAGTATACATTTTATATTTCAACACAAATTATCCGAAACTATTTAAAACAAAAACAGTGAACAATGAAATTTTTAATAATTAAGATTTGTTTTAAATTTTATTAAGCTATTTGTGTTGAAGTTTTGAATACACGCCTTATTGGCTAGGGTATACATATGAGAGTTATGAGAACAGTATCATTTTTATATGATACAGTTTAACCTCAGACCTGAAAAAAGCAATGTAAAATAAAAAAATAAATACGCTGCACATATTGAGACACGTCTTTGTCGTAAATGGTACTTATAAAGACTGTAATGGTACTTACAAAGACTGAAATTTTTTTAATATACTACCCTAACCATTAAAGGTTCGTACCACTTATTAAAATATCGAAATTTGAGTTTTAAATCGCTCCAACTGCAACAAAAATTGTCCAAATTGAATCAAACAACATTTATTTTAAAGGTAATTTTATTATGTTTCAAAACTGACTAAAACGTTTATTTTCAAATGCATTCGTGTTAAAAAAAAAATAAAAAAGAATTCAGGTACTTAAAAATAAATATTTTAAATATTGACCATAATAGTTTCGTACGGCATTAAAAGCATAATTTAGTACTGGGTGACATCACCTTTTGCATTAATAACTGCCTTTATTCTTTGATTCATTGAATTTATTAATGTTTTACATTCATTTGATGTGATAGAATTCCATATTTCACCAATTCTTTCCTTCAATCCGCCAACAGTTGTTTGGGGTTCATTTCTTAACCGCCTTTTCATTATAGCCCATACACTTTCAATCAGATTTAGGTCTGGGCTAGATGATGGCCAATCTAGGACATTAATATTGTTATCTGAGAGCCATTTCTTTGTTGCTTTTGCTGTATGAGCTTGAGCTCCATCTTGTTGGAAGGTATATTCATCGAAAGTTGTGATACTGAGTATGGAAGGTATTAAATTTTCCTCCAGAATATTAATATACCATGCAGCATTAACGGTATTTTGTATAAAGCACATTTTTCCCATACCATTTGCAGACATTTAACACCATATCATTACACTCGCTGGGAATTTCACTATGGGTTTAAGGCAATCCCTATGAAAAGCATCGTTTTTTGTTCGTATTACTTTTGTGTCAGTATCACCTACACACAGTTCAAATCTTGATTCATCGCTAAAAATGATAGAGTTCCACTGTCTTTGGGTCCATGATTGCTGCGCTTTTTCCCATAACAATCTTTTTTGTTTTTGTACTTTTGTTAGCAATGGTTTTGCTTTTGGGTGGCATATGAAACATTTTTATGAAAATATTAATTTTCGGTTTGCATATGTAACCTACCTTGTAAAAACCGCAGTTAAGCTTTTTCAAATTTTTTCTTGTTGTCTCTCCTCCAATTGGTTCTCCAATTGCTAATGACCACTAATATGCTAATTTTCTGACAGTACTCCGCCCTTTTTTTTTAATGATATTCTCCAATGAACGTAATTTTCGAGGAGTTATCTTGGACACTCGTCCACAATTTTTGTAATTGGGGATTACGGAATTATTTATTTTAAAAAATTGAATAATATATTGGACGGTAGACTTCGCCAATGCATTTGAGATGAAATCTCTCCATAACTTCTTCCACTTTTCCACTTAGCGACACAAAGTGTATGGGCTATAATGAAAAGGCGGTTAAGAAATGAACCCCAAACAACTGTTGGCGGATTGAAGGAAAGAATTGGTGAAATATGGAATTCTATCACATCAAATGAATGTAAAACATTAATAAATTCAATGAATTAAAGAATAAAGGCAGTTATTAATGCAAGAGGAGATGTCACCCAGTACTAAATTATGCTTTTAATGCCGTACGAAACTATTATGGTCAATATTTAAAATGTTTATTTTTAAGTACCTGAATTCTTTTTTATTTTTTTTAACACGAATGCATTTGAAAATAAACGTTTTGGTCAGTTTTGAAACATAATAAAATTACCTTTAAAATAAATGTTGTTTGATTCAATTTGAACAATTTTTGTTGGAGTTGGAGCGATTTAAAACTCAAATTTCGATATTTTCATAAGTGGTACGAACCTTTAATGGTTAGGGTAGTATAATCAAAATGGTGCAACAATGAGAGGCTGAGCGTCAATCATTGCGTATTTTAGCTTTCTCAAAACTTCATATTAAAATTTTAATGTCCGCTATAAATCATCTTTATTTATGAAATAAATGTCTTATGGTAGCAATTCACATTAAAATTAGCTTGATGTCGATAATTTTAAAACAAATCAATCATAGCCTCCAATGACAGTTTTACGATGTCCAAATTATTATGTCTGTCATTATTTTTTTTAATTATTAATGCATATTATTTAATTAATCATTTAATGTTTTTATACATCAGGTTTTAAGTTTGTTGCTGGCTGGTCGTGCTAATGTTGATGCTAAAGATAATGACGGCTGGACGCCACTGCATGCAGCTGCTCATTGGGGACAAAAAGAAGCAGCGGAAATGTTATTAGATGCCATGGCCGACATGGATATACCAAATTATGCAGGACAAACTTGCATAGACGTAGCAGATCGTAAAATGGTGAAATTCCTTGAGGAGTACAGAGCAAGCAACAAACGTATGAAACGAAGGCCATCTAGTCAAATCAGGTATTTAGGGTTCAATTAAAATGGAAAATTAATTTATCGCCTTTTAACGATTTACAGTAGAATCTCAGACACAATTGAAAATCATATTGATAAGACACCCACAAAAATTATACGCGTTGAAGTGCGACCAGAAAACAATAAGGATAGTGTTAACGGTAAGTTTAATCGGTTGTGTTTCTATATAAGACATTTAAAAACCTTTGTTTTTTTTAATAAGGATTTTTTTCTTGTTTTTTTTTTTCTTTAATCGCATAATTTCGTTTTGTATGCCTATTTGCGGGCGTCAATGTATTTTTGTTTTCACATTTTCACAATATTTTCGAAATTATTATTTTATTGAACTCATTGTGTTTTTAATTAATCATACAATCTCAACATTTCAATAGGGTCCCATGGGCGCTAGGGGAAATTGTTTAAATGGTTGTTTATGTTATTAATCATTTCATTACTTTTCTTCGTAGTTAATGAAACAATTTCACTCTCATACGACTTTGTCTCTTAATATATGCATTTTTATTTCATTTGCTATGCGTATCTTTTTTCATGTTTACATTGTATGCATCGATTTCACACAGTTCATTATTAAATTTAATTATATTTCAATATACTTGCGTTTATTTTGTTGTCCGACCTATACACTGTTGATGTTAATTCTTCAGCATAATTTTTACACTCTACTTCTTGTATAATCTCATATATGCGTTTATGCGTTTATTTGGTTGTTTTCTTTGATGTTATTCGCGTTCGTGTCAATGTGATTGTCATAAATTTTGTTGGAAATAGCTTCGACATCAAAGGCCTCCATCTCAGGCCTAACGACAAGCAGTTTACCAACAAATTCGGAATCCGAAGAAACTGATTCAGATCTAACTGATTCTACAGAGAGTTCGCATTCAACCAGCCTTTCTGATCGTGAAGGTATCTCTAAGATATAATAATCCTATGTTAATGTTTTTAAAAAATTTAGTATTTTCTATTCGTTAATTTGTTTAGATTTTCAATTTGGTGACTTTTGTTGTTTTATTAATTCTAAAATTTTAATTGTCGTTATTTTTTCTTTTTTTTTCTGTTTGATAGAATATGTATATACAATTACGTTTTTTACATTACAAATATTATACACTTAGATATGTTTTTATATAGGGTTTTTTGTAAGAAATATAGTTTACACATTATACACAAAATTATAATGAAAAGTGTGGAAAAGAAAAGTGTTTCCATTAATTTTCAATGGACAAAGTTTCCAAGGTGTAAAATAACTCCATGAATTGTTTTAAATATATACAGCATTACCACGAGTTATTTTTCCCTGGACTGACATAAATTTAGTTGTGCATCGAAACACTTGCTTTCAGTTTTAACTTATACATGATTTTACTCGATAATTGTCATAATGCCATTTTATTTAAGAATTACCAAAAAAAAAGTTGGTTGAGTTGCAGATCAGAAATTTGTCTGAAAGGTGTATTAATTCTGTTAAATTTCCTTACTTTTACCTTTGTTTTACTGTTGAACAGTATCTATTTTATTTTATTAATTATTTTTATGTATGCTTCTTGGTAACATACGCTTTGAAAATTCTTCGGTGGTGGAGAAGATGGTTCTGATTTGAACTGAAATTATTTATACTTTAACTACGACTTTTATAATTTATTATTATGTTACATGTTATGTATGAAAAATTCTAAACAGTATTGTGCTGATCATTTTTATATTTATCCATTGTAGATGATAAGTCATCTATGCAAAAAACTACAAACGAAACACCCGCTACAGAAGATGAGGCGCCTTGGCGACGTAATAATGTCACACGTGTACGTTCAACAAATGAAAGTCCGATTAAAAATCGTAAGAATTTAAAGTTTTTAAATATTGTTATGAACATTTTATTATATTCTTATTGTTTTTTTTTATATAGAAGTTCCTGATAATGAAGTTAATAAAACAAATAATGCCACCACAGAGTCAGATGTTATTTTAAGACGAACTCAAAGCTTTGAGAATGATGAAAAGTAAGTACATGTTAATGACTATTTGTTGTTTATCATTCTTCATTTTGGTACCTTTTGTTTTTATTAATTTATGTACCCGTAAAAGTAGGAAAGTAAGCATTCAAAATCAAAATCAGTAGACAGATGTAGAAGAATCCATCGAAAATCTATTATTGAAAGTCTCGTTTTAAATTTTCAGGAGCTTTTAGCTTTAGCTTGATTTAGGACTCTTAAATTATCCAAAATGGTTTTTAAGTCCCAATGAACTTATAGTTATATTATTCATATTATTTTTTGAAATCTTTAATACTGTACTCTTTACTAGCGCCTAGATTGCTTGTAACTATTTTTTTTTATAATATTCTTGTTTATTGCACTCTGTAAATACATTTCTTATCTTCGATTTTTATTGCCGCTTCTCATTCGATTTGAAAGAAATAATTGTGAATCATAATTAAGCAAAATATTTTTAATTTTTACATTTTATCAAGATTAAAATAAAAACAAAAAAGCAACGCAAAGAAAAAGAAATTAAAAAATAACAGTGAAATTGAACGAATGTTCTTAGCGCTACTTATGAATAGTATACCTTATATGTATATTAAAATTTTCATAGCGTTTACTACGTTCACATTTTTTTTGAATCAATACACAATTTTCAATGTATAAGAGTAGGGTAAACAAATTAACATTTGACAATTACTGAAATAATCAGTCGTGTTCAGTTATGAAAATACCTCTAAAGAGTGCTTACTTTGTGCTTTACGGGTTTTTTCTTTAATTAATTTATAAAATAATTGTATTTATTTTTAATTTTCTTTATTAACAAATTTAATTTTTATTTTTCATTTTTTTCATTCATGTAATGTACGAACATTTTGATAAAAATAAATATATTTTTCATTCGACTAATTACAATCATTCATCAAATTTTTAAATAAAATAATTAAAACAATTAAAATTAAAATTGCCTGCGGCTAAACAAAAAAAAAACATAAAACGATATAATTAATTTTGTGTTTGTGTGTATGTGTGTGTGTATATGTGCATTTTAAAAATCTATTTAAACTTCAATATGTATTTTGCTGCTTTCGAAACCAATAATCTTATTTCGAATTTTATTTATTTTTTTTTTATTATAATTAATGCGCTACTATGCCTAAACTAAAAATATTGAAATCAACTGCTACTAAAACATATAAATAAAAACAAATAGATTCTATCAGAAATATAATGAATTGCGAGCACGCATTAAAGCTAATTCATGCCCTATAATACCGGCTACACTACAACAACATCAGCAACAACAACAACAACATCATCAACAGCAACAAAATAATAATGTTAACAACAACAATAACAATAATAATAACAATACTTTGATAAATAACAGTACAAGTACAAGTAGTACTGGTAGTGGTAGTAGTAGTTGTATGAAGAATGTTAACAATTCAACAGCGACGACGACAATAACAACACAATCATCAATATCAATAACAAATGCTACAACAACAACACCGGCGATATCCTCCACAAATACACACAGTACTAATAATAGCCTACTATCACAACAATTGCCATTACTACCACCAAAACCAACATTACCTGCCAATACGAATACACTGGACAAATTCACCAACTCGACTAATTCACCAAGTGCAACTGCTACTACTACCGCCATCTCCACCCCCAACAACATCACAAATTTCATAAGTCCAAATTATACTGTACAAAGATCGGCTTCTCTAAAAGATCATAAACAAGTATTTATCAGGTTGGTTTTTTGTTTGTTTTGATTTTTGTTCTTCCAACTTCCTTTCTTCACTTACTCTCTTTTTTTTTCTTAACTGTAGTTGTTTTATAGCATTACGTTTAGATTAAAGTGTGTGTTGGTGTGTTTGTGTATATAATTTTTTATTTATTTACTATTTTTCCTTTTCGGGCATATTTTTATCATAAGTAGATACATAGTTAAAAAAAAAACGAATAATTAAAGCTATTTACATCTTTGGTGATTGAATTATTTATTTATTAATTTTCTTTTATATGATTAAAAACAAATTGATGTTAAAGAGAAAATGTGTTTTAATTATGACGTTTACATAAATGCAATTCAGTACGAACCGAATGAAAAAATACTTTGAAGTTAGATTATCAGTTTTTGTATCTAAAGGGAGGATACTGTTGCAGTTAATAAAAATTGCAATAACTAAGTTAGAGCGTTCCATTTAAATTAACATACATACATACATTTTTCCATATCATTTAAAACTAAAGTTTCTATTATATTTTATTCTTTCTCTGTTGTTTGTCAAATTCATTTCAACAATATCCTTTTTATAATGGTTTAATCTCTGAAATATAATGGAGAAGGTAGAGTAAGAACTTCTTTCGTTGTATCGTACTTAAATATTGTGAAAAAATAACATCCATATATTTTATAAAAAAAGAGTAATTTTCTATTAAAAAACTGACTTTATTTGGGAACTATTATTTCATATTAGATCAAATATTTTCTCCGCTATCATTCTCTATTCTACACATATTGATTGATATCATATATCGGGCTTTATTTGCCCTAGTCAATCAGAAAGTGATTTTTATTTTTAAAACTTTAGAATTGAGAACACTTTAACAAAGTGATTTAACAACGAAATGTGTTTTACAATAAAATGATTTATTATTACTATATTTTGTGTGTGTATTTTTAGTGTGCAAACAGTCATAACAAACAAAATTTATGTACGAAGAGGAATATGCAGCAATAATAGTACATTGATATTTCTCAATGAATTAATAAAATATAAGGTTTTATTTAATTCGTTTATTAAACATATTGATATCACATAATGATCAATAGCGTTATAGTTAAACACAAAAACTTTTCAAAGGCATGAATTCTGTCACAGTAATACATTGTATAAATGTGAAGTATTTTTATTTTGTTTCTGAATTAAAATATTGTATTTCTTTTTTTTTTAATTAAAAATGGAAATAATATAATAGAGTTCTTTTAAATAATATAGAAAAGTAAATATTAATGCTTCCAATCATACTTAACATTTATAATTTCTTTTACTAATTTCATTAATAATAAGTAGTTTTTACAATTTTTGATTTTTAAACACATATTACATGCTTCAACTTAAATTTGCTTAAACTTTTTGTTTAGGAAATCACCACCTATAAGCCCTTCAGTAACATCATTACCTGCAACTTCAGTTTCTACTACAACGAATACATCATCTCCTGCTGCTGTAGCCACACCCATCAGAAGGTAATTTTGGAATATAATATCCTTATTATTGTGTCATCTCTATATAATTTATTATATTTTAAACTTTTATTCTTCACTTCCCCCAAATTGTTTAATTATTAGCAGCACTCCCTCAACTTCTACTACACAATCAAACACTCAAGTTGTGGCCAAGAGTGCCACACAACTTAAGGATAACAATAACGCAAATCCAAACAATAAACAAAATCAAAATTTAAAAAATAATAGTACAACTAATTCTAGTACTACTTCTAATATTCATAATAACAATAATGGTTCAGTTACTGTTGAGCCTGTTAAACAAAAACAATCAACGGGAAATATATTTAAAAATTTCTTCAAGTAAATATGGTTTCCATCAAGAAATTAAAATATATGTTGTCAAATAAAATTTGTTTGTTGTTGGCGTTAATTAACCCCTTATGCTCTAAAATATTAAATAATAACGTTAAAAATTAAAAATAAATGCCTCTAATATTTCCCATAAGCAATAAGTTTTAAAAAGCTTATCGAAATTAATTGCTAAATTCTTTTTAAAGTCGTGCTTAAAATTAACCCTTTCCTGTTTTCTATACTTACTAATTCCTGTACTAACGAAAGTATACGTGATTTCACTTCTTCAGTATTCGTTTAAATACTGCTTTGAAAAAAAAAGAGTTAAAATTATAGCGACGTTTTGATTAAAAAACCCCTGTCTTTATATTGCTTATGTAAAGCCTACATTTTATGTTAGTTAACATTTTACAGTCATGTCTTTTTATATTGAGAGAAGCAAATATAACACACTATATAGTACGTATTTTTACCTTCTTCTGAATATAACGCTAGATTCTTTTGCACTTTCTCAAAGATGGATAGTCTAAGAAATAAACAACGCTATCAAATCTTATGTGTCTTTCGCAAAATTATCTTCCGCAACAAAACTCACTTTTGTTTCTTGAAGAATTTCCTAACCTGGTGTGCAAAACAGCAAAAGACAGTTAATAGCAGCTAAAAAAATCAGCGCATGGTTCGGTTTGATGAGCAACTAATCTAACGTTTGTGGCTGCCAAGATCATTGTTTTGGAACCCTCCAAACCATATTTTGTATTTTCTAGCCCTTGAAATAACATTACAATTGTCAATTGTGAGCTACTTACTGCAAAATATTTCAAAAATGGAGTTCTCCAACATAAAATAATCTTTAAAAAGTAAATGATAGGCGTTCATTCATCGCCCGTTATATTTGAATTGTATTTACATATAACAATTTAAAAATGTTTTATTTAGAATTCGTATCCTATAAATTCTGCCACATTCCTAATAAATTCTTTTACGTTTCCGTACTATCTATGTACATACATATGTATGTATGTATGTATGCTTAGGATTTTTTCAAATATTAATATATTATTACTATTTTTTGCAAACATAAACTATTTACCATTTAAAATAATTTATTGTTTTAATTATTGCATGAAAAAATTTGTTTTAACCAAAAAAATTTTTTACATTCAAGAGTGTAATTATAAGATTTATAATTAAATGCATTTTTTTTTTGTGATTATTTGTTAATTTAGGTCGTTCGTTCCACCGGTACGTGACGAAGAAAGTGAAACACAACGTAAGGCACATGCTAAACGTGTACGTGAAACGAGACGTTCAACACAGGGTGTAACCTTGGATGAAATCAAGAGTGCCGAAGAATTAGTGAAAAAGAAAAATTCAACAATGAACAACAACAACAACAATAATAACA
Source organism: Sarcophaga rosellei (assembly GCA_930367235.1). Taxonomy (NCBI): domain Eukaryota; kingdom Metazoa; phylum Arthropoda; class Insecta; order Diptera; family Sarcophagidae; genus Sarcophaga; species Sarcophaga rosellei. The sequence goes on from OV884020.1 coordinate 96,056,807, forward strand.
ATAGCAGTAGTGTAAGTATTATTCAGCAGTATTTTAATCCTAAACGACTTAAACTACATTCATTAAATAAAATCATAAATTGTTTTCATTACTCCTCCAAATACACACACATACCTGAAACGTTCCTCAAAATCATTGAGAAAAATCAATTAAATTCAATTTAAATTGGAAAATTGTCCCTTGTCATACAATTGTGATGTCCACTTATTTCATTACCAATCTCATAATCTTAAATAAACATTTTCACCAACTAAGCACTACGCTTATGGAAGCGGTAATTTGTTGTTATAAATTGTTGGGTTTTTAAGTTTTCAATTGTTTATATTATATAATTATAAATTACACCACTATCACATTCATTTTCACCTATAAAACAAATATTAAAATTATCCCAATTTAAATATCATCATTTAGAACAAAGAAGGATTTTGGTTTAAAATAATGGATTTGGTTGGTTTATCACATTTATCCACCAAAAATACACCCATCCAAACAGTTACCCAGGCACCCATTAATTATTACTACTTACCATTCCCATTTTAGGGGTTGTGGTGTTTTGTAATGAATTTAATATTTTTTTCTTTATTATTAATAATAAAATGAGATTTGTGATGGTTTGTTTTAATAAGTACTAGAATTAATAAATAAAGATTATATTTTCACCCATTACTTTTCTCTCTTACATAAATTTATCACTTGCCCAAAAATTATTACAACAAAACAACCATATTTGATTCATTATATCAATCGTTTTTCAATTCAAATCAAATTCATTGCTGCCTGTATTATAAGCGCAAAAACAAATTTGGCCTCAGCTATTTAATGAAATCGTTTGTTGTACAAAGATTCTGTCTGTTGTACTCCTTCATTATTTTGCCATATATAAGCTCGTTAGCTCTTGTATTTTATTATATAATTATTTTTTTTACATATACAATTAAGTTGTAGCTCATTTAGTTTAGGTTAGACATTCTCCTATAGATATATTTTAATTATTTTGTCTAGTTTTTTGAATATAGTGAAATTCTCCGATTTTGTTGTTTCCATTTTAGTTTCTATAAACATAGATAATTTAAGTTTATTTTTTTTTGTATTTTATGAACAGTTTTTTTTTATCAACTTGCATGATTAGGTTAAATTTATAAGTAATTTTTTTTCAGTGTATTAGTTTTATTTCCTTATTTTTTGCATGGTTGTTAATTATAAATATACAGACAAGTATGTAAGAAATTTTCTATTGTATTTGAGTGTTAATTAACATAATCCTTATGTCCTTAAGAGTGTTATGCCGAGATTTAATTTTATAATTGTTTCAAATTATAAAAACATATTAAACCAACTATTTTCTCCCACGTATGTGTATCTTTATATCCGTAAAAAAATTAAATGTTAGTGAGCTTGCATTTATTGAATGTGTAATTTTTCAATATTATAAAACAGGGATCTATTGGAGAGATTGGTCTTTTTTACGACCGTCATATCTGAAGAGGATGAATTGTTACAAGGATTAGCAACCATTGTAGAAATTTTCATACACTTCTGAACTTCTCCCATTCGAACCTCCCGTTTAAACTGGCGAAGCATAAAGCATACCATTCTGTATAGCCTGACATTGTTTTGATGGCATATAATTTCTTACTATTGCCCTAAACTGGCTGGTCGTGTGCGATTGCTTTCTTGAGCCAAAATTATTGTTAAAGATTGTAATTTATTTCAATTTTTTTAATTAATTTTTTTTAAATTAATTTTCAAATTAAATTTACATATCATATCATTACATATTAATTATTTAATATAGTTTTAGTCTTGGATAGTTGATTTTTAAGTCTCGGCTAAACATTTTCTATGGACATTTAGTATTTAACATTCAAATGCGTTTAAAAAAGATATTCCAGTCCACTTCACGATCCCTAAAAATATGCCACAACGTCAGTATTTGAAATCCATTATGAAGTTCCATGTTTAAGATCTAAACAGTTTTAATTATGTACACCTCTTCTTGTATTTATTTTTGTTTTTGTCACATACACACAATATGTTTTACTTTGTTAAATCAATTAATTAACAGAATGAAATGCAAGTAAATATAACAAACGAAACAACTTCAACAACTGCAAAAACATCGACATCATCATCTTCGAATGAACAAGATTTTACTAAAGAACAAGAGCGGGTCAAACCATCGACTAGAGCAATAAATGTAACAGAAGACACAGAAGTTGAAAAATCGAAAGAAGCCGAAGTAGAAAATGTTCCCCATGAGGAAGAAGATATAACAGCCTCCTTTACAATAATAGCACCTAGTACTGGTCCGAAAGCCGCCAGACCCTCATCTCTAATTGTTACCGCCACTTCCACCACATCCTCTTCAGATAGAATTATAAATGATGAGGAAGTTAGTGCAACATTTGTGATGACACCGCGAAAAGAATCACGCACGCCTACTCCAACAACGGAAAATGTTGAAACTACTTTGGTTGTGAAACCAGAAGTGGCGAGCTCTCCGGCGGCTGAAGAAAAATCTATCGAACTCCTAGCAAACGATGGCGATGAACAACTCTCAAAGCCTTCAACGCACAATAAAGAGAACGAAAATTACGAAAACAAGAAGACTGAACCACCGCCTATATCAGACGTGAATGATGTAATAATTCCGACAATTGAACCAATAGTGTTACATGAACAATCCGCAAAAATAACACATCAGCAACAAACGCCTTCGCAACGTGCTCAATCTAGTGAACGGATACGAGCAACCTTTTTCAATCCCTTACCGTTGGTCACACAAATTACCACCATAACTACGCCGACATCGTCAACGACTTCTACACCGACGCTTGATAGTCCAGTACGCTTGCGGGACAAACGGTCGCTTTTCGATACTGACAACGCTAGCCCGCATACTTTGGCGGATAAATTGCGCGGTGAAGCAAACAAATATATTTCCGATGAAAAGCGACATGGTATTTTCGATGCATTTTTACACGATAGTAGTTTGGAACGTGACACTTCTTCCCCCTCTAATCATAATAGTCGTCGTAGTTTGGATTCTTCATCGTTGCCAAATTCTCCACTTCATACTCGCGACAGAGAAGCAGGAGGTAGTGATAACTCCTCTAGCTGCGGCGGAGTGAGCGGTAGTGGCGGTAGTTGTAATACTAACATATCGGCTGATAGAAGACCATCATGGCGTTTGAAATTTGATTCTGGTTCTAAGGTATGATTCAATACAATACACAATTATAACACTTGAAAAATATCGTTTTACATAAAACGAATGTTTATGATTTAACGACTTTATTCGTTTAGTACTCGTTAGATCTTAAGCCTTTTTTAAACAAATTTAATTTATACATACATACATATGTATGTTACCGTACATACAATTTATCGATTGAGTCTTTTTCAATACAATTGAAGAGTTTTGTTGTTTTCTCTGTGCGTCCTTGCGCATGCCTTGTGTACTTATTTATTTATTTACTATTTTGTTTTTGTAATAAAAAATACTTAAATGTCCGTGATTTATATCTTCTACATATTATATAAAAATGTCTATGGAATATATAAATATTGTATGTAATTGTAATTTTTGAAATTATAGGCTTTTTACTTTCATATAAACATTATCTCGAATTCACGCTTTTCATACACCATTTCACGTAATTTTTATTGCTTATCGTAATAGAATTAATCTTTTAATTTTTATGTTGTCTACTAACTTATTTTCTGTTCTCTGTTGTAGTTCTTATTGCTTTTGCTTTATTATATCCACAAATCTTAACTATTTAAAACTAATTTTTCTTAACTATATCCGCATTTCTCGTATCATCTCTTTCTTTATATACATATTTCCATCTTAAATGTTGTGCATTTATCATTTGATTTATCATTTATTCTTTTCACACATTTTTTTTATTATTAAAATTAAGCCTACATATATATATTATATTTTTTTTTTTGTAGATTTTAGATTAATATTTCTTTAAAATATTTTTTATTTTTTCTTTAATTAAAATGTACGACCTGTTTGTATATAGTTATTTTTAAGAGCAAAATAGTTTTTAAAAGGTATATAATCCTTTGGCAAACCAGCTTAAAACATCGAGTTTACAACTACTATTTCGTATTTATTTGTTTTTTTTTTTTAAATATTTCTTCAATATTTTGAAAATTTAATTTACGCACAAAGTACTATAGGTTGATTTGAAGGGCCTACAAAATGAATTTCTGGGTTTATGATCGGGTGAGAGTAAGATGATGTAAGGTGTACTATAACTTAATTTTGTTTTTAAATAAGACTTCAATCTTCTAGAGAATTGTAGAATTTTAAATCAATTACATATACAAGTCTTACAAAATAAGTACTGTTATTCTTTCATTAGATTCATTAGATTTTGAAATTGCTAAAAACTTCAGTAAAACATAAAAACATATCAAATTGAAAGAAATATTTGTTGCAACAGGCTCAGTATGCTCAACAAGTCCTTAGACTCTCCACGAATAGTACCTGATGATATTTTGAATCATCCTTGGCAAATTTTAAGGTATTGACAAAAAAAAGTTCAAAACAGTTTCTTCTAAATATTGTTAAATTCTGCCGGATTTGCAAGTTTTTTATAGAAATTTTTAGGTGTTTAATATTGGTGAGCATTATTTAAATTGTTGCTCTTGTTAGTCGAACTGTATTGTGTGCAGACATTACTATTTCTGTTATTGTTGTTAGTGGTTTTGGTGCTACATCGGATGCCGATTTGTTTAGTCAGTGAATGCAACTATATCTAATAAACAAATCATACCGCGTTCTTTAAATCTCTTAAGTTGTACTTTAAACTAAAAATAAAATAAAATACAGCAGATTCTGGACACATAACGTTGTATCTATTGGCATTTATTAAGATCATGTCACATTTCTTTGTGAATTCCAGTTTTTAATATTCGAATTTGTTGCAATCGATTTAATTTGCTTATAAAAAAAGAGATAATCTATTTTTTCGAATTTGGAATAGATTGTATAATATCAAGAATAGTACATAAATATAATGCTCCTGCACTGCAATATTTTCTAAAAAAGGCAAATTGCATTTGACAATATTAGTCAATAAAACAAGTAAAATCTGTAATACTAAACGTGGTTATGGTACAAAAATAATAAATTAAAATATTACCAAATTGAAAGAAATCCTTACTCTAGTTAATAATCAGTTTAACTAAACAACATAGTAAAAAACTAAAAAGCATAAATGACATAATTTTAAAAATACACATACTTTTACTTACAAAAAAAATAAAAAAAATCAATTCTATATAGAATTTTATGTTTGGCAAAAAAAAAAAAAATAATAATATAAAATAATCTTTTACTAATGTATAATCAGTTTAAACTGGAAGATGCTACCAGCGGAAATACATATCCACCGAACAATAGCACCATTATACCAAGTGCTCCAGCTGTTATAGCGGCAGCCAACTCTATGTCACAGCGAAGAATTAATAGTTCTAATAACACCAGTAAGTTCTTATTTAGCGTACATGTTGGAAAATAGTTACAGCATATTAAACTTTCTATATATTTTAGTTTCTTCTTCCAATCAATCGTTGAATTCTATTGGCCGACCCGTTTCGGCACCACCGACTAGCAATTTAAGCAATAATACTACCACTAGTTCTAACACCTCAACCAGCAGCAGCCAATCTAATAACGATGATAAACTGAACGACAATAGCTCTAGCAATAGTGGTTTTGGTTCATATTCATCGCGTCGCTCTAATGTAACGACATCAACAACGTCACTTACTCCCGATTCCCAATCAACTGGTACATGCACTTCGAATGCCGTCAAGACCTCAACAACAAATCTTCATAGCAATAATGATGACAAAGGTAAATGAAAAGATATCCGTCAAAAGTGTTTTGATAAGATTTTATTTTATAAATCCTTTTTGTTTTATTCGTTTGTAGACAATGACAAAGAAAATGACAATCGAAGTGCTTTGGCTACACAAGCTGTTATACTACGAAGAAGGAAACCAAAACGTCGTTCAACTGGTGTCGTACATATCGATATGGATGTAAGTTTTCACCAAAAAGATTTTTTAGTTTTTCATGAAAAACACTTTAATTTTATAATGGTTTTCTATTTATTGTAAAAAGTCCTGTTACTTACATAAAATATTAGTATTAGTTCAACTACAACTAAAATTAGGGACTTCCAAACTAGCTAAAAGAATTTCGTAGAATTTTTTTTAATATGGATAAATCCTGTAGATTCGCACGCGTTCTTGGATTAAAATTTAGACATTTTTAGGTCTTTCAAAAGACATACCCTATCTTTAGCGCATATATATTGATTAGTGATATACAAGTCTGCTTTCGAATTGCATAAACCATAGTTTTTTAATAAGTATTTCATACAAAAAGTGAAAGTAGCATTGTCGCCGTCAATTGCGTATTTTTTGGTGTATTCCTCATAATAATGCATACAAAACTAATTCTAATATACATTTTTTGCAACAAAAAAATGTTTTAAAATTGTTTTAATCAAAAGCCGTGAATCCTTTGCCACGCACTCTACGTGACTCACATTACAGATGTACTAGTAGCTTATATATGAATACTCATATTTATTGTATTTACATGTATTTATTAATAAATTTTATATTTTGATTAGTCAGCCATTAGTATTATTTTCGAGAAAACTTTTTGTCTATTATGAGAAATAGTAGATCGTTTACATTCAGATAATGTTAACTTAACCTATATTCCTAAGAGAGAATTAGTTCTATTTTTTATACATGTAAAAAACAAATGTCATTCATTTCAATTTATTTTATAAAACTCGTGGTTTTTATTGAGTATAAAATATTATACATATTTAAACCATCGAACTAATTATTGTAAATTAAAAAAACAAAGCATCTTCAATGAATTAAGTTTACTTTTCATTCGTTATATAAACTTCATAATCTTCGACACAATATACATTTTTAAAATTTTAAAATTACTTTATAGATAAATATATTTCTAAAAAAAAAAGTATGATACTTGGCTTATTAGACGTGAACGAACCCAGACATCTCGAAAAAAAAAACGAACTGTGAAAATATTTCTTCGGCGACTTTCTCTCAATAGTCTTAGGATGTTCTATATAGATCGTGTGATCGCAGTAATATGACATCTCCTCTACAACACAAAAATAATAATAATTACAATAACAAATAACTTATGTTTATGTCTGTTAATTCCAATTGTTTTTATTTTTTTTATTTTTTTAACTTATAGTTTTGCTCTATCTTCATACATATTTCTTTTTTTTAAATATACTCATATATTGTCTTTTCATCTTTCACTATTTCTTTGTACTGTAAAAAAGTGTATTAAACTTTTATAAACTCAATATTTCTCCATGCATATGGTGGAAACCATTTTCAGATTTTCCCAGCACATGGTCAATTTCAATGATAAATTTTCATTTTCTGCTTTTATTTCGTTCATTTCAAAAAGCCATAAAACATTTTCTTCTTAATTTTGACCTTGACATTGCTATTTAAAAAAGAAATCAAATACATTTTACGATCTATTTTAAATATTTTCATTTTATTTATTATAAAACTGATTTTGTAAAAAAAAATCTTTTTGTATTTACGTCAATATTTACATTTGGATTTTTTTCTTTACGCTTTTAGGAACTAGATCCAGAAAAACAAGATTCTGCCAACGATAATGAGGAAAAAGAGGTAAGTCATTTAAAAATAATTTTTATAATTATTCTTGGTAATACCTTCATTGAATGAATGCAAATTTCTTTTGACTCTGTGTATAATACACACGTGTTTTATATTTGAAATATAAATTTATTTAATTTAATTGCGTGTAATTAAAAATTAACAAATTATTGAAATTAATTATTTTGAGTATATGTACATACATACATATGTGTACAAATGTACCTACAATAATTTGATTTCCGAATATTAAGAAATTGCTCTGAATAGATATTTTAATTGTTTTAAAAGTAACGTAATGATGAGTTAGGTTAGGTAATTGCCTACTGACGAACTGTATTCAGTATGAATATAAAAATCTAAATTTGTTTTTATAATTAAGCATTATTAAAGTTATATTTTGTTATATTTTGTTAAATACTTAAACTTGCATTTAAAAATGTTTTATGCCCTTTTTGTCAAAAATATGATTTTTGAATTTTTCTTGAAGAATAAAACGAAATGAGGCAGAGAAGAGTCTTACAGAAAACGTTGATTAAAGTGAGATAGATTTTATTTTTTCATTGTATTTGACAGCAACGATTTCTCTTGCAACTGTTTTTATGCTAAAGCAGTTTTTTTACTTAAACTATAATGCCTGATTTTATTGAATTTTGCTTTAGTTATAGATATTATTTTACGTCAAACGATTGTGCTTTCATTTGTCCCTCAAAAAGAAAAATATTTAATTATATTTTTTCTTTAAATTTTGCATTGACCCGAATTTTTGCGTCCTAAAATAATTACCTCAGTACTGATACTTATAATTTAATACAGATGTTTAAAATTGTATTTGAAAATAATGTGTATGAGTGTCATAAGCATGTTTAAAATAAATTGTATAATTTCACAATTTTTTTTTCTTCTTTGTAGAAATCTTTTAGTTTAAGAGTATTTCGTGTAGATATTAAGAGGAATTTATCTTTTGAAAATATGGTTTTAAGAATGTTTTCAAATCAATATTATACCTACTATTTATTTTAATTTAAAAACGTCTTTGTGTATAAATAGTTTTTCCAAAAGAATCCAAAATTTTTTGTCGAAAAGGCTTTGTGGAAAATGTATAGTTTTTTCTCATTAAATTATAAAAAATACCAGCAGCGAAGTTCTTTTCATAATAAAAGAACTTTGAAAAGTCCATCAAAATTTATTATGATACAGCTTTTTTTTTAGATAAATGTATTGTTACACATACACTCATAAGTTAATAATTAATAAATTTTTACATTTAATTATAAACAGTAGTAAATTTTATTAAAATTACATTAGAAGCTGCTTATGACTAATGAATTACCTTTTAAAATTGTATTTAACATAATTATTTGTGCTTTTAATTAATTGTTTAATATTTTTATTTCTAACATTGGCGTACACAATTAGCAAATAAATTATAACACTTTAATCTAATCCTAATGTCATTGCCGGTCATTAATATTAAAAAGTCATCAAAATGTATTATTCTTTCAATTATTTTTCTCTACTACATCTATTTGCATTTTTAACAAATAGTGTGTATTGTTATTGCTAGACAGATGGGCGAATTATAGAGAGATGAAAACAAATTAATGCAGATTTGCCTTTCCCATAAATTTGTTTTTAATTTAAAATTATTAAAATGTATCTGTGAAATGAAATAACAAAAATCTTATTTAATATTTTAAACGGCTAGCTAACGATATTAGATTTCTGTAATATATTTTCATTTGTACTAAACTGAAATTTTGTTGGACAGTAATGACAGATAACAATGAGGCCAGTTCATGTTCGATTTTCTTTGTTGTTTTTGGTAGTTTATCTAAACAATGATTGACGTTCACATGTGTTCTTTTGCTTATGTTTATAATATTATCGTTTTTTTTTTGTTGTTGTTATATTAAACAAAAACTAAAACTGAGCGTATTTCATATTATTTAATATATAATTTTCCTTACTTAACATCTGTTGCAAATTCATTTTATCTTTTTTTTATTTTTTGAAATATTATGTTTACATTAAATAAAAAACGATATAAGTTTATATATTTATTTGCTGTTAAAAGATTCTTTAACTTTTTACAAGGTAATCTTTTAAAATGATATTATAATTTGATGTGTAGCTTAGCCATATGTTTGTTATAATCCTGCGAATGTTGTTTACAATTAAAACCCTTGATTTTAAATTTAGTCAATAAATTAGATGTTCTTTCAACTTTACCAATTAGTATTACATGATAAGCACTATATTGTAATTATTGTATGATAGCATAAAGTTTTAAGGTTCGATGTTTTATTTTAAGCCATTGAAAAGAAAATTTTCAGTGTAAAGACAACCAAAATAAAACCTAGAAATTTTGTAATACAGTGTACTTGTTAGGACCTGTAACCAGTGTCTGGTCTGTCTAGAAGTTTTCGGTTTAACGACAAACTTTAAGATTCTGTCCTGTAACTAGCAACTTTTTATTATATTGTAGAGCTGAAAGTATTTTTTCAAAAAAAATTTTTGTTACTCTACAAGGTAGTCAAGACGAACTAGCTAAAGAGGCAAGAATAGTGACAAAAATTGAAAATGCCGATGGATTTGTATGTCTTAAACATCGGTTGAAAGTTTGATGAGAATAAAATTACTTATAATTCCGTATTTTTTCTCCATTATTTTGCTTTAGAAAATTGTTCAAAACACATTTTTATACTCAAAACTGACCAAAGCTATTACATGAATGTAAAATTTTTTTAAAACTCTTAAATATCAACCAGGTCGGTTAGTTTCAAATTAGTTACATATAACTATGTTATTTGCAGCTTTCAAATTCATAACACTATCCTAAAAGAAGTATTTCAGTTCCTATGGACACTTGTCGCATCATTTATATCTTTAAGTTTATTAAAATTAAAATTGGTCTTTGAAGAACACTTATTACATAATTCTTAATTACGTTAAAGGAAAGCAAATAATTAATTATTAAAAATATATTACTTAAACATCAATTACTCATGACAGAGTATAATTAAACTATGTATCGATCATTATCGCAACATAAATAAGCAAATCTTTTGTTCTACTTTTCTAAACTTGTCGTTCTTTTGTTTACGTCAATACCTTAGTGTGTCTAGAAAAACCTATTCAGTCGATTTGTAGATCATTGTCTTCTTCGGGTATTATTTTATTATTCTTTCGGTATAAAATAATAAAATAAAAAAAATGTTCCTTTTTATATTAGAAATATTTTACTTGTGTTGCTAAAAATAGTAAAATAATGTCTACACATTTACAAAACAAGAAACACGCAGTGAAAAAAGGGAGACAAACCGAGTTGACTTAGAAAATCTTCTGTTTGAATTTTTGGTGGCGTTGACCCAATCAACTTTTGGCCTGCATTTCTTTCGTCATTTTTGCGTCTGTTTGTTTTAATTTACATAGGTTTTTAAAATTATTTGCAAGATAATTTAATAATTTTTGTAAATTTTTGTTAAACTGTTAACATCAATTCTTTATTTGCTACTATCGTGTCTTGCTTGTATTTAATGGCTCATTTAATTTATTCATTAAAATACTATTTTGAAATGTCGTAAATATATTTTACCCTCATTAATCATATTTTCTAACAAGAATATAAGCAGAATATAGAATATCTTAATAAAATGTTGCTGTTGATGTAGTTATTTTATGAATTTTTTAATAATTTTTATGGACATTTTATTGGTTTCTTAAATTTTAGTCATGATTATTTTAATTGTTGATTTATTTGTTTATTTTATAAAAAAAATATTTAATCTTAATAGAATACATATATACATACATATATGTATATTGAAAATGTTTTATGTGATGCTACTGGAACCAATCCAAATTGTGGTTTATTACTTTACATTTATCTGAAAATTTTCAAGCACAATAAATTATAACTCAGACAGTCAAATTTAATTAAAGTTTTCACATTATTAAATTGTTAATCAAATTATTATTTAATAAGTTTTTGACCATAAAAACGAAAACCAAACATTTAACTCACTAATATGTTGTGAAACTAATGGTGAGTTCTTATGTATTCGAAATAAATAAAATGAATAGTTTTCGCTTTATAACAGTAAACACTAGGTTAAAACTTTTGAAAATGTAGCATAACTACTCCAACAAAATTCTAATTTCCTAAGTTGTGCTGTAGTACTGCGGGAAAAACGTATAGTAAAAGTTAGATGGTATTAAGTTGTTCAGTACAAAATCGTTGCTTTTTTTTCTCGGTTTTGTTTTATTTAATATTTTTATTTTTGTGACGACTTTGAATAAAATTTTTTAGTACATACGCAAAAAAATACCATATTTTAGTCAAAAAGCGGAACCCAAGTATATTTAACTTAATATGCATATTAAGAGAAACCATTCATCGTCGCACATCTGAGTCTGTCATAAAAAATTGAAATTCATTTCATCTACAAGGACGTATGATGCATTTTAACGTTAGGATTGCGTCCAAACTTTATAATAGGTTGTGGCAGATTTTTCTGTAGAGTTTAACGAGTGTTATAACTTTATACATTTTCTAAACATTAAAGCTGTTGTACTATGACGAACTAGTAAACTTTGGTTTCAGAGAAATGATAATTGTGTTTCCGCGATAAATAGCAATCTACTATACTAACATCGTCTTTCATCGTGTTAGGCACTGTAATTTTGTCAAAAACTGTTGTAAATAGCTTTTTTTCTACTAAAAATCTCCATAAAAGTGGGAAATCAATTCGAGTTTGTTCAGAGGGATCATACTAAAAGTTTCCGTGCTTGTACATTGTTGCCGGTTTTTACTTGGCGAAAAATCTTTAAATTATTGCAATATCCTGTATATATACATAATTTCTACAAGAATGTGTTTTGAATAATTAAAATAAACTTAGATTCATATTTATGCTTGCGCTGATGTGAGTTTGGAGAATGCGGATACTTAAAGCGCCAAAATTAAGTAATCCTTAATACTCTAGAACTGTGAGTTAAAACTTAAAATAATACTTTACTTTAGGAATATAAAAATAATTTTATTTATTGTTACATATGTTTTAGTAACAAAGTACACCTTTCCCCCGTTTTACACGGAAGATAGGTTCCATAAAAAACCGTGTAACTCGAAAAATTCACTCTTATATGGAAAACCCGTGTTAAACGAAAATCACTATAAAAAAGCCCTTTTTGTCAGTTTTTAATATGATGAATAACAAACACATTGAACGTTATTTGCTCACCTTGAATAAATTTACGCTATCAATTATATATAAACTCTAATTAAAAACAAAGTTTAAAAACAATGATGCTCTTTGTTTTGGTATTTCAAACAAACTAGCACACATAAAAATTAGTTTTGATCATAAAACGGGGAGTTCCCGTCTTATCTATTTCCATCATAGACGTAAACTACTAAGAATTCGCAACTGTTACATACATTTTGTAGTGTAGTATTTTGACAGTAAAATATTTTGACAGTAAAACAATGAAAATGTTATTGTAGATATAAGCAAATTATAGTTTTGTGTTTATAATTTCGTGTAAATGCAAAATTAATAAATTTCGTTAAAAAAAATTTTTATTTTCAAAAACCGTGTAAGATCGAAAACGTGTAAAACGAATACCGTGTAAAACGGGGGATAGGTGTATATTATTGAAACCAAATTCAATTCATTTATATCTAAAAGTAGATTTTCTCTTTTTTCTCTCTTTAATTTTTATGTTTTACTTGTATACCTACCTAAAAACAACAAAAATATCCGGCATTTATCAACACTTTCGTAAATAGCACGATATTAAATTGTTTTTAGATTTCATTGTTATTTTCCTCTTTATTGAATAATATTTCATCGCCGTCAAACATTCTACTCTAGTAGATCATGATGCTAGCTACATATACATATATGTATGTTGACGATTATGATCACAATGATGATGATGATGCCATTTGTGGTTTATAGTTCTCTTGTCATGCTCTTGTGGTTTATAGGTGTGAATAGAAATCTAAAAATTTTACCAAAATAGCATTAAATCGGTGAATGTGTCCTCATAACAGGTGACTGAAAACAATGTCCAACACACATTTTTTAATATCTTTTAATAGGCATTGTTTTGCTAGTTGATATTAGTTTTAAATGTTCCAATATCCCCAAATCGTTACCAAAACAAACATTTGTCTCATCGGAATAAAAAATGTATCACTTCTTGATTCTTGATTTACATACATACGTACAACACTTTGCATGTCTTGTAATATTTAAATAGAATGCTTTTTCTTTTTAATTTCTTTTGAATATATTTTCAATGCGCTAAATGTATTAAAAAAAAGGCAATTGGAAGAAAATACATTGTGCGGGGGATTTTTCGTACGCAAAGATGCCAGATGAAGATTTGATTTGATCACTATTTTTTCTTCGTTAGAAATTTTAAATTAAAAAGAACGGAAAGCTACGTTTAGAGTATGTTAATAAATCAGAAGACTTCTAGAATACTGTGACATTTATGGACGAAAGTAAGTTTAATATTTTTGGATCAGACGGCAGAAGATTTGTGTGGCGTAGAGAAAATACAGCTCTTGAGTTGAGAAATCTAAAGCCAACTTTAAAACATGGTGGTGGTAATGTGATGGTTTGGGGTGCTATGTCAGCAGGAGGTGTCGGAAATCTCGTTTTTGTTGAAACTTTAATGGACAAACACCATTATTCGAATATTTTAAAAGAAAATTTGGAAGCTAGTGCAGCGAAATTAGGAAAGCTAGGGGATTTTCGACTAGTTAACGATAATGACCCAAAACATAAGGCCAAAATTGTAAGTGAATGGTTAAGTGAAAACGTAAAAGAAGTGCTTTCTCATCCTCCTCAGAGTCCAGACCTTAACCCCATACAACATCTAATAGGAGTTTTGGAGAAAAAAATCTGTCAGCATACAATCACTGGCAAGGATTGCGTTACGTTATTACCAAGGGATGACAGAATATTGGCCAAGAAATTACTAGGAAATTAGTATTATCATTGAAGAACCGTTTAAATGAGGTTATTAAAGCCAAAGGATATCACACCCGTTATCAAAACCACATTAATTGGTTTTAAGGTATAAATACTATTGTGTACGGATAATTTTTTGGGTTTAGTTTTTGAAGTTTTGTTAGTTCAATAAAATGTATTTCTGTTTTAACCTTTATGTGTTTGTATTTGTGTAATATGCCTATTGCACTTTTTAAAAATTAACAACTCATTTGCATTGGATATATATTTTCCGAACTACATTAAATTATATTTTCAATAGTTTAGTCTACGGGCAATTGTTTGAGTCAGTGTATATAGTCATAGTGTAGCTCGAGACTTATTTAATTTCAGAAGCAGAAAAGCCTATTCCACCGCACTAATGTTTATGATAGTCTGGCATCTTTTTAAATAATTTTTGTTTGATTATAAATTTTTTTTCTCATTTTCCTTTTAATACGTTCAGTCGCAGATACACGAGTGCGGAAATTTCTCTATTTTCTGAGAATGTTTTGCGGTGTGTACTAATGAAAAATGAGAATTTTCTTTATGATTTCATTTTGTAATGTTGTTCTTTTATTTTGGTTTTCAGTTCTGTTGTTGTCTAAGGAAATCTAAAGGGGCTTTTATAAAAGAAATTTTCAAAATTATTATGAATTCAGTCAATATTTGGAGCTGCAATAAAACGTTTGTTTATTTTAAAATAACCAAGCAAAACTAATATTAAAAAAATAAAAAGAAAAATAATTAAAAAAGATAAAATAATTTTTATTAAACAGAATACATATAAAAATACGTTAAAATAAACGGTTTTTTATTTGTTGTGGTATAAATCAAAGAAAAGTTAAATACAAATTTAAAAAACAACGCATTCCAATTAAAAAAGTTATTAAGAAATGTGTATATCATTTCGAAAAACCACAGATTTTTGTTTTAAATTTCTTAAACTGATATGAAAATGTATAAAATAAAATAAAAATAATAAATTTATTATTCATACAACTTTGGCGTTTGGTGGTTATATGAAATCAAAAAATCAGTAACAATTCATTTGATTCAAATCTGATGCCAACTGACAATATAATAATTGTCTTATTATAATAGTATTGTTTGTTTTTTTTATTTATTGAAAAACTCACTTGCTACCATTGCTATCTTTTTTTTTTTTTTTTTTTAATTGACTTTGTTTTCTATTGGTTTTTATTTTGTCAGTTAAAACATAAATTTGTACATCAGATCATTTACTCAGATTCTATTTGAAACCATATTTGGTTACCAAATTTTATCGTGTTTTCATTTATTTATTACCTTTTTTTCTTCCAAAAAAAAAAAAAAAAAAAGCCATATTTGTTATATTATATTTGCAATAAATCTTTACATGGTAAATGTTATTTTTTTCACTCTTTAAATCTGTTTCGTGATTTGTACATTTTAACATTTTATTTGCGGCTTCATTTTTTTTGCAGAGTTACATACATAAAAAGTGTTAAATATATCATTTGTATAGGGTGCTTTAAAATACTGACATAAATTGCCGGTATTTTTGATTTATTATAAATAATGTTAATGTTGTTAGCAATTATTTCATTAGTGAAATACAAAGAAAATATTTGTTTTATTAAAAGATGGTAGTTTTTTATTTAAACCATTACCTTTATGTCTAGGAACATTGCACGATTTCTCTGAATTTTACACTTGCAAATCTATTGTGTAGTCTTTACTTTTTAGGTATTTAAATATCCATTAGGCAGATGTGGATAAACCATAAATAATTTCAATAACATCACAATAGTATAAATAAATAAACATATTTGTAGTTAGCTTTTACATGTAACTTTTTCTCAGAGAATGGAATTTGAAAATTACCTCGTATATTGCAGTAATCCATGCCTTGAAAGAAAGATGAATAGTAATAAATAGTAAAACTTAGTACCATTTAGGATTAATAATTTTAGCTTAGTATGTAGTGAATATCTCACTATATCTTCGTAGGCAGCTAATATAGCAGAAATAGCCGTAGCCAAAGCAGCAATAGGACTGTGTTATATGTATGTATTCCATTACTTTACTACTTAAAACTAATTCTGTATTGTTAATTATTATTACACATTACATTCCAAATTAGCTTCTAATTGTATATTTATGTTAAATTTTTCAATAAATAAACACTTGCATATATCGTCTCAGCTTAAATAAATTTCCTAAATTTTGTAGCGCATTGCACAAATGAATTTAGCCAACTTCATTTTTGTTTATTTTAAGTTGTATCAAATTTAAAATGATTTAATTTATTTTTGATAGTTTGCTATTTTAGACTCGTTTAACAGTTTGGGTTTTTATTATTATAGCTTAGTATTATTTTAATAAAGTTTTGTTCATTTAGTATTATTGAGTTGTGAAGTTTAAACGTGTTTTTTGCTTAATGTTATAATTGAAGAAAATAAAAATTATTTTATGTACATTTCTGAATTGTATTAATATAGAAATATCTTTGACACAAAGTTTGAATTGAGGACGAAATGAATTTATTTTTACAAACATAACATATTAGTAGAATTAAAAAAAAAAAAAAAAAAAAATAGATTTAGCTTCTCTTACTTGCAAAAGAGCTAATTGTGTATTTTTGAATATGTTTAGTTTGAAGAATATATGTATGTATATGTATATTGTTTGTTTCAAATTGAAATGAGATTATTTTTATTTTTTCTTGTAAAATACATATTTTTTTTTTGGCTTGATTAAGGAATTATTATTATGTTATTTGTGTAAATGATTTATTTATTTTATAATTTAACATCTGCCTTGAATTTATTCTTTTACAGTGACTAATAGTTTCTAAAAAATATAATTTGCGTTCTTGACAAGCTTAAAATATAGATTCGTTGACTTCAGTCGTATTTTGTCAGCATTCTGAGTCTATACCAATTGAAACACATCTTATCTGTTTACATGTCAGTCCTAAATTTGATCATATATTCAAATCCTGGTGTTAACTAAATTGAATTAAATTAAAATATCATCTTTTTTTTAAGTTAATTTCAAATGCATTAATTAATAATCTCTTTTATTTTCACTTTAAATTTTTTAATATATTTTTATATATTATATCTATTTTTCGTTCCAATATAAAACAACAAATGTATGTATGATTTTTGTATATTTTAACTTTAAATGATAGTGTATTTATATTCCGTTGTCTCAAACGAAGATTTTTACTGTATGATCCCTTTGCATTTGTCTTTCATTCGCTTTCAAATCACGGTGTAAAAGTAGGCTCCTGTCAACTGTTAACTGCAGTGAGCGCACTGACGTATAATGATTACTGTACTTTTGAAATATTGAATTCAAAATTAATGTGTGAATACAATTAATATAAAAACCATGTTGTATTCTTCATTTAATTAATTAATTTTCTTAACCTTCGTGGCCTTTTTATCTAAAATGTTCAATAATTTTAAAATTACTTTTTATAACAGTATATCCCAATGACGTGATTTCCTGAATTTATGGTTTATTTATAAAGTGAAACAAAGATTTTTCTTTTCTACGTTTCTTTTATTTTTATTTCGTCTCAACAATGCGTGGGTGACTCAGCAAACATAAGAAATTGAAAATATATTCACAAAAAGTAAAATTCACTTTTGTTGTTTTCTTAAATTTATTTTATCTCGTAAAAATTGTAAACATTTTCACGTTTTATTAAAAACACAAAAACAAAAAAATAAATAAACTGCTGTTCTCAATTATTTACCTTTTTATTATTTTCTCTCATCTGGTTGTGTGTCTGGCATTTTAGAATTTGACGTCAGTTTATGGTTTGTTTTCGAAAAATAATTATATTTGATCTACTTAATCAAAGAGGAAAAGATCGTTTAATTTAAATGGTTCGAGATCTCTTGCTCTACAGCAGTTAATATACAACATACATATGTATTTATTTGTTTATTTTTTGTGATTGTTAGTTACTACAGTACGAACGACTTCTAATTTTTGTAAAAATTTGCAAATTGAAAAAACTCTTATATCTATTGAAATTCTATTTTAAAGAATTTAAATTTAAAATTAAAAAAAAAAGCAAGAAAAATTTTGTGTTTTTATATATATTGCCTCACATCGAAAATGTAATTGTTGTGAATAATGCCTGTGTGAAAACAGAAATTATTTTCCATCTATTGAAAAACGTATATATGTATATGTACACATACATTAATTAATTAACTAATGATTTCCTTATTACCTCAATTAATTAAAATATGTAATTAAAAGCAAAATGCGTTGTTTTTTAAATTAATTTCTTAAACAAAGATGTAGCAACAGAAATTTATTAAAATTTTATAATTTCTTAGGATCTTTATTCAAAAGAATTTGATTTTGTTTACCGTCTGTGTTGTTGCTAGAGCGTAACATGTCATTTCGCTCACGTTCACGTACAACTCAGCCCTTGGCTTCACGTAGACGTTCATTATCGAGTTCGCGAGCCCAAAGTTCAGGGGCATATAATTACAATGGTACTTCTTACAATAGCGGTTCTTCGAACGGTATTAGCTATACTCCCTCTACATCAAGACCTCTAAGTACTGGCTACTATAGCAATGGTTCAAATTCGAATTCTACACCATCGTACTATCAGAGTCCCTACAATAACATCTATACATCGCGTGAAAACTTATATGGTGGTTCGAATTCTTCAGCACGTAACAGCGGTGCTAACAACTATTATAGCAATGGTAATAAGTCATCATTGAATTATCGTCATGAATATATTGCCGCTTGCTCTAAGGAGAGTAATAATAATATTAATTCTACTACGCCAAATGCTGCCGCTACTACTATTAGTTCTACTACTGATAAATTAAAATCCTCATTGCCATCATCATCAATGAATCAGCAACAGGTCCACCATCATTCGATAACTATTTCTCTTACGCCTTCTACCAACAATAATAATAGCAGCAGCCAATATAACAGTGCTTATACGAATTCATCTTCTAATTCATTTAAATCAAATCCTTTAAAAACCTTTAAATCCTATACGCGTTCGTCGCATGCTACATCACCATCATTAGGCTCTTCATCGAAATCTTCATCGCCATTATCAACCTCTTCATCATCCACTTCTTATGCTTCTAAAGCTTCTAGTATTCATTCAAATAGTTATGAAGGAAATTCCAAATATCAAAGTTCCAATTCCTATTCCTCTTCTTCAGCATCGAATGGTTATGATGCGTCGCGTTATAACTCTGGTTCCTATGGCAGTGATCGCTATATAAGTCCATACACATCCTCCTATGATAAGGGTATAACAACGGCATCACTTTCTTTCAATATGGGTGCGTCAAAAGGTTCAAATTCCTACTTAAACAAATCAATTCCTTTAAATGCGTCGTCCAGATCTCTTAATAAGGCACTATCAACTTCAAATAACAGTTTAAATACATATCCGTCTACATCGAGCAGTACACCAACACCAAATGCAGCTGCAATGGCCGCCATAGTTTCACGGAGCAGTTCCTTAAGAGAACAAGAACGTAAATCGAGAACTCGTTCACGTTCTCGTACAGCAGCGCAACGTTCACTAAGTGCCTCTTCGGAAAAGAGTGAAGGTTATGAAGTACGTTAGGAAAAGTTTAAAAAGAAATTTGCATTTATTTATCAGTTATTGCTTAAATTGTGATTTTAATATATAGATCTTAATTTTTCTAATTTTCTATTGATGTTTTTCTATTTTTCTATTATCCTTAGAGCGGCAGTGAATCACGTCCAAGCCGCTCTCGCGTAGGAAGCACTGCGAGCACTGTTTCAGTATCCACATCCACCTCGGCAACAGATGACAAGAAAACTCGTGACAAGACCGAAAACAGTGGTGATAATATCGATTATAAAGCTCTATGGGAAGCTGTAAAGTAAGTTACATGAAAAGAGTCTGACAAAACGAGCAATATTAGCTTGAGTTGAAGAATACGCCTTATAATTTAATTTTAGCCAAATAGTTTTAGATTTATTTAATATTAATTTCTTGTTTTTCAGATTGGAAAATGAAAAACTCAAACAGCAATTAAAGAAAAAAGATGATGAAGTTGTACAGACTAGAGCCACCCTCGAAAGATTTGCTAATGCTGTAAGTAAATTTTACAAATCTAAATGCATATACAATATTCCTTATACACAGGCTATAAGGACCAGTATATAGTTAAATATCAAATGATGGTTTCAAATGATTTATACAAATTAATTTGATAACTCGAACTATTTCGTTTGAATTCGTTATAGAAACCTACTATATATGTATGTACTTATATCTAAATGATTGTTATACACATTTTTTAAGGACATATTATATGTACATATACAAGTTTAGTAAAGCTTTTGTATAAAAGATAATACAAACATTCTCACTAAATACTCTCCTAAAATAAATATATCGATTTCAAAATCGTTGAAAAGAGTTAAGAGACTTGATTTAATACATATATATTTTTGTATGAAATTAATGGAAAGAATAGTACATAACAAATCATGTCACTTAGGTTTTTTATTTTGACGATTTTGACTGAATATTATTAAAAATCAAACAGCGCTTTTCTTTCTCTCCTCCTGTTAAATGCATATAAATCTTCCCAATTATTTCTTACTTTCTTATTTTTTTATAAACCTTCTATTATTGCTATTTAAAAGGGTTAACTATATAAGTTGAATTCAACTCCCTAGTAACCAGGGTTAGGCATACCCCTACGTTCCCCCCCATGATTTCAAAAATAACTTACCACAAAAACAAAAATGTAAATGTCGAATACTTAAAGCACATTAATTATATTGCACTTTAATAATTAAAATAACAAACTCCCTGATAAAAGCAAAACCTACCGTTAAATTGAAAAACAAAAAAAACAAAAGCGAAAGTTAAAAATCCAACCAAAATTTTTTTTTGCAAATCAATAATTTTTGCAGACCACTAAAAATTCTCTGTCAGAGATTGAAAAGCGCGAAAGGAGAGCTATGGAGCGAAAACTTTCCGAATTGGAAGAAGAGCTTAAGGTAAATACCTTTAAAATTTTTGTTGTTGTAATATTTCTTTTCTTTAACAAAACCAATTGTGCTGAATTTTTTTATATTTTTATTTTGTTTTGAAATAACCAATGCCAGAGCCCTTTGTTACAATTTTTATTTCGTTTTGGAAAACACCATCAGTTTTTCTATTTTTTATTTTACTTTTATTTTAATATTGCTTTTTTTTACTTACACTTAAAACTATGAAATAGAACGTATGGCTATTTGCTATTTGTTATCACCTTTTTAATATATTTTTAATTATAATTTTTTTTTTATAAACAGAAAAGAGCACCCATTTATACGGTGCATTTATTACTGTTGTTTTTTTTTAATTTTTTTTTAATAAATGTTTTTGATATACATATGTATATGATAGGGAGTCAAAATTTAATAGCTGTAGCTGCAGTATCAAATGCTTGAAACGAGTGTTTTTAAATCTCTACTAAAACTAATTATAAAACATTTAAAAATTAATAACAAAAAAAAAATATTTGTTAATAATTTGTGTAGTCTTTATTGCAAAAATGAAAATGGAGTTCCGCATTAAAATATTAACACGTTCACGCCGGCGCGTACCGCCGGTGGCCCGCACTTAATCATGCTATTGGAACACACGTAATACCAAATATTTAGATCTTTAACAGTTGGACTGTCGAAAAAAAATACCTGAGAGTCACACTGTTCTATTTCACCGTAAAAATTCAAAAGATTTAATGAGGATGGGACGAATTCCCATTGTATTGTTACTAAACAGCAGCTGTCCGATAGAGCGAACCATGAATTTCAGCGCCGGCGTGAACGTGTTAAATATATATTTTATGAATATACATATATGTATTGTATGAGTATATATTATATGAATATAATATAGAATATTCACATAATTTATATTCCCTGTCGGAAAAATAGTTAACTTTAAACTAACTTTAAGCTAACTATTTCTCAACTAGTGCTGACTACCACTTGGATTACTTTTCAATGGCAGCAACTAACTATTTTAACATTGTGATGTCCTAGGCAGTAGTCGGTTGTTCTATACACTACTTTTCAACTAACTTAAAGCTAACTACTTATAAGTTAGCTTTAAGTCGACTAGTTATAAGTTAGCTTTTAGTTAACTTTTTGTAGTTAGCTTTTAATTGACTTTCTTGAGTTAGCTTTAAGTCGACTAGTTATAAGTTAACTTTTAGTTGACTTTTTGTAGTTAGCTTTTAATTGACTTTTTGTAGCTATGTAGCTGTAATTAAACCTCTTCATCTTATATTTTTTGGAATGAAATACATAATTTGTTTTGTTTAAGTTTTTGAAAATAAATTTATTAAAACTTCACTCAAATTATAAAATTCCTTCTTGGTATAAAAGCTTTTCTGTCAAAACCTTTTGATCAGCCTAGGCCTTCATTATGATTTCATTTTGCTTTCTGTGGATAGATAACGAACACAATTAACTATAAAGGTATGAAAAATACTTTTATTAACAATATACCTTGGAGATTTTGAAAAATACATCACGTTCTTTTTAAAACAGCCTTCTCAACTGCCTTTTAGGTTAGGTTAGGTTAGAGGATGTGTACTTGTCAACAGTGACAAGTACAGTACCCGGAGGACGAATTGACCCATTGTAGAACGTCCTAGCTTCTCACACCACTCGTGTTATGTGCGAGACCTACAGTTTAAAGTTGACTCCGAACGACAGATTTTTGAGAAGCTTTTCATGGGAATTTTTACTCTCAGAGTTTTTGCCAGAGATCTGCTGAGAGGAAATATTTTCGTTTTGATGTCTGACCTGGGATTTGAACTCGGGCCTTTCGTCTAATAAGCCAACAAATCCGCCTTTTAGTAACAAATATTTTTTTACGAAAAAATTATTATTAAATTAAAAATTTTGTAAATGTCAGAATATACACTTCAGTTAATGAAAACTCTGCATTGAGTAGTAGTTAGCTTAAAGTTAGTAAATAAAAGCTAACTTAAAGTTGGTTACTTTTGTAGTCAGCTACTCATTCTCCTACAGGGTTCATACAGTATACATATTATATATGTATATAGTAGATATATAATAGGTATTATATTATATACATTTATAAAAGCGAGCGAAAAAATTTTAATTAAACAATTGCTCTTAATTTTTATGAAACACTCTTAGTGTTTTTTATTTTTATATGCTTTCCATTATACGATAAATACAAATTAAAATATTTACAGCTTTTTGTCATTTAAGTTTGCAAACAAGTACATTTTTTACAAACACTTTGTGTGATTAACTTGGTATTAAACACTTGCCTTTTATGTACAAACTCATAACTTTTTTTTTTTTAAGATAACCTATAACTCCTTTGCCATTTAAATGTTGCAGTAAAATCATACCTTTATATAATTATATCAACATCTTTCTGATTTCACTATTAATTCATAATAGGGGTTTTCAATTGTTTGTCATTTGTACAATTGTTAAAGAAAATACTAAAAATATTGCAAGGATTGTACAAATGAATATTCTAGATACATATGTATCTATTTTTTAACATTGTATGTGTTAGGATAAAAAATTCTCAATTCGTACTCTATCAGACTTCTAAACGTTTTAACGTACTCCTACGTTAGTATTTGTTATGACATAATACGATTATGCCTATTACGATTAAATAATTTTAGGTTTAACATAACCGCGACTAGAAGTTTGTTCAGTCAAGCTTAACACGTTCACGCCGGCGCTTTAATTCATGGTTGTCTCCTACGGGCGGCTGTTATATTTATAAGATGTTATTAATTGTAATTGTTATTAAAAATAAATGCTTTTAGGAGAACGTGACTCTCAGGTATTTTTTTCGACAGCTGAAGAGCTAAAGATCTAAATATTTGGTGTTATGTATCGTCTAATAACTTGATCAATTGCAGTTAAGTGCGGGCCACCGGTGGTACGCGTCGGCGTGAACGTGTTAAAGATAGATATACGCTATTTTAAAAGGATTATGAATTTAATCAAGCAAAATACTTTTTTACATAACCATTCAGATATGGTATGGATGTATCGTTGAAAAAATTTCTAAATGAAATACTGTTTATTATTATTACTACATTAATTATAAAATTATAAGTGTAAAAATGTCCTCTAAATCATATATAGTTCATCGTGTTTAGCTATGCATCATATAAGTCCAAATTCTATCTACAAAGATATTAGTATTCTCTAAACAGTGTACCACTTGAAAAGTGATAAAAAAATTTCATTCTTTTATATTAATTTCGTTAAGGCTTATGAATTTAATTTTACTTAAAATTAATCCATGTATTCATCCCATTAGCTGCAACATGAGAATTTCAAAACTTAAACATTGAATTTATAGACTGTGTTGTCTCTTTAAAAACTGCTTTTATTTTGTATATTGTGTGTTTGACTATTTTAAGTTTTTATTTATAAACTATATCTATGTTATTAAGTCCTTTTCATTCTCTACATATCATCTCCTTTCAACATTTATTTCATCGTCTCATGTCATAAAAAATTATTCATATTTATTCATACATAATGTTTTAGTTTATTTTTAATTTATCGTCATAATCTATTTTTCTGTGTATCATGTAACATATTCCCATGTCATTCATATATTTATTGTCGTTATAAAAAGGATCTTTCTATATATGCCATGTACAACAAAAACAACAGAATTGTTTCAAAGTAACACATTAATTTCTTTTATAAAGACAGTGCACATTTTTTGTGTATTTTATTTAAGCAGCACATTTAATTTTCGATTTTTCGAACATAATTTTAGGTGTTTTCGAGACTGATTTTATTTTTTAATTACTGGTTTAAGAACATCTAAAATTATGGCCAAATTTAAAATTTTTGATATATTTCCTTTGATTTTTACTTCCCTTATAATTTTTGTTTCTAATCGTTCTCTCATTAATCTTGTTAAAATTAAAACCTCAAACAACCATTTCACACATGTTTGTCAACTGTATTAATTTTAATCCAATAAAACCGTTTTAATTTTTCTTATGTTGTTGGTTAAATCAATGATAAAAGTTTTTTCACATTCATTACATTGTCTTCTTTTTTTTTCTCCACATTTCTACTATGTTTTTTCTGTAATTTTAGCTACTGCAGAAGCTAAAGAATGAGAACGAACGTTTACGTGCTGAAAATCGTGCTCTTACGCGTGTTGTCTCTAAGTTGACTTCGTCAGCCCAGAGTCAATTATCGAAATCAAAATAATAAAAATTTAAAATAAAATCAAAAATCAAATCATTATGTTATTAAAGTAGAATAGTAAAAACAAAAAAGAATCATCAGTAATATTCATAAATAGAAAATTAAAATTCGATTTACAGTTTTACATCCAAAAAATAGATACAAATGATTATTAGTCAAAAAGAATAACATGAAAATTGAAAATCTTGAAACAGAAATACAACATTTTTTTTAATAATTTAAGTGATAATAAAATTAATAGTATTTATGAAATTTATATACATATTCTTTAGGTGTAATTTGTTGTTTTTATTTTCAATTGAAAATTTGTATTTAGATGTATTTGGTAAAATGGTAAAATTATTTATAGAGAATTTTAATCAATTGATGCCAAAATTAGTTTAAATAAATTTGTTAACAAGAAAACATTAAATAATACATATAAAATTTAAATGTAATAAAATTTACACAGTGTTGTTGTTTTTGATAAATTTTTAAATCATTAATCACATTAAAGATTAATGTTTTTAAGAATGTTTTGTATTTAATCAATTAATTAAAACAACTAAAACAAATTATAATATTCGAATATTTGGTAATCGACTTGTTTTAGTTGTTTTATTCTATTCAGCTGCTATGTATGGGCAAACAAACGATTTAAATTTCGAATAAAATATCCTTTTAGTGTCAAAAAATCACTAAAAAGTTTATTTTTCATACCAGAATTTCTTTTAAATGCAACATTGCGTAAATAAAATGTTTAAAACAGAATTAATCAAAATATCAATTGAATTTAGTTAAAATTTTATTAAATATATACGTACATAATCAAAATATGAAAATTTTACAACCACCTATTATATTCTATTTGTATCTAAACTAAATAAAAATATATCGTACTTATACAATTAAACATATAGAATAAACAATCTATTAAAAATTTGCTCAGTTTGGAAGCCAAAATCTATCCCCACCTTTGTAAACTGTAAACAACACTTATCAACATAATAACAACTACAACGTACAATATATTTTAAATTATAAGTATGCATCCTTTTGGTATTTGTTAAGTCAATGCAGGATGGGGCGGCATTGATTTACATACATATGTATATGCTTATTTGCGTGATTACATGTATATTAGCGGGGAAAACATAGGAAAACTAGAACGTACATTTATCCATTAATTCATTCATTCTACATTAAGAACTGGCATAAAGACTAAAAGTATAACAACGATTTCACTTATACTTGTACTTCTACTTCTACTTGCTCTGAAACTGGATGGTATAGACGTTTTCCATGATGATGATGATTATAAAGAGGATGATGATGATGAGTATGAACAATTCTTACTTCGTTTTGTACAAAAAATAAGAACTACTTACTTACTATAGTTAAATTGAAAAATGTGTTGTTGTCCTCTATCTGTTTCAATAAAAATTGGTTTTTCTCGTTTATTTTTTATTTTTAATTTTTTCTTTCTGTTTTTGTTTGGCATTTAAAGAAGCCATGCCCCTTCTTTGTTGTGTTAGTATAACGACCTACTTATAAACTTTAAATTAATATTTCGTTTATCTTAATTGTTAAGAGATCTATTACATATATTTATATTAAATTTCTTTAAATAAACGTTAATAATTTATTTTTTAATGGTTTGTTGTTTTCCTTTTTTTTTTTTTTTTTTGTTTATTTTATGAATTGTTTTAATTTAATTTGCTTTTGGAATGTATATTCTTTATTGGTATATCCTTTAATTCTAGTACAAAATTGTAAATTCTTGAAGAGATATATTTAAAATTTATACATACACCAACAAATCCACTAAAGTAGGTTAGATTCACTATTTCTAAGCAACTTTATGTTTGAAATTGGTAACAAGTTTTATATGTTAAAATTAACATTTCAAAAATATGACATTCAATAATGTCGTAGTTCATATCTATTAAGCAAATGATATGCTACTAATAGATGTCTTCTGTCAAGACAGAGCAAAACAAAAAAATCAATATTTGTTAAATAAAATATAGAACCACCACTCTGTTTCAAACATCTACATATTTAATTTCATAACGAATGTGAATGATTTTATTAGAAAATCTAATTTCGTATTTTGAAATCTTATTTATTATGTCTAAAATAAATTAATAAAGCGTCTAGAGACTTGTTGTTTAAACTCTCAGATCAGTTTTAAATGAGCATTCATAGGACAGTGTTTTCGAATAAAGTTAGGAGACAACAATATTTTAGTAAATGAGATGACGAAAGTTGGGTTTGAAATACCGACTGTACTTTTGAATGCAATTTATTCATACATTCATGTTTTACAGTGTTCTTAGATCAAGTGATTTTGTAATACTTGAACCGTTTATTCCTGCTGCAGACTAATAATCAATTTTGAACTGTGCATTCAATAAACTGAAACTGGATAGAAACTTATTTATTAATGAACAAATCACGGTATACAGGAATATAATCTATTAAGTCTCAAACAAATTTAACGAAGACTTCAACATATTTAAAATATTTTTTTTTTTTTTCAAAAAGCGGACATACAACGTTTCAAAATCATGATACATTTGTTTTTAAACATATCGTTCCTCTCTCATATTTCTATTTGTTTTATAGAATTTTTATGTGCTTTAAGTTTTTATTCTTACTTTAACTCTGAACTTTAAAAGAGTTTTATTATTGTGGCATGAAGTTTTGCATGGTTTAATGGATTTTTTTTTATAAATTTTATAACTTTATCGATGTATGTATATAATTATTTTTATGTGATGTGACACGATGAAATAATAAAGCAATTACTTAATTTATTTGTATTCTATTTAATGTATACAACTGATAAAATTAATTAATTAAATTATTCACAATACGAATAAAAATATGTATGTATATGAGTTAAAAGTTTAAATCTATTTTAATAAAAAAAAACTAAGTTCTAAATTATTTCCTCTGACATTTTGATTGATTATGAGTTTAGAAAATAAACAAAATTTCATGAGAATTTTTATTTTCTAATTTCCTTTTAATTGTAATTTATTATCCAAAGAAAAAAATACAAGAGTTTTAGCTTTACTATGTTTATATTACAATATGTTTGTCCTATACAATACTTTATTTGTTTAATTAATCTATTGGTAAATTGTAATAGAAGGATAAGAGCGCAGTCACGTTCTATTCGACTTAAAAATCTAAAATATCTTACTGGTTTTAAAGACATGGAAGATTTGTTTTAAATTTACTGAGTTCCTTATAAAAAAGTAGAAGAATAAGTCAGCTTGGTTGGCGTTGTACTATATTCTAAACAGTTATATGACATCTCGAACAAAACAAAATATTAAAAAATATAAATTTTTCAATGAAATTGTAATGAAAGGGTTATTAATTCTGTCCTTCTGAATCGACGCCATATATGGATCCGTAATCCTGTCTTCCATACTAATGATTCTTTCGATTTAAACAAATAACAATCTTAATTAGTAAGGTGTCTATCATATAAATTATCGATCGTCTAATAACACTTGTCTTACCGAACCAGGAAGTTATATAATTTAAAGCTTAATGTGGAACTGTTACGTTCAGATAATTAAATAGTAATACAAACCCAACATTCTCACCGGCTTCTATAGCTATATAAGATATATGTACATATGCATTTAGAAAGATTAGTTTTTATTCTCCATTTATAACATAATTGGTCATTACAGCCCTTCAGTCAGGATTCCGACCTAGCTTCTCACATTCTACTAATAAGTTTAATATTTTCAATATGTAGTGAAAGTACACTGCGTATAAATAAAATAAAGCTTGATTTATCATAATTGCAGTACAACTAGCTTTAGTAATCTAATATGTATGTATGCATATAAGATGTTGCTATTTTGAATTATAAGACAGTTTTTGAATATCAAATATGGGATATGCTGCATTTTAATTATGTTTTAAAATCAAAATGTCAGCAAAGGATTTAAGAACTTTTTGTTAGAGCCCCCGTTTACTGTCTATATGTGTATTGATTTTAATTGCAAATTTATGTTTAAAAGCTGTTGCTTTAAAATAAATTAATTACAGCAAATAATAATTGCTTACAAATATTTTGGAATGTATAAAGTTTAAAGAAAATAAAATTTATATATATTTTTAATTTTAATTGTTTTATATAAGAAATACTAATAAAGCTGTTTTACATTCTATTTTTTTCTTCTATTTAGCAATTGGATGCTTACAAAGCGGAAAATTTACGCCTTAAAGAGGAGAATGGCGCGCTTATTAGAGTAATTAGTAAATTAAGTAAATGAAATTCGCTTAATTAATTCATTTAAATGATATAAATTAAATCACATTAACATTAATAATTTATAACAATATTGTCACTGATACTGTTAATATTAAAACAACAAAATGTCAAAAGAAGAAATTTAAATTACAGAACAAAAACAAAAAAAAAGCGAAAATATAACCACAGATCAGAAACAAAAACATATATCAGTAATAAAAAAACAAGCAGAAAAAAAAATTAAATAAAAACCATACTTTAAAAAATAAACTCTATATGATTAAACAAATAATTTTTTTTATTATTTTAAATAAATTTATATAATTATAATTAAAAAGAAAACAAACAAAAAAGAAGTTTAAAATTTTTATATAAGTTGGTGTTAAACATTTATATTTAAATTATTTTCTAAGTATATAAAAAATAAAAAAGTAAAACTTTATAAAAATGTAATGATTTAGAGAAAGATTTAATTATATTTAAAAAAGAAAACAAAAAAAAAACATACATTTTATATATCTATATTATTTACATTTACATACTTGCATATATTTATATTTGTACTATTACTATATACAGTTTTTTCGTTAAATAAAAATCACATACAAAAGAAATCATTAAAACATTAAATGAAAAGTATATACATTTCTATTATTATTCATATTAAAAACAAACATATATTTTTTTAATATCTTTTTAAAACACATAGAAATTATTTAATTTAATGCTTAAATTTATTACCATTTTTAGTCCTTTTTTTCTTTTTGAACTATTTCAAGTGTAAGAAATTTGCTTTAATTTAACAAACAATATGAAAAGAAAAAACGTAATTTTACAATTAAGGATTCTCTGGACTATCGATGCTCATGCCGTAGCAGAGAAAACTCATATGTATTCTTATGCCCTTTTGTTTAGTTCCCACTTAGCAAGCGACAAATGTGCACTTAGTAGTGCACTGCAATAAATTTTAAATTTTAATTAGCGGCTATATTTATAGTTATCAAAATTCTGAATTTTTCGTTGAAAGTTTTTTAAAATCAAACAAAATATATCTTTTTATAATTTGAAATTCTCCTAACTCTTCTTATAAGGCAATCTATTTTCATACGTTAGACAACTGAGAAACAAGCTAGTGGTAGCAAGATAATGCAATGAATTTTCGAATATTCTGTATTCTTGAAATCTTTTGCGAAATAATAGTTTACATATATTTACGTTAGAGAGTAGTTGCAAAGTAAAATAATATAACGACCACTTAGGACCATTTTTTTCGGGTTTGAGATCAGCGATTAAATTCACTTTAATCTTCGTATTGTGTTTTAGAGTTTATTTAATTTTATCTTTATTTCCTAGTTTAAACGGTCAACATTGGTGGTTTTAACTTACTCAAGAACTGTTAAAAGTAATTGACAAAATTTATTACAAAAAAATTGTAGACATTGACTGACAATAACATTTTTAATTTATTTATTTATTTTTCAAAAATTATTTTTCTACTTAAACATAAACCGCACTCAGTTCCTTCTGTTTTATACAAAAACAAATTGTTGTTAAAAATGATGCCCCATTTGCTTATAAGTGTGGCTGTTCTACAGCTAAATATAATTAACATAGGATTACCTTAAATTGTAGACTAGCCAATTAGAGAGCTTAATCTTGATCTCAAAAGTGGTTCTTAATGTTCTTTTAAGTTTTAAATTACTAAAGAAAAACTGTGGATTACATATAAAGTCTGTTGCTTATATAGTGTGTCTCACATTTATAAAGTCACTTCTATTGTTCAGATATATTTTAAAATATGACTCGAATAGGTTGCTTTTGAAGATTTATTTATTTGTTCATGTACTTTTAGAAAATACTATGTTTATATCACATATTATTGTTGTTATGTATGTAATTTTTATTACATAATCCATTTCATAATTGTTAAATCGATTTATTTGCTATAATTTTAAAGAAACGACAATAAACATTTATTGAAAATTAAACTAAATATTAAATTTTTCATAATACTGATGAAGTTTTTGGAAGAATGGCAGAAAATTCTATTAAAAACTTATGTCGAATATTGGATTTAATTTTTAATAAAGATGAGCAAATTAACAAAAACAAAAGTTTAATAAAATATTTCTTTCTTCTAACGCAAATAAATTGATCATGTTATAATGAAACACTGAATAATGGATTACATAACAAAACTTACACAACAACAATAATACAATATAAAAATAATGTATTTCCTAAGATTACATGAAAAGAGAAATTTGTCTTCAAAAGGAACGTAATGGATTAAAGTCATATTATAAGAAATATCTGAGCAATAGAAGTGACTTCACATTTACAAAGATACATTATATAAATATAATACAATACAAATTGAGTCGTAACGAGTAAAGATCTTATTTCACGAAAATTTTG
Source organism: Sarcophaga rosellei (assembly GCA_930367235.1). Taxonomy (NCBI): domain Eukaryota; kingdom Metazoa; phylum Arthropoda; class Insecta; order Diptera; family Sarcophagidae; genus Sarcophaga; species Sarcophaga rosellei. The sequence goes on from OV884020.1 coordinate 96,089,483, forward strand.
AAAAGTCTATATTTTTTTTATCCAAAACTTACGATGCTAACAAGTTTGGGTCAAATTGTGGCATTAAATGTCTAATAAAATATGTAATTTAATCTATATCAAATACAACCTGCATATACTATGTTTATTGGAGTGCGACTAAATATATTACAATCGGATATTTTTAGCACAACTCGACTCTTAACTGCAATTAAAATTTAAAACATTTATGCAATTTTCGAATATTATCGCCATTTTTAACATTTCGAAGCTCAATGTAAACTACATAAAAATTATCGAAATTGTTCGAGTATTAAATATTTATGAGTAAATCAATCAATAAAATAAAATTGAATTATGATTTTAAAAAAATATAACAATTCTCCTTATAACATTTTTCTTACACTTGTATCAATTAGTAAGTAAACAATCAGAGTAGATCACCATAAATTACATTACTTCATCCATTATTTTAGGCACGTTATTATCGTTTATAAAACATACATATTTTAAATAATTTTACATTTTAATAATTTTATTATAATTTTTTTTTTAGTTTTATTTACAAAAAAAAGAACGCCTTTTTTGTTTTAAGTATCATTATTATTAAAGCAATAAATATTATAAATGAATTATTATTTAGTTAGTATTAATAACAACAACTCACTTTTAATTTTGCTTATATTAAAACTTAAATGTTTAATTTTGTTTGTAAAGTTTAATTAATTAATTTAAGTTAAAATTTTAAATTTTGATTTCAAAACCTTTCGAAAATAATTTTCCAACATTTTTTTTTATCTTATGTTTTAATTATTCTTTATTTGATTTAATATATTAGTTTGATATATAATTTTAGTTTGTTTGTAAAAAAAAAAATAAGACGAATTAAGAGAAATCCTTATAAAAAACAAAAGAAAAAAATAAGGAAAAAAAACTACAATAATCAATGTGAGTTATAAATGTGCTTTTTGTTAAAATAAAAAAAAATTGATTTTATTATAAAAATGAATAAATAAATGCAAATAAAAACAGAAAATTCATTTAAATTTTTTATTCTCTTCCATAAAATAAAAAAAAAAACGTTAACAACAGTTTGATTATAGCACGTTTCTAAATGAAACTGAATATTTCGATCAGAAAATATAAGGTTTGGGTGTTGTTTTGCAATATCGAGATTTTTTTATCGTGTTTTATTTCACTTGATTAAGATATTTACTTAGAGTATCAAGGAAGTAAATGTTATAGCGGTCCCGAAGAACCGAAGTGAAAGAAGCATAGTTGACGGTTAACTGTCCATGTTGTTTGTGTATGAATGCTTAATCATTTCTTTATTTTATAAATTTTTAAAATTTACAGTTTTCGGAAAGGCATCTCAAACATTTGAATATGCTGAAATGATCTTGTACAACAACCTTATTATTATTTAAGATAAAACTTTCTAATAATTTCCTACTGGGTATTGAAGTTGATTACAAGAACATTTTCTAGTCATGAATGGCCAAATTATAATTATAAATGTATACTACTATTTTTTTATACAACTACTTATGTACGAATAGACCTTAACAATAAAGAAAAGAAAATTATGTTTATATATCGGATCTTTCATTAAGCGTTTTCTATCTTTAAATTTAAATCAAATAAATTGTGTGCGATATTGTAGAATTTTTTTTACTTGTTTGAAAAGTGCGCAATATAACTTCGTTCAAATTTTCCTCTCTAGTTGGAACGATCGAAAATTTCCCATTTTCCATATCAGTGGTGCATAAATCAGATTGAATTTAACAGAGATGGCATGGGTTATGTTGACATTGAGGACCATTGTGACATGTGGCTTATTCGTATACACCTACGACTTAAGAAAGCCGCACAATAAAGTGTGTAACGGTGTCAAATTGCAAATCAGTCAAATGGTCAGTTTACATTACCGTTACATCAGATGACAGTGAACCCAAATCACTCATGCAGGACAAGGTGGTTGTGTGATACGTAGCGCCGTCCTGTTAAAACCGTATGCCATATAAAGGCAAAAAGAAGTTGGTAATCATCAATCTATAGCGGTTGCCGTTGACTGTGATGGCATGGCCAACGTCGTTTTAAAAAGCCTATCGACCGATAACGCCGCCAGCTGATAATCCATACCAAGCAGTTACTTTTTTGGAATGCATTGGATGCTTTTAGATCTCATGTAGATTTGTATCGTCTCATAATTTGTTTAGCTGATGGATCCATTCATACAGAAATGAGTGTCCATTGTCACCACCTATGGTCATTTGACAAAACAAACTGAATTAATGGCAACACTATGGCTGTCAAACTTTGATAGTCCCTTTTCGAAGACCCGATAGAATACAGCTTTGAATTAATCTAAACGATATATTTGCTTAAACAATTCCTCTAAATTAAGGTCGCGAAGAGAAAATGAAAAATTAGGTAAATGTCATAATTATTTTGGTATAAAATTTTATCTTTATTGTGCTAAAATAAGCACACACACACACACGTACATAAAATTGGTACTTTTCGAGCGTAAATTCTTTGAATTGAAAATTTGTTTAGCAGAGGCATTATTCATTTTCATTTTTCTTTAGAATTATAGGAACGTGTTAGAACGTGCAGACGGTTAGAAGTAAACATTCAGTAAACAAATTAAATATTTCTCAAGAAATGTGCAATAAATTATTTAAAATAATTACGGTGTGTTGATGAATTTTAATTAAAATAAAAATTAAATCTTACAATTTTGTTTTTTTTTTTTAATTTCAATAAATTTTTTTTTTTTTTTTGAAAGATTCTTCTAGTGTCTGCACAAATAAGTGTTTCCAATTTGGTAGGAAAGTGCAATCAATGTTTTGCCAATAGTAAGATTGCCTGTATAGATGAGAAGCATTTTTCGACTTGTTTTGAGGGCTCACCCACTGCCACCATTACAAAATGCCCGGGTGAACGTTTTTGCACCGAAGATGTTTTGATTTGCCACACTATGGAGGAAGGCTACACCCCATCTTGTTATCATAATTATTGTGGTGATTGTACGGTTAGTAATGGAATTTTTACTTGCCTGGATGAAACGACATATGGGTATTGTTTTGGTGGAACAACTCCCCTTCCGGGTGCCGTACGTTCATGTCCTCCAGGCTTTGTGTGTAATTATAATTCACGCGAAGTCTGTGTGCCGGAAAATAAAAATCAGGTGAATATGGGATATTTCACATGTATTTCCGTAATATTTGAATCATTAAGGATGGAGAACGTTAATTCAAAATATTCAAAATATGAGAACAAAAAAAAAAAACCTGCGTCAATAGGTTTGAATTTACTCTTCTGCACTTTACAATTTCTGTACAATACCTACGGTTTGGTATTGGAGAAATAGAAAACAAATAGTTTTTTTTTCTCAAATACGATATCAAGTCATAAATAGTTTACAATAACGAACGGTTGTAAAGTTCTACACACTGAGACAGTTGTATGGCTATCGTGTAGCGATATACATAGTACATAACAGATATACATACGTACATGTTAGTGATCCAATTTACCATATTTTCGTATTAATTAGCTATGATTACAAAAATATGAACAGAACACGTTAGTAAGAGACACATACATACATATAATCTCTTGTAAGATATTTAATGCTAAAAGCCTCCAGCATCAATCGAATAAATACTGCATTAATTGTCAGAATGTAGAAGAGATAGGAAATATGAATAAATTTCTGAATGGATGAAGAACCTAACGAACGTAAAATGTTAGTTTAAGGTGATCTACAATACTATCATAGTAATTGTGGGATTAAAATTCCTTTATACGGAATTGATCTTAACTTATCAAGAACTGAATCAATAATTTATTGTGATTTAAATGGCTTAAGGGAAGTAGTGGTCTAAATGGGCTCCTCATCTGTTTAAGTCCTTCTTTCAATATGTACTGTAATCTTGTATTTATTTTTAAATTATTGTAGCCTTCTTGCAGCGGCCAGACAACAACTACTGATTCAAGTGCTACAGATACCACAGAAACCAGCACTATAACAACTGGTTCCACAATCGACTTTACGACAACTACAGAAACAACAAGTGATATAACAAGTACTACAACAAATGGTGAAACTGAACTGACAACAGACTCAACCACAGAAGTAGCTACAACTACAGAAATATCTACCACAGATTCTATTACAACTACAGAAATATCTGCACCTGTGACAACCACAACCACAGAGATACCAACTACTGAAACTACTATACCTACTACAGAAATATCTACTACAGATTCAACTACAACTACAGAAATATCTACACCTGAAACCAGTACAACCACAGAGATACCAACTACTGGAACTACAATACCTACAATAGAAATATCTACTACAGATTCAACTACAACTACAGAAATATCTACATCTGAAACTACCACAACCACAGAGATACCAACTACTGAAACCTCTATACCTACTACAGAAATGTCTACTACAGATTCAACTACAACTACAGAAATATCTACTCCTGAAACCAGTACAACCACAGAGATACCAACAACATTAACTACCCCAACTACAGAAATTCCAACCACACAAACTACCACAAGTACAGAGAGTACAACGCTACCAACGACTACAACAAGCGAAATAACAACGACAACTACAGAAATATCGACTACACAAACTACAACATCTACCGAAACGTCAATACCAACTACGACAGCACCTCCACGTGATGCCCAAACGATTTGCGGCGAAATCGGCATGGTGGGCAACTTTAAATCCGATGATCCAACATGCCGACAGTAAGTTATTCGTATTTAAAATGAAGTTATTTATATATGTGTGTTTAATTAATTCATGTTTTTATTTATTTTGTTTTTTTAGATATGTCTATTGTTATCCGTTATCGGGCCAATATTTGGGCTGGTTTTACTACTGTGATGGTTATTTTAATGACGCAACCAAAAAATGTCAAAAGGAAAGACCTTTAGATTGCGAAGCATATTAAGGCATGTGAAGAGTATCTACAAACAATCATTCGGCTTATGGGGCAAACACATTTTATTGGCACGGCTATAATACATTCCTGCAGGGCAGGTTTTCAAAAGTCCAAGACGTTTCTCAATCAATGTGTAGCATACCACAAAACTGCAAATAAAAAATAACGATAACGAGTATTGTATTCAAAATTATTTTTGTTGTATAAATACGTTTTTCAATTATTAAAATTACTGAGCCGCATGCCAGTTTACAATTAGTTGTATTACAACGAATATTTTATTTGCTGTTTATCTCGGTACTTTTGTACTTAATATCTCAATTTTACAATTTGTTTCTCTCAGGCATAAAGATCAGCAATTTCAGGAATAAATAAACATATTTGTGACATAATTAAACAATTTATAATCACGCGATTAATAGAACTTACCTGTTGCAGGATTTGTCACACTCATTTGGCATTGTAGCTTCAACATGTTCCCTACACAACTGATTAATATCAACACAGTCTCCTTGTGTTTGATGAATCACGACGAGAATCAAACACTGAAACACAAACAACATTTCTCTAATTGTTCAGTTTCATTACAATTAAAATTCTCTTACCAATAACGAAACAAATTTCAACATGATACTGTTTTTCATTTTTAATTTCAGTTAACTCTTCAAAGGCTTCTTCGAAATGCTTCACAAGTTAACTTAACATTTCAATTTATAGGAAGACATAAGGGTCATAAACTATTATTACCTTCACATTAATACAAATTACAGACGAGAATACGAAAATAGCATAAATCGTAGACGACAATGATTGCACTCGCACCCACTGTTTTGTTTTTTTATGAACTAAAGATAAGTATATCTGTACGCTACCACAGGTATTTTCCCGGATCGATTATTTGGTCTCTAATGAAAATGTTTTCTTTTTCTCCGGGGTTTTATCCTAGATTGCTCGAGTTTGTGTGTCCCTTAGTAACTATTTAGATATAATAATGGTTTGACCTGGGTTAAATTTAAGAAGAAACTGCTACAACAATTTCATTTTAGTGTAAAGCAATTAGTAAAAAGACGAGTAATATCCTAATCGGAGAGGGTTTTGTTTAGTTTAAGTAAATGGGGCCCACTTCAAAATCATGCAATCAAATCATTGCAATGATTTGATAAATACCTGAACCTTATTATGTCAAATACTTACTTGATCTATCCATGATATCACTTATCCAAACTGTGTGAATTGCTGTATTGTATTTGGATTGTATTATACAATTTCATGCCTTGATATAAATAGGGTATTTAAAGTTCGTACTTATTCAACTTATGCTTCAGAACGACGCTATTTAATCATTTCACAGCACACATTTCTGTACATAGATTTTATTGCAATAATTATCTTTTTTATGGCACGAAAGCATGCTCATTAAATAACAAATAAATATAAACATCGACGATTTATATCATATAGATATCATAGATATCATAGATATCGAGGTACAACTTTATTTGGATCCAATAAAAATTTGGGTGAAGCTATTTTATAAAATATTTAAATTGTTTATTTGTCTTGTTTTTATTTATTCAAATCAAGGAGGTGGTAATTTAATTAATTGTTTTAATTAACAGGCGCAATGCTGGCAGTTATATTCATTTACTTGTCGTATCATTTAATGGATCGCGAACACATTAATTTAACACTTCAAGACCTTTCCTATTAGAATTTGCTTAGTTTTCGTAACTGTTATCATTATGTAGAATTTATTGAATATCGAATCATCAAATCTAAATTGGATCCTATTTACAGTAAATGTTGATAATTTGATAATAAAATAGGTAGTAACTTTGCCTATTCCTGCCGTTGAAGCGAAGCTGTTGTATTCCTAACTCTCACAACAGAATTTAATCCGATCAGAACATTGGTTTCTCATCAACTCATATCTTGCGTTTAAATTTACGTTTTTAGGGCAATTATTACAACTTGCCGTTAACTAAAGGAAGGATTTTAACGGGCAGATAAATTGTTTTTCATTATTAAAGGTGGACAATAAGATAGAAGTGAGCGTTAGGCTAAAGGGCACTGCCATATCTTTGAAAAAGTTAATTTTATTTTTAAGTTGTAATATCGAAAGTAAGTTAAAGGTAACTGTACAGTTCCCTTTAGCTAAAGGTTCCTTTAACTAAACCCAAGGTTAAGTTGTAATAATGGCCCTTGGTGTCTCCTTTTAACTCGTATCGGCTTACATTTCTATACTATACATATCAAAACAAAATATTTCTTTTTCTTCGTTGAAATTCCTTTATATCTGTAATAAAAAAAACTCTCATCCCTAATAGAAAAAGATTGTATTATTCGCCATTGACAAATAATGGTTGCCTTTACTAAAAGGTGGATAAATACGAGCTTTCCAGCGTCAGAAGTGCTACTTTCTTTCGATCAGCATAGTCAGTTTGACGTTGTCCTAATGGAAACAACAGACAATCCCTTGCTTGGACAACTTCACGATGCCTTAACTGATGACCCACTTTCATCTACAGATATCATTGGTTTCAGAAATGAATGACAAACAAAAAGTCGTCAAACAATCCTTTGTTTTCTAACGCAATCGCGATTATTAAAATTTAAATTGAAGCCAAAATTAATAATAATTAGCGGACATTCTAATAAAATTTAAAATAAAGAAAAAAAATGTTTGCAAGGTATTTAAAAATAAATATTTCATGTATTTGGGCAGTAAGAAGTATCAGGTAAAAATCAAACACATACATCTGGTTTTGATAGAGTGCAAAATTGAGCTCCAGGTGGAAAATATTGGTTCTCGGGACAAGTCATCAGTCTTCCAAGTAAAGTGTCTCCTATTTGATAGCAAAGAACGTATCTGTAACAAGAATAATAAATATTCAATTAGTAAAATTTTTATTTTGCCTATCCAATTGTAATTAGAGCAACTATAGCATTTAATTTTATTATTTAATATTTTACTAAAGTTTTGCAATTGCAAAACTTTGCCTCTGGTCCCAGAAACTTTGAACCGGAGGCTTTTTAAATTATTATTGACAGTTTTGCAATCATTTGCAATTAAAGCAGACACAAATAATTCATATGAGTATATATGTTTAAACGTAACTGGCTATCTATTTTAAGACCATTGTATTGTAGTTTACAAATATAATAAGATAAATCACCATCTTCTTCGTTACACTTCCAGTGACTAACATACGGTTATAATACGCAGTAGGTTAGGTTAGAGGACGTGTACTTGTCAATTAAGACAATACGCAGTAACTCATTCAATTATAAATATCATTACAGTCTTGCATATAATAGGTTATAGCAACATCAATTCCATTTCATTTTTAATCGTTAGAATCTCTTCGATCACGGATTCAGTATTCATTTGATTTTCTCAAAGTTGTTACTCAGTTTTGTTTCCATTGAATCATAGCAAAAATTGTTGTAGGTAACCTCCTTTGACCCAGACGGAATGATATTCAATGTTAAAGTTGTTGGTATTGGAAAAGAAATGTGCATATCAGACTGAGCTGTCGCCATAGGCTAGTGGCTAGTGTATTGATTTATTAAAGGGCTGTAATGCCCAGTAATGTATGTACGTATGGGCTTCGAAAATAATATTCCATTATTGCAAATCATTCTCATCATCACAATTTAACGACGAGGAAGAGTTACAAAGGAGGTAGTAACTGTCTAAACCTTAGCTGGTTAAGGTTGAGGACCCTGGACGTGGGCTTTTTCAAGGGTTTAAATTCTTTGTCGAGTGCCAACATTAAGGCTCTCCCATAGATTGATTATTAGTTTGAGCTGGTTGAGAAGTGCTTGGGCTTAGTTGCACTCTCTTGTGTGTTTGTGGTCGCGTATTATCCCTACATTCCCTTTATTCTCCCTTTCCTACTTCCTCTTCTCTTCTCTACCTCCTCTGTTATCCCCTCTCCTTTAGGACGTAGTACAATGGGTCTACTTGACCTCTGAATACTGTACTTGTCTCAATAGTTAGTACGCGTCCTCTAAACTAAATCTAAACCTATCGCGATTTAATACTTACGTACGACATGTTGGATCACCCACAAAATAGGAGCCCTTAGCACCGATTTGTTCACAAGCAAAATTAGGATCTAACGGCTTAGGGGTAGTTGTTGTCGGTATGGTAGAAGGTTCTTCCGTAGTGTTTATTTCCTCTGTTGTAACTGTCGTAGGGCTTGTTGAGCCTACTGTGGACTCTGGCGTTGTTTCTGTTGTTGGGATTATTGTTGTTGTTGTTTCTTCAGTTGTCGTTATACAACTAGGCTATAAGTTATCAATTCATTTTGTTACAATGTATGTTTTTTTAAATTTAATTTCTAATTTAATTGCTAACGTTACCTTCGTTAAATAACTTTCAGTACAAAAACCTTTTTTACTGTAAATATCACAGACAGTATCAACTGGACAATAGGAAACATCGGATCCTTCAATGGGCCTATCTTCGCCATAGCAAAATGCAATTGTTGTTTCGTTGATGCAGGCATACAACTTATTTTCACTGCATACACCACACAAGTAGGTGTCTCTTATACAAGAAGGTGTCGCTTTGGGTACACATATGTAAGGATCGGAGGTGCACATATGATTCTCGGGACATGTTATATAGTCGGCGGTAGCGGTTCCTAAGGAAGTAAATAAATTTTATCAGAAAAAAGATATTTTATTAATGTCTTCTTATGACCATTACCATTAACGCACAGAGAATATTCATTTTCCTTTGAACAGGCAACTCGATTTGAATTTTGACACACGTTACATTCACTTTGAACATGAATAATACAAATTAGAAAAACTATCTGGAAAATTTTAAATTTAATTTATATAAAATATTAAGAAACAAAATATTCGTTTAATGTTTATTTACCAATTTCGTTATTAAAGATCTCATTTTGGCAATACACTTTAAATGTTGTACTGGTAAATGCGTAAAAAAAGAGGAATGAAGGTGCAATAACAAGCTTTTCTTAAAACGTTTCAATCTAAATTATTTCCGATAACATATGCGATGTATCTTTTAATATAAATGCTATGATTTTTATCTGATTATGTCGTTTGCTTATCTTTATGATTTCCTGAAAAAAAGTTTCGTACCATTAAAAAAATAAAGACAGTAAAACACTCAAATCTTAATGATATATGTCAGTACATACCCGTAAGAAGTACGTGTAGATCTGGATAGAGTTGACTAGAGATATTCATACTATTGCTTTATAACATATAATAGTTGATCGATAATTTTACATACATAATTGGTCATTACAACCCTTCAGACAAGATTACGACCTAGTTTCTCACACCACTTATATTGTGTGCGTTAATTTTATACATGAGTGGCGGGACGTACAGTTTAAAGTCGACTCCGAATGACAGACTTTTTTTTGAGAATCTTTTTCATGGCAATTTTATTTACTCTCAGAGTTTTTGCCGGAAATCTGCTGAGAGGAAGTCGCCGAAGAAATACTTTTTGTATTTTGTTTTGATGTCTGGCCTGGGGCTCGAACACTGGCTTTTCGTCTAATAAGCCAATACACTACCTATTAGACTATGCCGGCTTCATCGATAATTTGCTCAACGGAAATAATAAAAATACTAGGAAATAAATAAAATATAATTTAATTAACGAGCTGAAGATGGTTTGGGTGCCCTCGGTGTGGCGGAATTTAGACAACTTTCAAAAAAGAAGCGCATGCCTCTGAAAACAAAGATATCAACGACGCGGTGTATAGCTGTCCAAGTTTATTAGTCAAAAATAACGGTGTGATGAGTGTTCATTTTAAAACGAACATAAGAGTGAAACAAAAATGTCCACTATGCCCAATTTCATTTGTTTCTAAAAGAGGAGGAATAGTTTGAATCTCCAATGCCACCCGGAAGACTTAGACGTAGGAGACGGTATTTGTTTTATATTACACACATTACATTACAAGTTTAACGGCAGTTAAAGGGAACTTTAAAGTTAAAGTTAAAGTTAACTTTACAGTTCCCTTTAACTGCCGTTAAACTTAGTTTAGTTAAAGGTAACTTTAGCTAAAGAGAACTGTAAAGTTAAACGAACAGGACGAAGTCATTAAGCTTGTCCTGTTGGATCTCAAAAGTTAGTTAGTTGGATCTTTAAAGTTAAAGTTAACTTTACAGTTCCCTTTAACTTATTTTCGTTATTACAACTTACTGATAAAATAAAATTAACTTTTTAAAAAATATGGTCGATAAAACTGTTCAATTAAACAAGTTTTTTAAACTCAGTGGCAAAGAATGGCCTCACTTTTTGTTGTTGTGTGTCCTCATTTGGTTTATATTTGAGGTTGCCATATTGAAAATAATATATAATATGGCAAGTTCTTACATAAAGTGAACTTTAAAAGTTAAAGTTAGGATGATACTCCCTTTAGCTTAACGCACACTTCTATATTATTGTCCGCTTATAATAATGAAAAACAATTTATCTGCCCGTTAAAATCCTCCCTTTAGTTAACGGCAAATTATAATAATGGTGTTAGGATGTTAACCTCATAATAAATAACATGGTTGAGGACCAAAACTGATTTTGCATTTAGCTAGCTTGGGTGTTGTATGTAAGTAAACGCAGATGTAGAAGAAAATCTGAATAAAAGGCATAATAAGAACAGATTGACATACAATGCAAGCGTCAAATCAATATTATTCTCGAAGTGTAGCACGGCACGTTTCCAACTCAATGGTGCAAAATAACGAACTTGTAGTTCTAAAATGTACATAAAATGTATGTAAATGTAATAGTAAACGAGAAATCTATAAATCTACAAGAAAATGAAAGTGGACACTAAGTCACACACTAAGAAATTATTCCATAACAATAGCAAATCAAATAATGTTTCATTTATTTTTGTAGGAGTTCTTTTTATAATAATAAAAAATAAGTCATTGGTGTAGACGTACTTTTGACGCTGTCTGTATACATATGTAGCTAGATAATATCAAACGACAATTAATTTAAAATCCGATTAATAACGAATTGATAAAATTAAGATATCATAGGTATATCTGATAATCTGATTCTATCGGTAGTACTATCACTTTCAAAATGTGTCATGTCTTTTAACGCTTCAAACAATATAATATTGTTAAGAAACATATAATTATTAATAAATAAAAGCGTATCCAATGCGTAAAAACTTTACTAGAAATAAACAAAATGTGAATCATAATGAAATCCTTTCATGTATACAACAATGATGATATTATATACGTTAAACTCAATTTTTTTTATCTGATATAAGTAATGAAGTCGCCGTAGTCTAGTAGGTAGTGTGTTGGCTTATTAGACGTAAGGCCCCGGCTTCAAACCCCAGGTCAGACATCAAATCGAAAATATGAAAAAATATTACTTCGGTGACTTCCTCTCAGCAGATTTCTGGCAAAAACTCTGTGAGTAAATATGAATGCCATGAAGGGTTTCTCAAAAAATCTGTCATTCGGAGTCGACTTTAAACTGTACGTCCCGCCACTCATGTATAAAATTAACGCACACAACATAAGTGGTGTGAGAAACTAGGTCGTATTTCTGACTGTAGTGTTGTAATGACCAATTATATATGTATATTAGTATGTATAGACAAAACGTATTCAAAATTAAATCAATACTTTTGAAATTTTTATCAATAATTTATTATTGTACAATAAAATTAAACGCATATATCAGGTTTATTTGATGCACACTTATCTGCACCGGGTGGAAAGTATTGACCACTTGGACAGGCCTTTTTCAATCCATAAATTTTACCTGACATCATATAACAAACAATGAATCTGTAATGGAAACAAATAAAATTACGTCTATTTTTGATTTTTCCAAACTTAATATTTAAAACCTACGAAGTACATGTCGGATCATCAGCATAAAACGAACCAGTGGTTCCGGCGTCCGTACATATTGTATTTGGATCACGGGGTTTTGAAGGAGTTTCAGTTGTAGTGGTTGTTGTTGTCGATTCTGTGGTAGTGGTAGAGGTTGTGGTTGTTGGCTCTGTAGTGGTGGTAGTTGTACTAGTAGTTGTTGGCTCTGTAGTGGTGGTAGTTGTACTAGTACTTGTCGGTTCTGTAGTGGTGGTAGTCGTTGTTGGTTCCGTTGTAGTAGTTGGTTCCGTAGTGGTCGTTGTTGTTGTGGGTTCTGTAGTAGTGGTTGACGTTGAAGTTTCTGTTGTAGGTGTAGTTATTAATTCCGTTGTTGTAGTTGTGATTGCCGTAGTTGTTGGTTCTATTGTAGTGGTTGTAGTTGTTGGTTCTTTTGTGGTTGTTGTAGAAATTATAGTTGTAGGCAATGTTGTAGTTGTTGGTTTATTTGTTACTTCAGTAGTGATTCCTTCCATATCATCCTCTATTTCGGTTACACAACTCGGCTAAATATTTAAACATTATTTTTTGGTTTTTTAAAACGTCTTTTTTATCTTATATTTTAATTTTAACATTACCTTAACCAAATAACGTTCTGTACAAAAACCCTTCGTACTGTATATATCGCAGACAGTATCTCCCAAACAATACGATACATCAGCACCTTCTACGGGTTTATCTTGGCCATAGCAAAAAGCAATAGTAGTTTCATTAACACATGCGTACACTTTATTGTCACTGCATACTCCACATAGATTTTTATTTTGAGTACAACTGGGCTCCTTTTGATGTCGAGGATAACACACGTATGGACCGTCCGTGCAGACATGATTTTCGGGACATGTTATAAAATCTTTAGTGGGTATATCTTAAAAATGCAGTTTTAAAGTAAAACATTACTACTTCATTGCGCCAAAAGTTTTATTTTTTTTTTACTAATTACCATTAATACATAAGGAATATACATTTTCTTCATGACAGACCACGAAATTACTGCGCTGGCAAACATTACATTCGCCTTGAATACTAGTAGTACAAATCCATAGAATTATCTGTTGTAAAATATACACACATTTGTAATCGAATGGAGTTATTTATTTTTCATTAAAACTAAATATATTTACCAAAGTTTTTACAAATATCTGCATTACTGTCTTTTTGTAAGTGTTGGCAAAATAAATTAACGAGTATCTTTGAAAGCAACACAATTAGATATAATCCAAATTGAAAATTCATCCTATCTTTTATAATCATATTTTTTTGTTTATCTAATTTCTGTCAGTCAATTATCTTTATGATTTCTTTCATGTACACACATATATATGTGTGTAATATAATAGTCTCTTAGTTTTTATTATTATATACATATGTACATACATATGTATGTAGGTACATAAGAGTACAATTCTATGGTACAATGAAAATTGTACGAATTCTTCAAATGTGTAATAAATTAAAGGTGATAAATAGTTGTCAATTACGTAAATAAATAGGTTAATAAAAGCACATAAGCATGTCAAATTTTCCAAAAGAATAAGCTAAAGTCTTCAATCCGCCACCAGTAATTTAAACTGAATTAAGTTAGAAAAGACAATTACCGCTAAAGAGGTACACGGTATGCGATTTTATAAACATAATTTTTTTATTTATATTTAGTAGGTATAATCGTTATTTATTTATTTATTCATTTTAAAATTAATTTTGTAATCGTAATTATAATTAAACTTAAACTATTCTATTTAAACAATACAACAATAATATTTCAAGTTATTTTTATTATAATTTTCTTTTTGTTTTTAATTTGTTTCATTACCAACTGATCTTTATTGTATAAGTTTTAATTTTAGCTTAAAATCTAAATAAACTAAGAAAACATTTCAAACAAATAAATAAAAAATTAAAATAAAAAATAAAAATTAAAAAATAAAAATGTACGTCAAAAACAAAAAAAAAAAAAGATTAAATACAACATGATTCAGATTAAATTTCAATATTATTTTGTAATTGCAAATGTTATACATAATAAACGATAACAATAATTGTATCAAATATCTATGTATGTATGTATGCATGTATGAATGTTAATTTCGCATTTGTTTCGTTAAAAAGTGTTATTCAATAATCAATTGTAAAAAAATAAAATACTTCTTCTCTTTACTGTTTACTAAGTAATTGGCGTTTTTTCTTTTGCTTAGATAATCATTTCCTTTGCCTCTTCGTTTGTTTTTGTTTTGTCTAAATATTGATAAATATTTTGTTAGATTCTAACGCTGTTATTATTATTAACATCTCCCTCGTCAGTTCATAGTGTAAACCACATGATAAACTGTAAAAGTTTGTATAAATTGACAATGAGAAACTTCCATTTCTTTTCGCTGGTTTTACGTCGATTTGGCACCAAACTCGGATAGTGTATTGGTTTTGATATGTGACAGTTGGTAATTACAGTGCCACCAGGATAGGTAACTGATACAGCGTCACCATGTTTGACGCCATCACAGTCTGTCATGTCTAGAGTTTTATTGAAACAAATGCGAATCTCTTCCAGATAGCTGACATCATTTTTACTGTCGTACAGACAGTGTATGGAGGGGTTCTTGCCCAAACCATTTACTAGAGCTGCATGTAAGGCCACTACTGTATTATTCGAATCAGGATGTATGCCGGCACTGCCTAAGATATTCGAAAGCAAAAAGTCTTCACGCCAATTAATACCTTGGCCAAAATATTTCAACTCATTGTTCAATTCTTCCAATGTAGCAGCACATGTGCCATGCTTTAGCCATTCATGTTTCCACAGCCAGTTGCCTTTTGATTCACCATCAATATCCGGCCAATATTCATTTAGATTATCCTTTATCTCTTCCAATTGATTAACATCAAAGTTGGCCGTTTTGTTGCAGAAGGATGGACCAAAATGGCCTAACTTTGTTGGCCACAAACCGTGTATCGTCCAAAATTCTTTAGTCGTAGGTAAATTGCACTCATGTTTTTTATCTTCCTCTCTCCAGTGATAGCACGTAGTGACGGGCCATTGCTGTGTAAATATCAACAAATCCCACTCATAATCGCCACCATTTTCACGTTCACTTAATTCGACATCTAAATCGTCTCGATATTCTGAAGAGCTTTCATCCGAAAAAAATATATTCTGTTTAATCTCTCTCAGAAGACTTAAAGTTTCTGGTGATATATCATCATTATTAATGGATGCACTGAAATCGAATAAGAAATACAAATTATTTACATTCGATTATTAATCAATTAATTATATATAGTACGATCAGCGAAATTAATTTTGTGCGGCAATTTTTTAAAGTGCAAAAGAGATAATCTTTTGTTTTTTTTTGGATGTTGCACGTAAAACGAATCCAATAAAATTTAAATTTTGTGGGTGAGTAAGCTTTATGAGCGTATAATATGAGAAGATAATGTTTTATTGGTGATCATAAATTCAGAAGAAAACTTTCAAAATATTTGTTTCATAACAACAATTACTTTCGGCATACGTATTATGTACATAGGCTTTTAATTATTTATCTCTAAGTCACTATAACAGTGGACAGCAAAAGTGTTAGTACGGCAACATAATTTGACAAAAAAATCTTAATACTCTTGCACAAAGTCCCGATATGACTTCAAGAGAGTATTTAGGAGATCATTTGAAAGAACGGTTACGTAATCGCTAACCTCAAACAAAAGTAAACCGAAAAACGTATTCATGGTGCCATTAGAAAATATTAAACAAAATTTGTACATTCAATTCCAAATGGGTTAATTCCAATGGGTGCTTGACCTTAAGGAATATTCTACTAAATACAAGGAATAACATTTTCATATATTAGGCCTTTGAATTTTACATTTCCTCAGGCTTTTCTTTGGGGGTACCTATGGAGTCATCTGAAACTTTTCCTTATTTCTCTCTTGTTTTATGAAAAACATTAAAAATTGTGTGTGTTATAATAAAACAGAAGTAAATGTATAAACTATAAATTTGTATACAAACTTTTGGCAAAAATTCATGGAATTGCTAAAATATATTGCCGTACTAAGATTTTTGCTATCCACTGTATATAGTAGAAACGATGAAGTTGATTCGTGATCTTTTAATTTACCTTAACAATGTTTCTTGACATTTTCTGACACAATACTTTTAGAAGTACATATTTTACACGCATTATTTATCAATAATGAAATATTTCTAGTTGTTTTCATTTTTTATGATTATTTTTTGCTATTATTGTTTTTGTTGACCGTTATTGTAATATTAGAACAAAGAAAAATAAATAATATATTTTTAATTTTTTTTATTATTATTTTCTAATAACTGATAAGTTAGTCACCGACATAGAGCCTCTTTAATTGGGGCATTTTATTGAGTTTCAGTTTCAAAAACTTTGAAATAAATTTGAAGAAATTTGATCCTGGTTGCAGAACTTGTTATTAAAATTTTGAGGCTTGCAGGGATAATACAAGTGCATGCCATATTTCATTGTAAGAATTGTGACTCGAATTTGTGTTATTTATAAAGAATTCAAATTAAAATTTTTCTGATGCTTGATGGCACTTATTTTGATGTTTCTTGGTTTGTTTAGTTTATTTCAAAACTAACATGGACTGACAAGACTTTTAACCAATGTACCAGACCGTACTTTTCTAAAGGTTTTTGGTGCCCTAAATCCGAATCCCTATGTTATCCCAACCTAAATGTTCAAAAACCACAGATTGTTTCAAGATTAAAAGTATTGTCAGCTGGTGATCCAAACGTGTATAGTCAGAAATCGTATTTTTTGCAGGTCGGATTCGGATTTAACGCATCAAACCCCCCTGAAAAAGTATGGTCTGGGCTACTCATTGTTTGAAATTTTGTCGGTTTGTTATACAAATACAATCAAATTAAACTTTAAGTTTCAAACTGAAAAACTGTTAAACTTTTAAGAAACATAGAAAGAAATATTCAATACAATTTTGCCTTAAAATGTAAGAGAAGCAAACTGCAATTCTGTATAAAGAAGACAATTGTATTTAATAATGAAATATACAACGTAATCAAATGTAATAATTTTCTATATTACGATGAAAAAGTTTTATTTGACAAATAATACATAACAGCTCTCTGAAAAGACCACTTGTATTGTATGTACGGTAGTTGATTTAATTGTAAATTGTTTTGGATGAGTCTTGTTTTTTTTTTGTTCCATACAAAAGGTGCATTCAGACAGATAGTCAGGTTTTTATATTTGCAATAATTTTTTCTGTTTCTGGTTTGTTTATCTATTGACATCATACAGGTCTCTCTACTGTCTTTGCAATAACCGACCGTCTTCTCTAACCTCCTCCCCTTTTTCCCCATCCAGTACATTCACCATGACATTACTAAACAGTACGTATAGTATAATGTGTATTACTTACCAAAAGACTAATGAACAGGAAAATAAAGACACCGTGGTGTATATGATGATGAAAATCTTCCAGAATTTTCTTAACATTTTTTGAATGTATGGTTGTATGTATCAAAAATAAAAGATTTGTTATACGTTCTCTACTGATTATGATTGTTGTTATGGATAAACAAATTGCTTAAAACATTTTACGCAATTATTACTTGTCATCAGTTTTTCTCTTATTCTTTCATTTATTTTTAATATTCAACTTGAAAACATTATTTCTTTTCCTAAGCAATTAATTATTTTTCATTGCACACTTTCTTTCTTCTAAAAAAAAAAGAAGAAAACTTAGTAACAAACAAAAATTTGTTAATTAAGTTTTTTAATGTTTTTATGCAACAACTAAAAACAGTGCTCCCTCCTCCAATCTCGTACAAAAATTACGATTATTTGTTTTCGATTAGATTATATGTTGTTGTTTTCAATTAAGTTCACACAAAACGTTTGTGAAATGATATAAATTTTTGTTTTTTAAATATGCAAAATATTATTTGTTTGTTTATTTTCAAAACAGCTTATTATTTATTGTTTTATTTTTTTATTAATAACAATTTGTTTTTGTATTAATTTTTCTATTGTTTGCGTCCGATATAGATAATAATAAAATTTATAAATTTAGTTAGTTGCTTCTTCTTATCCGCTATTACGACTGAATTTATTCATTTTGTGGACTGGTAAAAAGAAAGAAATATTTGCGTTTGTGTTATTTTTTTTTACTTTTCTGCTTTATTGTTATTTTCGTTTATATTGTGTTTTTTATAAACAGGCAAAGAGAAAAAAGCATGTTAAACTGCTGTCTCTGCTCTTTCTATTTTTTTTTGTGGTATTGTTTTGGCTTTGTTCTGTGTTTTTAGTATTTTCTTTTCAGCTTTATTTTCGTTCAATTATTTTGTTTTTGCTTTTTAGTGCCGCTCTAATATCAACACTAAATTGTCTGCAGAGCAGACATATTAGTAGCAACAGTGTTGGTACTTACTACATACCATACCATATCAGAGTTTTAGGTTTCTTTTTCTAACACTGTGGTTGGTGTGATGTGATTGATGGTAATGGTACTTTTTCCAAGGTACTTTTAAATTAGCTATGTTACACCAAATTTAAAAACACTTAAATAAGTTCGTGTTGGCAGCACTGGTGTGTTTTGCTATTTAGTTATTTCTCCACTAAATGAGATTAATTATCCTAAGTCCAGACACACACATCACATGCAGTTGGTAATGCAGTGAATAGTGATAACCAAGGATGTAGGTGAATGTCTCCACTGACAGAGGTGAAAATTACTTATTCTAGACACACACCTTACAAATCATGATGTGAAGTACATGGAGTTATGGTAATACAGTACCATTTCGAATAACGGCACTTTGGTGAGTTTCGTTTTATTCACCACACCGGCTAAATTCACCACACTCTGTAAAAACTCACCATACTGGAAACTCACCACACACATACTTCAAAAAAAATTTCGTCCTCCCGCGTTTTTTACGGGAGGGGGCCGGGCTAACGAAACTTTTTTTCTTTACATTTTCGATTCTCCCCGGACCTGGGGGGCCCCGGACCTGGGGGGGGTGGGTGTTGTGGGTTGAACCACGTCGCAGCGTTTGTTCGTCAAGGGTCGTGGCAGCGAGGAGGGAGGGGGGTGTGGTGGGTGTGTGTTGTGTGTGTGTGTGGGTTTTTTTGGTCGGCAAGGCGGCCTTTTTCCGACATTTTTACAAATTTTACTTTTTGCCTGACCTGGGGTTGAACCGTCGTGGCTTTGCGTCAACACACACTAGACAGACAGACCACATAAGTTCGCTAAGCAAACAGGTTTAAAGTTTTACTTAAATAAAGCAAACCGGAAACGGAAAAAGAATGTGCGAATTTTTTTGAACAAAGAACAAAACCGTCAGTGTTGCCAGCAACGGAAAAATATTCAGTTTTGCAAACAAACAAATAATTATCAACAGAGGGAGAGAGAATGTTTTCTAACTCCTCCCACAAATTGATCGAAACTTTCTCTTAGAAAAGAAGAGTGAGTGTGTGTGTGTGAGTGAGTGAGTTCATTATTTATCGAAGGATAACGGAATTAATGAAAAAAAAATAAACTTAAAAACCGGGAGATGAAAACAAAATGAACGAAAGAAGAAGAAAAAAGCAAAAACAAACATAATTTTTTTGCTTTCTTCCCCAGGAAAATTTAAATAAAATTTAAATAAAAAATTTTTAATCAGCTATACATACATACATAATAAATAAATCAAAATAGGAAAATTCATAGTTTTTTTTTATCCTAAATATTAAATGAAAAAATTCAGATATCGATTCCAATATGGAATGGAATTAATGAATGAAGCCATGAATGAATGAAGCCATTCACATAAATGAATACGCTGGTTAAGGCGGCCAAAAAGGGACGTTAGAAACGAACCACTTCGCAAGAGTGGAATTTCCTCTCTCTGACGGGATTTGCCTTCTTCGTCATAGATAAATGTCTCGATTGCATTCAACTGCTCGATGGGTGCTAGACTGGGCTGCCAGACACTTTGTTGACCTTCTTTCTCCTTGACAGTCACTTCCCCTTGGGGGGAGAGACGGCGTAACTACGGTCGGTCAATGGACCGAATTTGCCGGCTCATGCATGATGCATCCACCCATAATCGATTGATTCGATCAAACGTTGTGTTTAAATATTTGAAATTTATTTGAAAAAGTTTAAAGCGAAAATTGTTAACCAAAATGGTTCACGGCTCAAGTTATTTAAATTCACTAAAAACTCTTCTCAAACGTTTAAACTGTGGGGGAAATGTATCAAAAATATCAGAAGAAAAACGAACAGAATTTAATAAATATTTAATATCTGAAAATATCCACCTCTAAAATTATAGCCCGAAGCAAGCCAAGTGCAGTGTGGATTTTGAACCTTTTTTGAATTATTCCAGCCATTGCTGCTTGCTTATAATGAAAAAATTGCAACTCCTATTCCGAGACTTGTTTTGATGTAGAAAAAGGACTGCGGATAGACAGACAGTCACTGACCGACACTGTTGTCCGTGGTACCTTAAGTCGGCGGCCATATCTTTCATCATAAGGGCCTTCCTTCGTCACAGATAAATGTCTGGTGTCGTTGATTGCATTCAATTAACTGCTAGATGATGACTGCTAGACTGAACTGTCGAACACTTTGTTGAGCCTTCTTTCTCCTTAACACTACCCACTACTTCCCCTTGGGGGGAGACGGCGTAACTATTACGGTCGTCAATGAACCGAATGTTTTACCACCGGCTCATGCATGAAATAAAAAATAAATAAATAAAAATAAATAAAATACCCTAAAATTCTAACCCCAAGCAAGCCAAGTGGAATGAATCAATCCATCCAGCCATTGTAGCCTTAATCGTTTGGAGATGGAGAATATATGGTGGGTAGGGTAAGGTGACTTTCATTCTAAAGGGTCCTTCCTTGATGCTCATTGACGCTCGATTGATCCTCCTTACTACTACACGAGGGACAAAAATCACTCACTCTCTAAATAAATCATCTTACAGTTGGGAAAATCCTTTGCACGTTAAGAATACATTCTGGTCGTCTGTCTGTCTTCCTTGATATTGAAGCGCATAGTTTGTTTATCTCATCCTCTTTAAGTCTACCTCCTCAGTGGGGGGAATACTATTATCAGAAATTTATTTGCAGAGGTAATAAATAAATACCGCAAGGCAGTCGCAGTCAACTCGTTCGTGAGAAAGTTTGAATCCTCTGGCAATAAAAATAAATGCATCCGATAGCTTATGCTGGCACAATCGTATCCGAAAACTAAATTTCACGCTGTCAACTTGGTGCAGGGAATTTGAGCTGTCTGTCTGTCAAGCCTTCCAAAGCTGACACAATTATTTTTATTAACCGTAGATCGAGCTTTGTATCAAATGATACATTTAATTTTTTGAGACAATCAATCAACAATGATTGATTTAATTCAGAAAAAGTTAGATAAATGCCTGATATTTTTTGAATTCGTGGCTAATTTTAATGCCTTCAAATGAGCAATAAAGGAAAAATCGGATAAAAAATGGACCTATCGGGCTGGATAGCCATAGTCTTAAGACTTCCAAAACAGGTTTCCTTACGAATGAGCTTTACTTGGGACCTGAGATATAACCGTCGAAGCTAATTGATGTCTTAAAATAAGCAACAAGGGCAAAGTCGGATAAAAAATGGACCAAGTGGTGAAACGGACCCAGTGGGCTGGATAGCCATAGTCTCCAGGATTCCAAAACAGGTTTCTTTATGGTCGTGCGTTACTTGGAACCGGATATATGATAAAATTCTCTATATAAAAACGGTTAAAAATTAAATTTTAGTTAAATGGACTTAAAAATTTGAATAATTCTCATTGAGTTCATGTGCATATGTGTACAACAAAATGTCGTATTTTTCGCAAGTTGTATTTTTTTGGTAGATGACTTGCACTTATTTTCTTGTTGATGATTTGTATTTTTTTGATCGATGACTTGCATTTTTTGGTCAATGACTTGCATTTCTTGGTCGATGGCTTGCATTTTTTGGTCGATGACTTGCATTTTTCTTGGTCGATGACTTGCATTTCTTGGTCAATGAATTTTTTGGTCGATGACTTGCATTTCTTGGTCGATGACTTGCATTTCTTGGTCAGTGACTTGAATTTTTCTTAGTCGATGATTTGCATTTCGTGGTCGATGACTTGAATTTTTCTTAGACTATGATTTGCATTTCTTAGTCGATGACTTGCACTTTTCGTCGTCGCTGATTTGCATTTCTTGGTCGATGACTTGCATTTTTCTTGGTCGATGACTTGCATTTCTTGGTCGATGACTTGCATTTCTTGGTCGATGACTTGCATTTTTCTTGGTAGATGACTTGCATTTCTTAGTCAATGACTTGCATTTTTTGGTGATGACTTGCATTTTTTGGTCGATGATATACATTTTTTGATCGGTTTTCGAGTATTAACATTAGGCGACTTGGCAATGTCGTTGGAATGGAGGAGGATGCTCTGGCGAGACCGATATTTGATGCAGGCGTCTGCGGGAGTCTGCGAAGAGGAAGAGCTTGTTTGCGTTGAAAGAGCCAGATCGAGGAAGCGCTGTCATCGATTGGTGTGACCAACTGGCGTAGGGGCGCAAGAAGCAAAGACGCCTGGAAGGATGTGTTAAGGCAGACTTGCATTTTTTTGCTGCAATGTACAGCATGCCAAAAATTTTGACGTAAATTTCATAAAAGTGATAACAAAATGTAATAATGTAAAATAGTTTTATTAAAATGAATTAAAATAAATACATATTTAAAAAAAGCCTATCAATAATTTGCAAAATTCTATGAAATACAAGTATGTATCAAAAGTGATACATAAACTAGAATTATGAAGTTTTTTTAAGGCTCAATCTACGGATAAAGGATACAAGATTCCGACCTTGACCCCTCTAAGCGGGACTCCAGATTGAGATCCGAGGTTAATTAATTATCTAGGCCCATCTTCGACTCCAAACTCAAGTGAAAAACGAACCTAGTTAGGCTCAGAAAGCGACCTGCGCGCTGCCTACTGCTGCACTAGAGCAGTTGGATCCTGCCTCAACATCAAGCGCTGAATCTATTCTGCAGTCATCGATCCCATTGGAATATATGGAATAGACATAATAATTAATAATCAGACTTCTTGACAAGGTCAGAAGATCTGCATTCATTCTCATCAGGGATGTTTCTTTCGCCGCCCGTATCTCAATCTTTTCTGATAGCCAAGCTGTTCTCAGATCCCCCTCAAATGCTACCTACTACGGTCAACACTAGACTCGTTAGAGAGAGAATTGTTATAGAATTGAACTCCAAAATATTTAATTTGCTCATGTCGAGACATAATTTGTTGTGGATTTTAACAAAATGGCATGTTGTTTATTCAGTTTTATATTGTCAGGCATTTTCAAGATCTTTTGCCGAAGATTGCTGCTTAAGTTTGGAAAATTTCATAATACTTCCTTCCACTATGACTTATGGGCAGGCACTAGGTATTCCAGTTTAGATTGTATTTAGACATCGCATGCAAAAATTTACAGATACTCGAATTATTTCAATTGTGGACAGTTGAGCTGATAGATATAAAGAAGAAGAAGCATACTTAGTTACTGCAGCAGCGTTAGTATGAAATGTTTGATTATGTCTTTCGCTCTGATGAACAAAGAGTTTCTCAATCTTCTAACTTGGGTTCTTACGATTTGAATTACATTCTGGGGTAGCTATAAATTTTTCTTCACCCATATATGTACATAAAATACCATGAGACTATGTACGGCGTACATGCTTCATTCAGTGTCTCTCTTCAGTGCCTACAGGTTATGGCAAAAAAGACACGTGGAAAGAATGCGGCTCCCATCAAAAGACATTTGGTGTAGTTGTCATCTCTTGCGATGTACAGATTTAGATTATTTGGCTCTGCATTCCTTGTCAACCAACTTAACTGGGTTATCATGAATTTTTGATGAAAATTTCTTTTTCACAAAAAAAAGTATGAATGAATAAAAAAACAATTAAAAATAATGAGTAGGGAGGAATGGATGGATGAACATGGAGACCGAAAATGCCGTATAAATTGATAAATTATCACCATTTCAAAATCAACTTATCTTTCATAAGTCAACTAACTCTACTACATATGTTCTTTGTCAAATGTAATTGATTATTTTGTAAAACACTAAAATGTTGTTATCGATAAACGATGACTAAATAAATATATTTTAAATGTACGCAAATGACAATATAATCATAACATTTAATTAAATGACGAAAGATAGAAATGAATAAATAAATTAAAAAAACTATACTTAAAAACAATGGCAAAAGCTTAGGGATGATAAAAGGTGTACAACGGGAGAGAAGGTGTGGGATTGAGGAAGGGTGAAAAAAAACATGTAAATAAATGACACATGTACGATATTGGTAATAGTGGTGACAAAAAAGTAGAATGTAATCGCAAGAATTAGAGAGAGTAATTCAACAAAAAAAAATGCTTTTTGCAGGCAAATCAATCAATACGCGTAAATCCATATGAAAATAGTAGAAGAGAAAAATTATTAATTATAGTAGATGAGAAGAGGGCTGTTATTTAAATTATTGTGAATAGTAGTACTGCTTGTTCAATTATTATGTATTTGGTTCATGAATGTATTCATATTTTTCATGTAAGATAATCAATTTCTGATATAAATGATGATTATTTAACACTTAATTAATTAAGAGGAATTAATTGATTGATAGATAACGGAAGAACATATCCAGTAAACAATATTTTATTTGAATAAATGACGGCAATATACAATAAAAGTGCCAGTGATGTATGTATATGTGTGTCACCAGTGACATATAGGCTCGTACTCTTAGCACATGACAAAGTTAACATTTTACAGTTTTGTGTTTGTAAGATCAGAATGTATTTCTGCTTTCTCAAAAATATTTAATTATTTATGAACTTCAATTTGTATGTTGTATGTATTTATTATTATTTATTATATTGTATGTATGTACATATTTATTATTAGCATTTTTTAGTTAGCTTCTTATATGATTTAGTTTTATTTCTCGATTAAAGGAATTATTTGGGGTTAGCTTAAACACTAAATATTATTAATCCTGCAGAGCTTTGAAATTGCACCCGATTTACATTTTTTTGTTGCTGTCTGGAGAAATCTTACCTAACGAATCGAACGATGGTCGTCAGTTTTTGTTTAATAAAATATGCAGCGAGAACGGATACCAACCGAACCGTCGTAATTAAGTACTCAGTTCGATAACCATTTATTTAAAATTTGTGTCTGTTTCTTTTTCATCAAATATCACTCATTTTCTTAATGATATTTTAGCGTTCTTCTTCATTTCTCCACAAGTTGACAACAATGAAAATAGTATTTATATAGTATGTATGTATTATGTCTGTGCCTATCTACTATCTATTCGCATATCGCATATGATCTCTCAATTTAATATTATAATTGCAACCAATTATCATTCTCATGCCATCATTGAATGAATACAAACAACATACACATAAAAATTCAAAAAAAAAAAAAATTACAAAAGAAAAACCATTGTAAAAGAACAACTACAACCTACAATAATAACAATAAAAGAAATGTTAACGGTAAATAACAAACAATCAGTAGTTCAACAAAGGAACAGAGAATAAAAGTACCAGAATATTTTCTAACTCCTCCCACAAATTGAGAGCAAGCAATTAATTGAAACTCTCTTAGGAGAAGTTTGTTTATTTACCGAAAGGAGAATAACGCAGGCGCCTTTAATGCAGACCTTAACACCGGGAACAACATATGAAAGAAAGTAAAACAAAATGAAATGTCCTTTTAAGAAAAAGCAAAAACAAAAATAATTTTTTTTTTGGTTTTAAGGAAACGTGCCTTGAAATAAAATAAAAGTTTTTGTAACAACAATAATTTGACAAAAACGAATAAAAAGCAAAAAATTGAGTTTTTAGTATGTATGTACGTACGTACGTACTGTTGTGAGTGCGAGTGTAAGATGTACTAGTTCCTATATGTATGCCTGTTCAATTTCGTACGCCATTATGAGCTGTTTTTAAGTATTATCCTCATCATACCATTTAATAGTGTAGTGGTGTGGTATTGGCAATTATGCTACAATGCAATCTACCGTTGCCATTTTTATATTTGTATCCCTTCTCTCTCTCTCTCTCTCTGTCACTAAGAGAGTTTTTGTTGTCTTTTTTCTTTAGTTGAATTTTACTTTTGTTTTTAAGCATTAACAACCATTAGTGATGACACACACAGATGATGTTAATGATAATAAAAATGATGATAATGTTGATGCTGATGGCGCTGATGATGGTGATGGTGATGAGTGAGTGTGCCATTGGTAATGGCTACAGTTTTTCTTGAATTTAATGGCAAAAGTTCTTTTCTCCTTCTTTGTGGAGCATTTAAAATTAAAAAAAAAAAGTTTTTCACGCTCTTTTTTGCTTTCAACTTTTATTTTTATTTGTTAGGTGGTGGCAATTATGCCAAGATTAGTTCGGGACTTCTTTTTTTCTTTGAGAAATATTTTTTTTGTTTGTTGTGATAAAGACAATAAAATTTGTGTGAAAATGGAAGTAGCATTATATGTATGTGAAATGATTTTGAGTGTTTTATTATTAATATTGCTATTATTGTAGTTATTATTATCGCCATTAAGATAATTATAATAACATAGTATTTGTAGTTTAAGTTCCCCTTTTCATATCCTATTTGTACATGCTTTTTAAAACGAATTTTATCGTGGGTGTTAGACTCAAAAGAAAGTTTATATTTAGTGAATCGATTAATGATTAAATAAACTTTTAATTTTACTTTAATTAAATACACAAGGATTAAAAACAATGCCCTCTAAACATAAACTCCTGTTGTGACAGTATTTTTTATGCTTTGCAATTCGAAACTAATTATCCTTTGGAATACGCAAATGAAAATGGAATGTTTTTTGAGGAAATTTCAGGGGAAAACCTGCATAGAGATTATGATTGAGTGCAGGTCCAACTTGTGTTGCTTCTTCTGGAGATTAATAAAATTCATAAATACATGCCAAAGCCGTGTTGGACTCGTACAATTGAAGTAACTCCATTCTGATGAAAACACATTCTTTGGTTATAGTCAGGATAGTTCTCCTATATCCAGAAGAGCAAGTTATCTTATATCTTAAAAAAAATAATAAATAAAGAAAGAAAAATAATTATTTGCGCCGTCTTCGTAACCCATACGTCTACTTTTGGATAATCAACAAATGGATTTAATTTTGATTTGGATTTTCTTCATATCTCCAATCGACTTAAAAATCTCATTAAAAATTTTGTACATGTTCGTTCCATTGAAATATCTGATTAGAAAGAAAATTTTTGTTGGTCAAATTGGTAAAAAAAAAAAAATATTAAATTAGTTTATTAGTTTTATTAAAGCCATGTACAGACATACTTATATATGAACTAATCATCCAATACAGCCTCTACTGAGCGCTCGCTTGGCATGTGAGAGGTACGGGGATCGATACCCCGCATCTCCATTTGTTTGTTTTTCTTTAATATTTATTGTACATTTAAAAGTTTTAATTTTTATTTTATTTAATTTTTTCATATTCCGTTGTTTAGAAAAATACTCCACCTACAATTTGATGTTGATATATTAACTGACAGACAATCAATCTGTCATTCAATGAAATAGTTTTCCCCATCAATGTTTTTTACACCCTACACGAAACCAGGCATATTCATTTATGTTCATGTACATTTGTGATGATTGCAGATGAATTTAAAAATAATTTCTTAAACAAAAACATGACTAACGTCTGTCTGCATACAATGTAAACTTGGGATTTGAACTACTGAAAATTAAAATTGGTACAATAAGTATGTATGTATGTAGGATATGAAAAATAGAACTTTGCGGCAATCGTTTGTCTGGTTATGAACAAGTTGGAAAGGTTCTATAAAATGGCAAAAAAAAAAATTGTCATACAAATATGTATTGGTTTGTTTGGTAAATGAAAAATCAGAATAGTACCCCAAACACTTTAGTCCTTAGTACCAACATGTCTGTGTACACCTTGTCAACGAGATGTTTGCGAATTTGGTGGAGATTTTTCTCTACATAGGATGTATATGTATCTCTAAATCTGAACTATTTCCTTATGAGAGGGAATTTGTTTATTGTCACTGTATTAAAGATTATCGCGACTAAGAATTTAGGGCTTAACTATCGCGTAAAAAAGTTGGATTATCACATTCCTATACCACTATTACCGAGGTACGATACATAAGTCATTCGTACCGCTAAGGTAAAAATAGGCTTAGATTGCATGGTGTGTGGTGTAGGGTATCAAATAATCGTCATTGATAGACAATGGATTTAAAATTTTTTAACTTGTTTATAATTTAAAAAATATTTTCGAAAATGCATTTTTCGACTGCAATAAATTTTAAATAAACACATACATATACACATATGTATATATACAGTTGGTAGCGAAAAAATAGCATTAATATTAAAAAATATACGGAACGCTATAATAATTAACTAATAAATCCTTGAAATGAAGAAGTAAATAAGTAGACTCTAATCACTTAGGTAAAAAGTTATTGTTATAAGGAGTGGCTTTTAATTCTTTTGGCTTTTAAAGTTGAAAAAGAAGCGCAGAAAGTTTTAAAAAATAAATGAAATCATGACACTTATATTTTAAAGATTATTTCATGTAAATGTTGCCCGTGGCTACATTGTAGACAATTTATTCATCATTTATTAGGATTGTCAACCAACTGATTCCTGTTGACGGCAGTAATACTATATACTTATTTTAACTAAGATGCGAGTCCCGAGCTTTTTGACTTGTTCTAATAGTCATATTTATTTTATACTATTATTTTACCTCAATTTGATACAAACGGTCAACGATTTAGTAGGAATTTTAAAATTTCGCTTTTTATGTTACAACCCTAGAAAAATATATACACTCTCTCTATTTCAGTTAGATAACTGAGTTTTATTTTATTTTTTTTACTAAATTCAATTTGTTTTAAGCTTGTTTTGAAATCAATTTTTGAGATATATATGTTAAAACAAGCGAATTATGCAAACAATGCTATTATTTTGGCAAAAGCTGTATTCAAATTAAACAATTTGAATACGTATATTTTAAAACCACCCCCTTATTCAAAAAAAAAACTTTACTTGTCAAACGTTTAAAAAAAAGATAAAATTTGCAATGCAATCGCGCATAAAATAGTACAGAGATTTTTATTTGTTTTAATCTTTTTTAAATGTTATTTGTTGTTTAATTTTGATTTTTTTTTAAATCTATTTTCCATAATAAATTTTAGAAACATTATTTTATATTTATTTAAAAAAGATATCGTATGCATTTGTTGTATATTTTTAAAATTTTGTAAAGGAGTTTTGTACGTGTTTAGCATATTATTGTTAGCAAATCTAAATTTAACATCAAAATTTTAAAATTTTTTCGTATTTTTTATTATTAGACATTTTAGTTGAAACGCAGACAAAAAAAAAAAAAGAATTTTATTTGTATAAATTATGTAATAAAAGAGACAGTCGAATAATAAATCATATCAAAATGTGCAGTCATATTTTCTTTATGAAATTTCAAAGTAATTATATCATCCGTTTTAAGAGTTATGGAACAATTTCTCATCGATTTATCCAATCCAATCTCCCTTCTCATCGACTATACTGTCAGTTTCAATCCTTTGCAGTGCGTCGTCCTGCGGTTTTCTTCCTGGTTGGTATTCGATTTGTTTGTGCCCAAAACATATTACTCAAGATTATGTCGGACCAATAAATTCTCACGATTGTCTGCAAGCTTCTATTAGTAAAATACCTGTATAGCCTTAGGTCGGGTGACGCAGTGTTTTAGACCTCCCAACCATGTAGAATCACCGTGTGGTAGACAGCTCTGGTGAAAAGAAGTTCAGTTACTATTGGTACTATAATCTATCTTAGTTTTCTTAATTTTTTCTTTCCAAATATATCGTATTAGGTTACATTGGTGGGATGATACCTGGTGATAATGTTCCATATTGTGGCAGGAAAAACTTCTATAGGAACAGTTTTGCACACACGGGTATTGTGACTATAGAGCTTGTTCTTCCTGGATCGTTGTGCGATCCATTGTTCAGTCGGCCAGGAACGGATGTGCTACACAAATATAGATGAGTATTTTCGGTACCTAGACTCTTTATTTACCTAGAAAACATTACGTTGCAGTGCTACAAAATAATGAAACGCCAACCTTCTACCTATTCCATCTGAGCTTAGATATAAGTGGTGAACAATTTCTTCCAACGTCTTAAGAATCTGAGGCACTTCTGGTTAAAGTGAACATCACATTGAATTTTTATGGAAGAACCCAAGGAATTTCGCATTGGATAATATTTACACCATCTCTAGTTAAAGAAAAAAAGGCGGTTGAATGGGATGTGAAGGACTGCCAGTAAAAAGGGCACAGATAATACAATAAAGGCCCTAATAGAAGAATTTTTAGGATATAAAAAAATATTTTTTCAAGTCTATTTTACGTATTTTATCTGAAATAATACTTTTCTTCATTTAATACAGGTGAAACTAATTTTTTAAGATTAATCTTGATATAGAAAAGTGTATGACTAAATTATTGGTTTTCCAGCACACTTTATATGTGTAAATTAGAGTCACATTCGATTCAAGCCGTAATACTATAAGGATATGCAAATGGATTCCATTTAAAACTGAAATTTTTAACATATAAAGGAGTAATTTTTCGTGAATAATTGTATGCCTTTAGCTAGTAAATATGAATACTTATGCCTAAATCTTGAATTTATTAATAGTTAGAAGTATTCAGTAATTTTGTCAGTAATTTTTGTCAGTTTTGTTCAGTAATTTTGTCTGATCGTTAATTATCTACTCACTGGATAATATTTCTATTCAATTGTTTTTATATTCTACAAACAGATAAAGTTTCTGATTTTATGTCACACCCAAAAAAATGTATCCAACATTATTGCCAAATTGAACATAAAAAACACCACAAAATTGAAACGTTTATCCATAAAATACAAGTTAAAGTCAATATAATAAACATGCGGCGAAATAAAAGTATAAAATCAAAAAAAGTTTCATTTTTTTTTTTTTAGCATTTTTTGGCCAATTTTATTTTATTTCGTATTTTTTTTTCTGTGAAAATGAGGTCGAAGATTTTTGTTTGGAGTACAATAAAATATTATTGACTGGATTACTGCTATGTACTACAAAATCCACCATCATAATCATCATCAGCATCATCAGCATCACCACCATCTCATTCTCATTCGATTTTATTGGAGTGAAATTTCCAATTTTTATGCACATTTTGTTGACTTTACTCCTCCGCATCGTATAAAAAGTTAAGACGTGAAAAATGTAGGACGGAGGGGATAATAAACTGACAATAAAGTAAATGGACATATTTTATTGCTGATTGATTTTTATCGCAATGTTAACAACGTAAATTTGGATGAATATTTTTTCACTGCCCCATTCATCTCTACCACCCTCTGGAAATTGAAACCAAATTGTAATTCATGGTGGTCGTGATGATGTTGTTGTTAATTGTTCAGGATGTGGTGGATTTTCGAGAATGTCTTAAAAGTTTTTCAAGAATTTCTTTTTATGCTTTGTAAACATTTATTTTGGATTTTTATTATTGGATTTCATTTTTCAAACTTATTTTAACGATACAGTTAGAGGCGTATTAAACTGGAATGTAAATATTTAAGGTAATTTTGGTCGAATGTCAAGAAAATAAAACTTTATGTCACTTGTTTTCGTTATCAATAAAAATTGTCATATAAATTTGGAGGATTTGTTTATTATTACAGGAATTTTGAAATAAAATTTCTTAATTGATTAATTACGAGCGCACTATCTTATATAACGGTAAAGCCAAAGTCTGGTTTATTACCAAGAAACCAGGCTTGTTTTAATTTAGATTGCATTGGGAAAAGTTTCATATGGAGTAACTACATTCATATCTTTTTATCTGTGTTTGTCGAGATAATTGTTTTCATTCTTCAATAGGATGTCTCTATATAAGACCCTTATATCATGTCATATCATGGTCTTATTCAGTGGTGTTGTCGAGCCGGAACGCTCCGGAACGTCGTTCCGGTACTTCCTTTTTGGACAGGAACGCGTTCCGGAACTAGAGATGATTTCTGATAACAAGAATTGGCTGACGTTTTGAAAAAAAAAATAAAAAGAATTGCTGTTTTTTTTTCTAATTTTTGACGAATTTTTATATGTATTTTTATAAACAAGGGTTTGAAGCGAACCCGAACCGGAACAAAAACCGGAAAGAACCGGCTTGTTTTTCCGAACCGTAAACCGGAGTCCGGAACGCGTTCCGGTAAAAGAAAAATTAGCACAACACCACTGGTCTTATTGTATATATATACCAATTCTTATGCTACCCTAGTAGCATATCCGGCATATTCTCTTTAACAGAAGAAATATTTTTGTAGTGTGTACGTTATAAAGATATGTAGGCGTGACCATATCTTTAACGCTTACGTTTCTTTAAAGTTCTTTAAAATATTGTCAATTACTTTCACTGTAAGTCGAAAGTAAGTCTTAACTATTTTTAAACGTTTTTCGGTTGTTAAACGATTCATAGTGGTCAATGACAAACCTTTCTGTACATAAATTACACTTTAACTGACAGCCCTGTTGAGGTTTTTGAAACCACTACATAACCTGATACTCCCCACTTATGGTGTATGAGAATAATTATTTGTTATATTTACAATGCTATTCAAGGTTTTAGAAGCTGTAGCTTTTAAATTAAATATTCCATATTGGGATTATTTGAATTTCGTTAAAATCCTGGTTCTTAACTTCTTTCAAATCAAAAAAGATTTTTTATTTGCCTAGGGGGATCTGACTATATATATTTAGTTTGATGAGATATTTTTAATTCTCCTAAATCTTATGATTATATTTTTAGTGCACCCAACTTCCATTGAGCTCATCATTAAGTGAAACAATTCTCGCATAATTTACTCATCATCAGTTACTATTTGATTAGTAGACTATCATTTACATATTAATTACACTTTAGGGAATGTTTAATGTTTAAATTCAATTCAAGTCCATTCCATTCTATATAAAATAAATGCAGACCCTCTGTATTGTATGCAGTGGAAAAACAGGAAGTGAGAGAGAGAGAGAGAGTGAGAAATGTAAGTAAAGTGCTCAAATGTTTGTCTACAAAATTGACTAAAGTTAATGGTCGAGTTGAAAGTTAAGGTTTGAAAATTTACAATTTGTTGCAAGTGAATTTATTTTTACCAGTTCGGAATGAGTAATGTTGACACTTGAGCTTAAATAACTTGCAAATAAACAAATTCAAATAGTTGAAAAGGCAATGAACAACGAACAGTTGGTTTAGTTAGCAAAAGACTGAGAGGTGCTGTGGTTGATGAAAATCCTTTAAATGACTTCGTTTCTCTTTTGAATTGCTACATTTGAATTCATTTTATGTAGCAATGCATGAGGCAGAGTATAAAAATTTCAATCGATTCATTCAACAAACATTAGTGAAATGGGGTTTTAACACCATTTCCATATTTCGAATCCTCATACAATGGTATTGCAATGAGAAAATTAATATAAAAATGTAATGGAGTTTTTTTTTATTAACAGGTTAAGTTTAATTGAATATCGACTTAAATTGTAATGAAATTTTATTCGTACCGAACTGTGTCTCACCTTCACCAGAGCTTTTTAGTTTAACGGGTTCTTTAAAACAGCCCTCTATACTTAATTCCTTGATTGATTGTCTTCAAACTTTGTAAAATCAATGACGCATGCAAGAAGTGCTTTGATGATGATATATTACACTTTCTGGGGAACTGAATTTGTCATCGGAAATAGGGAACGATTTAATTTGAAAGCAATACAAATTGTTTGTTTGCATTCGAAACTAAGACGCTTGGGTTAGTAGGCAATCACTTGTTACCCTGTTTAAGTAAAGTCGGAGTTTAAAAAACACTGAAAACCTTACAAATTATGTACGTACGTTCTTAATTTGGCATAGTATGTGCCAGGAGTAATAGACATTTTTATGTCATGATATAATATTAAAGATGTGGAAAAGTTTTGTTGAATTTAAAACTACAGTTCCCAAATTTATTTACACGTAACTCCCTGATAACACAGTATATGTATGTTTTAAACTTTCAAATACAATAACAAAATGACTGTTCATAAAAAGATGAACTCAAATGGTGTAAATTTTGAAAGGATTTCCTCTAAATACTATATGTGAGAATATTTATATTTTAATATTTTCCGCACGAATAGTGCAGGACGAGTTTTAGTTATGGATACGTACATTGATTGTATTCAATAGATATTCACTTGCTTATTTGCACAATCTAAATTCATATTGCTCTGCATGTATGAATAAACCAAAAAATAAAAAAACAAAAACAAAATTCCCAAAATGGCAAATTTTCAAATTGATTTCGGAGAGAAAATTATACACAAATTCATTGACAATGACAATTGAAATGAAAAATGAACAAAATGAAAAGAAAGAAACGAAGGAGAACCTACAAAATAAACAATTCGAACCCAAACTCTTCAAATCTTAATAGACTTTATATTGGATGGTGTTGGTATAGCCAAATATGAATACGTAGACGGTTTTATAAGTGCAAAATCTACACAATCAAGAATATGATAATATTCAAGTCATTTTCAATTTTACCACTTTGAAGGATATACATACACATGCTCAAAACAAAATTCAAGATCGAATATGTGCAGTCGTATATACATAGCAGCAGGACACAACTATAAGCCACTTTCAATTCTTGTACAATGTACATGCGTTTTACGTTCATGCACTTCGAAGAGTTTTGAATTTAAATTGCTTAGAGCTCTACCAAGATGTCATTATTATGCAGAAATGTTTTTCCGTAAAAGTAGCAATAAGCTGTCGTTTTTTTTTTTAATAACAAACTTGACTTTTCACACTTCTACTACAATTTGACTGACATATCGAAAAAGTCAAAGAAGTTACACATACATACAGGGACAAAAGAAAACACAAGTATACGTAATCATAGAGAAATACACTGTAGGGAAATTAATATTAAACAGTCACAGAATAGAACATCGAACGCGCATGTAGTCCTATTGAATAGCAGAAAAACTTTATCCGTCACTGTTGGTGAATTCTGTGCTTTTGAGATAAGATCTGTATAATCACGATCGCATACATTCTGAAGCAACATCACATTTTGTGGTTTCTTGCGATTTCCTGTTACTGAAGCTCACGACATATACACAGGTTTGAGGCTTTGAATTAATTCAGGACACAAAGAATGGCTTTCATTCATGCAAAAAAGCGTGGACCTTTATTTTGTGCGCAAGACGCGATTATTCTTCTTCGTGATATTTATATACGTATACTAAATTGGTATTCAACGAATCTTAGGCAGTTCTTGGACTTCATTCTTCACGTTCGATGCCTCTGCCTCATCGAATTTATGAAGAATACTTCTCCAACCTTGCGCAGTCAAAAAACTGTTAACTTTTCGGAAATATGCAGTCAATTTATATAAGCTGAGATATAATCAGCAAGGCTTTCAATATATTTTGGTTAAATTTTCAGTTCTATTTTGAAACACTGTTCAATCTGTTTACCGCATAATATCTAAGAAGTTGTTTTCAAATGATTTCTTTACGTGTATGACTATAACAAAAAACGTATTGCTTCCAGTGTATTTAAAATGATTGTTGGAATACTTTGTCTAACATTTTGAACAAAGAAAATGCAAATAGAAGGACAAAAAAAAATATACTCTGCAACATGCATTTGACTTTAGAAATCAACATTATCCATTCTCTTCTATGTACATTCATATATATGTACATATATTCACTTCCTATATACACTTTGATTCCAAAATAGTTCCATTATGCCATCATACATCATTGTGGAATTCTCTTTACATAACCCGAAGACTTTTAATCATCATCACTACGTATAAACTTCATTATCCTTAAATTGGTT
Organism: Sarcophaga rosellei; assembly: GCA_930367235.1. Classification (NCBI taxonomy): domain Eukaryota; kingdom Metazoa; phylum Arthropoda; class Insecta; order Diptera; family Sarcophagidae; genus Sarcophaga; species Sarcophaga rosellei. The sequence goes on from OV884020.1 coordinate 96,126,411, forward strand.
GGATATCAAAAATGTTTATTTGTGTTCTCTAGTTCTGTAGTCCTCTATCTCTCTGTTTGTCACGTTTGCCTAAGGACTTCAGTTATTAAAGTTTATAATTTAATGCTTAAGGAGGTTGAGTATTTGGCAAGACATGTTTTATATGGATATGCTTAGAGAATGTTGTCCTGTTTGTATATGAAGTCGTGCTCTAATGTGTGAGTGATAAATAATCAACTTCATTTAATTGTACTGCGTGTCATGAATACCAAATATGTATTATTATAAATTGCAATTGAAACAGATTGTCCGCACACGAGTATAGTGTTAAATCTTCCATTTTAATATGAATAAAATGAAGCTTTCTAAAAAGAAAAGTAAGAAAAAATAATTGGAAACTATAATAATTGATACATCTTTCAAAAGAAATCATTCATTAATCGAAACTAGGATTGTTCTCTAAGGTGTAACAAATATCTCCACTATCTTTCGCCTTCGCTGTATTGAACGTTTACCACTGATGTCATACAATGTAAAGAAGTTTTTAAATAAATTAGTTGAGAGCTTTGATGGTCAAAATAACTTCGTTCTTTGTTTTGGAAGTTAAAAATTTAGCCACCTGCGGACTTACACGCTTAACACGCTTACAATTGTGCCTCAATAGTATAGGAGATCAAAATTATTGAGCTAGAGCTTACTGTATATTGATTAGAAGATTTAGTCAGATTTTGTGTTACTGACATATGCATATATTTATATTTTATATTTACATATTTTATTTATATATTCTGATTACAAAATTGTAAGGGGGTTATTTTTCTTCTTTCCCAATGTTCCTTGCAAGACATAGTAGTTTCATTGGTGTAACTGAAGTTCAAAGTTGTTTTACATGATCAGTCCTCTCTCGCCAAAACAACCTTCTCACTTCGTCTCTCTCCGTCAACAATATAGGAGTTTCCTACGTTAATTTCGCTACCACCAAATACATATCGGGACTTTCCTAAGCAGTTCCTTACCCGAAATGGTAAGGTGTGACCTGATGTCTACCGCTTTCCGTCAGACCAGACAATCATAGGCTAGAGTTCTAATTACAGATGTAGAAGGCACTTAATGTCTTCTCTCCAAATTATTCCTCTTTACAGGCCTTTCCGGTTTGATTTATTCAATATATTTTATCCTTTTATTCGTACATTTAAAATGGGTTCTATACAGCATTGATTCGATTGAATTGCAGATGAAATTGCGGTTGAGTTCAGTATGCTTCTCGGAGAGCAAAAGACTACGATATTATAAATAGAGAATTTGCCCACATTATGCATTCAGTCGCATTTCTTTGGATTCCAAATATTTATATTCAGACGAATCTATTATTTTATTACATAAAGCATCCTTAGCCTATCTACTAAATTACAAGCTAACAACTATTTTATACGAGTTTTCTAGAACCTTAATTGTTTAAAACGTAATTGCGTAAATACAAAGTACTGAAATACAAGATACTCTTAAAAGGCAGAATACATTTTGGCAATTTTATTCTCATCATATGAATTATTAAATTAAGCAATTAATTGATCCAATTTACAAGTTATATTAACAATAATTTTTCAAAATTTAAGTATGAAATTATAAATTTCGCACAAATTTCGTAATGCCTTCCGTGTAATTAAAATCACAATGGTGGATAGATAGCGAGAAGAAATCATTCATAACAAGATGCACAATGAACTCATTATCAACACTCCCCCAATGAGCCAACGAAAATAAAACGGTTCGTAATCGGCCTACAAATACCCCAATTTGGCAATTAAACATTCAAAAGAAGGGTGGAGAACTGTTTTAACATTTAATGAACGTAAAATTTCAATTAATTTCAATATCTGGCACAGAATTAAACCCACACCTACTGAAATTAATTTGGCAGTATATACATGTATTTGTGCTTACATAATACTCGTATACGAGAATTGTTTTTATCATCCTCGAAATGTGGTAGGGATACTTACAGTGGTGGTATTAAGTATATGTACACATGGTATATATATCACACTCTGGTGTAAGCGGTTGCAGTTTATAATGTTTGTGCTAATGCTAACGAGCATACCAAACAATTGAAAAATCATTTTTATTAACTTTATAATCTTATATGTTTTAAATATCAAGGTGATATTGTGAAATTTGACTTAAATTTGTCGATTTTAGATTTAAACTATTAAGAGAGATAAATAATAATCTGAAAGTGCAAAATGCGAACTGTACAGTAGATTCATCAACACCGCAGAGTCAGGATGGAACAGAATATCTCTTTCTTATACTAATTCCGAAAGACAAAACCTAGACGTTCATCGAGTACTAGGCTGGTATATACAGTCTATATACAGTGAGAGACTAAAGTCCAAGCAAACTTTTGAAATTTGTGGTTCAAGGATATCGAAAGTTCCTTGAAAGTTTCTGCTGTGCCAAGTTTTAAATTCAATTTTTAAATATAAAGTTTCAATATTTTGGATGTGTACATAAACTTTAGTGTGTGACCTTAGGTCGAGGACAATACAACATAACAATTGTTGGCATAAATTATTACATCAATTTCCTGCTCGTAGCTAATCGAATCCACCCTCTATACCGAATTTAGTTTTAAACAGACCATATATAGTTCACAGTTAAGACGTTTAGGAGGATACCGGATAATATATTAAAATTTTTATTTATTTAAATTTAAATGAAATGTGGATAATAAGGAGAGAAATAAAAATCCCCTTGTATCAAATGATACTCAAGAGTCTTTTGTCGAATGTATGTGTGTATATATAATTATTAGCTTGACTGTGGTGAAGTATCTGTAGCTTAACTAAGTATTTGCAAGTCGTTAAATGAAATAAAAGGACAATTGTCTGTAAATACATATGTACGCATGTGTATGTAAGCTCGTTCTGCCTGTCTGTTAATGTCTGTAAATATGAATTTTTGTTGCTTAAAAACAAAATTAAATGAAATCCAAAAGAAAACAAAAAAAGAACAAAAAGAACAAAAAATGTTGAAAAAGCGTTTACAAATGCGTCTCACAAATGCAAGTAAATGTCCTTTTATGGCTCTTAATTAAGGCAATGATGGGGTGTTTTAATACGTTTACCCAAATGTTTAATCACTGAGTGACTACACATCTACACACACACGCACTACATATACCCCATGTCGCATACTAGTTAACAAAATGGTGGCATTCTTGCTTGAAACATAAGGATATGGTTTGGTTAATGGTCTAGGGAGGAGGTGTAGGGGTGGAGAGAGAAATCAACAAGAATATAATGACGAGTTGAGTTGAAGTTGCTTACCAGGCTGAATCAGTTTTTCATTAGTCTTGTTGTTGTTTTTGTTGTTGATTTTGCTGTTCGCAATACGAACAATATTTGTACATAAAAACAATGATTCTGATGATGATGACGATGATAATGGTTCTGGGCGAGATAAAGTATAACACAGCATACAAGTAAGTGCTGATGAAAATTGTGAGCGATACTGTTTAACATTTAAACATGCTGAATACAATTTGTAAGTTATTTTAAATGAATTCCTTTTTATTCTGTTTCAGCTTCTGCTTCTGCTTCTGCTTCTGCTTCTGTTTTTTTTTTTTTTTTTTTTTGTATGCTCTTTCCATTTTAACTCGGTAACTGAAATGTTTTGTTTTTTGTATTTTGTATTTGTTTTCCTTTAAATAAACTTGGTTGAATTTTCACTCGTTCTTGGTTATAATCAGTATCGTTTTAATTCTGTCTTGTTTACTTGTACAAATGAAATGATTCCATTTTCATTGTTCTTATTTTTAATTTTCATTTTTTATTCGTTCAAAAGTGTTGTGGATTGCAAGAATAGCGAATAATGCGAATATGGAATGTAAAATCTATTGTTTTAAATTATTTAGAAATAGATTTAAGCATTACACCTTTTCCGTTGACAAATATTGGTTGATTATTCTGTATCACTCTATTACAAATCTACTTCTAAAAACTATGCGTTAATCTTTTGCTTTAATCCAACTCTTACATTTCTTTTTTACTAGATATGTATGTTATGATCAGAATATATTAGTTTAAAGTCCTCTCTCTATCTCTCTCTTAAGCCTCACTATCAAGTACCCACAATATATGATAAAAGAAACGGAAATAAATCATGGAAAGATTATTATACGATTAAACGAATTAACTTTTTAAGTAACCGATTATAATAACTTAAGATATTAAAACAGTTTGATGTTCTGTATTTGTTGTATAAGTAAGACTGTATTTAAGTAAAAGTATTTTAATTTGTGTTTTTTTTATATGTTGTTGTAGTCGTTGAGTAATTGGATCGCATCAAAAGTATATTTTATTGTAGCAAATGCTCATTTGGAATATAAATGCGTTGAAAATGTTTTGTAATTTTCCTCAAAAATGTCGAAGATTGAAATTGATTACTCCCCTATGTATGTACATACATACGTACGAGTGGGTATTCTCCACTTGCCATCATAGTTATTGCTGATGCTGCCCTCTGCTGTTTCAGCTGGTGTTGTTTCGTTGGTTGGTTGTTTTTGTTTTACTGAAAAACAGACTTGTTGGATGGTTGATTCCCTCATTTGCCAGGATGAATACAAACGAAGCAACACAAACGAAATGTTTGCTAGTGGTGTGGTGATGGTGAATCTGCAGTCCTACTGATGCCAGTTTGAAATCCACAGAAAAGTAACGTTCAACTGAAAGAGAGAGGAAAAAAGGAAGGAAGAATGGAAAAAAAGTTAAACGGGTTGTTGATGTGTGTAATTAAAATTTACTAATTGGATCATTTGCGAGTGGTTTGTATATAAAATATGGAGAAATATTCCATTAAGATGAAGAAAATAAAATTAAAAAGAGTGGAAAATGGATTTTTTTTAATTATGAGCAGTATATTATATTCTTATAGAACACTTCCGATTTCGTATGAAAAACAAATTCGAGATTTTTGGTATCTACAATAGAAATGCTTAAAATTATAATAAGAACCCATTCGAGACTTCAATACAGTTTCCTTGACAAAGACTAAATATGAACCGATTTTATGTAATATCGGTTTTATAATATATATTGCAACAATTGCTATGGAAATAACCCAATCAATAATATTTAGTATTCGAAATTAAAAATAGCGTAAATAACAGAGTTTTGGCTGGCTACAGTCTTTAGCACAACTCACTAGAGGATCAAAGAAAATGATGTTCAATGCAAACGTAGAGAAGATAATTTCTGGTGAGATAAGTTGCAGTTTTGTGGAAAACTACTCAATCAACAATTACGTAGGTTTTATTAGGCTATATTACGCATTTTATTATTTTATAAATCAAATACTTTTACTTCAAATTGTTGAAGTCGTCGCAGTCTAGTAGGTAGTGTGTTGGCTGGTTCAACCCCCAGGTCAGACATCAACACGAACTTCCTTTCAGCAGATTTTCTTGCAAAAACTCTGATAGTAAATGAAACTGCCATGAAAAGTTATTCAGTAACCTGTCGTTCGGAATCAACTTTAAACGGTAAATCCCGCCGCTCATGTATAAAATTAACACAAACAACATAAGTGTTGTGATAAGCTAGGTCGTAATCCTGACTGATGTGTTGTTATGACTAATTATGTATTGTGTAATTGTACTCAAGAAATCAAAGTCTATAAAACATTTATTGTTAATTTGATTTTTCCCCTCAAGTAGGTTACAAAAATCAATTTTACAAATCAGAATAAAAGCAATCCTTTTAAATGCTTTTGAGAGGAAATTAAATTTTGTGTGTCTTCAATTTTAAAAATAAATAATGTCAAGTAATATTAACAGATGATGTCACCACCACCGCAAATTCCTTGATAAACATCTTAACATTTATCTGTATAATAGTAGACCAAAACATTTGGGCCAACTAAGACATTTAACAGTCGTCAACATTGTCATCAGTATCATCATGTTGTCATCAAGTTAAGTGAATATGCCACTTAAAAATGATGGCAAAATATCAAGAAAATCAAATCAAATGTATGACTGTGAGATTTATATTATTGCTCAACAATCATCAGCAATGAACAATGAACAACAAACAACAGAAACATAAACATAAAAAATAAAGGATCATAACACCATCCAATCATAGAATAACAATTTGTTTAAGAACAAAAATAAAACAAAACAAGACAAAACAAAAAAAATATAATATTTCACTGGTATTTTACATACAACACAAACAGTGATACAAATTTATATACGAGCAGTTGTAAAACAAGGAAAGTGGAATGAAAAAATAGCGTGGATATCGAACAAGAATATGTATTTCATTTCGAGATATGAGTAGCTCAACAACTTTTCAATAAATTATTTTATGTACGTCCTCTTTTATTTTCGGGACCACTGCCAAAAATTGCTCATATATTGTAAAGTAGTTCAGAGTCTATTTTCTGCGTTTTATTCTCTGTAGTAAATTTGATTGTTTTCAATTGGAGAAAAATTCCTAATTCCTAATTCCTTGTGTTAAGCAAATGTCCCTCAATATGCTCATTTCAAGAACAGTTAGCAAATACGATGAAAATAATAAAAATCATAAGCACGCATTCAAATCTGACATAAGAAAAATTGTTTAAATGTCAAGATGTGTGTATTATTATTATTTGTGTTCGTTATTTGTTTTTGTATTTGTATCTGTACTTATACTTGTATTATGGGTGTGTGTGTGTTTTAACAAATTTCTCAAAAAGGATAATCTTGAAACAAAGTGAGTATTTGTTTTTCCTTTTCCTTTTGCTTTTACTTCCTCACTTTATCCTTGTAAACTTGAAGTTTGAAGATATTCACTGGCCCGCATAAGCACATACGTACATACAATAAATGTTTTCTTAGAAATGTATCTCCTCTCCATGCTTGTAAATGTGAATATTTCTTAAATCTTAACAAACGTAAATCTCTGTATGATGTTACAATATAAAAAATGATGTGGGAGCTTTTGAATTGGTATTCTTTTATCCCTTGAATGTCACTTTTTTATATTTAAGAATAAAGTTAAACAAATCACAATCATATGTATATATATATGAGGAAAACATAAATGACTGTGTATCTGTTTATAAGATATGTCGAAAAAAACAAAAACAAAAAAATACGTGCTATTTACATAAATTCTGACATATTCCTTATCAGTCCACAAAGATTACTAACATCTCGAGGGCTTCAACATTGAATTTGTTCTTGTTGGCTTCGCTAACAATAAAATTAACACGGAGTCACTAACGTTAGTAATACACACCAAAATCTATAAGAAATCTATGGACCTTATTATATAACTAAATAATAACTTATTATATAACTTAAACTACAATGTGTAGACCAATGAATTCTAGAAAGTCTGGATAAACTGCTATGATTATAATGTGGTAATATCTAGAGCCTTTGGACCATCGCTATCGTGTTTGACGAACAGTCAGCATTAAGTTTAGTGGAGGATAGTGCTGTATCTAGGCAAGGAAGGAAATTATTTGTTTCGCCATTATATTTGGTGAGGACGACCCTAACCAAGATATTCGCATCTTTTGCTATCTAAATATTGCTGACGCATATTCAAAAACATCGTGTTCTATTCACAGCTTTGTAAATAACAGATACTTCTATTCAATTCTCGATTTAGACCCGATTTAGAAAAAAATCCCCTTAACTTTTAATATTGTGGGGGTTCGAAATTTATGTAATTTGTTACTTAAATGGATGATTAACATTCAATACAGGCGTTTCCATTCATAACACAGAAAATGATTGTGAACAGATCGTTACAGGGTATTAAGAAAGAATCCTTATTTCTTTTTTTCCAACTTAATAAACAGAAGGAAAAGCCAAACGAAAAATCGAACAAACAATAATAAAACAAACTGGAGATTTAATTTTTGGTTATTTAGCAATTTTTCACTTCATTACACTTTTGCTTTTACAATTGATGGCATTTCTGTGTTTTTCATTTCATTATTAAATTATAAAAACCATTTGTAAACAAGAACTTGTAAAAGGAATCTAAACTATTTATTCTTCCTTTTTTTTCTCTCTCTTTTTGTTCTTCTTCTATAGTATACCGTATATACATATAAACGATATCTATTTAGATACAGCCAGCAAAATAACTCAACCCCTACATTTGAGCCGGGTTTTTGAAACGAAGAATAAAAAAGAAATAAAAAAATAAATATTTTGTAATCAACAAAAGGAAATAAGAAAGAAACTGGACACAATTTTATCACTCTATAATACATTTTTGTTCTTATTGTTGTTTTTTTTATCGATAGTTAACGAATACTATTTGACATACTACTGGAAGGATTATTGTTATCAATCAATCGGATTAATTTGTGTGATTATAAGTATGCATAAACTTACATTCCCATAATTGCAATGGAAGAACACTAGTTCTTAATAAATGTTTCCCGTGTTTTTTTTATAGTTCACTTTTTATGTCTCTCCATTCATAGTCTGCTTCAATTGCTGGTGCGTCTACCAGTCATCTGGCCTTATTCTACTTTGTAGAGCAGATGTTCACATATCATATGATATTTTGGCTCCATCAAAGCTATGCTGCCGGCATATGCGTATGATTTTTTATAAACAGTATTTGGTAAAAGCTTGCAAAGCTTACCTACGTACATACTTTATCGTTACAACACTTTAGTCAGGATTATGTTGTGTCTGTTAATTTTTTACATGAGTGGCGGGAACTCCAGTTTAAAGTCGACTCCGAACGACAGATTTTTAAGAAACTTTTTAAGGTAATTTTATTTATTCTCAGGGTTTTTACCAGAGATCTGCTAGAGAAAGTCACCGAATACTTCATAGTACCAAACGTTTAGTCGAATCCTTCAAATTATAGGTTGAGCGATTTTCAACATTCGATTAATTGCTCCAAAATTGTGCAGAATGAATTAGTGACGTATCGTTTTTAGACCAGCGTGCTCGTTCTTCAAACCGTTGTCTGAGTTAGTACTGAATTGGTGTGCAATATTTCTAAAATCAAACTATTAATGAAACCGAAACAAACCCAAAAACCGGTTATGCTCGAATGTGCATATATATATATACTAAATTTTTGTTTAGTTTAAAGGAAATCTAAGAGGAAAACGTTATTGATCTAAAATTTTTGAAAATTTGCAAAAGATAATATCACACTACTGGCAGTGCAAATGAAATCTTTTCCCTAATCTACCAGCACGTATGTAGAGTGTAACGAAATGAAAAGGGTTGATGTTTCGTTAAGGGTTAACCAAATTTACAAGTATGTATTACGAGCGTTATTATTGTCATTGCTATGCCATTAGGTCCTTTCAATTTTTCCTTATGATGTCATAGAATATTACATTTATTATAAAATCCGATCTGATAATGAAGTAAAAATGTAAAGAAAAACAACAACAATAACAATAAAATTCAAAATCAATGTTGGCAATAATTTTGTAAAATTTCTTGTGGTTACGTGATATTTATTTAGGATTAATGCTGGCTGACAAATTTCGAATTTTTTTTTAATATTTTTTTTACTCTTTTTGAAAGTAAACAGAACAGTTTTTTTAAAGGTTTCGATTTATTTGGTATTATAATAAAATAAATACAATAATAATTTGCACTTTTCCAACGGCAACATAAAAAATAAAGCCGCATAATCATCATAATCATGACTTTCATTATGACAAACACTCGTACATATTTAAGATATGCAATATAAAATCATGTAAACAGGTATTAACTCTCAATGCTGCCGGGTTGTTTCATCATGATGGTACGGAGTGCAAGTGCAAGTGCTAAAAAGGTACTCAAAAGTCATTCACAATGTGCATTTTGTTTTATTATTTAATCAGTCATGATTGACAATTGCTGATATTTAAATAATTGAGCCTACGTACATACATAAATGGTTCTGCGGGGCCATAGTAGCATAGCCGTTGGCATCATCATCAACATCATCATCATCGTTATTCATAAGAATCTATTAAACATTGAACGATTAAAATTGTACATGAATGGCAAACAAAACTTGTTGGCAAATAAAATTGTTGTTGATTTTCAAAGTGCCGAAAGAGTGACCATTCAAAATACTTCCAATGACTTGTGAGACAATACAAGTCAGAAACAAATTTTGCATACTCTTCCGACGAATTAAATTCACGAGTTTGTGAAATAAAGTCCCAGATAAACAGAAAATAAAACTTTATTCCGAACGTCACGTCTCCTGTCACAGCGGAGAAAGGCTGCGAAAAAGTGAAGAATGAAGAAATAAGAAGAAATATTTAGGTTCGTTGTCTTTATTTAATTTCTTAAGAAGTTATGTAATTCTAAAGGCCTTTTCAAAATTTCGTTAAGGTTGTACAACGGTTGAAGATGCGAAAGTTCTTGACGTCCAGTATACCCGAAACAATCGAAAAAATCGACGATGTGGCTGGCGTTTGCCGATAAGAGATTGAAGAATATTAAATGAAGGTATTCCACATGGCTTCAACTTTAAATAAATGCTGTGGTTTGAGAAAGTATCGATGAGTATTTACTCCGGGGACGAAATATGTATTCACCGCAACACGATATCTTAAACACCAGGTATAGAGCTCCAAGGAGAAAATGTTGTATAACAAAATAATTTTTTATTCAAAAGTCTGCATTCTATTACAAAAAGGAAAGCAGTCTGATTGATCCATTTTTCCAATCAGCTTGTTTTGCAATGCCTAATCATATCGTCAAATTACTCTGTACCTGTACAAACAAGGGCAAATAATTTAGGATATCAATTTGGCTGACATGATCAAACAGAATGTGAAGTTATAAACAAAGAAATAATGATTTGTGCAGAATTGTAAAATCGATTGATCACATAGAGTGGCAAACCAGCTTCAATTTAAATCAACAACATTCCCTTTTAGATGACCACTTTAATTACTAGTGACTTATAATGTTTTTTATACACTCTTACTCACTCCCTAACTAAGTGATTCTGGCTAACAACATTCATACACTCATACTTATATATCTATGGATGACTGTATCTGTGTCTGCCAACGAATATGATTGTATTTGTATTTTTGATAGGTAAACGTATAAATTTCTATTGATTTTAAAATTATGAAAGTCAACAATGAAAAGCAAACAGAAGCAAAATAACATCAATGCGAGGGAAGCAAATGCGATTTGTAGGAGTATGAAAACAGTGAAAAACAAATTTTTGTTGAAAATTGCACGCAAATAACATGAATTGAATAACAATTTAACACTCAACGTGTAATGGAGAAACAAATGTTACTGATGCCATGACACCAACGCCAACGCCAACATCAACATTACCTATTCCATTCCAACCAATCGCCCATATTTTCAATACAATTTCATCTTTTGCCATCTATTTGAGTTTATTGTCGTATCATCATGGTAATTAAGGAGAAGACTTTATTTAACAAACAAACAAAAAAAAAAAGAAGAAAAAATTTCCAAAAAAAAAGTAGGGAACCAAACAATGATGGATTGTTTGATTGACAATGATGAACTGGGATGGCATGCTAAAGTGTTAATTAATGCCGAATATTGAATATCTGACGATAATTTTTTGAATCACCATTTTGAAAAGTATAAATAATAAACGAACATTGATTGTCTGTTGATGAATTAGAGGATGGAAAATGGATTTAATTTAGAGAAATGGAAAAATCGGTTGAAATCTTTGCAAAAATTTTGTCGTACTTGATAAGCACTCACCATAATAATGTTGAAAGTAGTTACGTATGCCAGCATAAATAACAGTACGAAATAGGCGCTGGTGTCAGAGAGTTGATTGTGAGCTATGCGGATGACTGCATTAATTATTATGCTATTATGGATTAATTGTAATGCTAATGCTGCCCAGTATTCCAGTAAGATAACATTTTATTTAGATGATAATAGTGAGTTTATTTAAACTCATATGCAAATTTTATCTCACGATCCTGTTGTTAAACCCTGCATGTTTTCTGGTGCAATAAACTCAAACCCATCACTGGCAATCGGTTAAGATTAATTTGTGATATACTTATGTATATATGTAGGTTGCTATTTATCTTGTTGTTGTCGTTTGTGAGTTTTTAATTATTGAAAAGTCTATTTAAGTTTCATTTGTAAAAAAACTTCCGATATTTTGATATTTATTATCTCTCCTTCACACACTTATAAAACTCTTAATTACTTTCTGAATTCTCTAATTGTTTATCACTATTTATTTTCTAAATTCAATGTTTTTTTAATTAAAAAAAAAAGTGGAAAACAAATTCAGTGGCTCTCAAACAACACTCATTACTCAGTTTTAAAACATGTTCGCAATTAAACAACAACAATAATAAAAAATATATATTTCTCGTACACAACTCGTAAAATTGTGTACACATTGTGTAATTTCGTTTTTTTTTTTGTTTTTTTTTTTTTCTAAAAAAAAATAAAAATATTTGCCTTCTATGATAAGGTATACATACGGATGGGTGAGAGAAGGTCTCACAAGATATGAGGAGGTCTGGTATTTTTTTTTTTTATCAATCTTACATCTGTTTATAATTGAAAATGCAGCTACTGTCATTAAATTTATAACTTTAATCATTTAAAGGTATTTTTTATTCTTCGAAAGTCAATGGAGTTGTAAGTACAACAACAGAATTGATATGAATTTGACATGGAAATTGACGCCAATCACGTTATTAATGTCAACAAAAATGCTTTTCGTTCGCTCAAGTCATTCACTCAGCCTGGCATGCCTTACATATTGTATTGACAACAAATTTTACAGAAAAATAAAGAAACAAAACGTAACGAAAAGTAAGATTGAATAAATATTCCATGAAGGTTTTCGTTAAGTTAAGTTGTGATGAACATTTATGATACCCTATGGAAAAGCGAAAATAGGTTGGAATACACGTTACAAATAAAAAAGAAGAAAAAAAGTTCAAGAAGAAAGGAATACAATGTATGACTGTGGGAATACATACATATGTGTAATCCAAATTTATTAGAAAATCTTGATTTTTTTTTATCGATTTTATTGTTACATTAATATTTACATTTTTACAATAATTTAATTCTTAACTTTAAGAGATCAATTTATAAATAATTTTCCTTCTTAATCTGTTACAGCAGTTTTAAGATACTTATTTTATTTTATATATCATTTATTTAAATTTGGGAAAAGATATCACAAAAAAGCCAAAGAAAACCCATAATAAAACTTTGAATATTTTTTTGTTCTGTTCTTCTGAATCCTAAAATATGCATAAACATCTATTGCAGATAAACGAACTTCACTGTGAAGTGAATCGAACGATAAATGAGGGACTTACGTCGGAAAATTAACAAAATAATGTAAAATTCGTTTATCTATTTAAATGAAGTCAGTTGTAATCGTAAGTTCGAAGATACCCGGTTGATTAAGTGAATTACAAACATACATACAGACAGGATTAGCACTTAGCTTCTCACGCCTAGCTTGAATTTATACATGAGTGACGGGATTAACAGTTGAAAGTCAACTCCGAACGACAGATTTTTGGGCAATTTTTCAAGGTAATTTTATTTACTCTCCGAGTTTTGTCCAGAAATCTGCTGAGAGGTAATCGCCGAAGATGTTGGACATGTCTGATCTGGGTTTTGAACCGTTTATTCACTTCTAATAAGTCAACGCACTACCTAATAGACAACGGCGACTTGAATTGTATTAACAAATTTGACCAATTTTTATCGATAATTTCGAATAACTTTAAAATTTTTATAATTATAATTATAAAATAAATATTATAATTCTATGCTATGTGTTCCTTTCCGTATACAAGTACGACTAAGCTGCCATCCATACATTTCCGGTCAGTAGGTAATGTAATGACACACAAACAATACGGCAATAAAACACGAAATTCAATTAAGAATGTATGTAATTGCATAACTTAGTCTACCAGTTGATAGATTAAATGGCTAAGTTTCTAACTATAGGTAGGGTATTACTCGCTTATTAAGTTCTTACACAGAGTCCTATCTGCACAATGTTTCAGTTTTTTTTCTGTTTTCAATTTTGTACGAACGTTTTCGTATGTTTTATTTGGGGATTTTTTTCATCTTTTTGTTTTTTTTGTTTTTTTTATTTGTTTTTATTTATATTCCGATACTGTAAACAGTAGCTGTTCAATTTAAGAAATTAAACGCGTTTTCCTTTATTTGAATTGTTATATTAAATAATTTTGTTATTGTTGTCGTGTATCTGTGATAAGAAATTTTTGTTTATAAACAAACATCAACTGTAACGGTTGAAATGTATGAAATATAAATAATTTTATTATCACATAACATTTCATAAAAACAAAACAAAACAAAATAAGACGAATGATTTAGTTATATCCGCGTAATTAAAATGAAATTTTTTTATAATAATTTTATCTTAAACTGTCAACAAATGTCAAATGCATTATTGCATTTATGTTTTGCTTTCAATTGAAAATTGTGACTTTGGTTTACAGGTATCTTTCAAAACTCCTTTCCACATATTAGTCGTATCAGATCAAATTTTAAGGGCATTATCAGTTACTTTGGAAAATTCTTACTGTTAGCTTACGCTATAGCTAATATGTTGAACGATTTTTACTATTATACGAGTTAACTAAAATCTATTTTCAGTTCAAATTTGAATCTTTGATTTTAATTATTTCACTTCCGGTAAATTTGTAAACAATATCAATATTGAAACTTTTTATACCAATTTTTAAATGATCGTTATACTTACTTACTTACTTACTTACTTAATTGGCCATAACAACCCGTTTAACGGATTTCGGCCTGCCGCAACACATCCTTCCAGGCGCCTCTGCTTCTTGCGCGCCTACGCCAGTTGGCCACACCAATCGATGACAGGGATTCCTCGATTTGGTCCTTCCAACGGATACAAGGTCGTCCTCTTCGCCGACTTCCGCAGATTCCCGCATCAAATACCCGTCTCGCCGGAGCATCCTCCTCCATTCGAACGACATGGCCGAGCCAGCGCAGCCGCTGGATATTAATGCGCTGTACAACGTCTACGTCGTTGAGGAGCTCATACAGCTCACTGTTGGATCGGATACGGAAATCATCGCCAACTCGCACTGGACCGAAGATCTTGCGTAGGACTTTTCTCTCGAACACTCGCAAGGCTGCTGCATCTGTTCTTAATAGGGTCCATGCCTCTGCGCCATAGAGAAGCACGGGGAGGATGAGCGTCTTGTAGAGTGTTAGTTTTGTCGCGCGAGAGAGGTCTCTGTTACTCAATTGCCTACTGAGACCATAGTAACACCTGTTGGCAAGAGTGATCCTACGCTTGATCTCCAGACTGACATCATTTCTGGTGGTAACGGCGGAGCCAAGATAGATGAATTCCTTGACCGTATCAAAAGTATAGTTATCGGCCGTAATCTGAGAATCAATACGCCGCGCGTCTCTACTTGTCGATAACATATACTTTGTTTTGCCCTCATTTACTGCCAGACCCATCTTACTAGACTCTCGTTCAATAGCACTAAAGGCAGCAGTAACATCTCGCTTGGTACGCCCTATAATGTCAATGTCGTCAGCGTACGCAAGCAACTGGACACTTTTTTGAAAAATAGTGCCATTGCGATGCACTCCCGCCTTTCGCAGAACACTCTCCATGACGAAGTTGAAGAGGTCGCATGATAAGGGGTCGCCTTGTCTGAAACCTCGCACGGTATCAAAAGGTTCGGAGAGGTCCTTTCCTACCTTGACGGAGCTGCAGGAATTGCTCAACGTCATTCTGCATAGCCTTATCAGCTTCGCAGGTATACCGAGCTCAGACATTGCGGCAAAAACACGATCCCTTATGGGGCTATCGAAGGCTGCCTTATAGTCGACAAAAAGATGGTGTGTGTCGACTTGTTTCTCGTGGGTCTTTTCCAGGATTTGGCGTAGTGTGAAGATCTGGTCGATGGTGGACTTGCCAGGTCTGAAGCCGCACTGATAAGGTCCAATCAGTGTTTTTACGAGTGGCTTCAATCGTTCACACAATACGCCTGTAAGAACCTTATATGCGATAGGGAGAAGACTTATACCCCTGTAGTTGGCGCATATCGTAGGGTCTCCCTTTTTCAGGACAGGACAGAGGACACTGAGGTTCCAATCGTTGGGCATACTTTCTTCTAGCCATATTTTGTAAATAAGTTGGTGCATGCGCCCTACCAACTCATTACATCCGGTCTTAAACAATTCAGCGGGGAGGCCATCAGGACCCGCCGCTTTATTGTTTTTAAGACGCATAATCGCGACTTTGACCTCTTCATGGCTAGGCGGCGGAATCTCCACGCCGTCATCGTCGATCGGGTTCGAAACATCATCTCTAAAGGCGGAATTGTTGTCGTCATCACCTTGAAGCAGAGTAGAGAAGTGTTTCCTCCACAACCTCAGCACCCCTTGCGAGTCTGTTATCAGGTTTCCGTTTTCGTCTTTGCAGGAAGACGCTCCGGGCTTAAAACCTTCGGTTAGACGCTTAACCTTTTGATAAAATTTTCGAGCATCATTCCTACACCTATACATCTCGACTTCCTCGCGCTCACGCCTTTCCTGCTCCCTCTTCTTGCGTCTGAAAAGGCGTCTCTCATCCCTTCTCCTCTCTCTATAGTTCTCGACAATGGCTCGCGTTGCGGCTGACTGCAGCATTTTCTTGTATGCGGCGTTTTTCGCTGCAGCAGCCTCGCGACACTCCTCGTCGTACCATTGATTTCGTTGGGGTGGGCGCTCGAAACCAAGGACCGTTTCCGCAGTAGTGCGCAAAGAGTGGGAGATGTTGGCCCACAGTCCACCAATGTCGCTGAGATTGGATGGGGAGCGACGGAGCTTATCCGAGAGTTGAGCGGAGAACGCCTCAGTTGCCCCTTGTGATCGCAGCTTCTTGACGTCCAGCTTTCGCAATGTACTAGAGCGCGCAGATCTCGAGGCGCTAATGCGCAATCGGAACTTGGCTGCGACAAGGTAGTGGTCCGAGTCGATGTTTGGACCTCTGGATCGTTATAATATTCACTAATTCAACTACGCTTTTCTTGGATGTCACACAATTTGTTTAAGGGAAAGCGGTCGAAAAGGCTCTACCATATAATAAAACTTATTTCTATGCAATGCGAAGAAGTTTTTCCAGAATTATCTTATAGAGGCTTGTAAGCAACGCAAGACAGGTAGTAGAAACAGATTTTCCTGAAAATTAACCGTGTCATTGGATCCTGAGTATTATCAGTCGAAGTCAACCTAAATTATTTCTGCAGCCTGTAAGTGGAGATCTTAAGGAAGCATGTTCACTATTATTGGTCTAGAGCCCTGTTGTGTGTAATTAAGCAAATGTCAAGACAAGGTATGATAATAGAATGTTTTCTATCGGGACGCTCCTATTTCAAATATTATATCAATAAAATACGTCCGAGAAATGAAACAAAGTACACATCTTGCATGTGTGGCAACACACTTCTTGTTCAAATGTATAGCTCTCGTTTGGACCGTATTACAGGCTTTCAATCCGTGTTCATTCATCCAGATAAAATCAGATCTGATCATTTTTTAGCCCTTTCTTTGGTGGACACATTTGGGAGAGATGGATCCATTGGACAATTTTGCTTTACTAGGTAGAATCGCGCAGAGGTAATATGCCTTCAACTTCCTTCACGGATTATGGGTATATTTCTATGAATGTATATGTATTTATTTCTAATATGGTTTATTTAAGGAAACATTGAGTTCTTGTCATACACACCGTTAGTCGCGTAACCCCACAAAAAAGTCTAACGCCGTCAAATTATGTGATCTTGATGACCAATTACAGTCACCTAAACCAGAATTTAATTTATCTTGAAACTTCCGTCGTGTTGAGCGCACTGAACAGTCACTTTTTCTTTTTCTAATATATATTGTCGGTATATTCCTCAAATGTTTTATTGGAGAATATTTACTTTGTAACAAATATTGTTGCTATAATTGTGAGTCTTGAGTTAAGAAATGATTACATTTTAATTATTGTTCAATTGCTGTTGCGATAAGGTATCAAACTATTCTCTTCTAAATTTCATGGACATATCACATAGTACTTGAGTTAGAATTTATCGAATTTGTTGAAATGAATTTACCTGAGAACTTTTAAAACTTCTAATTCAAGTGTTAACATTCAATTATTATTTAAAATTGTACAAACATTTCCCTTTCCTGTACATATTTCAATTCGCCTATTCAATGGATTTCAATGAAGGCGTTTAATGGTCATTAAGTAATAAAAAAAAAATAGAATTTCCCATAATAATAATTAGAAGAACTATAATCAATAATTGGGCCATAATATATAATTTGAAAGATAAAAGCTACTTGGAATAAATAGAATAAAACGTATTTAATAGAATATTGAAATATAATTAATTAAATATCAAATAATTTCGTTAAAAACAAGTAAAGAAATAAATTATATTTGAGTTAAATATGCCGAAGTTTTATCATTCAGAAGTTTATTAATTTACGACCCAATTTTATAGCTCGTGTGCATGAATAACTAAAATTTTATCGAAAATAAATTACGAACTTCGTTCGAATAAAAAAAAAAGGCGACTTGGTTATGACCATAATTAACGATAGACAGAAGCAGATAATTTATTAATTTTCTTTTTTAGATAATGTGAATTATAAATGGATTAATAAATACATACATACATATATATACATTAATAGAGATATTATTTATTAGAAGAGGGAATATTAGGCATTTAGTTGTGAAATGAACTTTAATATTCTTGTGTAAACGAATATCCTTTTGAAGATTAAAATTGGTATCACAATCTGTTTGACAAAACCTCTGCTCCTACAAATTTTGCTTAAATAATATTAAATAATTAACAATTATTCTATTTTTGTAATATTCAAATTGAGTACGTGCCAATATGAGTTGCCACTTAAAGGAAACATTAACAAATAAACGTATGTTTATGATCAATAAAGTTATTATTTTTACAAATATCATTTTAAATTCTTGTAATTCCTGTTTAATTAATGTCCACTTGAAATTTCATTTCTTTTTTTAGAATAATTCATTCATTCATCACATTAGTTTTAATTTAAGCTTCTGATAATCATTTGCCTCAGTGTGTAAATTATGTGATAGTTTCGTCGTTGGGGCGGATATGGAAACATAATTAAACTCTTATCTGCGGCATTATTGAAAGTTTGTCATCGACATCGTATTGTACTTTGTACGGAATGTTTTCTGGGGTGTTGCAATGTGCAAGAATACTTCGCAACGACATATAATTTAACGATATTTAGGTGTATGTAGGTTACCCCTGTTATTAACTGAGTACTCGTACTTAAACAAGCCGAGAAATAACAACAATTCAAACGACAATGAAAATTATAATATTGATACAGTTCGACTTTATAATCACATTTACAGCACAGAAATCTTTGGTAGACTATTTGGAATAATTCTTAAATGATCAGATGCGCTGTGTAGTAAAAACTACTGCCAAATACATTTTTTGATTCGATCTCGAAATATTTCCCCTAAGAGTTATTTATGCTTCACCAAGATTATGTTAAAATTTTTGTATGTATGTATATGGTAACCAGACACAATTATGAATCGATTATATGTATACTCAGTTGGCACAGCGATTGTTATTTTTACTTATACTTATAATCGATTGACGAAACTATACCTAAAGTCGTAATTTTCTCTGATTTATTTTTGCGACTTATAAATATCACAATGACAACTATTGTCCGAGGCGTCCAACAAACTACTCAGCCATAGGTAAGCTCTGACAATTGCCGTATGAAACTAATGAGTACCCTTACGTGTAACGGCCGAACTCACTGGAGTAAAGCATTCAAATCAAAAACCCATTGTAGCTTTCAAAATGTTACAAACATAATCGTAAATACCAAATACTTCTCCACTTGTTTAGGGGAAGTGTAGAGTATAACAATACATTCTAGTTAATTGTGTACTAAAACATGCATTTGTTGGATATTAAACAAATCATTAATTAACGCTAAATTTTATCTATTTCCATTGTATTTGTTGTTGCTGTTCTATTGTTTTAGAACAATGTTTAACACCTTTTATGACTGCAATTTGCCAGATAAAGCCATTTCAATTAACGTTATTGCTATAGCTACTGTTTTTTATTTTTATTATCATTTCTTTTTTAAGGAATTTAATGGTTGTTTTCTAGATATTGATTTCATGTTGTCTGTAGGCTGTTTGTTTTTTATGAAATTTTCAAGTCTTTCCCTTTGTATTTACATAACCATCATCAATCAATGGCAACAATCATTGTATTCAAATGATGATACAGAGAAAAGGATTAATAAATACAAATTACCCTACACCAGGTACTCATACGTATGTATAATGGAAACTTGAATATTTTATTTTCATTTACAGCAATTTGTTTTTCGTTATCTACATACAATTTACAGATTTCCCTTATTTATCTATTCCTTTTCAGTTTTTTATTTTTTCATTTTGTAATACTTTACCATCATTTGCAATCAATTTCAACCCTTTTATCCATTTCGAAGCCCCCCTTTTTGTTTTTAAAATAAATATTTGAAAAATCGTTATACACTTGTAATGTCATTTATGAATAGCAGTCTTGTTTCAAATGGCTGGCAAAAGGCATCATCAATGCCAGAATCTTAAAATGAAAGAAAATGAAAGAGGAGAAATGCTTGCGTTTATTGGAATTTTTATTTTTTTATTGCTAGATTTTAACATACTTTTTTTGGGTTTCTTGCAAATTCTTCTCACAAACGCCTTTGATTTTATTTTACAATACAATACAATGTTTCTTTATATTTTAATGTACATTTAAGAATGAAATATTCGATTACTTTTAATGATATTACCAAACATCCATCAATTCTATATCATTCGGATATAAAATTTAAAAAAAAAAATAAATTCGATTTTCTTTGTTATTTTATTTGTACTTTTTGGTAACAAATCACTGATAAATAAATGGATATAAAAGATTTATGATAATGATGATGACTGCAATTGGGGTGTTCTTTGTAAAGGGTTGATATCTTATATATCTTTAATAATTTATCATTTGGTATATTAAAATGAAAATACTCAATAAGAATAAAGTCTGTAAGTTGTGGGAAATCAAAGACCATCTCTGGTGATTCTTTAGCATCTTCAATGCCAGTGTTTTCTACTGGAAGTCGAGTTATTCATCATTTCTAAAGTTTAGTCTCGGAGAGTCCCTTTTTGCTGCATTATCTATATAAGAGAGTATCATTAGGAAAAATATTAGCAATGGAATCAATGTTATATAGGTAAGATCTAGAGTCGAAGAGTTCCCATCTTATCCAGATCAATCAATCATAACATATGAATGTCGTGGTGATGTCCTTAGCACATGGAAAATCATTGTCCAGTTTCCAAACTGCTGAGAGAGGTAGTCACCGAAGAACTATTTTTCATATTTCGTTGTGATGTGTGACCAGGTGTTTGAACCGTGACTTTACGTCTAATAAGCCAACTTACTACCTACTAGACTACGACGACTTTACGGCTATATTGTATTAATAAAGAATGAAAAAGCTACACGCTTTTAATAGACTAAGAGAAAAAAAAGGAACTACCTAGGCATTGAGGACAAGTAATCATTAAATTTTGTAATTTAAAAAATCAATTATTAAGTAATACGTAATAATTTTATAATTTACCACTGCCTGTTATGCAAACAAATATATCCAATGAAATAATTTTTCAAAGATTTTCATGTTTCTGAGTTCGTTTATAGATTTACTCCAAATCTCTCAGATATTAATCGCATACATTCGAAATCACATACAAAATCCGTTTATTTATTTTGAAATATTTATAAAATTGTAATGATTTTTTTTCTTCTTCTGTTTCTGTTTCTATTACTTTCTAGAAATTGTAAAGTGATTTACGACCAGACAAGCGATTTATAAGCATTTGAATAAGAATAGAATTGAATCTAATCGAATCGAATAGAAACAGAAACAGAAAAAACGTTAGAAAAACAAAAGAAAAACACACACACACTTTTAACAAATTGTTGCAATATAATATCAGATTATTTATCCATATACAATATTTTTCAAAATAAATCCGTACATATTTTAAATGTACATGGATATGTACATATGTATGTATGTATGGACACATAAGTAGATATTTATATGCATAATATCTAGTATACCGACATACATTCATACATATGTATGTATGTACATACTTACAACCATAAGTAGTATTCAACATGCAAAGAAATCAACGACCCACAAAATGATGAGAGCAACATCAAGTCGATGGGAGTATCTTCTACTCGTATAACACTTAATGAAAGTTGCCAGATTAAGAAAAATGTAACCAGGTTTATAAGATAAGGTGTTAAACTATGTAGAGGGCTAAGGACAACCCAAACATACATCATACATCATTGGCCATTACAATCCCTCAGTCAGGATTACGGCCTAGCTTCTCACACCACTTACATATGTTTTGTGTGTTAATTTCTTATACATGGTGGCGGGACCTACAGTTTAAAGTCGACTCCGAACGACAGATTTTTAAGAAACTTTTCATGGCAATTTTATTCACTCTCAGAATTTTTGCCAGAAATCTGCTGAGAGTAAGTCGCCGAAGAGATATTTTTTCGAACTTCGTTTTGCTGGAGATGTCTAATCTGGGGTAATAAACCAACACACTACCTACTAGACTACGGCGACTACAACACAACGCAAACCTAATTGTTAAAAAAAAACAGGACGAAAATGAGTTTTCAGTTATTGACATGCCGTTTCAAATTAGGATTTTCTTGTTATCTTATATCAGAATGCATTACGCTCTGTTCCTATATTAAATTCGTCTTGGAAGCATAAAAGGAATATCAATACCCTATTAATTGAATGGTTTTTGCAGTGAAAAAGAACACTGTGCAGCAACTAACATGTTGCAGCCTTTCTCTGACATTTCGCCGAAGAATGGAAAAAAAAAATGGAAATTTCGTAAAAATGAATGTAATATTAATTTGCTGATTGTGATGTATGTTTATTAGTTCCAATAGGAAGAATTTTTATTTATTTAATGTGTACACTTATCTGATTTTTTAGAACTGTTGAATCTAAAATGTTGCATATTATGTAATTGTTTGTATTTTAATTTGATTGAGATAAGTAGTCCACAAACATTTTTCCGTGAGTAAAATTTTATAGAAACTTCAGGTCTATTACTTATTGCATAGAGAATTTTGATTAAAAAGATCTTTGGGGTAAATAGTCTGATATTATAACAGTATGGCATCTCTGTATTCTTGAACACCTCATTTTTCTTTATGTGACTACTTGTGGTTGATTTTCTGCAACCCCTCATTTTCCCCCTTTTCGTCGCACTGCAACGTTTATCCAACAAATTGATTCAAGTCGGTGGGTGTGTGTTTACGAAGAAACCATTGAGGACAACAACATAAATAACAAAAACAACCCGAATTAAAATCCTTAAAAACTCTTAAAGGATATGTAACCTTTTATCACTCGAAGACTCATGTCTTGCAGTATGGGTGCGTTCAAAAGGGCAATTGCTAAAAAACCCTCAAAACAAAACAAAAAAAAACAAAAAAGAATTGGAAAAAGTGGCAAATGGCAGCATTTCAAATCATGATTACCGATGATGATAATGATGATAAAGTTAATGGTGATTAGGGCCATTACAATCAGCACAATTACGAAAAACGAAAAAGAAAAACAAATTTAACATAAAATGTCGAAAACAACAATGAAATCTAAACCAGACAAGAAAAAAAAAATTAAGTGGTTGAATGCATTACAACCGAATTTGCCAATCTAAAAGGGAAATACTACACTACCTATTCTGTTAAAATGGGAACAACAACAATAACTTAAAGATTGGAGTACATTTTACGTCAAGTAGAAGGTGAAATCAAAAGAACCACCTGCAGCTGTACAAAGAAATCTGTTTTATGGAAACATTTATAAGTCGGAGGAGGAGGAAGCCATTTTCAAAAAGGTGTGCACATTTTAAGATTGGTGTAGAATTTCTAATTGCTGTAATCCATAAGCAATTATTTTCTGTTATCGTATAAGCTGATGAACTGGCCAGAAGGGGCACGACTATCGAGATCTCTGTTGAATTCTCTACATTGGGAATCCGTTTGAGTACCTGGAATCTTATAATTGACAATGCAATCGTGGAGCTTGTCAACAATAGGACGGGCGGCTTCGGACACAGACAGAACGGCGCAAGAAATCTCGAAAACGCTGAATAAGAGACGCGCGGCGGCTCTGCTTAAACTACAAAGAAGTAGGCTTAGAACTGTTATCGGGGTTATTACGGGGCATTGTATTACAAGACCGCATGCGAGTTGTATTGGTCTGGGACACCTGGCAAATGATTTCTGCAGAAGCTGTGGAGATGAAGAGGAGGATGAGACTGTCCTTCACCTACTGTGCACATGCCCGCTACTTGGTCGGAGGGGTGCCTACTACATGGATGATCTGGATGAACTGTCATACATGGATATTGGAAGTCTGAGTAGCTTCATAGGAAGCTCCGAGTGGTTCCCGGACTAGGGGAGAATGTGAAACTGTGGTCTCACAATGGGCCCTCTGTGCGGCCTAAGTGTTATTTTTAATTTTTACTAGAGCTGGACTTCATGCGAATGGAGATGCGAATTCGGGTTATCGTCCACAATTTCTCTAATAGAAGCGACTTCTTCGATAGTGCGTATTTTGCGATAATGCACACGTTTGATTAAATTTGTAACGCTCCCAATCTCTTAACATAATTATGACGACTATATTCACCAGAAATCTTTCTGTTCTATGCGGTTCACTTCAAATAAATCTAATATTAGGTAAGTGGTGATTGATTATCTTCTCTTCATTACGGACTGTATCTTATCATGGTTACTTGCCTGTAAGCATTAACAAAGTTCAAGTGGCGGCGAGGTGTAATCTTTTTACAATAAATAATTTAATAATTTAAATATTAAAAAACATTGACTTTTTAAATTGTTAAAGAGAAAACTTATTATTAGTTACTCCGAAATCGTTGAGTGTAGTAATAGGAAACGTAGGCAAGTAGAATATTCAAGAGTTCTATTATTTTTTTTTTCCATGTTTTCGCCATTGTAATAAAAAGTCCATATTTTCGTTTTTTTATTTTTCGTCTGCGTTTAAAATACAAGTAGTTCGGTGGGTGGTTGTTTCATCAGTCTACAAGGGTGTTTTCTACAAATAACTCCCATTCAACTGTTCGCAATGAAATGCACTTTTCCTTACAGCTACTACTACTACTGTTTCAAAATTTTCATAATTTTGTTATTGCGAGCGAGCGAGCACTTTACGAATGTTTATGTTATTTTTATGATAATTTCCTTTCAAATTTGCTCGCTTCTGCAAAAAGCTCAAATGGAATAATTTCGTGGTTGTTTTTCATAATTTTAGAGATTATTTTGCACACATTTAATCTATTTAATTTAACATACATAATCAGTTGTTGTTAAATTTGTTGTAAATGAAGTTGTAAAAATATGAGATTTCAAATTGTTTTCTTTTTTTTTTTTTTGTTGTTGTTGTTTGTTTTCGTAAAATTTATTTTTGCGTAAATTGTAAATAAATTTATTCATCAACAGCAGAGAACAGCAAAGATGGAGTAGTTTAATAATCTCTATGCCGTACTACTTGCATAAGAAGCAATTGGGAAAATATTGTAATGGCATTGAGTTGGGATTGTTTGCTCCTTTTTCAGCATAGATCTGGATTTGAAAGTAATTTTGAACTTGCACGACACGTCAGTAGCTTTTTTATCTTCTGATCTTTACAGTGACCAATTTTGTTTTAGGAACATGTAGTTTCAAAGATCTTTTCACATATTGTGAGTTTAAGTTTTATTTATATATATACAAATCACAGATATAATCTAATTCACTCGCTAAATACCGGATTTCATTACAGTAGTTTCTAGTAAAAATTTTTTACATCAAAAAATTCTTTCTTGATTATATTTTAAATGTACAAACAAACAAACAGAAAAAGTAAGAAAAATACCTCCCCTTCAAAAATATTGGCAATTGTACAACAAAAAAGGAAAAAAATTAAAAGAGCGAACATTTATGTTGATTGCAACCTAATTGTTGGGTTTCCATTACGTATCGACTTTTGAAAATCAAATAGACGATGAAAAGTTACCATTGTTTTCTTTCTAATGAGAGGCGGCAGAGCAGGAGGAGATTGTGAGCAATGGTTTGGCTTTAAACCAAAACTTTATCAAAGTTTGCTAACAAAATAAAACATAAAAATTACTTTCCTACATAAAATATTTCATAGCAATATTTAAACCACCCCGTCAGATATTTAAAATAATGCTTTTAATAGAGAAATTATAATAATTAAATTTTAAAATTCTAAAATAATTTTTAATTTTTTAACATTTAAAAAAAAATTAACTCAAAAATAGGACAAAAAATTACAGTCTGCATTGACTCTTACTAAGGCTAATTACAGAGTGCATATAATTTAACACTGAATACTATTTAATTTTGAATTGAAATGTTAAATTTAATCATAATTTTATGATTGCATATTTCGTTAGCCCTGCTTTATGCGATTGTGGTTTTATGGTTTCAGGGCTACAATTTCATAATGAAAACAGCAGAAAAAGCTCAACAAAATGGAAACAAAACAAAATAAAACAATTTGGCAAAGGTAAACAGAAAACATGTAAATACTTTCTTGAGGAGGAACAAGTTTATCTTCTTCCTCTGCCTATAATTTCTTTTTCATTTCATTTTTTCAAGGAAATGAACAAGTTATTCCATACATTCCCATACCATTTAGGTATTTATTGCTTGCTTGCTTCCTTATACAGTTTCCTTCCGGCTGGTAAGCCAATTAGCGGGTAAACTAATAATAAATTGAAATTTACGCATTTCAAACCTCAAGGGTATTAACCGACACTCTCTCTCTCTCTTTCTCTATCTACGACTTGTTGGGATAATTGGTAATGAACGCGTGAATGGTGCAATGTTTTGACTAGCGAGTGAGTGACTGCGTGAGTGAGTATGAGTGTGTTAAGTGTGATAATTTTAACCATAAGGCAGAAAAATAAAATAAAAGTTTTATTTTCTTTTCTCTCGCCCTTTGCTTCATTGTTCATTGTTCATTGTATTGTTGCCATTGAAAACCATAATAAATAAGACAAAATAACCCAAAGGTATGATGAGCAGTTAACCTCATTTAAGGGTTGATTAGACACGTTCAATTTCCTGCTGCTAAATATATGACGCGTATACCTTTAAATTAATTTCGGTTTCTTTTCGTAACACTTCAACTGTTCAATTGTTAGAACCCCATAATCGCCGTAATTCGAATCCTTGTATGAGTTTTAAGAGCGTTTCGGTCTCATTTAGATTTCCACAATAATTATGCAAATTAAGAAACGTTTAATATTGTCATCACGTTTAAATTTGTTTATATCTGTATGTAAGTATGTATGTATGTATGTACGTTGTTATTGTTTAAATTAAATATAACATTGTATTTTAATTTTCATACAAAATGTTAACTAAGCTTGTGTTTTGTTTTGGCCAAACCCATGGTGGTGTTATATTCTTTTGATTTGTAATTGTCCTGCCCTGGCAAAATTTTTTATTGGTGTTGTTGTTGTCGTTTTGTTTTTAATATTTCAATTCACAACTTGTCGTTGCAGCATGTTTTGTATTGTTTTGTATATGTTTAGCTTTGTTGTTTTGGAGGAACAATTATGTAAATTAGATTTAATTCGTTTTAATTTAAGCGGATTACAATTTAATATTTTTTGTATTTGTTTTGTTTATTGTTGTTGTTTCCCATTTTATTTTTAATTTCCGAATTTTATTTTATTGTACAAAATTTTGTATTTGTTTTGGTATTTATTTAATTCGTTTACATGTTGTTTAACATATTTAACAATCATTTGGTTTATATTGTATGTAAATATGTACAACAATATTATTCAAATCCATGTATAACATTTAGAATTTTAAATCGAAATTAAGGACACATTGAATACGGCATCTGTGAATGCTGCGTATGGTAAATGGAACTACCTAAACTAAATACAAAGATAATTGGTAAAATATTCCAATTGCGGGGTAATCACTGCATACAACAGAAATCCAAGAATTGTTATTAACATACAACCATAGGTCATACATACATAATTGGTGATTACAACCCTTCAGTCAGGATTACGACCTGGCTGTCAACTGTAGATCACATTACACCGGCTCATCTATTTATTTTGAGCTTAGATATGATTTTGTGCGGTCATAAAGTTTGGAAGTTATATTCAATTCCAGTCGATTTTTCATATCAATTGCGCTCTGACATCATATCGACGCCTCCGTTCTATAACATTCTAAGTCGAAAAAGTGTGTTTTGAGTTATGAGCTCTCAAAGTTTTCACGCACAATACGACTATATGTATGTGTATTCTAAGTAGATTTTTCCCTATAACTTCGGAACGAAGTTAGAGAACGTAGAATTTAAAAATGCAAGAACATTAAAAACGTTCTAAGTACGCTTAGAATGTTATAGAATGGAGACGTCGATATATTTGTCCATTAGTTTGAACTTTTAGAACTTGAAGCCAAAACACTTATTCCGGCGTTGTCATATTCCCTGTCTTAAAACTGTCTTTAAACAATTTTCTTTGCAATAAAACCAAAAACACAACCAACAAAATACCATATTTGTTTTAAAAATTGTAATGTGGATAGATCGTAAGGGTAGTGTGGCACAGACAGGACAGCTATTGTAGAGAAATCCATATAATCAGATTCTACAAAATTTTCGGCACATTTAAAAAATGTTTTTTACTTGAAAGGAAAGTGCAATTGAAAGATTTTCAGAGGAAAAAATTCTTGTGCAATAAAGAAGATGGAAAACAGTTTTTAATTTAAAATTAATTTAATTTAATTAATTCAACGAAATCGCATTAATGCAAACTGTTTAAAAAATGTTTGGAAATCACTTGCTATTTTCTTCAAGTACAGACAAATGGATGGATAATGATTATGATTGCTTTAATGCGTTGATTTTAATCCGAAACGATAAAAGTCAATACAATGCAACGACAACAACAACAATACATAAACAAAATTATCTAATACATGGCACACATATCCACCACACCCCCTCTATTAGTGAAATGGCAATACTACTGTTACTGTCACTGGTAATCGTTTGGATGTGTCGATTAATTTTTTCCCCTCATTTTGTCTGGTGAATTATTGCGTGTTGACGCATATGGTGACAATTTACGCTTTTTCTTTGTCCTTCACTTAGTTCCATTGGGATTGTTGTAATTGTAGGGTTGGCAGTTATTGTGTGATGGAATAAAAACAGCCTAAAGTCCTAATGCTTTTGGTAAAGAAAAACACCAGTTATATCCATTGTTATAGCCATCATCATCGTCATCGTCATCATCATCGTCATCGTCATCATCATCAGCGTTACCACCACCACCACCACCAGCACTGCTAGCACTTTTAGCAATACAAGAGAGCATATACGTTGTTTGCATTTTGTTGTCGTCGTTCGTTTGTATTTGCCGGTGAATTTTTCGCTGCCTCATTTTTGTTTCTATTGTTGTTGTTGTTGTTATCAGTTCTGTACATTAACGGCAATTAGTGCAGAAATTAGGGAAATGAAAATGCCAATTTCAATTCAGTTGCGCCCAAAAATTTCCTGACAATTAAATTAAAATCACAGATAAATTTCATGCATCAATGTATCATCAGCGTAATTTATATTTATTGTACAATTTGTGTTGCATGCAACATACGTACATACTATATAGTATAGTCACACAGTTATGGTAGGTTTCACTAGTGCGTAATTGCAATGCATTTGTTCTGTGGGTAGTTTTGGAGATTAGAATTTTATTTTCTTTATTTTATTTTTCTCTCTGTTTTGTTTGGTTTTCCATTCGAAAATTTGAACAGATGGAGTATGTAAACACAGAGAAATTGGTTTTCTGTTGCGATAATTACGAAAAATGATAAGTTATGATGCGCACAAAATCTATTCCCATTTCGATATGAATGTTTTGTTAAGATTTTTATGAAAACATTTTAAATTTAAGTGGATATTTAATGTGTCACAGCTTATGTTTATAAATTTGTTGTTGAACGTCAAATAATTAGGATTTTAAGAAATCTCTTTGATTATATTATGACCCAACCTATCTTACAATAAGTAACACATTCATATTCCTAGAATATCATGGTCGATACTAACTGACTAAAATGAATCATATAATAAATTGATAATATCCACAAATTTTTGGTTGGTTTTAAATCCTGTCTTTGCGATCATGCTCGCTCACGATAAAGGAAATTTCTAAACATCATATGCTTCTGGAAATTAAATGTATAGAGTTTCTTAGGTCAAAAGTAGACTAACACTGGGTGCAAGGTCTTATCGGTTTAAAAATATTTTAATAGAAACCTCTTACAAATTATAGAAGTATCATACTGTAGTGTAGAGTTCCAATTTGCCGGCGTTAATGTATAGTGTTGAAATCGCCGTAGTCTAGTAGGTAGTGTGTTGGCTTATTAGACTTGAGGCCACGGTTCAATCCCCACGTCAGACATCAAAACGAAAATATGAAAATATTTCTTTGGTGACTTCCTCTGAGCAGATTTCTGTTAAAAACTCTGAGAGTAAATAAAATTGCCATGAAGGATTTCTCAAAAATCTGTCGTTCGGAGTCGACTTTATACTGTAGGTCCAGCCACTCATGTATCAAATTAACACACACAACATAAGTGGTGTTAGAAACTAGGTCCATAATCGTGACTGAAGGGTTGTAATGACCTATTATGTGTGCATTCATGTATGTATGAATGTATACTGTTCAATGGCGAAGAAAATAAAAATTATTGAAATTTGTTGACGATTAATTTGAAACAAAAATAAATGTTAAACGCTTAACTAATTAATAAATTAACGCTGCAATTATAAACACATGACACAATAATGACAATAAGCCGTAAATGACCTTTTAATTTATTCATACGGTACGGTATACATACAATTGGCCATACGAAATTTTTAATCTCACAAATAAATAGAAAAACAAAATGTTGAATAGATAGAAAGGGGAAGAAAATATGATCATCTGTGTTGACACAGAGATCAACACCTTAATGCAAATAAAAATTAAATAAAATTCATAATTTCAACAAACAAAACGAAGCGAAATGAAAAGAATGAAAGAAATTAGGGTGACTATTTCGAATGTAAATACATAGATTTCAAATATACACAGTCTTTACAGATGAGATCTTTATGAGTTCTGCATATGTTTAGATAAGCAACAAATTTCAAACTTCGCAACAGAAACTCACAGAAGAAAAGTGCAATCCCTTGAATGAGAACGTCTGTTTGTCCGTCTGT
This sequence comes from Sarcophaga rosellei, assembly GCA_930367235.1. Taxonomy (NCBI): domain Eukaryota; kingdom Metazoa; phylum Arthropoda; class Insecta; order Diptera; family Sarcophagidae; genus Sarcophaga; species Sarcophaga rosellei. The sequence continues at coordinate 96,157,900 of OV884020.1, forward strand.
GCGTCTGCCAGCCTGTGTGTTTGAGTGTCAAACGTTTGTTTAACCAAAAGTGTAACAAAGCACAACAACAAGGGAGACAGGAAACCAGAACTCTTCTTACCCTCTCATTATTATTTACAGCTATTAGAACAGGATCATCAATTAATCCCGTTTGCTGCTGCAATTTCCGTGTTGAAAGTCGCGAATTCTGTGTGTGTGTGTATATTTGTCATATCGTTTAAACTCAATTCATTTGTAATTTGTAGGGTGTTTACGACTGACGCCCCTTTTACATTTACACTGTGTGCAGCAATTTAACGCTTCAGTTTCATTGCCAAAGATTTATTCATTCACTCAATTTTAACGAAAACAGTTAGATTTATAAGTTGAATTTAATTTGTAACAGATGCAGGGAATAACATTTGTCATCAGTATCGATTCGTTTGCCGGTAATTAAGGGTATTTTCAAAAACGATCACTACGTAAAAGGAAGTGATAATTTATCATTTTACCTACAAGAGATTGAGAACTCAACTCGTTTGCTTTATAAAGTAACGTAAAGGATTTAGTCAGAGTTAAAAAATCATGATGAGCATTAATACTTGTATGGTTAGAACACAACTGTGCAATAACCACAAATCAATACACGATTCTTTAATAATTTATAGCAAATAAATCCTTCAACCCCATTCAAAAGATAACCTTTGACCTATTGAATATTTATATATACAGATAAAACTGCGGCAGCTAATTCTTATTACTGCACTTGTGTCTGATCTTTACGGTCTAGATGTAGAATTAAAAACAATCAAGAGACGATTTCTATACTTGATGTCATAATGAACTTCTTTTGTTACAACTCACTTCTCTGTTGTGACAAGTGAAATAAATTTTAAAATTAACTTAACTTCACCGTAAATTATCGAGAATTCACAAAGGTTTTGTAATAAGGCAATCAAACTTTAAATGTGCAGCCCTTGCGCAGACCAACTTTTTCCGCAGTTTGGTGGAATTTGGTCAGTACAGGGATTGCGTTTACATATGGCATCACAACGGGCCGCTATGTGTGCTCGACTTGGCTTTTGGTATCAAATATAAGTAGGACGCGACATAATTTATACATAAATAAAAGCTCGTAAGTGGGCTTGGATACATTTCAAGAAAATCTCTGGACAATATTGCCAGGAAAAATATATAATGAATGCACATTTTTCTTTTGGTGCAGAATGTTGATTCTAGAAATAGCGGATTATGGTACATACATATGTATATGCTTAAATATTTACTATTGGCAAAACCAGATGGAAAGTATTCGCTAAAGCCCTGTACTCTTAGAGAACACTGTACAATCCTTTATATGAAATCGTAAATGAACCGCTAATGATCAGTAGCAAGAATCTTACAGAGCTGCCATGAATAGCAAACACGATTGGTTTTTAATGACGGTTTTACTACTACTTGTGACTGTGATTGCGACGTATATAGGCCTGGCAACCAGATCTCCACATCTTGGAGAACACTCATGAAAAGCAAGTTTGAGCTCGGTATTCCCACGGAGCTAATAATGTTGATCAATTCCTGCAGCGCCCTCAAGGTAGGAAAGGACCTCTCCGAACATTTTGATACTGTGTGCGATTTGAGACAAGGCAACCTCTTATCATGCTACCTTTTGAACTTTGTCATGGAGAGAATTCTGCAAAAAGCGAAAGTGCAAATCGAAGTACACATGTTTAATTAAAACAACAACTTTCAACATAAATCATATTGGCCGCATCACTAAAGTGGAACTTGGAAGAAATTTGACTTAGGAATTTACATACACATGCGTATACTTTTGTTTTCTCAACTTTGATCGTGATGTAGCCTACCAACAGCGATAACCTTCTGCTTATTGAGTACTCTATTATATCTTAACTATCATTAGCTATTTTGTATTGTGATATTATCAGAGCAGATGTATGTATAATCAACTTTAACAAAATGTTGTTTATCAAACTCTATGAAAAATAAGCACATGTTGGTGTTGTTAGTCCAGCATCTTTTGTAATAACAATAAGAACTACAATAAAACTCTAATAAATGTATGTGTATGTGTATGTGCATGTGGATTATGAATTGAATTAGTTTTGGGGTATGAAATGTGAGTGAAAATGTTAATGAAAACCTCAAATGGATCATAAGATTCATGAATCATTTGATTGAAATGAAATCAACAAAAACAACACCAAATAACAATAATAACAATTTAAGAACAGTGTTCACATATAAGTACCAAACAACAATAACAACACTAATCAAAACAATAACAATAACAACAACAACGAAAACTAAATATTTTTAGTTCAACAATAATAACCACTTTAACACGTAATATGGATGATGATGATTTCTTACACTCTTACTCTGAATGGATGGATGAATGAATGATAATGGATTAAATGTGACGTATTTGCGTCTGAATCGTTGGTTGAATCGGTTGATCGGTTGAATATTTAAGCGCAACAAATTTCAAGTGCCTTTATAGTTTAACTAATGATTGGATGATGAGTTAAAGTGGCTGTGACTGTGGCTGTGGCTCTGTCTTTGTCTTTGTCTTTGTCGCTGTCTGTGGTTACAATAATAGGGAAGGAAGTGACTGCCAAAAGTGGCAAAACGTGTATGGGAACAATAGAAATACAATTCAAAGGGGGAAAGAGAACGATTTATAACAATAAACAATTCTTGATGCAACATCAAACAACTGAACAGACGAATAAATGTTTGTTGAATGTTATAGAACTATAGAGGCACATACATACATACAGTATATTTTAAAGGGCATTTCAAAAGTAGGTGTTCGTTTCGATTTACTTTTCATTTCGTTTTATTTTAAACTTTAGAGAGGTACAATTCTAAAGGATTCACAATCATATCTGAGAAGTGGTAATCATACACGAAATGAAACCGTATCCGATAAAAAGTCAATTTGTTGTCATTCGTTTTTCAGATGTATTGCTTTGTTCCGCTTCTCCCTCAAACCGCAGTTTCCACCCTGGTTGCGTCTAACAATTAAAGAATTGTTGTTGCTTTGTGTGTTTTTTCTCAAAACTGTTTTTGGCAAACAATTCCCTGCGTAGAAATTATTGAAAAATTTGGCTCCCGAAAACTTTGCATAACCGAAGAAACGTAATTATTCGGCATTTTTTGGACTATACTAATAAAATATTCGTATCTATCAAGTTCTTTTATACCTATCTCCTTTGTGGCTTCAGAAAAAACACTTACCATTGAATCACTCTTTACATTTGATGTATAACGTTTGAATGATGAATGAATCTTTTGGACTCTTATTGAATTTCGAAGGCTAATAAAAATCATCATCATCATCACCATCACCATCACCACCGTAATCGTTTACATTCTTAATTCAATTTTTTTGAAGAGTGCGTATGTCATATGAAAATATTTACCGGTCCTTGTCTCGATTGTTGCTTCCTTTTCATTATTTTTCTTCCAAATTCTCCTTTTTAACACGAATTGTAGCATTTGTTGCATGAATTATTGTTTTGCAATACAATAAATTGTTTATTATTTTGTTTTGATTTCAAGTGTGTCTCTAACCCTGTCACAACTACTGATGGTAGGTAGCCTCCATTCAATTGTTGCGTACAATTAAATACATTTTGAAAATCGTTGTGATTATTGTTTTTATTTTCAAAAAAATTTCTAAATGGATGTGATGAGTAATTTGTTTAGACAGTTCACGTGAATTCCATTTTTAAATCTAAGAGCAGATGGTAACTCTTTTAATATGCGTATGAAAAAATTTGTGGCAAAGAAAATATAAAAGAATTCTTAAATGTTTCCTCACTATGAATTGAACTTAAAGGTAAAACGAAAATTAGTTGTACTACCTATGGTTGATATCTCCTTTATTATAAATTTTTATGTTAAAAATCAAACTTTTTTAATCCATTCTGTAATGCGGGAATAAAATTCAACAAAACAATGATCGAAGTAAACACTAGAAATAACAAGAAGTTCTACAAGTGTAGAAGAAGTAGAACTTGAGAAGTGTATTAATATCTGCCGGGGGTTTTCTTGATCATTTACAAAATCGCTAAAAAGTTTTCAGTTTTTCTGTGGTCTAACGTCTGTCACGTTTGTTTAGTGGTAGAACAAGTTGTCAAAATTTCCTATCAACCATACTGCGTATATGCCTTTTGCCCAATAATACGCTATAACCTTTGTCTCATCGCACATATCAGTAGAATGCCTATATTAGCATAGTATAAACCCCTTACGTAAAGGTTCTATTTACTGCTATTGTCAGCAATATGACAATATGATCAGGAGTTTTAAGTTTTATTTCTTACATAATTTCCTCCATCATCAAATTGAGGAAGGCATATAATAGGGTTTACCCTTATCAAAAACGTTGTTCAGTGTTAAAGAAACGGACGCTGCTTTTGATGTTTTGCCATCATTTATGCGTGAACAGATGCTACAAATAGGTTCCGCGCAGAACGTTGAAGTTCTGATTCCTCTTCAAACGATATGAGGTGGTTTAAGATATCACAACAGTTTGGCGGCTAAGGGTTTAACGTCTAGATAATTAAACCCTTGCGTCTTTATTATTCTTCAGCTGGGCTGTTCATATTTCTCTGTGGTCTAACGATTGTAGGCCGTGGCTGCACGAAGGTAACGCGAGGAATAGATTCATTATATTTTTGTGTATCTGTGTAAATGTTCTTCTGTTCGCCGTTTTCTGTGAAAAGTTTCCGAATTCGTTTTTAAACATCCTTAGTTCTTCATGCAGTTTTTATAAATTTTTGATCGTACGACAAATCCTCCGGGAGCAATAGTTCTAATCGGCAACAATACGGAATGCTTGGACCACGGGGAAATTGATAGCTTCATTGCAACAATTTGTGAAGCCGAGTGTATTAGTCTGTTGAAGTATTAGGATTTTTAAGTGTCTGATTTGTTATTTCAAAAAAATTGAAGACCTACATAAATTCCGATAACATATAATTTCTTTTTAAATTAAGAAAGTGAGAAGTTTTTTTTTGTTACTGCAAGAAATAAAAATCAAATTTGTTTCTTTTTTTTTAATAAAATTGTTTTATTTTTAGTTGCTCTATTTAGTATTCAGTAAATTGTTTCTAAACTTATGCAATACAATACATTTTAATTATAATTTAATAATTCAATTTACAATAAGTATTTACAGGGACATTTACACAATCCAGCCAGGAATTCATTCCAAATATTTCTTTTTTTTTTAATTCAAAATAATCGACATAGAAAATGTAAACATTTACATAACAGTGAAGGAAAAAACGGTATCTGATTTCACAATTAATAGCAGCAGAAGAATACAAATTTCAAATAATTTGCATTTAGAATACATACATATGTACGTACATTCAAGTTTAATAACAAATGCTGTTTTGGTACTCGTTCAAGGTATTGCAACAAACAAATTATTTTGCTTTGACGTAATTATTTATTGATTTTAAAAGTTCCAATCATTCCAATCATTGCAACAGGACGGATACAAAATTTATTTCAAATGCTTGCAGCAGCATTCAATGCACATGCAATTTGGTGTGCATGGCTTGTCTCAGGGTGTTGTTGGCCAAACTATTAGAATGACATCATCATCAGTTTGTGTCGCCAACTGACTAGCATTCCTAATTGACAGCCTCTATAAATGTCATTAATAGTATGTTTCTTTAATACTGTTTGTTCTGTGGGAGATTTTAAACTCCCTCAAAAATATCTGCATTCGAAAGTTTTTAAAACCCATCGTTAAAGCTTAGCACGTCGTCTAGTTTGTATTCGTGCAGTTATGGCACTCATTAGTATTGTTGTTATTGCAGTGATGCTGGCCAAAAAAAGGTAGAGATACTGTTGAGTTGAGATAGGGTTGAGTTACTAATAGAAACCCCTGCTTTCCTTAGCCAAAAACTAACTGACTGTTGATGGCGTTGAATTCTGCTGTTGTTGCTTTATTCTTTCTTTGGCCTCTTGCTGGGCCTTTTTAGAACGTTTCCATTTCATGCGTCGATTTTGAAACCAAATTTTCACCTGAGTTTCTGATAGCATTAGACCGCTGGCCACTTCGAAACGTTTGGGGCGGGACAAATATTTATTCTGTTTAAATTGTTTCTCCAACTCTAGCAGTTGTTGCGATGTAAAGGCGGTTCGTGGACGACGAGTTTTACCCAAAATGGCATGATGTGGATAAGCGGCTAATTCGGGTATGCGGTGATGTAACATGCCAGCCCGTGCCAAAAATTCGAATTGCAAGTGTGAAGGCATAAAATGCTGGCCCATGGGAATCTGAAGGCGGTTAAAAAAAAAAAAAAGAATTAATTAATGCTTGGGAACGTCTTGAGAGACTTATAAACAGATTAGAATAAAATTTCAATATGTATTAGTGATTTGGAACACAATTTTATGTAATTATCGTCAACATTCGAAGAATATCGAATAGGCAAATAAGGCATAAGAATGTTTTCCTACTACAAGGAATTTTAATAATATTCTCTAAAATTTTACTGATATTAAGAATTGATAGGTTTAAAATTTGTTTTACATGAAACTATGTTAATGGAAATTTATACACGTATGTATATCATATCATAATTGCCACCTAACGTCATATACCCTAAGTATCATAATAAGGCAATAGTCTGTGCTAATCCGTCTGTACAATCAAATTTCGATGTGATTCATCTATTTGGAACTAAATAAAGATTTGCATGAAATTTGAACACAATCTCTATAAGAGTACTGTCGTCAGTGATGGACAGATTTTTGTTATTATAATCAAATCAGTCAGAATCATTGTTTGTTGATTAATATTGTATTGCTTTGTATTACAGATGAACAACTTACAGGTATGGGTTTTCCGGAAGGATCCAATGGTCGATGAAAGGCTGAACCACCTTGAGCTAACAAATGATAGGGATGACCACCCGCATATAGAGGAAAATCTTGTGGTCGAATGGGACTATGTGGCGGTACAGGTTTTTTAAATTCATCACCTAACTCCATATGCATGCCCAAATGTTGTTGATCTTCACAGCCGGGACTAATGGGGGGACTAGAACGATGAGACGATGTAGGAGATTCAGATCTGAAAAGAGTAATAAAAAAAACAAAAATATTAAATATTATTTACACATTAGATTAACTGCAGATACTACGCTAGTACTCTCGATATTAATAGTACCACATCCTACTCTGATAGATTTCGTACAAACTTTATCAAAGTGAACTATAGTATCTGTTATCTAAGTAAGTCAAATTGTTGAATTATGAATTTTCGGTTCCTACGGCAAATCCTATGAATCCGTGAGAAAATTTAATCGAATTTGATGAAAATATTTAATTTATATGTATGTACAAAAAAAAAGATCATGTTTATGTTATATAAACAGTATTATAGGTATCATTATGTGGTGTCATTGCATAACATTACAAAGTTAAAATTAAATTCATTAATTCATGGCCCGTGAGAAAAACTATATCAATTTGTAAATAAGTGAAATATGCTAAGAAATACTTTATAGCGATGGATACCATTTTATTAGAAAACAGAAAATGTGAGTGAGAATAGTGTGAGTGAGGCCGGAGCTAGTAGTGGCTTATTCGATTCGGAACTTACGATAATGAGTTTTTGTAGCCGATAAAGTTACAGCGGTACTTGAAGATTATTGATGTTTTAGTTCTATATAAGTTGACTGATCGAATTGCTGTTTGCGAATCGTTGCTGAAATTGCAAGAAAATGATCAATTCTTATATCTGCTGCTGACAACTCGACTGACTTCACCTTTTGGTTACCAATTACAACGGTGTCTGCAAAATTATTTCGATTGTAAAAAGTTTAAAAATAGTCGCATAAGATCGATTAGCCATGAAGAATTTCTGTAGCTAATGCCGACTACGTTAATATCGTTTTGCAATTAAAAAATTGTCGGTTCACATAATATTTTTTATTTAAATTTTTTTATGAATTTAGTTATGAAATAATGGAAAGAGTTTCATCAATCTTCTTTAAAAACATTACTAAAAAACAACACACATACCAGATATTTATTTAATAATGATTTCATTTTGTTTATATTTATTTAAGCATTTTATAATCATAAAATTGTTTAATTGCCTGTTGGCGGCATTAACCCCATTTGCGAATTTCTTAAAATAATAACTACAACTATAACTGCCATGGTAATAATTGTGGGAGAAAAGAAATAAAAAAATTAAAAACGTTTTGCTTCAAAAATAAAACGTTTTCATAATTGATGTTCAATTATTTATTTTTTTAGTTTTTATGTAAGGGGTTACTGATTTTTTTTTTATATTGTGTTTTACACATTTTTTTAATTTATTTAATCATTTTTATGCTAAAATGTGTTTCACTTAGAGTAAATTCAATGTAAAAGTGAGTTGTGACGTTTTCTAAAGAAGAAAAGTGTTCAGGAAGACTTTCAAGGCTAACAAAAGTATGAGATACAGCTAAAAGCGACTCTTCTAACTGTAAAAATATTGAAAATGGCGCTTCGGAAAACGCAGACGACGTTTGGGCTTTGGATATGTACTTAAGCTACTTCATTGGAACTCAATGATGATAAAAGTGGTATTAGGATAGGTCTGATCGTTGCATTACATATTGAGGCGGTTTATAAAGGAAAAAGAGAAACTTCGAAGGAGTTTATAAATGATGACCTGAGACGCTTTTATCACGGAAGATTACAGAAAGTGCAAATCAATTTGTCAAAAATAAAATTTTGTTGCTGTCCAGCATCTTTGCTGGATTCAGACATTCTATTATTCTGGTAACGCGTGCTTAAATTCATGCTAATGTTTCCATAGCCATCTAATCTGTTCTCTAGATATTTGAATTGAATTTTGTTGCAGTAAGTATATAATATGACATGCTACTCGAACTATTACAAACCACTGCATCAGATTATATGCACCATTGTTTAAAAATTTTATAGAATTTATGCAAAAAATAAGAGAATTTGAACTGAATTAATTTAAGTGGAAGAGCTGCATTATTCGCCATTATAATCCTTTTTTTGAAATGTCCACCTTTACTGGCAAACCGTAAAGGATGCCAAATTAGAATTTGAATTGAAAATAGGGTTTGCTGGAAAACAAGGTTTACTTAAGACTTTACATAAAATGAACATAACTTCATATCAGTATACTTAAAATTGCAGTTAAAATTGAGCCACTAAAAGTTTGACTTATTAGAGTGGCTCTGATTAAAAGTTTAATTTCATTTAAGTTTAAAGAAAATTTTTTTTAAATTTGATTAACGATAGGTGAATAAATTGTTAAAACAAATTTCCGAATTGACGTCCTTCCTAAACTTCAAACTTCTTTAAATTATGTTTCAAAAAGAGTGTTGAGTTGCCCGACGGTAAAAATTGTGACGAAAAAGTGACGAACTCGTCTGATTAAGTTACATTCTTTTCTGGGTTGATTATTTGAAAGCGATTCATGCTTAATACTTTCCTATAACAAGTAACCATAATACAATATACATACATACATAATTGGCTATTACAACCCTTCAGTCAGGATTACGGCCTAGCTTCTCAACACCACTCATGTTGTGTGCGTTAATTTTATACATGAGTGGCGGGACCTTCAGTTTAAAGTCGACTCCGAACGACAGATTTTTTGAGAAACTTTTCATTGCAATTTTTACTCTACATAATACAATATATATTCGGTTAATTGGGGACTGAACTTGAGTCGAGCACTTCTCCCACTATATCACTGTTTATATTGATATAACAGTTTAAAAATGATTCGTAACTTATTCCAGTTATGGGGAGAGAAGACTTAAAGGAAGAAACCCCACTGATTTAATTAACAATTTCAATTAAATTGCTTGTTGGTTAGTAGAAGTTGCTTCTATTCCCGATAAATAATAATAAAAAGACAGATTGAATCAAGTAAACAATTACCCAATTAGACACCTAGGCACCTTTTAAAAAACAATCTAAGTTATAACCAATATAAACTAATGGCTTAATATCCTATTCAACAGTATATAAATTAAGAGTTAATTTTCTTAAGGCCTAAAACGTCACACGGAATTTTCTGAATCGCAATTAATTTAAAAAGAATTTGAATATAAGCTGTTGTGCACCTTATGTATGTGAAGTTGACACACTCCTTAACCTAGTTGGAGAACTTTATAGAAAATAAAATTTCTAAATTTAAATTTGGCAAGCCGCGAAACTTTCAAGTGAAAAGGAATCTTGAGGAATCTTGAGTCGCAAAAAGAGGTATAATTATGTAGCTCTACTGACCCAGTAATAATCAGAAATTACGAAAACCCTGATAGCAATCAAAACTGTAGAAAATTAACATTCAAAAATATTGATTTGATGACCAGAGTTGGGAGTTTCCGCGATAACTATAATTTTGTATATATGTATACTAATTTGTTTCGATTACAAGGATTACTCTTCCAATGTTGTTCGATAAATTATTTTGCGTAGCAAAAGCTCTTTAGCTCGGCAAACAAGAATATTTTTCAATAACAAAACCAAGATCATACCGATATTATATATTAATAGTTTCCGCATTAATACCAATTGAATAATTCCAATTACTTCAAATGGTCGCATCAGTCGTTTGTTTAAATAGTTTTTTAATGTTTCTATTGAAAAACGATTTTGAATCCAAGCTTTCTCTAGAAAATATGAAAAGTAGACAACACCGCATCTTGTTTACCTTGACATGCCATCTGGACTAGGTGAATCGTATTCCCGTGACTCATGCAGCCGTTGTAGAGCTTCCTGTTCCGACATGCCTACTGCTGTCATATCTCGAGCATATTGTAGACCCATTGATAAGCGATCATCCAGTGGTGGTGCTTTAACATTCATTACTTCAGGTGATTGAGGTTCAGAGTTATTTTGATTTTTCGCCAATAGAGCATCGATACAGAAAGACTTTTTTGGTTGGCTCTGCTGAAGAATTGGTGGTGATCGTGAAGCCGTCGGTGAAGTTGATTGGGGCGGTGTTGGTTGTGGCAACTGATTGAGGGAATTTGTGGTATTTGTTGGTGGTATCATTAGCGGTAAACGGGGCATAGTATAGACACCGTTCACCAGAGACGACGGATGACCTACGGAGGGAGGTGGTAATGCTTCGTAAAGTCTTTGTTGGGCCGCCAGTGGAGATGCAAAAATACGTTGATCTCGAAGGTTAGCTGCCGCCACTCCAGAGGGTAATTGAGGCATTGTATGCATATTACTAGCAAGAGGTACCGGTTGCACTAGCAGGGGTAAGGGAGTAGTATTATTGTTCTGTTGTTGATGTGATTCCGCCGCACAGTTTAATGAAGCTTGTGAGGGTTTAGGGGAATTACTACTAGAATGTGGTGATCCTGTTGAGCGTGCGGGACTCAATTGCGATCTGGGAGATCGTGGTGAGAGCGTTGAACGGGTATTGGAATCCTGTTGATAATCGGTGTGTGGAGGTGATAAATTATGATGCTGTTGTTGTTGTTGTTGTTGCTGCTGCTGTTGAATACTTTGTGCGACTGCAATATGATTTAAAAACTGTGAAATATGTTGCTGTTGCTGTTGTTGTTGCTGATGTTGTTGCTGCTGTTGTGTCTGTTGTTGATGTTGCTGCAGTTGTTGCAATGTGGGCGGTTGTGATACCTGTGCACTTGACATATTGTTCCTAATCTAATTCACTTAACACTTCTTAATAACAGAATTAAATATTTCTTTTTTGTTTTTTAAGTTTAAATTGAAAATTTTTTTGCTTTTATAATATTTTTCTGTTATCAATTAATTTTGTTTGTTTTCTTTTTAATTCTTAATTCAAAGCACTTCATTTGCGATTTTTTCCCCGATAAATATTCTTGTCACTGTGTGTGTGTAATTATTGATTTATTTGATTTTTTTTCTTTATTTTGATAATAAAAAAGGTCGTTGGATGACAATGAAATCCGCGTACGTTGTTACGGTGCTAACGCGATTCAACGACTGTGATAAAATAGTGAAAAATTTTCAATCATATACCTCGTTTCAGTACTTTCATACCATTCGCTTGTATCGAGAGACCGGGTATAACTATCCGACCGGTTGTTCCACAACCACCTTTTCAATTAACACCACCAACGAAAGCATAAGAAACAAAAAAAAACAAAATTCCTTCTTCTTTTTGACTTACCCGAGAGAGAAAGAGAGTGAGTGTACTCTTTCTGTGTGTTCATCGTTTAACTGTTGCCACACTTTAACAGTTACTCTCTTTTGCGCATTCTCTTACCGTTATAAAAAAGATGGAGTTGAATGTTACTTGGTTCATAGAATTGTCTCTTTTTAACTTGAGCTGTATTCAAGGGGACTCAACCTTTAAAAGGGGCGTTATTAAATTTGTTTTCCCTTTTGGTTTAATATAGCCATGATTAGAATAAAATTGGTAATTGGAAAGGTGTGGCATGTATTCGATAAAAAAATAAACATTCGGAGAATATTAAATAAAATGAGAAAATAAAGCAAAAAAAAACTGAATAGTGTAGTTGAATGGGATCTGTGTGTGTCTGTTAGACTCCATTTTTAGCCTAAAATTGTTAGCAAAACGAGATATAATTGCCATCATTATGGAGTGTTGCTGCTACTACTACCAGAGTGATACCAAAAAACAAAAACACCGAAAAAAATGTCCGTCATTAAGCCATTGAAATAGTCTCACACATGCACATACACTTACCCATACATACATACATACATATCTACAAAAACACTTTTAAATACTAAGCATATGTCATTATTTAGTTTGGGTTGGCTTGAGTTGGCTTGAGTTGGGTGGTTTAGTGATGGCTTAGAAGTTTGAATTTTTTTCTCAACATGATTATTTTATTACTCGTTATTATTATTAAAGATTCTTTGCATGCCCCTGGCTATGTTTGCCTCTTATTGTCCCTGTTCTATTTTTTATACAAGTAATTCCTTATTGGTTCCAGTTCTGAAACATTTTCGCCAAAATAGAATACTGAACAGTAAAATATTCATCTCCATTCATATGGTTTTTCAGAACAGGGCATAGATTTTGGTTTTTTCCTTTTTCTGTGCTTTCGTAATTAAGCATTATAAATACTTTTCAGAATGAAATGTATCTTTAAGTGCTGCAATTTGTTGGCAGTTTACAACTCCACCCACATATACATAAAACAGTCACAGATATTTGTACGTGCCTACGTGGGTCTATTGTACCCTCTACCAAATCCAACCCATCCGTTACCTTTGTTTTATTTGTATTTTAATTAGTGAAGTTTTATTTGTGTGAGTGTGTATGTATGTGTGTGTGTTTTGTTTTTCATCTTTTAACTTAAAGTTTGGAACTACTTTATAATTGACGGTAATCCAACTTCAATGTAGAACTTAAAAGCTTTATTATGCTGCAATAAACCTACATTAAGAATACAGTCAATGTATTAGAAAAGTTGTCTTCTCGACCGACGACCGTCTCAGTACTGGTTTTATTTTAAACTGAACTCCTAATGGACTTTTCCCCACCAGAATCATATACAAAATATTTCTTATCCACTTTCTCCTTTAAAATGTACTTTTATTTCACATCAAAACATTTTCCTCAATAACTTACTGAAGCTGGTTTTTAATAATTTTGAACATGTATGAAAATCTAGTTTATTATTGAGGAGGATTCAGTCTATGAGCCAGTCGAGATCCTCCAGTTTATCTTAAATTTCTCAGTTATTCCTCTTGGAGTGGATTTGATCTCTTACAACTGTTTCCTTTTCTCCAAACTGAAGGGACTCTCTTAATGATCCCTAATGAAACTAATTATCAGAAGTGCTTCTGAAATTACAAGGAGGGCGAACATTAGTATATATGAGAAAGATTTCTTTGTGGGGTTAATAGTAAATATTTATTTGTAATCTTTTCTGAAATTTATATTTCTAATCAAATTCAAAGCCAATTATAGCGTGGCTTTATCTGGATCTGATATCGCATTAACGCCCATTAATAGCTTAAAACATTAAACGATTAAAAACAACTTTTAATTCTTCTGTTGCCCTGATTAAGCACTTTAACTGTAGGGTTATTGTCAATGTTAATTGCCACTACCTTTTTCCTTTCATATTTGTGTATACACAGGAGTTTTATAATTGTTTTTTATGAGTTTTCTTTCTCTCCTTGTTTTCATTTTTATTACATTTTTTTTGGGTTTTTGCTTAAAACTTTTATTCTACGTTGAGATTTTTTTTTTATCATTTTCCAAGTAGATTTTGTTGTGGAATATTTTTGTTAATTAGTGTTTGCCATGTTAATTACTTGGCAAATTACTACAATTTTGTTTAGATTTGCTTGTTTAGTCTTGCCTTCATTCTTATGCTTTCAAATTAAAATTTTCAGTATTTTCGTATTTTTAAAGGGAATGTCCTGCAATAAAAATAAATTCTAAATAGGATGTTAATGTTTTAATTGTTTAATTTTAAAGCAGATTTTTTTTATTTTTGAAACAATCATATTTTTCTCTAGTGTGCTTATGCCTTTATACTTATAAGAAATGCTACACTCTTATCGTTCAATTTCAATTTGAATTAAATACGCGAAATTAAGGAAATTTGTTAACATAGAACAGAGAAATATCATATTATATATAATATTTTATCATGACATAATAACCAAATGTGAACCATATCTTGTTAAAGCTTTCAAACAAAGCCTATATTTATGAGTCAGCCGCTTTCTTAAGATCCACTATTATTTGAGACATTATTCAACCCGGTTGATCAATTTCCTAGTGCTCTTATATTTTCAGAAGTAATAACAGTCCACACTTACGTTTCTCTATTTGGGAATGCCGATGTATACAATAGCCTTACACTTGATTAAATAATAAAATAATTTAAACATATTACTACAGAAATACAGTCAATCAAAAAGGTCATCAGGTCAAACAAAAATTGAAAAAATGGACAAAACAAATGGACAAAGTTCTACAACTCAAAAAAACCAAACGCAAGCCTTTCTCACCGTTACGCTAAAGTCCCTGTAAGTACTTCTAGGAGAGTTCCAATCATTTGGGCCAAGCAAAAATCACATAAAATTTAAGCCATATAAGTCAATAACTCACGACGAAATTGTTTAACAAATATCACAATGGACAATGGATGGTATAATCTAGCATAGTCACAGATTGGTAACTGCAATAAAAGAAATCTCCGAAAAGCAGTTATGACGTCTCTTAAGCTTTCCATAAAGTCTGGCACAAGAGATTGTTATGCAAATCGAGGCAATATTTGCACGATAGCATATGCGAGCGCCTAAATACGCTTCACAGGGCGAAAATTTATGGTGTCTATATATACTACATATATAAAGACAAGCAAAGATAGCATATTTTCTTAGTTTTCATCAAGCGTCACGATGCCATCACGATCATGTGCTTGAGTTGATGAAATGGCTGTAGGTGGTCCTAGGCTATGAGGTATGCAAATAAAGAGACTATCAACCTTTAGTTATTACAATCGCTCACAATTTGTCATTTTCAGAATTTGCAATTTTCTTATTATAAAACACTTCATAGCTCGCTATTATTCAACTAGTTACCTAGACATATATCATGTAATATTGATAGCCAATCAACACTATGTAAGATTAATTCCACTTCATGAACCTGGAACCCTCTTCAAGAAACTTGAATCAAATAATTTAAAACTCGCCAAAGTGTAACACAGAGAGCTTAGGCAACCACAAAAGGTAAGTAACTTAGTCCAGGTAATACAACTATTTACTGTGACGAATAAAGTGTAATCCCATCAAATCTTTATTGTTAGACTATGGTATCAATTGGCACACTGAAACACGTAGAGTTTTTATGATTGTTTTTAATTTAATTGAACGAATCCTTGAATTCTGTCTAAAAATAAAAAAAAATCCTACCGAGTAAATTATAAATCGAAATCGCTACAGAACCGGATGAGTAGAGATATACCTTCCGTCCTAAAGTCGCTGTTGTCTAGTAGGTAGTGTGTTGACTTATTAGAAGTAAGGCCACGGTTCAAACCCCTGGTCAGACATCAAAACGAATATATGAGATTTTGTAAGAACTCTGAGAGTAAATAAGATTGCCATGAAAAGTTTCTCAAAAATCTGTCGTTCGGAGTCGACTTTAAACTGTAGGTCACGCCACTCATGTATAAAATTAACACACACCATAAGTGATGTGGGAAAGAGGTATTGTAATCCTGACTAAAGGATTTTAATGACCAATTATGTATGTATGTATGTACGTCCTGACTTACAAATGACCTTCAAATGTCGTAATAAATGTTTAATAAAATTAACAATAAAACGCTCATTAATCTTTATCTATAGCAATAGACAATTTAACTTTAAATCGTTTTTATGACTTTAAAATTGTAAACAAATCCACAAATAAAAAATGAAAATCTGCCTTCAAATTGTAATTGATGAGGATTTAAGAACAAAAAAAAACATCAACAATCAAGTCATGAATTTTCAACCCCTCATCAATAAAATCCCAGATTAGCTGAATTTTAAATTCAATCAGGTTAAATTTCACCCCCTCAAACATAAAAGCATTTGCCTCACACACGCACACACTCCATAAACACAGATAGTGTTTGCTTTAACGTGAGTAGTATTCAAACTAATAATCTCTGTAGGCTGAACGGGGAAAGGTTCACAACCAGCAAGTGGTGAATGTTAAATTGTTTAAATTTTTCTGTAAATTGAGTGCCAATAAGTGAATTTAATTTAAGCTGGAAAGGGAAGGGGTAGTTGATAATAAATGATATGTGATGAAAAGGAATCGGTAAAAACGAATATGATTGAAGCCTACAAATAAAATATAATTTAACAGACGATCATTATACGTCATGAAAACAAAATGTATCAATTTTAAAAAGCTTTATGAGAGTAAGCGAGAATGAATTTGAGAAGCTTGTTTATGGATTTCCGTCGTCTAAATCGGTTTGCCGTACAACAAATGTATTGCAAAGTTTTCATTTTGCTACCATTTGCCCCGATTATAAATTTAATATATTTGTATACCATGCTTTTTATACATATGTACATACATATACTCGTACGTTATTTTCTAAGTAGTGGGCTATAAGCTAGAAGTGTGAATAATTGGATAAATAATAGAATAAATGCCTCCAAAACTATAGAAAGGTCTAAGTGACACAAGAACAGGTTACAATGAAAGCCTTCAAGAAATAAAGTAGTCTAGTAGGTGGTGTGTTGGCTTATTAGACGTAAGGCCAAGTTTTAAACCCCAAGTCAGACATCAAAACAAAATATGAAAAAATATTTCTTCGGCGACGTCCTCTCAGCAGATTTCTGGCATAAACCCTGAGAGTAAATAAAATTGCCATGAAATGTTTATCAAAAAAATCTGTCGTTCGGAATCGGCTTTAAACTGTAGGTCCCGCCATTCATGTATACAATTAACACATACAAAGTGAGTCGTGTGAGATGCTAAGCCGAAATCCTGACTGAAGGGTTGTAATGGCCAATTACACATGTATGTATGTATGATAGTGAATCCTTATAACAGAAATTATTAATAACGTCGACATTTTGCACATTTTTTGCATAAGACAGTATTTTAGACTTAATTTTCACTCATTTAGGCCATTGCATGGCCGTGAATTAAATGATATTAATGATGGTATTGTTCGGTTTAAAGGCCAATAACTGACTACGAATCGTCTGTATATGATTATGGCCTCTAAACCAAAATAAAATCGTCTCAATTCCATCCAAAAGAGTCAGGGCCAAAAGTGTTGTATTTAATTTCTAGGTTTTGCTCTTAGATTATCATGATAAAATTATACAAAAGTACTAATATATGAAGAGTTATTCCTTAATCGATGAAAGATAAACATTTTCGAGTTTTAACGTATTACAAGGGGAAAGGAATTAATCCTTCGCATAATGATCCTATCGTAGGGTATTATTATGAAAAAAAAAAAATAATAACCTGGACCTGTTCATACTTCCAAAAGCATACACTTGTTATGCTGAATCATTTCTATCATGTTTCTAATTTTATCCATTTAACCACATTTATTGCATGACAAATTTTTTTTTTGGTTTGTTTGGTAGTTTTTAGAAATTTTCCACATCATGGATCGAGTTAAGGCACAGGACGAGTGAGTGCACAATCAAATCTGGTAGTTTTATGAATAGTTGTTGCTGTTGCAGCATTAGCATTGAATTTAGTATAAAATTTAAGGGGAGTTTTAATATTATCAGTGATTGTGTTGAGTTTCGAGACCCCGTGTACGAATGGCAAATAAAGCGAGTGTTTGTAGTCCTCAGTAAATGGATGGAGAGACAACAATAACCCTTGTGCGCTAAGTGCCTTGTGCGAGTGTGCGTATGTATGTGTATTGTGGGATTGGTGTTGGTGTACAGTGTACACTCTCTCTCTCAATGGCTCTAATGAAAATTAATCTAAATTGTTATAGCATATGTGACATTATTTTTGTTTCTAGTCATTTAGCTCCTTCCCATTTTCAATATTGTGTTGTGATTGTTGTATTTACTTGTAGTTTTTGGTATTTATTATTTACCATTATTGTTGTATTTGTTCTTTTTTTCCCCCCGACATCTATTTTGCTCTCATCCTTTTTGTTGTTTGCTGTTTGTTGTTTGTGCTGTTGATTTTTCGATTTTATTTTTGAAAATGTGTAATTTAACGCATGATTAGAGAAGTTTTATTTCGTATTTGTCGTCCATTTGAAAAGAGCATAAATAAATATTGTACGTGTGTGTATGTATGTATGTATGCACGATAATAGTCAAACATATTGTTGACATTACGGATAATAAAATTATGGCAACATTTTTCGTCTAAAAATAATAAAAAAAGAAATGAAAATATAGGAAAAAATCTATTCAATTAATTTAAGCCAAAAATTAGCAGCATTAAATGGATATTGTCTGGTGACGGAAAAAGAGATTTTCTTATAACAAAACCTTGCTTATGGGTAAGCAAAAGTTGGTTTAAAATTCAGTCGAAATCTCGTATGTATATATGTATGTGTACCAAAGAGACCAATTAAGAAAGGAAAGAATTCATCCTAATACATGTAAGTATATCATAATATAAACACTTGTAAATATGTATATTAGATTTTTAAATCGTCAAAAAATTTTGAATTAACAATAGGTGATCAAGTCTGAAATCTAAGATGATTGCGTGCAATTCGCATTGCTTCTTTGCATACCTTTGATTTTGTGGTCCTTATTAACATCACGACCTTGTTTGCTGTGGAGATTTCTAAAGCAATAAGATAATGAAAACAACAAAAATTTTTATTCTTAAATATACTACCTGCGACGCTTATCTAAGTATCGCTTAAATCTAATGAAGCTAAATTGAAATAAAATAGGTTAATAGGTAAACACAACTTAAAACTATTTGATGAGTATTGAGTATATCTATACTAATTCAGGATTCTATAATAAACTGAACCAAGCTTTCGTTTTAATAGCGATATTAATGATAATTTAACTTTTCAAATTATTGAAATATGTACACGTAGAATATCACTCCCAAAATATACTTACGTTCTTATAAATAAAATACACAATATTAGATCCTTTAAAGTGCACCCCAATTAGTTTTTTTTCATTGTACATCAGACCACCACAGTCTATCAATTCGTGTTCATGTTATTGCTTAGGTCTACGTGTGTCTTTCTAAATTACAAACGTACGTGCTAAAGTATATTTTGATTTGTTCTCTATCGTTCAATTGTTTTTTTATTTTTTGTGTATCATCCTCATCTAATACTCGTTCTCAGTTCTAATACCTTCTGAGTTGTTGTTTCCTTCCTTTGTTGATTTTTCACTGATTCTTTTTATTTATATTTTTATTTTCCATTCCATGCCATTTGGACAAACGACTGAAAACCAACCAAAAACTATTCTAATGGCATCCATATTTGTCTACTCATCCACGTGTATTTAACAAACATTTATTACTCTGATTGCTCGATGGAATTCGATTCCATTGTTTAGAATGCATTTTTAATACATCATTTGGAACAACAATAAAAACAAAATTAATATTTGAACAAAAAAAAATTAAAAAATAAAAATTTAATTTAATGAAATTACAAAACTACACTCTTTCATTGCTTGTTAAACAATCTTTAAAAAGGAGTCTTCCTAACGATTTATGTATGCTCTTGTTTACGTTAAAACAAATTGAGTAAAAATGATTTGAAAAGTTATATTGAAAAGTTATATTGAAAAGATGCATAACAAAATGAATTGTAGACGTTTAAGAATAATTTAAAATTAATTAAAAAAAAAAAACAAAAAGATTAACAATACAAAATAATAGAATTTCAGTTCTTTGAAATAATTGAATAATAGTTTTTCATTTACGATGTGTTGTACGTAAAATTTTCTTGATTTCTTAAGTACAAATCATAACAAAAAAAACTGCTTCAAGTTAAGAAATGTATTTTATTACTCACTAGAATTGAATTTAAAACAAATTAACTTGTTTCTTTAGCCCTATTGTCCATTAATTTATCCGCATTGTGACTGTTTTATGCCCATTTTGGTGAGCAATTTTTGACTGTGGCAACACCACTGCCTCCATACATTCTCTGTTTATTGCTGTCCGCTTCCTTTAGAATATTTTGTAATTTTCATTCGATTCGATTCACTTAAGCACCAACAAATGCTGTGAAAATCCCATTATGTTCTCGTTATTTCGATTAAATATTACAACAATTTCAATATTCCTTAGGTGGCTCAGCATGTATTTGAGGGGGTGAAGAGGAGGAAAATAAAAATCAATTTTTATTACATACGAATAGCTGACCTACACTACTACTATTCATTATGATGAACATAAAAATTCATTTATTTAATCATTTAAAACCAATTGTTACAATCAAAAGTGATGACGGGCCATCATAATAGTTCCACAGAATTTCATTAATTTTCCTTTTATTTGTATTGCGATGGTATTGTAATAAAGGAGAGATAATAATATTTAATAACATTTATGTCTTATCATTAAGGCATATCAATAATAATAAATTAAGATAATCAGACAAAAATATATTCCTTAAAATTGCTTTAGTCTTGTGTCACTGGTTGCGTGTTTTTTTTTTTTAATTGGTAGAGCACTCAAATGTAGACAGAAATATCAATTTAAAAGTAATCAAACTTCAAATTTTTCTACAATTTAATTTGTTCGAAAATATTTATTTGTTATGGTACTTATACCCTACACTGCCATAACTGATAACGTAAGTTGATATTGTGTTTCCATTGTTGCTTAAAATTCGTGAATCTATTATTACGCAAAATATATATAAATTGTAATTTAGGACGCCAATTGCATTATTATAGCTCGTAGATTTTTATCTGGCAACAAATCCATTACGATTTTTATTGTTCTTCTGTGTTATGTATATAGAGCTAACATTTCGAAAGAAAATTTGAATGGTAAATTCAGTCAGAATTTTCATATTCTGTCTCTCAATTCATATTCTTCTCACAAAACTTTGCACCTAATTCCATGTCTATCTTCTTCTATCATAGGAATCTAATTTTTCGTTTGATAGTGTAGTTTATCTATCGGTTGCATTGAAAGAAGGCATACACTGTGTCATCAATAAAGATTTTGAGCCCCCTTTATTCATCCTGTATAAAAACCTTTTGAAGTGACCATGACCTGAGGTCAGCAGTGTTTTCGAATAGTTTATATTGCCATATTTAACCGATTGTCCTTCTTTTCTATTGCTCTACAACCAAGCCAGCCACTTTACCAGGTTAGATAATATCTCAACTGACCGGTTTGACTACTCCATACATTTCATTCTGTTTTTCGACCTGAACATCTGTCGGGAGCATTTCGCATATTATGTGCACAGCCAGTGCTGTATCGTCTACGTAAGTCCACGTAATGGATTATCTTCTTCCTTCTGAACTGCACTTAAGCCGTATAGGAACAAAATATAACCTCTGGTGATTCAGTGTACGCCTCACAGTTTTCTGAGATTTCAAACTTAAAGTGTATGAGTAAGAATTGACGTAAAACTTCCATTCTACTGATTGAGTGATAAGTTGATAAGGTTGATAAGAGTTCAAAATGAGTTCATTTTAGATCAAAAACCCTTTTAA
Source organism: Sarcophaga rosellei (assembly GCA_930367235.1). NCBI lineage: Eukaryota > Metazoa > Arthropoda > Insecta > Diptera > Sarcophagidae > Sarcophaga > Sarcophaga rosellei. Next base: position 96,180,067 of record OV884020.1, read on the forward strand.
AAACTGGTAAAGATTTGCATTTGAATGGTGAATGTGGGAAAGTAAATGTTCTAAAATATTTATTGGATTTTAGGGTGTTATATGAACAGGTTCGATTAAGAAATATTTAGAAATAATAATTTATAGTTAAAAATAATTATATGAAGAAATAAATATAGGCGATGTTATAATGCCATTTTGATTCGTATCTCAATTGAAAATCAATATTAAAAAAAACATAAAATAATTAAATTCCTAAACACACTTATTTGTTGTTTTATTACATACGGGAAGTAATATATTAAAAATGTTTAAGATTTATAAATACTTGTAGTGATAATAGTTATTGAATGTAATACTATGGTGATTGCACAGACACACACACACATACAGTCAGATAAAATAGTATACTTTCACACCAAAAAAAATATCCCTTTAAAGGACATTGAGGGTAGACTGTTTTGACCGTTGATATCGACTGGAGTATTGTTTTAAATTTAACAGATAATAAATGGCATGTTTTACAAATAAAGAAATACAAATATTTTCTTTTATTTATTTATTTTTTAAATAAATAACATAATTTTAGTAGTTTTTTCTGGTGAGAATTATGAAAATGATGATAAATATTATCGTAAAATATGATGAAGTACAAAAGGAAAACAGGAGAAATTAAAAGTAATTATCATACATATACTCGTGTAAAGAATTTTAATACAATTATTACAAAAACAATTTCAATATTATATGTAATGATTGGTGGTTGCTCACTTGAGCAAACATAGCGGTTAATAAACCAGTCAGTACAATCATTATCCGGACTTTAGAATAAAGCAAAACTTCCTTAGAAAGTTGAAAGTTAAATAACTCTTGTCACCGATCACGAAAACTTCGATAACCTTTCGGTAAAAGCCCAAAATTCTCAAATGCTCTACAATATTTGTAGAAATCAATAGCAGATAAAAAAAAGTATTTTCGCATTGAAGTGGATTCAGTAATTTGTCGCACCTTCCGATGATAATTTAAAATATGAATATACTGAACAGGACGAAGAAGACCATCATTACCTTTGAACGCATTGAATAAAATCTGTACGACTGTGGTCAGTGTGTGTGTGATCTACATTCACCTACGTAGAATCCTTTGGCTTAGTTAATTTGCCTAACTTGATATGGCGGCTAAGAAGATATGCCTGCATCAGTATTGCTGGTGAACTGCACACTACACCTACTTCGGCGCTTGAGTTACGTTTATACGGCTTTCCCTTCATGCTTCTTATGACGAAGCAAATATCAACCGAAATTGAGATTAAAAAATTGCTATGTTGGCGAATAATATTATTAACATTTTATAGGATATAATACGTATTTGTGATCGATACAATATTAAAATATTATGAAATCATTATTTAAAATGAAAGCGATTTAATATTTGAATAACGATTTATTAAACACTTAAATTTCTGTGAACACACGAGTAAGATTAGGGTTTCAATTTTTTGTTTTTTTGTTTTGTTTTCTTCCTTCAACATTTACCATTTTATTGACGTCTGTTCTGACTGCTTCCTTATCGCTGATGTCGATTCTTATTTTTTTTTTTTTGATTTTTATTTTATGCAACATTAGCGATTTCGTTACCTCATTAGGTGTGGAAAAGTAAATATTTTCTTAAATGTTACTGTTTTATTGTATTTTATTTTATTTTATTTTTATATTTGTATTTATTTACGATTTCTCATAAAATACAACTGAATGTGTGACTTACGACAACGTAGTACAACATACAACAGCATATCAATCAGACAGACAATCAATATTGAATTTAATTTTCTCGTTGTTTTTTTATTTAAGGTTTGAAAACAAATAATGAAAAATCGTTTCAAGAAATGATTACTAAATGTATTGCTTGTACGAATGTGGCATGCACCAGTAACAGATATTTATGAAGAGAAATGTAAGTGCTGAACTTCTGTTATACGGATTTCTTTAATGCGCTTTAGGCTCTTAAAAAAGATAGGGACGGACTGGTGCACCCTTTCTGCCTGTTACATATTTGCGTAACGTAATGCAACATACGCATATACATATGTATGCATGTGTACGGTTTACAAATGTGTCTACAAACGTACATATTAACCTTAAAATTGTTGTTATAATCGATGATAAGCCTAACGTTGCTGACGAAGACACTGTTGACTTATTTCAGGATTTTGTTTGCTCGCTATTCATTGATTTTCTGTTTCTTTTCTTCTGCTGATTGCATGTTAATGTGTTCTCCACGCGAAAATCGTATTTTGATTTATATTTGATCTGATACTCATATACCATCGTTTTGATCCTAAAAAATACTCGTAAAAGGAGTACTCGTACTCTTGCAGGCATTTATTTATTTATTTACATACTACAGATATACTTACGAACACACATCCATACATATGTATATATGTGTACTCAAAATATATACACAATGAAATACTTTTTATTTTATTGTTATTTTGAGTTTTTTAAGTAATTATTTGTTTTATAAAATCAATTGTTGATAATAATCGTTGACAATATAAGCACACCACAACAAGCACAGCAACATTAAAAATAAATTTTTATGTCATAAAAGACAAAATAGTTCATGATTACGAAAATAAAAATATACAAATACACATACTTACATACACATACATACGTATGCATGTACGCTTCCAGACTGTTGAATTTATGAGATACAAAGGAATATAACTAGTTATCCTAGCTCCTACTATCCTTTTTAGTATAATTAGTTTACCTCATAATTACGAGATTTGATAACCTTTTCTAATTACAACACTATTTATATGCCTTACATAATCTTCAGTATATGTATATAGTAAGTAAATATATATGGAGTATGTACAAGTTCCGTATGCAAGCAGTAGGCGAATTTTATAATAATACGAGAGGGTTTACGTGGAGTGAGAAAGAGAGTCCCAGTGCATCTCGAATCGTAGTTCACAATATAATCAGATGACTTGAGACACATAATATTTCATTTTCTTTACCACTTGAAATTTCCTCCTTATCTAAAGTTATTTTAATTACTATCATCCATCACGGATTTTAAAATTTCCAAATGAAGCTCACTTAGAACACTGAACGTTGATTTCTGATGAACCATTAAAATTAACGAGAAATATAAGATACCCAAGCAAAAATCATTGACCTTTTGATTAGAAAGTTATGTAAAAATATTGGAAAAACGCTCAACTATTTATTGAGGTCGCATAGATCGCAATGGGTGCAACGACGTAGCAAAGGTGTAAAGATGTATGCTGCTGTTTGTTATCATATTGTAAGATTGTACGAAAGTATTTACAGCAAAAACAGATTTCTTTCGAAGATAATTAATCGATTAAAAGATGATATATTTTATTAATGTCTGCAAAAAATGTGAGCAACCTTTACTGTCGAGTGTCGAAACCTCTGTCATAACGCAGTCTAAACAGTCTCGCTTATATTCATCAAATTTAGCGATTAGAAAGACTTTATATTACCTTTTAGTAGCAAACATTTTGTAACTTTATTATGAAAATTCTACGGTATTAATTTGGTGACAGGATTCTTAATGTAATTGACCCGATTTTAAATTTAATAAATAAATCGTTAAATAATTCCTCTTGATTACAGTTGCACCCACACATTGAACACAGGATATTAAATAAAATATTAATTGAATCTATACTATACGAGGGTGGGCGTATGATAGAAATAAGTATTTTTAATATCGAATATTTTCAATAATGATCAATATTTAATATCTGAAAGGACTGGCTGAATACTGGTTCATTTCAATGATACCGATCCCCATGTATTGATTGTTAATGTTATCGATAATTATAATGACAATCAATGTTGGTCAAATTGAATCCCACCCACACTTCATTGAAAACCGCAAAACTTATTGGCAGTAACAATAAAAAAAGCAACAACAACAATAACAAAATTCGAATATACAAAACAATACAATATTATGAAGAACAAACAAATAAACAATAATGCAATGACATGCAATTGATAATTAAACAAATATTTATAAACAAATAAGTGTGTAATTAAATTGCAATATCTGGGCAGCAAAAAAAATACACAAAAACGAAGTGAGTAATAATAAAAAAAAAAATTATAAATAAATAAAAATACATACATGGAAAAAAATAATAAATTTATAATTAAGTGCGTGAATGTGTGTGTTTTTTTTTTATCATTTTATATCGTTTTCATTATTGACATTTTGGTATTTTTTTTCAATCATACGAATATTGAAAATCACTGTTAATCGATGGTTATTAAATAATAATACAATATATTTAATAAATAAAAACAATGCATACAACATCTACCAGTCAGCATTTATTTAAATTAATTTTGTTTTCTTCTTTTTCTTTATTTAATTATTGTTAAAAAAAATACAAAAGCAACTACAATAACCAACAATAAATTAACAAACTTCCACGTTAACTGATTAATAAACAATTTAATACAACATTAATAATAATCATATGCAAATGACTATTAATAAATTCAAATAGGACATGTTAATTAAAAAATTATTTACTGAATTAAAAATTAACAATTAAACCGATTGAGTGAGTTAGAGAGAGAGAGAGAGAGAGAGACAATGAGATTTACTTAAGGCAACCATTATCATGTATAAACGTCATATTATTTTTATAAACGCGTAATTAAATTTTAATTTTTACAAAATTGAAATTGAATATTCATACGAAATAAAATATATACATATGCATATAAACAAATATATCTTCATGAGGTTGGGCCAGAGTTATTGGTTCTCCAAATTATTCTTAATGTTCGTTTTATACGCAAATGCACAGATAAGAACGATGGAGGCAGTTCGTTACTACTACTACGGTCCTCTTACTACGGAATTCCTACCATACCATTACATCTATAGGTCAAGAAAGTTATGATCACTGCTGTAAAGAATTCTGAATTCCATTGAAAACTGAATTCTTTTTTTTTTTTTTTTGTTTTAATCAATACTGTACAGCATTGAATTTCGTCAGTTATTTAAAATTTCCATCATCCGTTAAAAACGAAACATATTTTATTAATGAAATAAATTAAAAATTTCACATGATAAACGCCTTTGTTCAACTATCGTACATACATAAATACTGCGAGTGTATGAATGAATTTAAAAATATTTTGCTTTTATCAACAAAATATTATTTTGAAATTTATGTTCATAATAATTAATTAAAGTCATTTAGAAATTGAAAAAATTCCCATAATTATAAACGATAACTAAAAATCAAAACGATAACCACACTTTTTCTATCCCACAAACATTACTTTTCTTTTTTTCGTTGAATGCCAAAAACAATCAAATCAATTAAATACTTCAGTCAGTCCGTCATAATTTTATGAGTTTATGGTGTCACATATGCCAAACACGTTTGTTTACCTATCAGCAATTTTAAACAATTAGGAAATAATAAATTTTAATAAATCTCTTGGGAAACAAATAATCGTCAAATGTTGACGTGCAAAATTTGAAGAGTTTCGAAAAACAACTAATTGTTGTATTTCTGTGCTGTTTTTCTTATGTCAGTCAGTGCTTTAATGATAAAGAAAATAAAATAAACTTTGTTTGGTTTTAAATAAAAGGTTAGAGGCTACAAGAAATCACACATTAGCTTCAAAAAAAAAAAATATGTTTCAAGTTATGTTTGAAGCACATTTTACTATAAAAATAGACGATTCCAAAGCCCAAATTGGTACTAATAACACCTACGAGTACAAATAGAGAAAACAATTTAGAAAATTTACAGACTCTAACGTACGTATGTATGTACGTATGTAATTGGTCATTACAACCCTTCAGTTAGGATTACAATCTAGTTTCTCACACCACTTATGTTGTGTGTGTGCTATTTTTAAACAGATTCGAACGTACTAAAATTAAAAACAACCTTAATAAGATGTGATTGTGAAACAATATAAATCGAGTTGCTGGCACGATTTATTAAATTTGACTTATGTACGCAGCATAACAGGATCTAGCTAGACTAATTTCACTAACAACACAACGAATATTATAGAAAGCTTTAACTTTAACTTATGATCTTACTTAAAAGCTGCACAAATCTGACAGGCTTCAAAACTAGAAGATCCTAATTACAAAACATAAAAAGCCTTATTGTCCGGTAATAATTAAGTGCTTACAATTAAATGTATCGTACAGATAGCAAATCTGATTTTAAAGAATTTTGAAAAATTTATTGTAAACTGATTTTAATATCGAGTCTATATGCATAAACAAGAAAGACAATGCCTGAGATTACATGATAATAATTTCTAATCAAAAAATATAAATGAATAATATGTTATTACGATTAATTTGTCTTAAGGATTGTAGCAAAAAGGTAGTAATAAAATTATTACACTAGTATTTACATGCATACATACATAATTGGTCATTACAAACCTTCAGTCAGTATTGTGGACTAGTTTCTCACACCATTGGTTGATAAGAATTTTTTATTTATTTATTTTATTTATTTATTGTTAATTTAAAATTGTGTGTTAATTTAAAATTGCTATGAAAAGTTTTACACTAGCATTTGGTTTCGTTAAATTCAATTTCGAATGAATCAGAAGACGAGAAGGACTTTTACTAAAGTTCAGGTGGCTGTCAAGAGTCTAATATGTTTGGAGGGCCGATTCCTGTCAATTTTTCACTTAGGTGTTTATCCTTTAAATAAATAATAATGAATATAATAATAAAAACATGTAATAATAAATAATAATAGTGCTTGCAGTGATTGTACAATTTCCGGATTAGCAACAGTATTGCTAAGAAGTTTTAATTAATTACTACCAGTTAACTTAGAAGTCTAGCTAGAATACAAATGTTATTCCTTAAACGCATTATTATTATATTAATAATTTTCTTAAATAACTTTTGTAGTTTATTATTGTCATTGGCTTGTACACAATAAACTCATTTTTCTGAAAACCCGTATCATCATGTTTTTGCCATGTAAGTGTTCACAATACTTACAGTGTATCACTAAAGTGAGTATGCAGCGATATATATATTTGAAATTATTGGAAAAATTGCTTAAGATTTGAAATAAAAACACAAATATTATGTTTTTTCATTTATTTTACATATAAACTTAAAAAAATAATAAGGAACAAAAATGTTTTTAATTCATTACTGGTTAATAACAATATAATTAACAAAATGGTTAGAATTCAGGTCACATAAGTGAGTATGCAGTTCACAAAAATTGGCACTATGATTCAATTTTTGAAGTCAGGCTGATATTTAATATTTTGTTGGATAGCCCTTTGCCTTCTTGACTGACTTCAATCTCGATGGCATAGATGTTATAAGATTTTGGGTAACCGAATGTGGAATTTTATTTCACTCCTCAAGTAGTGCAGTTTTAAGGGTGTCTTTACTTGTAATGACATGACTTCTGATTTTTTTTCGAGATAATCCCACAAATGTTCTATTGGATTAAGGTCGGGTGATTGGGAAGGAGTTTTTAGTTGTTTTGGCGTGTTACACAAAAGATAATCTCTAACGATATGGGCTGTATGTTTGGGGTCATTGTCCTGTTGGAATACAAATGATTCTGTTAGTCCCAATTTAGCTGCACTTTGATGCAAGTTGTTTTTTAAAATGTTCAAATACACCGTCTTATCCATTGTTCCTTCGATAAACACAAGATTTCCAACACCTGATGCTGTCATACACCCCCATACCATAACCGCTCCACCACCATGTTTTACTGTGGCAGCCATATTTTTTGGATCGAGCTCAGTGTTCACTTTTCTCCACACTTTTTGACACCCATCTGAGCCAAAAATATTATATTTAATCTCATAAGAAAATATAACTGATTTCCAGAAATTTTCATCTTTGGTTTCGTACTCCTTTACGAAGTCCAGCAGTTTTGCAGTTTTGCTATTGGTGCAGTTCACAAATGGCTTTTTGCGGATGTTACGGCCATGGTAACCAGAAGCATACAGAACTCGACGAATGGTCTGTGTGTTACAGGTTTTTCCAGTCTCTTTTTCTAATTCTGACATAGTTTTTGGAGCGCTCGTCTTGGGATTTACTTCTATTTTTCTGGTGATAATTCGTTTCTCCCTGTCATTGAAGATTTTTGGACGCCCAGGTCGAGACTTGTTATTTGTATTTCCCTTCTTATTATACTTTTCTATTATTTTTTGCACTGTGGAGCTACTTTTATTAATAATTTTTGCAATTTCACGTCGGCTTTTCTGCTCTTTATAAAGTTTAATAATTACATCTTTTAAATCTTGTGAAAGTTCTTTTCCATGAGGGGCCATAACAAAAGTTAAGAAAAAATTTCGGTATTTAATCTATTTATTTAATCTTTTTATATTTATTTATCTATTTATATTTATTTATAATAACAATTATTCACTTTTTCCGCGATTAAAATGCGTTTAGTTTAAGTGCAGCTCAAAACTTTAAAAAGTGCATACTTACTTTTGTGATGTGATTTTTTCTATTTTTTAAGAAATGATAACGAGATATGATAAAGGGATAATTATTTTGAGGTATGTTTGTGTTTTTGTGTAAGGCATTATTATATATTATTGTAAGTGTAAACATAATATATTTTTCTGCATATTTTTGGAAAAAAAATTGGGATATTTAATTATTTTCATGCTGCATACTCACTTTAGTGATACACTGTAGATAGAAATATTGTATCTTTGTCACTTGTTTTAATTGTGGTCTATAAGAGTTAAAAATATCGCTCTTGAAACGAATCGTATGGTATTGAATCATAATTTATGTTAAAAATATAAAAATTATACGATCAATATTTTACTAACATTGATGTCATACATCGAAGAATGTTACTCTATAAGACCATCGTGAGTAATAATTTTAACAACGACAAATTGTTTTTATTTACTGAATAAATTTTTCAAAATAAATGGAAAACATTATTAAATGATAAACAAAAAAAAAAAGAAAGAAACTATTCTCCTGTGCGTAAACGATTATTAATAAATTTGATATCTTTGAAATGGAATGAAATTCCATATAAAACACATGTCGTAAAAATAATATTTATTTTCGATTTATAATTGTTTCCTCATTACACACACACTCAATTAGATGAGTAATAAGGCAGTTTTTTGAATTTAATTTTCCGGTGTACCAATCAGACATTGTGTCACCAGCAACTATCATCATCGTCATCAACAACAGCTGGCCGGTATTTGCACTTAAACAAAAAACTGCGTAAGCAAAAATGATAACGAACTGACTTAATATGACTAAAAAATTTATGTTTAACATTTATTAATAATACATAGTAAAATAATCAAAAATAGATTACAAAGAACATCATTTGTCAATAAAAAAGGGGAAAAATAAACTTTTGATTGATTAAATTGGGTGACATAATTTCAATTATTAAAGTTTCTTTGAATTTAGTATTGTGTAGTGGCAGAAAGTTTAATGTCTCTGTATATTTTTACAATTAGTAGGAGATTTAATCTTATGAGACAGGCCCAAAATTTGTCGACGTAACAAAGAGAACACCACAAATTCGGGAATCATAATCTGTATTACACAATGTATTCTCCTTTTAGCTAGAGCCACTGGAATATACAATAGCTTGGATACTCTGTTTACTATCAAACATAATCTATCTCTTCATTGTTTACAAATCTAGTAGTAAATTAATATAAATCAATAGACGTCTATTCAAAAAGATCAAGCGATACGACTTTACGTGCATGTAAAACTATAAACGCTTCACTGCTTGCTTTATGCCTTTGTCTCAAAAGTAAATCGGTGAACTCATGTCACAAATCTTGGTCCAACACGCTTTTAAAGCATTTTCACGGTATTGCTTCTCTTCTATTAAGAAAGCCCAACTTTCTTTTTTTCCGTGGGCGATAATCCAATAATGTTTTGTGGATTTGTAGTCAAAGAATCAAACTATTGCAGCTCAGATTTTCCATTGAATAGACTAATGCCTGGCACTTTTTAATAAACTAATTTATTTTTAAGCCACTTATTCTCTAAGTCAGATTGACAGAAGCTTTAAAATCCATATTTTTTTACTGACTTTGCTTTGATACAGTAGTTCGGTTCACGGTTACGAGCTTGGCTATTACTTCCTTCAACGAAGCGGATGTTTATTGAAAACTTTCATTATTTTCTTATGTGTTTACTGAGATAGACTATTAAAAGAAAAATACGGTAACTATTTTAGAAATATATGCAGTTTTGTCGCTCATGAATGGTTCCTCGATATTAGAGTCGTATATTAATCACTTCAAGTGATTCCTTAACAATTATTTATAACTTATATGTACGTATGAGGATCTTGAAGATGTTGTTATCCCATTTATCGAAAAACATAATTTTTTGTCAATGAAATCAATTATTACAGAAACTTTTTACAATATTTTTTAACAAAACTACTGCAATTTATTTAGTTTATTAGTCACACTTTCCTGAATACAATCATTTAATCGTACGTTTTTGAGGTTGTAAAGTATTTTTAATCAAAACAAATGATTCATAAAATCTCAGAGATTAAAAGTGAATTATGCCTGATTATAAAGATTAAACGGACCCGTGTGTTTAATTTAGAATAAAAAGAAATAATTTTATGACATTGTATTTACGTTTTATTGCAGGAAATTTGAAACTTTTATAATTATTTCGAATTTTGATTAAATATAACGGGGTTATTGGCCAAATATATGAAACTTTTGTATACTTCCTCATTAAAGTAAATGCCAACTATGTTTTGACAGTCCTAGACTAAATAAATAAATTTAATGGGCGTTTATGCGCTTTTTTAGAGAAATCATAAGTAAACTCGAAATAATAATTTCAAAAATAACTGAATGAAATTTGGCTAAATTTCTTAAAAAATGGCCTCAGTTTTTTTACTACACCGAGCATAACGTATTATACATTTCAATATAGGTTGGCTAAGATTTGGTCCTATCCGAAACTATCAATTGTATTACCTACTGTAAGTGCTACTGTAACTAATATAACATAAGAAGAAACCGATTGGTCGTAAGGGTTGGTGTGGCCCCTTTTGGGAGCATCGTGGTGGCTGTGGTTTGGACCCAAATCGCGGGAAGAGTCTAGTTAGTAGGCTCGGTGTGGAGTTGCATTTTTAACCGGGTGCCGAGACCCAAAGATCGGAAGGAGTTTAAGATAGGCTCCGCTCCTCATCAAGGGGGAAGTCATGTCCAAATACATGGCTTCAAATTGGTACTCAGGTGTAGCAGTCTGCTGCATCTGGGGGCGTTGGTAGACGCATTGTATTTCACCCTGTGAGAAGAGCACCATGGGATTAGGTCCACGCGGACAGGTACCCATGTAAAACCCGTAAGAGTTCCAAAACTATCGATTTCAGATGTTTCGGAATAAGTATCTAGTGTATCTAACAATGGTTTTCCAATATTATTTGTACTTTTCAAAAAAAATGAATTTTTAATGAGTTTATGATTCTCAATGATTCTATTTAAAACAAAACAAAGAAATAATTTAATAATATTAAGGCTTAAATAAAAACGCCAAAATAGCTAAACAGTTCTCGAGGAATTATTCAAAGTATTTAATTGATGTTAATCGATCGGTCAAAATTTCACAAAATTCCCCACAATAATAATAACAAAATCATAAAATTGTTAAATCATAAACTTATAAATAAGATCAATAAATTTCAATTAACAACAACTCATACAACAATTTTAATTAAGTGAATTCGATTAAATATTATTTTGGTTAAAAGACGGTAGAAAAAGAAAAACAAAAAAAATTCTTATCAGCTCAGAAAGCAACCTACAGAGTGGAATACAGTAGCACTTTGACTAATTAAATCACAGGAATGTACAGTTGGCTTCAAAAATAAAATTCAACTTATGGTTTTAACAACTATTTAAAGATTTCGACTTATCAGTTGCGTAATTATTTACACTAAAATAGCAATAGAGTAGATTAGTGTGGTCTAACCTCTGAAAATGAAATTCAATATTATCTTTACATAACTTGCTACAGTAGTTTTGATTTAGCTGCCTTTTATTTACGTGCGCATTGTCTTTACCTGCACAAAAATTTTGAGAGTGTAATCTGTAATTAAAGTAAAAAATTTAATTTAGCTGCATTATTGACTTATCTGCACAAAAGTTCTTGCAAAAGTTAGTTGTGCAGGTAAGTCAAAACTACTGTATTATCCAGAGGTTATAAGATTTTTTTATTAATATTCTTCCTTTAACATCCTTAAAATCCACGCATTTATTCAAATTTCATTACTTTACTCACGTACACTTTTGAGTGAGCACGTCATTCTGTGTGATTATTTATAATTTTTAATTATGGAAACATTATTATATAAATTAAATCTAATTCGTCATGATTAGATTAGTTGTAGTGACATTATCGCTTATAAAATAATTTTTTAGCCAGCAAATCTAACCGAGTACTTAAAAAGTACATTGGACTGGAGAATTAATTGAAAATCGATTGGGCCAATTGAAATGTACGCAATCATTTCCACTAAATAAAAAAATTATAATTGTCACTAAAGAAATCTAGAAAAAATAGAAAAACTATTATTTCTTAATTGATTTGATAAGAATAATCAATATTCTAAAAATTTCTCGAGAAGTGAATTTCGTAGATTTCGAATATATTTACGACACTCATAAAAACAAAGTGCTACAGATTCAATAGAGTAAATAAATTAGAATTGAATTATTCAAATTTTATATTATATTTGTGTTTTAAATTAAAATAATTTTTAGAATTTGCCCCGATTATTTTGTTCATGCCAACTTTTAATTTTTACATAAGCCATCTCAAAAACCATAACTTACTTGGGCGTTCTGTAAGGTCCTGCTGTAATACTTCAGCTACAACTCTTGCATGATATTGTGGATTCTATACCTTTGGTAAAACAAGTTCTGTCAAAAAATTTGCATATGTTCAAAAATCCTTCGACTCAGATTCCTAAGTACCGTATAACTAGAGAAAAAAGACTAGGTGATCTCCTCAGAAACTGTTGAAGGGATAAGGCACGTATGCACCTAGAGGCCAATAACGTGTTATAACTCATGAGGGCCTTAAATGGACTCTTATTAGGTTATTTATGAACTACTTACAATGCAATAACATATTATATTTAATTGTTTAGTAACTGTATAACTTTGACTTTATGCTGGGTGTAGTAAAACAGACCAAACTCTCTGGTGGGAATCGGACACTCAACCCCCACGCTAATAACTAAGACAAAGCAAATTTTGTTTTTTACTTATCCATATTGGCCCAGATTAGTCTGATCTCTATACAAGTAGATTCTATATTATAAACATGACATATGAGTAATGTTTGCGAGCGATTTTATGACAAATGCCAATTCTACGTGTGAATTCATACGAATTTTCTGTTATACCAACTTTTGCAACTGCGTTAATGTAACCATGAGCAATACACTCTATAGATATTCGAAATTCTTGGATATGGTCTACATACCCCTAAAAGGTCGTACAGTAAGTATAGATTTTTAGGTTTCATCCTCCAGTATAGACTTAAATTCCGGTTCGTACGAATAATTTTTTTCGATTATTATTATTATTTAATTCGATTTATTTCTAAGCATTTAGTGTTTGTGTTTTTTTTGTTTACTTGCAATAGTCTTCACACTAATTTAAAGATAATGAACGGGAATTCCAACCAAATTGAGTGGAGTTTGTTATACGAGTATGTATAGTAAAATAGCACCTGGTTAATTATTCCCGGTTAAAAATTATTCGATTTCCGTAGAAATGCTACGGAAAAGTCAGTAACAAAAACATTTAAATTTCTTAATAATACTTTATTATCAACCTTAATAAGTGGGGTAGATAATTAAATAGAGGCAGCTAATCAAGACTCTTGATAAATTTTTTATACATTCTTTTTTTAACTTTAATTACTAATTGAAATTTAATCCATCATAATAACTGTCAAAAATAATTGCTGTGTTTGTCGTTTATTATTTTAAAAATCGAAAGATAACGAACGATAAGACGTCCATATAAAATATTTTTTAATTTTTTTTTTTTTTTTAAATTTTACTCTTATTCAAAGATTTTTATTGAAGTATTACCACCAACCACAATTGTGGGATAAATAAATACCATCGATATGTCGCCATAATCAGTAATTTTAAAAACATTTAGCTTATCTTTATTAATTTTATAACACTTATATGTTGACTTTTTCGATTAAGTCCACTGTCTACTGGGTTTCGGGTTTTTCGACAACTGGTGGCAATTTGTTATTTTATTAGTGGGTCGAGTATTATTTTTATAGATTTATGATCCTTAAAATATGATTTATTTTTAATTTTTATTTTATAACTATTTACTGTGATATCATTTGATGAATTTATATTATCTGATAATTTCATTTGAAGTATATACATACTATTTTCTATTTGAAATGCATTTCATTTAATTTTTACTTAAAAACAATATTTGTTTCACTACTCGTATCAATTTGGTCATTAAATAAGATTTCAATTTATCGGATATTGAAAAATATTTTATTTTTAATTTTTTATTGTGCTTATGGATATTAACAGTCTTATGCAAAAAAACTTACAACATGCTTACTAACCGTTGTTAAGCTAAATTCGATAAAAGTATATCCAAAAACGATAATTAGCTTAAAACACCTGTAGTAAACCATTGTTAAATCTGAGAAATTTAACAATGGTTCGACCCTACTTTAAACCAATTTTAAGAACTTTTATTGAAAAATATTTTTCATTTATAAATAACGTCATTGTAGAGTGTGAGAAGCTAGGCCGTAATCCTGACTGAAGGGTTGTAATGGCCAATTATATATGTATGTGTATGTCATTGTAGAGCTAAGTATTTTCAGGAAATAATAGAAACATTTTTTTTTCAGTTCATAAAACATTTATTAAAAAAACAAAAAAAATTCAAATTATTCTTTTTCCAAAAATATAAATTTTGTTTACAAAATAGTTTAGTGATGTCTAAATTATCAAAACAAATTTAAAGAAACCGGTACTCGAATACTTTCTTTAATCAAAATATAATATTTTAATTACATTGGTCGCCGTGGTCTAGTAGGTAGTATGTTGGCTTATTAGACGAAAGGCCCGAGTTCAAATCCCAGGTCAGACATCAATATTTCTTCGGCGACTTCCTCTCAGCAGATTTCTGGCAAAAACTCTGAGAGTAAAAATTGCCATGAAAAGCTTCTCAAAAAATCTGCCGTTCGGAGTCGACTTTAATCTGTAGGTCCCGCCACTCATGTATAAAAATAACGCACACAACATGAGTGGTGTTGAGGAGTTAGGCCGTAATCCTGACTGAAGGGTTGTAATGGCCAATTATGTATGTATGTATGTAATTACATTGGTTGTTTGATTTTATTTGTACATTGTTTTTATTAAATAAACAAATACAATCCCATTTTTATGTTAATAAAAACAATTATTTTGCATAAAAACATAAGAAAAATAATATTAGACACGAATACCAAATGAACTAATAATCGTTCATACACAACATTAAGGAAAAATTGAGAGAATAAAATAATGGTATTGCCAGCATCAAATAAAAAAAAACATTAAAATGTATATTAGTTAAAATACTGTTTTTGCATATACTTTTTTAATAATGGATTATTAACCTAAAAGTCGTTGTTAACTAATGTTCATTTTAAGGTCATAATAAGTTTTTTTTTTGCATAAGACTGTAAGAAATTAAAAATTATAGAATTTGATTTCATTTAATAAATAACTTAATTTTCCATGAAATCAGTTTAGTTTTGGAAGTATCAGTACAATGGCAAGGAACTTATAATATTTACAAAGCATTTTAAAATCTTTATGTTATTCAGAAAACTATTCCATATGTTGACTTTCATGATGGTTCATCGATGGTCCTGTTCATCCCAACTAAAAAAATTTGCAAATTTTTTAACATTTGCTTCCAATGGTAAAGAAAAAAACTTATATTCTTGAAAACGTATACTTATGTCATTCAGTAAAAAAACCCAAAGTCTAGAATAGTTTACACTTTTTAACATTAATCAGCATTTCCTGTTTTTTTAGATGAAATAGGGAATGCAATTTTTATTTTTTTTCAACTTAAATTCTAATCACAACACTTGTGTTATAAATTATATTGACTTATTGATTATTATTATTTAATGCTTTAATACAATATGACACTGAGAATTTTTTCCACCTACTCTGTATTTGGAAGAAGAAATATTTTATGAAAAAAAATAATTAAATACAATTAACTATACGTTATTTAATAGAAAATATTATTTTAATCCTTTGAATTCAATAATATCTTACAAAATAGAAAATATAATAACCTATAATATAAAGACACAGTTCTTCTATTAAATTAAAACTTCTGGGTTTACTGAGCGCATAACTTATAGAATTGCGTTGCGGTCATGTAGAACTTTGCCACAGTCAAGATGGTGAAAATATGTTCTACTCATATTATCCGCCACTTCGTCAGATGTTATCCTGGAACCACTTAATAGGGCTACTCGCGCAGTGCTTTTTTTTTAGTTATCTTGGGAAATATTTTCGACCATATTGGCGAAAAAGAATGCGATATTATTCTTCTTTTTAATCGCTTTGATCCTACAATATTTGGAGTTATTCTCGCTGGCGGTCTTTATTCGCTGATGAATATGAGGCAATATATGGGATATATTGTTCCGCCGGGTCATTAATGATGTGCATTGTCTAGCGTTGCCGTGATGGAACAAAACTACTTTTGTTGTAATGAAATTGCTTACGTTAATGTCGTTCACTATTGACTGTATCAATTGTTTGAACAAATTGCAGAAGGCTCATAGTGAATCATTATTCCCAAACCCACCAGACCCATATCCTATTTTTACCATCGTCCATAAAGCTTCACCATCCTTTGTCGATTAGCCTTTCAGTACATTATTGTCGTACTAATTCAGATTTCATTGCCCTTAATTTTTTTTATAGAAATGGTTCGATTTCGTTTGTTTTAATAATGAATTGCAAATGGAATATCAGGCCTTTAAATTCTGCACTGTCCGGTCGACCAGATAGCGGTGCATGTTTATAATCAAAATTATCAGATCGAATTCAAACTGACCACATCCCTGCTATTTATCTAGTTACAGCATTGTGTCCTTAACAGAAATTATGTTTTCAATTTAAGGTCTTGTTACTTTGACTTTTCCGACCGACATCATGTTGAAATATTTGCTTCCTTATATGTGTTGTACGTTTAATAATGTATCCAATAAAGTAAAGCTTTAAATATCACCTTTCATGTAGTATAATGCAGTTAGTAAGAGCCATCTACTGGCAATTTCTAAGCAATTGTTTTCGATCACCCAATAATTTTATTGATTATTATGGCATTTATTGAATTCGTTTTTTTTTTTAATTTATTAAATATTGACTATCATTTGATTGATCGGTTTTCATTTAATATTTTTATTGGGGGTGTTTAGAAACGAAACAACTACATTCGATAAGTTGACTCTGATTAAATTGATAATGATGGTGGTTTTATTGATTTTTGATTGAGTGATTATAACTGCCCCATACGACTACTGACTTATAATCTCTATAAATGCACACACATTAATTTAATATTATTTTTTCCATTGTTAATTACGTAAATAAATAAAAACAATACAATACTAAATTAGTTATTAGTTTAAATTTGAAAATATTACTTAATACTTGTACTTACGCGATAATTTGTTCGTGTATCAATCATTATAAATACATTTTACATGTAAGAAACGCCATTTCAATGGAGTACTTTTGCAATCAATTTGATTTGTAATTAATAAGTTGTTATTATTTTAGTATTTGTTTACAACAATTACAACATTATGTTTTAACAATTTCGTTTCAGTCTAATATATTAATTTTATTTAGTTGGTCGATTGTATTTATTTATTATTGGTTTGACAATATATTATTTGTTTGACACAAAAGTCCATTTGTTGCCAGTGTTATCAGGCAATGAAAAATAAACAAAAGAAATCGCTGATTTTGAACTTCGATTCAGTGGCAATTACTATTGTCGTTATTTTTGTACAATAATACAATAATATAAAGGAGTATCATACATACATACATACATACATAAATGCTAAAGTACCCTTTAACTAAATAATTATAAAATTGTTGTCATCGTAATATATATTTTCTTTTTTCGTTTTTATTTAGTACTTAATTAAAAATAAAAAATAAAAAGAATGTAGTCATATGACAATTAGTTATAAATTAAATATGATTTTAAAATACTCATTTCAACGTTTCATTTGTTTCTTTGTTTATTTATTAGATTTCATTTTCAATTGATAAAGGGGGGTATAAAATTACGCAAAGTTATGAAGTGTTAAATGGGAAGTCTAACGCTTCGTTTTATGACTTAAATTTAGGGGGCGATGTTTAATTGTAATTTGTTACTGATTTATTTAGACACGCAATTGTAACTGAAAAACTGATTATAAATTCAATGAAAAGAAAATAACAGCATTTTAGAGGATGAATTTTATGGAAACTGTAAAGATTTGTATATTACTAAAGGCTATAACTCTCGATATAATGAACATCAAACATAAACATTCATAAAACTGCTTCATACTTATTTTTCATATTAAATGTTAAATTTGAATGTGAAAATTAAATCCACTTACGATTTGTAATTAGCAAACAAAGTATTATCAGCAATTGAAATGAGACAAATTTTAAGATAAATGCAACTGAATGTCAGCCAAAACGAAAGCCACTTTGTGGGCAAATAAGAAAATTTGCCAAGAAAATGAAAGTAACACAAACGAATAACGAAATTTTGTAGCGCGATTTAAATCACTTTGCTTACATTTTCACTTAAATACTCTCAAATAGTGCCATACTCATAAGTAATCTATCCAAAGGGGATATTGGGTTTCCCTTACAAAATTATATTTTTCGAAAGTAAAACATTAAGCATTTATATGAAAGTAAAATAAGGAAAACCCTATAATAATGCCACGTATACAGTGGTGAAAGAAATATTAGATAGAACATTGTAAAAACTAAAAACAATTAACTGAACACTTACTGGGAAATCTGAGAAGCACATACAAAGAAGTTGTAAAAGCCGTCTATTTCGTTTTATGAATCTACCAAACTCATTTATTCGTTTTTAAGAAGGCAGTTGGGAATTAATATCGATTTAAATTTAAGAAAATGCTTATTTAATATTAAAATGTTGGTTATTTGAATAAATGATAATCAATTAATATACATGTTATGTTATTGCACACTGGAATCATGCTAGGAAATCCAGTATCCATCATTCTCTAGGATCAATTAGCATATTTTTACCGTTTGGAATGGTCAACAACCTTGAATTATTGCATGAGTTGGGCGTTATACGGACAGGATATTAATCCATATCAGGAATAAGTCGCATAATGAGCCGTAAGATATGCCAAACTGATGAAAACGAATAAAATTGTTTTTGTTTAATTTTTTCAAATTATTTTCTGATTTCGATTGAGCTGAACCTGCAGCTAAAAGCACTACTGTTCAGTCTCAGAATACAAATACTTGAACATTTTCGATTTAAAGGCGCGAAACCATAGAAACCGACAAAAACATAAAAGAGTCAAAATAACAACAAATGGAATGAAAATAAAATAAAACAGAAAACCATTCATTCATACATACGATACACAAAAAAAAAAAAAAGTTAAAATGCTCGTATTTACCATCATTTATTTTATTTAAAATACCCCCAACAAATACTTCATAATGTGTTTATCCATTAGCGTTTTTGTAACTGCTGCTGTTTACAGCTTTTGTTGTTGTTGCTGTAGTTGTTTTCTTTTGGTGGGTAAGTGCAGTAGTAGTTGAGATACCAGTAGTAATAGTAGCTTAAATGGTTGAAAATGCCAAATTGTGGTTAAAGTATTCACTGCTGAACATACAATTACCAAAATACACACACATATATATGTACACATATACAAACATAAGTATGTATATACATCCATACAAACATCAAACCAAAGAGACCAAATAAATACAATCTACTACAAACTAAAGAAAAAATTCCGTTTGCATCTTCCCCACACGTATGTTTTGGTCCACCAGTTGTCTTAGTAAGCGGAACTCAACTGAACGAATGTAAATGTTTAACTTCAAGTGGTTAAGTACAAAAATAAATTGGTAAGTATTGTTAGCCAAAGTAAGTAAGTATGTACTTATATACATACGTACATACGTACGTAATATTGGTAATAAAACATTAGAAGCTTTTTTCCAGCCAACATAAGCCATTATCTTATTGGCTCTTTACGTTGTTTACCTACATTTTCGAAAAACACGATAACATTTATAATGTTACTCACTGGTAGCTGGTATAGGAGAGTTTACTTATGTCTCGTATATCTATCTGGTCCTTCTTGGAAAATGAAAAAGAAATTTTATAAGAAATTATTTACAATTTCGTTTTATTTATTTATTTCTAAATTATTGCAAAAGTATTTGTTCGAATTGTCCGAAAAACAACAGGAGGTGAAATTCCAATTTCAGCATTAAATATGCAGACATTACACAGTAGACGATTTTGTATTTGTAGAAGGTCAAGACCAAAATGTACATCGTGTTTATAATAAAAGTCTGGAAAACTAAAAAGTTTCTGCTGCGTTAGCAGTTTGTTCCAAATTAACGAAATTACAAGTTAGATAAGGATAGGAGTTTAACAATTAGCAATTTTAGACTCAGATTTAGATTCAGATCGGAGTACTTTATATTTTGACAGAGTGTCGCACGACAGTCGGATAATGGCCTAAACTGAGACAAAACATTTAGATTTGATGAAATCGATTTTATAAGTACTCCTCAGCAGGTTTCTGCCGATGTCAGTTGAATGCATATCTACTATACTCATTGCTCAGTTATATATACACTTCTACCATTGCTTATGCCACAGAGAAAGCACTCAGTAGTCCTGGGTGATCTACAGGGATCGTGTTTGCAGTAAGAGAACCAATTCGGTGAGCTAAAATATAAAACAATGTAATATTTTAAAATGAAACTTACTGTATACATCCGGAAGGCCGTATTTCATCCATACGGCTAGAATCGCACAACTCACGCATGAAACAGACAAGAACATTGAACATGTTTGGAAGCTTTTTACACCTGTAGAGCGAGATAGTATATTTTCGTGGTCAAAGAGAATTAAAAATTAAATTAAATTTGTTTTTTTATTCAATATATTTACAGCTATTAACTAAGAAGACAAATGCTTTTAAATGCTTAATGATCGCACTTAATATTGGCGCCATGCTGATTATGATGTCGAAATGAAATCAATATGAAAAACAAAACAAACTCATCGTAATTCCGTTTTAATAGAGATTATTTAAAAATATCTGATATTATGCTTCTGGCAGTTGACGATTTAAGTGTAAATGTTAATAAGAAATATTTTTATAAATTTGTGCTATTAAATTACGTTTGTATGTTTTCATTGTTTTCTTAGCCCCAAAACACCAAATGGATTCGGAAATACATTAACTAATGTTTTGACATAGTCTTCTAAGTTTATTTTAGTAAGTTTATTTTAGTATTCAATTATTTATTTATTTAATTAATTTTAATATTTATTTGATTTGTTAAAATTTTTTTGTTCTTCAATTATATGGGAAAATATTTTCTATTAATTTCGTTTTGAAATGCATACCAAAATTAAAGTGATTTATTAGCTTCAGAGACATTGTTGAAAGTGTTTTTTTAATATGTATTTCGAAACTTTTAAACCCTTACGATTTTAAATTAATTTATTATTATATTTTTATTATTAATATTATTTTATTATAATTAATAGACATTATAGAAAATTAACATTTGATTGATAAACCTACAACATGATCTTTAAATAATTTAAAGCTTTCTATTTTCATACAAAGTAGACAAGGATGTTACATTACATTTCATATATAATTGGTTCATATGCTTACTATATAAAACCCATTACAACACACTTAAAAAATCATTCTAAATGGCAAGAGCAAGGACTAAAAGATTCCAGAACTAGTTCGGTGTCCAAATTTCAATAACAGAGGTAGTAGTAAAATCTATACGGGCCTTACACTTGGAAATAGGCTGCTATCCACGGATTTATTATTAAGAATGTATGGTACTGGTACGAAAAATATAAAAAATAATAATTTTATTTAAAACAATCATGATTCTCAAAGTTCAGCACAGAGAATCGAATGAACACTCGATTCAATTCGTTGAGCGTGATATACCTTAAGTGCTTAACAGGATTAGTAATAACAACTATAGCACAACATGGGTGGTTTGTGAAGCCAAGACATAATCCTGACTAAAGGCTAGTGCGTGTGTGTTAATTGTGTTCATAAGCAGCAGGACCTACAGTTTAACATCGAATACCGGCGACAGATTGTAGGAGCTTTCCATGTCAATCGTATTTACTCTCAGACCTTTTGCCTGATATTATTATGGCAAAAAAAGATATTATTTGTCATATTCCGTAATTTTTTTTCGAGATGTCAGAGAGCTGAGGTCTGAATTACTAACTAACTGCCTTCAAGATTACCGCCACCATCAAAGAAATTATTTAAAAATTATAATTGGATTTAAAAGCTTTTAATTAAATAATTTATAATGAACAATAAAGATAGTCAATGATAATAAAGCAGACAAATACGACGAAGAAACGAAGAATTTTAATGAAGCAATTGCGATTAACTACGTTTATAGTCTATGTAAACAAAACTTTAATCAACACATTTTTATGTCTGTTGATCGATTTGAAGTAAAAACTAATTTTTAATGAAAATGGCTGTGGCCAATTATATTTTAAAGAAGTTTAATTGAATATTTATTTCAACGCTTACCTTTTCACTATTTCAATCAGCGGTTAATTTCTTAGATGTCGCTGATTTTCAAAGATGATTAACGTTACGGTTGAATTATAATTGGAGTTGGCAGCACAAAGTGACAGACAAATAAAAACATATTGAAATTCAAAAGAATGCCTGATTTACTGCGGACGTGAAATGTATGTGTGGACAGTTCGGATTAAGATATTAATAGAGGCGTATGTACATATGTATACGGATACCTAAACTAATACAAACATAAGAGAAAGATCAAAGTCAACAGGTAGTAGGCACCGCTTTTAGGGTGACAATAATAAACATTTAAATGCATTATTTGCACTTCAAAATCTCATCAGGCTTTTACTCGTCAGCAATACTTGTCACTCAGTCATTCCGTCTGTCCATTAGTATCAGTGCATTCAGATGCCACTTTCAGTTCAAGTAATCATAACCATTGCCACTTAAGTAAATGCATCTGGTGTACAGCTACCGACTCTCTTAGAAAATCGTAATTTTTGACGATTTGTTTATGTTTTAATATTGGATGGTAAAAAAAAAATGATTTCAAAGACAAGTTAATGCAATATTCCGTGCGCCCTATCAATGCATAGCTAAGTTTGTTACAGTAGTTTACTTTACATCATTTTAAATACAAAATTTAAACTCTTCCCTTATTTTAAAGTAGGTTGATTTTTTTTATTGCTTTTTGACTAATCAGAGTAAACAACGATTCATAATTGTGGAAAAATTTTCCTATCGAAAAGTTATCTTGAGCGGCAAGCGGCACCGCATCATGTGGTACTGTCTGCCCTTTCTACAATGTTATTGATTTTATGCTCTCCGGGAAGAGTTGTGATTAGACTGTATTTATTGTTGATTTATTTGAAACAAATTAAAGTATTTTGTTAGTACATAAATTAGAAAGCACGGAAGAAAAATTTGACATCTTCCCCGAAATCACGAACTAAGATTTCTGGGGCTTGTAATTGAATAGTTTAGCCATTGCAATAAGTCGCCTCTAATAAAACTAGGAGCAATGTATGACTGAGCGTAACTTGAGAACCACAGTTAATTTGCAAGTCGACTTTCATGTTCAAAGTAAGCCAAGAGAATGGATTTTCCACGGAGTCTGTAGGTTTTAGTTATCGGCTGCACTTTCATTAATATGACGTTCATATCTACTGACGACAAAGAATAATCCACCTTATGGAATTAGTACTTGGTGACCACTGGAGTTTTTCAATTTGAAAACGTAGCTCAACCAGAAGTCGTATTTAATAATTAATTGTTAGTATTCTTTTAAACATTCACCATTTACTACTGTTTACATATCTACATATCTCGTCTCATCTCAAATCAAATAATAATCATCAGCAGCAGCGGATTCACTATATCACATTTGGCTTCCGTTTCTTGAGTATGCTGTTGTTTTAAGTCACACCAAGAGTTTAACTTAATTATTGTGTTCATCTTCTAAAGAATTCCTTCTTCATGAATGAAGAATTATTTAAGTCCCTTCGTGTATACGAGTATATTTTACACAAATATTTAACACTAAGTAAAGTAGGCAATCTTTATTAAGTGTTAAATATATGATACACGCACAAAGAGTTGTTAGTAAAAATCACATATATTTTAAATTCATTAAAGAATGGACCTCTTTTAAAGCGATCGCTTGAATAGGTAGTAAAGCAGAATTGTTTAAGTTAAATCTAGGTTCTAGAATAACAGCCGTTGCCTAGAAATACCTTCCACAGTGTTCCATGTTTATGTTACCATCTTTGGAGATGGATTATTTTGAAGGTGTTGAAGTCATTTAATTTTTGGAAATTCGAAAAAAATTTTGAAAATTCACTTTTAATGAAAAAATTTCAATTTTTTTTCTTTGCTTTATTTAAATCAACATAACTTTATTACAAGATTTGATTTCTATAGCTTCAGAAAATTTAAAAACAGGACTTGTTGATATATTTGAATTTCTTTGCTAAAGGACACAATTACACGTACTGATTTATTTAAAAACACTATTCTTTTTATCAGAATTGTACTGTTTATTCCATTTGTTGGCCTGCCCATTTATTGTATTCTGTAAATTAAGATCGTAAACAACAAATTGGAAATAGGATTTTTTAATAATTTTTTTAAATTTTTTATAACTTACATCGCCAGGAGTACAATTGACGGCTGCTAAAATACAGGCCACAACGACTACCAATTGGAAGAGTTTCATTGTCGAGTTATTAAACGTTTAAAACACAAATTGAGATTGATTTTCAATAAAAAAATTCTCATCTTTATATATATATACAGTTCTATGCATTTAATTTTAGAAAGTAAAACAATAAAAGAAAAGAAGACTCAGAATGCCGTATAAACCCTGCGGTTTTTTTTTATTTTATAAAGAAATTATTTCTGTAAAACGGAATTTTTATATTTCAAACCACCAATTTCTATATATAATTAAAAAAAGAAGCAAACAGAGAAATACGAGTGAATAATTTCAATCTATTTTTTATGTACATACTAGCTGTACCCTGCGCACGTTGTTGCGCCATCAACTAAAATAAATTTGAAGAAAAGATATTACACAAATATTCAATTAATATTGAATCATTTTATTGATTTTGTTTCCTGTTGTCCAGATGATTAAGACGAACGGACCTGAGTAGTTCGCATTCGATCAGTTTCTAATCTCACTTCTCGTTGTTCAAGTGATTCATGCGAACGGGTCTCAGCGGCATGTACTCGAAGATTTTCAAGTCTCAATGCTCGTTGCTCGTGTGATTCTGAGGGTCGTAATGCTCTTTTCTTCTGTGCTTGAGGTGTAGGCCGACCAATGTCTTGTCATTCATTTTGAATAATTTTCAGTGGCACCATCTACCGGAAATTAATTGCAACAACTTTGAAACCTCCGTCGACTCATGCGCAACAAATTTTCTAAAGATCATATCATGATTAAATGCACAGTTTACGATTTAAATCATTTTTATAAATTATCAGTGGTGCCACCTGTCCGAAATTGGTCGTACCAACTTAGGAACCTTCCTGGGCTCATGAGCAACAACTTTCCTGAAGATCATAACATGGTCAAATACACAGTTTACGATTTAATAAATTTTTAGTAATTTAAAGTGGCGCCACCAGTCGGATATTGGTCATACCAACTTATGAACCTTCCCGGGCTTATGAGCAACAACTTTCCTGAAGATCATAACATGATCAAATGCATAGTTTACGATTCTTTTAATTACATATAAACAAACATTCATTTTTATATAGTATAAAACAAAAGTCTATGAGTTTAATTTTGGTTATATTTTTTCTTATTTGGTGATTTTTTCACAAATGTTGGTTACAAAATTTTTTTCGTGGCAACACTGTTTCAGAAGAATAAATAAAAAATTAGTCAAACAACAAAAACGCACGATGAGAACAATTGAGAACATTGTTACGCTCTTGGTTTCTTTTCTTTCCCTTCTATCTTTCCTCCCGCGTCGTGAAATATTTTTGTAAAATATTCCAAAATATACCAAAATTCACATTCTTTATACTTTATTTTATTTGGTTTTATACATCAGGAATCATAGATAGCATACTTTAGGGGTAACTATGCGTATGAGTAATATATTTCAAATGCAATTAAATATTAAGTATGTAGTATGTAGTATACATGGGCATGGCCCCTCGCTCATTTGGAATATCAACATAAAAAGTAGCCTATAACTCCTTCCAGACATACAGGAAGATACTGTGAAAATTTCAAGAAAATCGGTTCAGCCGTTTAGTCGTCTATTAACTTCAAACATACAAACATACAATCAAACACACATTCATTTTTATATATAAGATATACATATCGTTAGTCTAATTCGCAAATGTGTTAAGTCCCTTGTTTCAAATTTTGCAGGAGAAACAAAAAACATTGTAACATTTCCAGTTTTTAAAATTTGTAAACTTTTTAAACGCAATTATTTTTACAAAATAGCTCTCTTTAATTGACCTAAATCAAAAATCAACTCAAAAAATCAAATTAAATCAAAAAATTAGCACGTGTTTTTAAATTTTTCGTAATTTTGTGGACTTAGCGTCTTTGCGAATTATACTAACGATATGTATTTCCTTTTGAATCACTGATCATAATGATCGTATAAAATTTGATAACATTCGGTTTACAGCGGACACTTCTAGGTCTCTTTGATTTGAAAAGTTTTTTATACTGACCACACTGACAGAAATTAAGATAATGGATCGCTACTAAAATAACACGGTGAGACAGTGAAAATACACCCGATTAACTACATAATCTAAGTTATTCACTAGGTCGAGTAGAACTCAAAAAATACTTAATTTTTTATTTTTCTCGAACCCTCGAAACTGGTTTTATTTGACAAAAACGGGTATTTTGATCTTTTTACACAAAATTATTGATTACCCTGTTTGAACCTATTTTAAAAATCCAAAGTTTTTTAGAAAGGAGAGAGAGTAGACTTTCAAACCGTATACATAAACATTTTGTTCAAACTTATGTGTTATGAGTTTTGATGGGGTAAACTTGGAGAATATTATTTTCTTTCTTATTTTTTCAAGTTTGGCCATTCTTAATTGCAAAATTTAATTAAAAAATATGAAATAATATTAAATAAAATATTAAATATTATTATTATTTATTATATATTATAATATTAAATAAAATAACATTCTGAAAGTTCATTACACATACTTACATATATGCAAAAATTACCGTAGTTAAATAGCAATCCAATGTAAAAGAAATTAATCAGCAATCCGTCTAGGTTGCAATTGAAGAAACAGAGGCAGTATTATTTTACTTCTCTTTTAAAATTGAGTTGAGCAACACTACTTAACAAACTTAAAGAGAATGCACTGTTTGCCCTCAACATATGTGTGAACATACAGATATAAACTCAATTGTAATGATCTCATTATCAATATTCATAGTTCTACTTCAACTGAGCTGATAGTCGCTTGCATTCATAATGAAATTATTTCAAATAATATTTGCTATTGCGTGTGTAATTGTTGGTGTTTTTGGTGCTCCTGTAAGTTGTTTTAAAATTGTTGAATTGAAAAGTTTATTCCAAATCCATCATCTTTATTTCACTATAGAACGGTATCAAAGGAAATAATAATTCCGGCAATCATCAAACGAATATCAATCTATCGTTAGGTGTCGTAATTCCAATTGGAGGATGATTTAAATTTGTATTCTTTGTGTTATGAAAATGTTTTATAACAAATTATTTATCGAATAAAATATTTTTAAACGTTATAAAATAAAAGACTCTCTCGCACACAATAATGAAAATAATTTGTAATCTCCCAGAATCGAATCTGGTTTGCTACGATTTATTTTCAAGCACTTTAAACCACATCCCAAGCCTTCTCTCCTACCAGGATACTCCCACACTTGCCACAGCAAAAAATATCATTTAATGTTAAATAGTGCTAAGGATTGCCATGCAATTGAAAAGGACTCTTTTACAATGTGATTCATAATCTTGATATAATTAAATATATTGATATTTAATTAATCCTATATTGTTCTAGTAAAATTATTTGTATTATTGTTTAATATTATTATTTATACAATTTTATTATTATTACAATTTGAATTTCTTTAACGGATTATTAATAAAACACCAGTTATATACTGTTCATAATTATAGGATCTTATTGTATATAGAACTTCAAGTAAATAAATACATTTCAAAAAATTAAAGTTTCTGCTTACTTTTAACTCCGAGAGCCTCAAGCGAAAAGTGACATGTACGTGTCATTTACGGTTTTATACGATTATAGTTTATAAATAATTTCTTTGGCCGTAATCCCGTAGGCACTGAACGAGAGCTTGTGAATTTAAAACTCAACTGTGACATTTCGAACAAACCGAAAGATGAAAATAATTTTCTCCAGCGACATCCTCTCCGCAGTGTTCTGTCAAAAGCAACCAGAGTAATTAAAATTGTCATGAAAATCTTCTCAGTCACGCCACTCATAAATCAAAATCAACACATCCAACATGGGTGGTCCCACCAGCATACTGGTTAAAGAGAGGTAATGGCCAATTAAGTAAGTAAATAAGATTTCATGCGAAAATCATACGAAACCCTAATTAATTACAGTTGTCGAGAAGTCTGCTCCTTATCGAAATAAGGCAGAAATGAAAGCCATTTAGAGATGAGAAAACCACGCTTACACTGAAGAACAAAAACGGCATCGAGATGGTATTTCAATAGATGCTTTAGGACAAAACATAGAAACACCAAAGTAGTGGTAGGTGGGAGTAAGAAATCGTGTTCGAATGAGACGAAGTTATTTTGATCTGTAGGCAAAGTAACGACATTCTTAATTGATTGCCATTAGAGAGAAAGGATAATCAATGTCAGGTATTATGCTCACTTATTGCATTCTGTGAGTGATAAAGTTGTGGAGCCTGAAATGGCGAAATAAAAGTGTTGTTTCATCAAGACAATTCTCTAGTTCACATGTTTACGATTTACTATGGGGTGACCAAAATCAAAATGAATTAAAGTTTTTTCAGTGCAATTCATTCGCCTGCCTCACTTTATTTAAATGTTCCAATTTGAACAAATTTTATTGGTGGATTTTTTAAGAAGGTGAACAACTCTTACTATAAAGAGAATACATATCTTTGGGATAAGTGTACAAAAGATTATATTTAGAACCATGCACGAATATGGCAAAATAGTTAATTACGAGTAACGAAATATGAAATTGCCTGTTTAATGATTTTTATGACTGGTTTCAAAGAAGTTTTGAAATGATGCCTTAATTATCATATTTGGTCAAGTTTTCCTGTTCCTAAACTGTTACAACAACAATTCAATTGCTATTTCGGTTTAAGGGGGTTTAATTTAAAAGGATTAAAACAGCTAATTAGTGAGTATTCTTTTGGGAAAGACCTGAAATACTACACTGAACTACAGCACACCCCTGTTTTATTGCTTACTCCATTCGTAGACTTTAAAAAGTAATTTATAATTCTATTGCACACAAATAAACCATTCAATTGGTAGATAATTGTGAAAGACAATATAATAAAGACCCAAAATGAAAGTATCAACAAATGAAATACAAAGAAATTAGAAATTTAACGTAAATAAAGGTACACGAATAAAATACGTTTCAAACATACATTTTATTTTAAAGCATCAACAAATTTATTACAGCCTTTGATTTCAAAAATTTATTGAAAGGAATTGTTGGTAGATTTGAATTGCCTTATTTACGCTGGCAACTTCGCATATTGGTCTATTTAAAGACACTATTGCGGCTGTCAGAATTGCGTTGTGTATTTCCAATGTTTCCATTTCCGTTTACAGCATTCTGGAATTGAAAATTATTAACACTTTTGAAAATAGAGTTTCGAATAGATTATATTTTGATAACATACATTGCCAGGATTACAATTGACGGCTGCCAATATACAGGCCATAACGACTACCAACTGAAAGACTTTCATTGCCGAGTTATTAAACGCTTAAAATCTGAACTGAGATTGTTTATCAATTACAAATTGCCTTCACTATATATAGGGTTTCACTTACATACTCAAGTTCAAAAACTAACACCCTCAAAATAAACTTATTGTAGTTGAAGGAAATTGAATGCGGTTTTATAAAGAAAATTATTTCTGTAAACAGTAAATTCCATCTTTCAAACCACAATATCTCTATTAAAATATTTCTAGAAATGCGAGTAGCTATGGTTAGAAATAATTCTTATATTTTTAAGATGATCCATTGAATAAGAATTTCCCTTTGAATCACTAATTTGGTTAACAGTTGACACTTTGCATTGATCCTTGTGAGGTTGTAGGTTAATATCTATTTTCATAGCGATCAAGGTGTGGGCAAAGGTTTCCTCATGAACACGGCGACCATCCGTCCACTACTATAGCGGACAGTCTGATATTTTAACCACCTGTCTGCTATTTTTTTTTTTGCGTCCGCTATTTGTCCACTATTTTACCACACGTAACTTCTAGAAAGTATTTATTTTCCAAAATGTCCACTTTTGTCCACTTTTTTCACTAATTCGGTAAAAACGCTTATAACGGGCGATTTTTTAGCTATTATCTTTTTGGCAACACTGGTTTAAACAGCTCACGCACGTTTCGTGCTTTGTTGCACTGTCAAACATCTTCAGTTTGGTCTATAATTTAACCATGAATCGTTTTACAAACGAACAACGCTTGCAAATCATTGAATTTTATTATCAAAATGGGCTCTTGGAAAGTTGGCCGAAGATCCACTTCTTCGTCGAAAAATTGTATTCAGCGACGAAGCTCATTTTTGGCTCAATAGGTACGTGAATAAGCAGAATTGTCGATTTTGGAGTGAAGATCAGCCAGAAGCATTGCAAAAGCTTGTCACAGTTTGGTGCGGTTGATGGGCTGGTGGCATCATTGGACCGTACTTCTTCAAAGATGCTGCGAATCGTAACGTAACTGTGAATGGTGAGCGCTTTCGTAAGATGATATCCAACTTTTTTTTGCCCAAAATGCAAGAGCTTGACTTGCATGACATGTGGTTTCAACAAGACGGTGCCATATGCCACACAGCACGCGTATCAATGGACTTATTGAGAGGCGAGTTCGGTGAACATTGTATTTCACGTTCGGGTCCGGTCAATTGACCGCCTAGATCGTGCGATTTAACGCCTTTAGACTATTTTTTGTGGGGCTATGTTAAAGCTCATGTCTATACAGACAAGCCCGCTTCAATTGACGCATTGGAAGACAACAATGAAGCATTTATTCGTGAGATACCGCCGAAATGTTGGAAAGAGTATGCCAAAATCGGACTAAGCGGATGGACCATTTGAGTCGCAGCCGCGGTCAACATTTGCATGAAATAATCTTCAAACATTAAATTATATGGACCGTACTATCGATTCAAATAAAGATTTCATGCATTTTTCTGAATTTTATGTGTTTTTTTTTAATTTTCCTATAGCTCTTAAAAAATCACCCATTATTAGCTGGAATTACTATCTTCATATTTTTACATTTAGACAGATAGAGTGGAAATATTTAAACAAATTTGTGTTAACATTAATGCAGAGTATTAAAAATTATTGGAACATACTAAAACACGTGGGTTAACTTTAATGCCACCCTTAGGGCGAATAATACATTTGTTTTTACTTTCTTAAACAAGTGAAATTCCCAACAATTTTGTTCAATTTTTTTTAAAGATCCTTTTGCTATGTCTTCATTATTATTTGTACACAGTCAAGCTAGTGTCTTCCATAAATATATACTGCGTTTAGAAAGTCAACATATTTCAATGCCTGAAGCGGCTATAATATTTAAAGAATTTAAATCAAAGTTAACAGAACGTCACAATGAAGTACTTTTACCACCCACTTAACGTACAAAATTCTATTTAAGTTCTTCACTCAAAGGGACTTGATATAAAAATGTTTAAGGATAAAGTTAAAAACTTTTACAGAACCTGTATTAGTTAGTTACCTGAACCAAAGGGATGAATATTTTAAAGAAATTGATGGATTTGTCGTTAATAAAGGTAACAGAAATCAGAAATAATTTAAATATATGTAAATAATAACGAAATTTTTCATTAATTCACTTATATAAAAAATTATATAAATGCTGAAAAAATAGAAATACGGAAACAATCAGCATTAAATTCCGAGAAAAAGTGGGTCAAAATATTCAAATTTTTCGAAACAAAATATATTCCTTATAAAAACATCCCGAAATTATAGATTTTTTATTTACTTTGCCAGCATCTTATGCACCAACAGAAAAAGTTTTTCTATATCTAACAATATTTGGTCTTCCGAAAAATCCCAAATGGGACTAGAAACTTTAGAATCTCTTTTGAACATAAAATTCAATTTTGAAATGGACTGTTCGAAATTTAAAACATTTTTATCTAACAGGCCCAATACTTAAAACAAAAAAATACATTCTGTAGAGAAATGTCTGAAGTAAATTTATACACATAAATATATCTATATGTGTGTACACGTATAAATTTCAAGTTTGTGTATATTATTTGTACCTATTAATATAATATTAATTATAATAAATAATTTTTTTTTTTTTTGTTTTTCAATTTTATATATTTGTCCGCTTTTTTCTCATAAAAATAATGGTCACCGTACTCATGAAGGAACTAAATAGTTATTTTTTAAAGTGTGCATAATTGAATAGTACTCCAGTTCCATACAATGTAAGAGATATTAATCAATCAATTGTTTCAATCCTTTTTTCTATTTCTTTAGGTTGCAATTGATATCAAATTTAACTGATTACTCAACCAATTTAAAGATATTCCACTGTCAGCCATCAACACATTTATTATCTTGCGGATATAAATTCAATTAAAAAGCTCTCGTTATGATTATTCACTTGTTGGACTTCAACTGAGCAGAAGATACTCGCTTGAATTTACAATGAAATTATTTCAAATAATATTTGTTATTGGATGTGTAATTGTTGGTGTTTTCGGTGCTCCTGGTAGTGTAAGTTGTTTTAAAATTGTTTAATTGACGTGATTAAATTGTGAAAACATTTTTTTGAACCCAATCATATTTCCTTTAATTGCAGAATGTTATCAAAGGAGATAACAACAATGGAAATCATCAATCGAATACAGACTTATCGTTTGGTCTGTCTGTTTTAGGATAAATATAATTTATATTCATTTTGCTAATGTGAGATTTCATGAAAATCTATCATAATGAATTTTTTAATCTAATAAAATATTTGACCGTTGACAAAAAAAAAACAGATTTTCTCTTTTTTTTTCTTCTGTTAGCTTTTATTTCATTTGATTTCCCGTACAATAATTTGAATAAAGGATCAGAGAATTTATTAACAATAATATTGAAACAACACAGGCTATAAGAAATATAATTAAATTCAAATATATGGAATAAAAAAAAACAAAATAAAATTAAAACAATAATGATATAAATTATGTACATACATGTATCCTTACAGATCCTTTTACTTTATGAAAAATCAGATATTTCATAAGTGAAAGACAATATAAGTCTTATTCGAATTACATTGTGTTGATTATAAATTGAATGCTTCAGGATAATTAATGCCATTTAGATATAAGAGAGTGATGGCTAATCTGTATCACATTATTAGATATCTATGTACGAATGAAATTAATTCTTGAAAATGGGAAAAGAGGAGTATAATTGAGGAGATGATTGCAGTAATTATTTAAAATATGTAATTAAGTAAAGAAATTCTTCAGATTTTTTTGTCAAAGAAATAAATCAATAAGAAATAAATTTAAAACTAAAGGTATATTGGATTTTGGCGTTGAAAGCTACATTTTATTTTCCAAATCTTGAAGCATCAGAATTTATGCTTTAGAAATCGTTGATGTTAAATGGATTGAAATGTTGAAATTTCTAGAAAATTCTTACAGCTGTGGAAATTACTTGGATTAGAAAGTTTTAGAAGATTTTACAATTAGCTCTTCCGTACTTGCCCTTCAATTATAAAAAAAAAATTAAGCCATGATGATACTTTCAATAGAAAAAAAATTTCACTTTTTATAATCTAGACGAAGGCTATTACTTCCGATCCTGGTTTAAACTAAGTAGAGACCGTATTTAATTTGATGAATAAAACCAATTTTAAGCGGTCCGAAAAATACAGTTTTGAATCAATTTTCTTTCGATAACTTACACTGCCAGCACTACAATTGGCAGTCGGCAAAATACAGTTCATAATGATTATCAATTGAAAGAGTTATTAATTATCTTCACTATATACAGTCACACAGATAATTATACGTAACCCCCTAAAAGTAATTTTTTTAAAAAAGATAATATATGGACATGTCAACTGATTTTTGCGCCAAATTTTTTGTTTTCCGTCACAGCCGAACAAATTATATTTGTTCTCATCACTAAATATTACATTCGTCCAAAAATCAGAGGACTTGTCCATATATTATTGGGCAAATTCCAATCGTGGCTTTTTTCTTGGCACTCGGCTGCGGAAACCATTCTTTCTCAAAACACTTCGAACTGTTTCGGAATGCACAATAACATTGTGATCACTTTCCGAGGTATTTCGTATTTCTACGGCTGTAGTCCTAGGATTTTTATTCACAATACATTTTATATACCCGGCTACCGTTGGAGAAATTGTATTAGAAATATACGTCGTACGTATAATTTTCTGTGGTGCCATATTTTTTTTAAGCAAACTGCAGTCACAAATTCATAGATTTTGTGAATCTTTTTTCTTTATTTAAGTAAATGTGTCGTTACAGACGCTAATGTAAAGAAATTTTAAATTAGAAGTTCATTACTTTTTAAAAAAATGATTTTTAGGGCGGGTACGTATAATTATCTGTGTGACTGTATACGGGGCTATGAATTTAAATTCAGAAACTAACTCCTTGAAAATAAACTCATCACAATTCTAAGAATATTGAATGCCGTATAAACTATGTTAGTTTTCTATTTTATAAAGTAATTATTTCTGTAAACAGAAAAATTCATATTTCAAACCGCAACTACTCTATGAAGTATTTTTAGAAATACGAGTAACACTTGTATTGTGTTATTATATTTTCTATTATAACTAAATATCGGGTCCGCCATCTAACGTTTTTTTTCAACTAGTGCTTATTTCGTGAATGGTAACACTTAGCCCATGTCTGATTTGACAGATAATTAGTTCCATCCTTCCGCTGAACGAATATTGACCATCCATTTTCGCTTCGCTAAGTGGGCCTGCGATCGGCCTACAGAAGATGCCGATTTTGGCAAAAAAAATCATCTTTTCAAATGAAGCTCATTTTGATCTTGGCGGGTATATAAACAAGGAAAATTGTCGCATTTGGGGCACAGCAAACCCGCACGCATATATTGAAAAGCCGACGCACCCAAAACGAGTCACTGTTTGGTGCGGATTTTGGTCCAGAGGCATAATTGGGCCATTTTTCTTCGAAAACGAGCAATCGATAATGTTCTTAAACATTGGACCAATCGTGTATCGGTTTGCATGGCAAGCCGAGGCAGCCATTTGAATGAAATTATTTTCCATTATTAACCGGAAGGATTGTACTTTCAAATAAAAAAAGAAATTTGAGAAAATATTCAGTTATTTTTTTTTAAAGCAATTTCAAAAAAAAAAAAAGTTATTTGGCGGACCCTTTAGTTAGTGTTTTGACGTTTTGTATTTCTTTCATTGAAATCTTTTTTTTTACTTTAGTTTAATTATGTACTTATCCAACTTAAGGAGTATCAATATATTTCTCATCTTGGAAATATAAATTGAATTGAAATGATCACGTTATCATTATTCAACTGTTGGACTTCAGCGGACTAAGTAGATATTACAATGAAATTATTTCAAATAATATTTGTTATTGGATGTGTAGTTATTGGTGCCTTCGGTGCTCCTGGCAATGTAAGTTGTTCTAAAATTGATGAATTGAATTGAAAAGATTTTTTTTATTTCGTTATAGAATGTTATCGCAGGAAATGGGAATTCTGGTAATCATCAATCGAATGCCGATGTAGGCATTAGTCTTGCAATACCTTTCAAAGGATAAATAAAATTTATTATTTATGATCATATTGTGTGATTTTATGAAAATGTTTTATAATAAATTATTGATCTGTTGAAATGTTTAAACATTGTTGATTGATTGGTCTTGTCAGGTTAACTTTGACGATTTATCATAATTTTTCCAATTAATTCTGTATTTTATTATATGTTGAATTTTTATCACAGCTTAAAAGATTTTTCATATGTATTTTCAGTTTAACAATAACAGCTAGAAAAAATAAAAAACAACTTTATCACATATACCACGTATATGTACGTATATATGAATACAATATACATATGTATGTACTTAACAAAGATGTTTGTTTCTAAAGTTTAACTGTTGTACTTGTATATGAGAACTATTAGAACTTAACGACTCCGGGATATATAATATGACACTTACGCCTAATTGGACTATATAGCACAAAAAAATAAATTAAATTTTGAAACGAACTAAGGTGATATTCTGTAAAGAGGATTTATATAAAATGTCACGAAGTTTATACCAAAGCCAATAACATGATAAAAAAGGAAATATTCGAAAATGATTTTTGTAATTGCTCTGAGAATGAAATTAAAGCGAGAAACTACATTTCACATTTCAGTCCAATTCATTAATTACTAGTAAGTAACTGCGAATATTATCAAATTATTTAAAAATTACTTGTTTAGCTAAACTTCTGAAGAAGTGAGAAAGTGAATCTCAGTTAACTAAAATTAAAAGTAATTGTATATCATACAAGTATATAATATAATAATTTTTTTGTAAAAGTTTGTCGTAGTCTAGTAGGTAGTGTGTTCGCTTATTAGACGGAAAGCCCGGGTTCGAGCGCCAGGCCAGACATCAAAACGAAATATGAAAAAAATAATTTCTTCGGCGGCTTCCTCTCAGCAGATTTCTGGCAAAAATTCTGAGAGTAAATAAACCTGCCATGAAAAAGTTTCTCAAAACCTATCGTTCGGAGTCGACGTTAAACTGTAGGTCCCGCCACTCAAGTAAAAAATTAATGCACACAACATGAGTGGTGTGAGGAGCTAGGCCGTAATCCTGACTGAAGGGTTGTAGTGGCCAATTATGTATGTATGTATGTGTTAGAAATACGACATTAGGAGAGATTACGTTGTCTTTTCCCATATTAAATCAAAATCATTTCAAATAGAGACAACAAAAAATCAGAAGTTGAATTTTGATCGTGAATAGTCATATTTCCCACCCATGCGAATATCTATTTGCAGCAATGAAATTTCTACCGCAAATCTTGGATAAATGATAAAATTATTTATAGAAACATTAACACGCATTAGGGATATAATCTCGGCAGATATTTTTATAAAATTTCCAATTAAAATGATTCTCATTAGTCAACTCTTTTATTTATAATTTCAACCATAAATTTCTATATTGGAATAATCCTCTTAAAATATATTTATTCAATGATATAAAAGCCAATTAAAATGAAATTAATGTTTAGTTTCAAACGCACTTCAGGGAGTGATAGCTGCTGCAACCATTATTTTCATTATGAAAGTTCTTCCAGTATTCTTTGTAATAACTTGTCTGATTTCATATGCCATGAGTGCTCCTTTTTTTGTAAGTAATTTAATTGTACAATAATTGTGTAAATAATATCATAATAATATTAATTCTTAAATTATTTCTCTTTTATAGCATTTAAACACACAGTTCGGTAGTAATAATAAAATGATAAACAATAGTAAATCCAACTTAGATTTCTCTATCTTTGGACCTCATGAATCATTAAATTAAATTATAATTACAAATGCATTTAATAAAACATATGCTTTAAAAAGCATCTATAAACGCTCATAAATTTGCAATTTCTTTTAGTATATTAAGGTTCATTACCAACAGTGTGAATGTTAAAAAATCTATCGTAAGATTTTTGCACTTTCAAAATACGAATGAAATTCTGTAATATTTTCTCTCCGACTTTACATAACGTAAAGTGACTGATATTATTAAGACTTTACCGACAGTTCACAGCAATTTTGATATGTTACTCAAATGACGTAAACCCAGGCTCCAGAATGTTAATGGCGTGAGACGCATTGTCGTTGTGTCTAAGATCTCTTAAATCTTTCGTAAGTGGACTTGCATATGATCCTCTCCCACAAATACGTATTTACAGTTAGCCCTTGCGGGATGAACAAAAAAGCGTGGCATTCTATATCTAACGGGGTTAATAATTGAAGTTCACATGGCCTTAAAAAATTATTGTACAAACTTGGTTTCAATTATATTTCCTACCGAAAGAATAAGAATATGTTTTTAATAAAGTGCCAAACACCGCACAGCAGCGTTCCGGGAAACTGGTGCACTCCTTCCGGAATCCTCTTCAATCGACTTGGGTATGCCACTTAAAAGGATGCAGCTCACAGTTAACGACTTCTGCAGTGGGTGCAGATTTGCTTAGGAAAAGGAGACTGTTATCCACTTTCTTTGTCAATGCCCATCTCTTGCGAGATGCAGATATAGATTATTTGGCTCTCCAATTCTTGTCTGCTTGACGAAGCTATCGTCTATTGATGTCAAGGATATAAGTTCGTTTATCAAACTTTCGGGCTGGTTTTCTAGCGTAGGGGAGTCGTGCTTTTAATGTGTTTTTTTTATTGTTTGATAGAACTTGGTCAGTATAGGGACAGCATTCACCTGTGGCGTTACAACGGGCCGCTTTATGAGCTCAAGTGAGCTTTTGGTATAGGCTGCCACAGCAGCTAACCTAACCTAAACGCAGTTTTATAGAAAAAATATATAGAAAATCAAGGCCATGTGTAACACATTACTGAGTGTAGTCGTGAGTAAGTTTGGCATTTTATTTAAAACCGAATCATATTTTCATATATGTACCTTATATCGCCATGTTGGTGCAGCAGAAAACCTGAAATATATTTATCTTGTAATTTTTCGAACTTTGTGGGAATACCTAACTAAATTTGATCATGATGAGTGTATTGATAATTTATTAATCAAAACTTAAGGCTTTTCTTTAAGGAACATTAACATTACATATACCCTATAACATTTGTTTTTTTAGTATAAATGTTTCTAAGAAATAAATCGTGATATGACATCACGATAATCTAGTATGATTACTAGACTTGAGCTCGTTAGTTCAAACCTCAGCTCAATGTCACCTATTGCCCGTTTCATTTACAAGAAAAACGTGCTTCAATTGCTGTGAAACTTTTTGAAATCCAATACTAAGAAATTTTGAATTATCCTTATGCTTATATTCCAATATTTATTAATTAATATATTATGTAATCGATCGATAATCACAGTTGCTAATGGTTTTTTTTTATATTTTCCCCTTTTTTTATTTCAATTATATTTTCAATAAATAAACACAAAATATTTGCAGTAAAATGTTTTAAAACATGCACGCTTGAAATGCCTCCATATAGTAGAAAATTTTCTTTAGGATATCAAAGACACTTTGAATGTTTGTATCAAAATCATTTCAAGTAGACACATCATAAGAAGCACCTTAAAAGTTGTATGTAATTACAAGTTCAACTTTGACATATCGATAGTCATCAACATTTATGAAGTATGTAATCTGTTTGACAATGTTTTATGCAAATACATTCGAAACCACAGATCTTGGGTAAATAATAAAATTATTTATAAAAACTTAAAAATAAAATTATGGATAATAATCTCAGCAGATACATATATTTATAAAATTTCCAATTAAATGGGGAATCATTTCATTCAAAGTCAATTTATTTTATTTATTAATAAAGCAAGTACATACATGGACTTGATTAACCTAAAAAAAATCATCCTTATTAAAATAGATCTCAACAATAGATTGATTAATGATATAAAAGCCAATTGAAATGAAATTATTTATTAGTATTAAAAGATCTTCAGGGAGTGATAGCTGCTGCAACCATTATTTTCATTATGAAAGTTCTTCCAGTATTCTTTGTAATAACTTGTCTTATTTCATACGCGATGAGTGCTCCCTGCCTTGTAAGTAATTTAATTGTACAATAATTGTGTAACTAATTAATAATAATATTAATTTTGTTTCTCTTTTATAGTTTTTTAATACACAATTCGGTGGTGCTAATAATATGACAAATCATAATGTGCCCATGTTTCGTTTTTCGCTGTTTGGTTCTCATTAACCAAAAGACTAAATTGTAATTTCATATGCATTTAATAAAACTTATATTTTAAAAAAAATTCTCCAAAAGTCTGTTTTATTCGTACATATTATTAGTCTATTTAAAAATCAGTGTGTCGGCATTCCCGCCGATTGCATTCATCAAATGAACACCATAAACAGCCTTGAAAATACACAACTTGCATGAATAGTCATGATAGTAACCAAAATACAGGCCAAAACAACTGCCAACTGAAAAAGTTTCATTGTCGAGTTATTAAACGCCAATCTTAAGTAAGAAATAATAAACTTAATGAAGTTACAAGCCATAGGGTTTTTATAATTTAAAACAGAAATCATTGGTGAGTGTATGTATAATTTATAAATCTAATGTTTCTTAAAGGTCGTTATGTTATTATTCAAAACGTATGACCTTTCTTGAGGGAACATTAACATTATACATTAACATTTGACATTATACATTTAAGTATAAATATTTCTAATAAATTAATCAATATGAAATCACGACAATCTATAGTATGATTACTAGATTTCAGCAACTTGAGCAAACCTCAGCTCCAGTCCAGTGACACTTGTTGCCCGTTTCAATTACAAGGAAAACATGTTTCAAATTCTGTGAAACTTTTAGAAATCCAATACTAATAAATTTCGCATTATCCATATCCTTATATTTCCATATTTATTAATAAATAAATTATGTAATCGATTATAAATTATGAATCGATAGTTACAGTTTTTTAACGTTTATTCTTTTAATTATACTTCGCAATAAATAAACACAAAATTTTTCCAGTTTTTGTTTTAAAACATACAGGTT
Source organism: Sarcophaga rosellei (assembly GCA_930367235.1). NCBI lineage: Eukaryota > Metazoa > Arthropoda > Insecta > Diptera > Sarcophagidae > Sarcophaga > Sarcophaga rosellei. The sequence goes on from OV884020.1 coordinate 96,221,603, forward strand.
GCGAGTGCCTCTAAATAAGCAGAAAATTTACACGAGGCTCTCAAACACACTTCGAATGTTTTATACACATATTTTCTCTCTTTTAATATATATAATTAACCATTTAAATTAAAATCGCTTCAAATAGACACATCATAAGAAGCACCTCAAAGATTGTGATTCCAAGTTCAACTTTAACATACCGATAGTTATCAACACTTACGAAGTATGTAATCTGTTTGACAATGTTTTATGCAAATACATTCGAAACCACATATCTTGGGTAAATGATAAAATTATTTATAAAATCTCAAAAATAAAATTATGGATAATAATCTCAGCAGATATATTTATAAAATTTCCAATTAAATGATTCCCCTTCAAGGTCAATTCGGTTTATTTATTAATAAAGCAAATACATACATACATGGACTTGATTAATCTTAAAAAAGCATTCTTATTAAAATAGATGATATAAAAGCCAATTTAAATGAAATTATTTATTAGTATTAAAAGATCTTCAGGGAGTGATAGCTGCACCAACCATTATTTTCATTATGAAAGTTCTTCCAGTATTCTTTGTAATAACTTGTCTGATTTCATACGCGATGACTGCTCCCCTTTTTGTAAGTAATTTAATTGTATAATAATTGTGTAACTAATATCACAGTAATATTAATTTTATTTCTCTTTTATAGTTTTTTAATACACAGTTTGGTCGTGGTAATAGTATGACAAATAATAATAAATCCAAGATTAATTTTTCGCTTGGTAAATAAACCAAATGATTAAATTTTAATTACATATGCATTTAATAAAACAGATACTTTAAAAGCAATTTCTAAAATCTCATAAATTTGTAATTTATTTTAATGCCTTAAAATTTAGTTATTTTCAAAGTAAGGATAATCATGGAAGATGTTTCATTAAATTGGAAATATTATATTGAAAAATAAATGAAAAAAAAAAGTTTTAATTTGAGGCACAGCGTATACGAGTATACATACAAATTTTATGGTTTCAATAAAAATAAAAACAACAACTTAATTTCCGTTTTTGGGGGTTAATCGCGTTACTGACCACATTTTTTCGTTATTAAAATTATATTAAACAAAATTATATTAAACTGAAAAATTGTTTATTGTACGCTCGAACTTTCTGCGAAGTGTCAGGCATGATACTACTGATATGTCTCTTCTATGGCTGACCTCTTAAAATCAATGGATTCCTTCAGGCAGTCCAACTGTGATTAGTTAGCTATTAGTTTCAACCGTAAAAATAATTTTACTCTGTTTTATTCGTACGTATTAGTCTATTAAAAAATCAATGTGTCGGCATTCTCGCCGATTGCATTCATCAAATAAACACCATAAGCCGTCTTGAAAATACCTTACTTACATGAACAGTTGATAGTCGGCAAAAATACAGGCCAAAACAATTGCCAAAACTTTCATTGTCGAGTTATTAAACGTCAATCTTAAGTAAGAAATTCTCTTCACTATACCTGTATGTACATATGTATTATGTATACACGGTATTATAAATTTAACACGTTGACTGCCGTGGCAATTTTCATAAAACTGGCCAAGCACGCCAGCATTGACTTTTTGTTCTTTTCCCAGAAGCCATTTATCGATATTAGCACTGATATAATACGATTTTATTCGTAGCTACACAAAAATGGCAGATTTAGTGAGTACGAGATAACTCGTAGTTGGCACCCTAGAAGGGAACGCAATCTACGAGTTATCTCGTACTCGGCAGTCAACGTGTTAATAATAAACTTAATGCAGTTACAAGCCATGGGGTTTTTTTTAATTTAAAAAAGAGATTATTTCTGTAAACAAAAAATTCAGATTTCAAACCACAATTTCTATATGAAATATTATTAGAAATGTGAGTTGAACCCTTTGGCATTTTATATTGATTTCCTTTTGGATCCATGAAGACATTCGGTGCGGTTCAGTTTAAAGCGTTTGAATTGAGCTTAACTTGTCAAGGTTTTTCATAGCAATGAATAAGTGAGTAAAGGATGTGAGTAATTTGTATTCCCTCTTTGGCAGTACCTCTTACAATTCCGAATACAGAACTGAAACCTTCTATCCTTTTTTATATATTCTTGATCCTGTTTTCTATTTCTTTAGGATCCAATTGGTACCTAGTTTCATACAATAAATCACCGACATTATGAAGTTTAACTACTTAACTAAATTAAAGAATATCCCCTGCTTGCCTTCAATACATTCATCATCTTATTGATGTAAACTGAAACGTTATGACTATTCAATTTTCGAACTTCAACTGAGCAGAAGGTACTCGATTGCATTCACAATGAAATTATTTTAAGTAATATTTGCGATTGGCGTTTTCGGTGCTCCTGATAACGTAAGTTATTTCAGAAATAAAAAATGAATTGATTGAAGTGAGCAGATATTAATCTGATCAAATACAATATTTAACCTATTGCAATACATTGTAACTACATTTATTTATTTTGATCCTTCAACGTAGTTTTTCCAATAAATTAAATTACTTAATTTCTAAAACAATAGGAGATTTGTATCAGACATCAGGCTATTTGGGTTGATTACCGATCCTTTGACCGAAAACTATAGACGGAAAGAGCACTGGTTCAGAGTGAAAACACCTGGGTTCTTATAATCCTGATGTTCGGCAGATCTATAAAATGGAAGAAAGCATTATGGACATAATCTATATAGATAAATGGCAGTCCAACAGATTGTAAATTTGCCTTAGTCATCTTGCTATCGTTGCGGGTATTTGGTCAAGGAAATTTTGAAATTTAATTTTTTTTATTTTTTTTTTTTTTTGTTTTTTTTGCTATTTCAACAAATTTTGTATTGAATTATTTTTATTAAAAATATATCTAAAATAAATTTATTTCAATAAAATACTACACATACATATATATGTATATGTAACATACATAGTATATCAGCCGCAATTACAATGAACCTCTACGTTGGATTGATGATTTCCCCTTCCACTACCAATAATAGTCTGAAAAAGGAAAAATTAAATAACATTGTCAAAATAAATGCTTCCATCTAGGACTGTTTTCTCCAAAAGACCACACACTACAATATAACTACATATTTTACTTTCCAAAATGTTCAACAAAGTACACTTATTTTTCAAACATTCTATAAATTGAGACATTTTCTGATGCTGATAAAATAGGCAGACCCATTGGAGAAAAACGTTGTTGCCTTTGTGAGTGTGAAATCTACTTACATTTTTTGGGGGAGTAACATGTTTTGCCTGGAAATGTTATAAAAAATTACGTTTTCTTTAGAAATATTTCCATTTCAGTTTATAGGCATTGTGCATGACTTACTTTTGATGGTCTAGCATGTGGCGTCCTATGTTGGACTACACAAATAATTAAGGTTATAAATGCGAGTAACTTTAAGAAATTCATAATTAAAATTAAACTAGAAAATTGATGTATTTTCACTATAAAATTACTTATAATACTGTAAAGTATATCTCGATGTATGAGTTTATATTCAATATTAATAATGATGATGAATGGTGATTCCATCAATAATTATTTTAAGAAAGATAAAAAATAATTGTTTTTATACCAGACGTGCATACATACGTGCTAAAAGCAGATGAAGACTAATTTTAAATTGACTGAAAAAAACCCCAAGATAAAATTAAACTGAAAACCCTCTTGAACGCGTTAATACAAACACTTTTTAACAAGAAAATATACCCTCCAACTCTAAATCAGCGATGATGTTGAACTTTTTCTTCAAAATTATGAATACAACATACTATTAGTCTTTGAGCTCCACTTACAATAAGGAATACATTTCTAAATCAATGGCTATACCAGGTACGACACCAAACATCCTAGTGGGAAAGCATTTGGCAGGATAGCTATTATTATAAAATAAAATATTATCCATAAGGCTAACATAAAATGAATCTCATACAGACTACCATTAATGATAATGGTGACTTCAACAAAATCACGTTTACTAATATAAAGTTCCTCCACACCAAACCAGAACATTAACGATGTAGTCGGAGAGAAAAGTAACTTCAAAAAAGAACTAATTTGATATGAAAAACTCTGCTTAAGAATTACAAACGTAACTCGGAACCATCAGATGAAATGGATTGTAATGTTTGGAAAGCAATAAAGAATATGGGACAACTGAAAATGACTATTAGACGAAGACAATTGAAGAGAAAGTTTCTTTTTTATTTACTACAATGCAATTACGGATTATATTTACTTATATACGAGATGAGTAACTTTGACTATATGCTCGGTATAGTATCACAGACCAGGTCTGCTCACGAGAAAGTTAACACACATGAGTTTTACCTTGAAAGAATGTTATCTTCTAATTAACTATTAAGTATTACTAAAAGCAATATATGTATGTATATTTACTTAAAGTAGGCAACAGTGGCAGATAAAATAAAGACAAATCACCTACAATTAAGATCTATAAGCGTCGAAGGAAATATCAGAAAACTCATACTGAATAAAATCGACAGGAAGGGATGGCATAAGTGCAAAAATTTAGAGAAACTGCCTTCCTCAGTCATTAAATAGTTATGACACCTCCAGTCAGTCTAAAATAGTTATAATTCCTAAGTTTGGATTAGACCCCACGCTAATTAGATCATATCGTCCGATCTGTATGTTATCAATTCTATTTAAAACGAGATATGTCTGTACAGTCAAGATTATCGGTTACCACTTTAAAATAGTCGCCGTAGTCTAGTTGGTAGTGTGTCCGCTTATTAGACGTAAAGCCCTGGTTCGAGCCCCAGGCCAGACATCAAAACGAAATATGCAAAACAATATTTCTTCGGCGACTTCCTCTCAGCAGATTTCTGGCAGAAACTCGTAGTCGACGTTAAACTGTTGGTCCCGCCACTCAAGTATAAAACTAAGGCACACAACATGAGTGGTGTGAGAAGCTAGGCCGTAATCCTGACTGAAGGATTGTAATGGCCAATTGCATATGTATGTATGTAAACTTTCTTTTTCATCTCTATTTTGAAGTGGTAACCGCGCAAGTCTATTTCTTGTTCACTGTGCATAAGAAGAAAAGAAAAGAAAGTTTATTGTTATTATTAAAGTTTATTGTTTATATTATATCAAATTAAAGCGTGAAATCTCTATTGTTATTGTAAATGAAAAAGATTTTCTTTAGGGATATGCATAAAAAAAGTCGAAACTAACAAATGCAAATATTCCTTGACAAAAAACAGAAAAAAAGTATCAACGGAAAATGGACAAATATATCACTTCAAAGGGATTTGTATGATGATCTTTAATTTTTCTTACAATAGAAGCGTTCTCGACTAAGACTAGATTTCTAGTTCTCTTTGCTGATATAGATTCCCAACTATTGCGTATCAGAATTTAAAATTTTTCATTTTAGTAATAATTTTTATTAAGTTCTTATTAAGTTCTGTTTCAATGCATTTAATAATGGTTTTGAATATATATACAGATTGTGGTTTTTTATTTAAATGACTTCATAACTAACTAATAATAAATAAAATCAGCATCTTGCACTTAATATGTCAGATTATAATTATTATTACAATATATTTCTGTATATTGCACTGTGGTACGCTACCCGATGTTTTTCTGGCTTTAATGGCTATATTACAACAATATGGTATATAACTTGAATAAGAATGAAATATCGAACGTCTCGATCAAATGCGCTCTCCCTTCAATTTGTCATATCAAATTTTGAAAGTTTATCTATAATTTATTGATTTCATCGACGTTTCGATCGTTCTATCATATATAAACTCGTAGATGTTTTCCAAGCAAGCTCATCCAGTCAACAACCATCCATGCCTCTCTGCAATATATCAACACGGGCAATATCAGACTATTTTCGTTTATAGAGATGGATCTTTATTCTTATACTCCTTGCTTTTAGCGAAATAATAATAGCAATTAGCAAGTATTATTCTCCTTTTTATATCTAAAATATCGCGATTCGGTTTATTTATGATTGTACCGAGATATGTAGTTAATTCCGTCCACATTTTAAATTTATAATTATCAACATTCACATGATGACTCCGTCTTAGGAGAGTCTATTGCTTACAATTAAGCTTCATCTTCGTTTACTGACACACCCATTTTAATACGTTATTTTTCAATGTTTGCAAAGGCATCAGTTAATTCTCCGTAAAGTTTGTGCAATAATACTCGTATCAGTAATGTCAGTAAATGCATGAATCTTATATTCTCTGTTATAAATTTTATCGGTTTTATTAACGATCATGCGATAATAATTCAGAGAGACTCCTATTTTAATTGACGACCTTATTAATGTCATCCGTCAATTTCTTAGCTTTGAAGGGATACCAATCGTAGACCCCAATGACCTATTCACAAATCGAAATATCAAAATAAGGCCTTGTAACCGACGAATGGGTAATATATGTCGGTGTGTTTTTCTGTTTTAAATATTTTCTACGATTTGTCCGATTATGTCATACATAATTGGTCTCAGTTTTCCATTCAGAACACTCGACAGAATTATGTATGCGATATCGAGAAGACTTATATCTCCACAATGAGATTCTAATCACAAGGCATGCGTTCTTTAAACCACATACTGCTAATAAGTTCATGTATACACATTGCCAGTTCATCACCTCTTTCTTATCTTAAAAAGCTCGGCCGACAATACGGCAGCGTCAGCAGCTTTGTTATTTTTAAGTCGAAATATTACACTTCTGATCTCATTTTGATTGGGTGGGACACATCTTCAATGGAATCGGAAGTATCTTCATCATTGCTGCCATTTGATACTAGCTGTTAAGAAAAGTGGTAGTTCAAGATCTTCACCAAAAATGATACATTTCATTTGTTGAGAAAATATAACTTTAATTCAGAAAAAGTTAGATGCCTGATATTTTTTGAATTCGTTGATATTTTTATCGCCATTATTTTAAACCAAATAAAAAAGAAAATTTCAAACAGAACTTAAAAAATTCAAAAACTTCATAATTCTTGCTTATGTATCATTTTTGATGACTTGCATTTCTTGGTCGATGACTTGTATTTTTCTTGGTGATGACTTGCATTTTTTTGTTCGATGACATACATTTTTTGATCGGTTTTGGAGTATTAACATTAGGCGAATTGGCAATGTCGTGGAAATGGAGGAGGATACTCTGGCGAGACCGGTATTTAATGCAGGCGTCTGCGGGAGTCTGCGAAGAGGACCAGCTTGTTTGCGTTGGAATGGCCAGATCGAGGAAGCCCTGTCATAGATTGATGTACCCACTGGCATAGGGGCGCAAGAAGCAAAGGCGCCTGGAAGAATGTGTTAATTCAGGCCGAAATCCGTTAATCGGGATGTTAATGGCCAATTAAGTAAATAAGTAAGACTTGCATTTTTTTTGCTGCAATGTACAGCATGCCAAAAATGTTGGCGTAAATTTCATAAAAGTGATAACAAAATGTAATAATGTGAAATATTTTATTAAAATGAATTAAAATAAATATATATAAATTTTGTAAAAAAGTCCATCAATAATTTGCAAAATTCTATGAAATACAAGTATGTATCAAAAGTGATACATAAGCTAGAATTATTAAGTTTTTTTAAGGCTCAATCTACGGTTAACAATTGAAAGCATTCGAACACATATTTTATCCAAAACTCGATAAAATTACATAAATTCTTCGTTAGACAAGCTTTATAAGTCAACTTAATGTGGAATTTGGTGCAAATAAATTTAAATTAGATGTCTATATAACATAAATATGAATTCGAAATTCAACGAGTGTACAAAAATTCTCAATAAAGTAACAATTTACTTCAAGCTTTTGAAAACTGTTTTTATTTACTACTTAGTATGGTAGGAGGATCATACAGGCGAACCGTATTAAAGAATAGCACACAGTGACAATGATTACTTCATTGTGAATTATTGGATTTATTAATTATTAAAGAAATGGAAAATAAGTTTTAATTGTGTTTAGAAGACTTAAACAACATGAAGTTATTGCCCGTTTCGCAAATAATATTTTTATTATTCTGGCTTTTATTCATTGCCATGGATTTTCCTCGCCCAATTGTAAGTCATTAAATTATTTTCCGTTTTAAAATATTTTTATTTAAACATTAATTGAAAATAGGATGCCATTCCCAGAGGCTCAGGGAATGAAAGAGATCCTCGTATAACAGTGGTGCGTCCAAATTCGGTTTTTTTACACTAATTTTTATTTTATAATATAAAATCAAAACAATCGGATGATTTTTATAATTTAAAATTATATTATATTGTGTTATGTACATATATTATTATAAACAAACATTGTAAAATTTTAAACAAAATAAAGATTTTATTTGCAACAATTTATCTTTGAATTACTGAAAGACTTACAACATTATTGTATCGATTTGACGTTTATGTATTGTAGAAAGGGTATAACGGTGCATATTAGGTCTAAATGAGTAGGGTAAGTCAAGTCCAAAATTTCATAAAACATTAACGACAAAAATGTATTTATTTCGGTTACACATATTCTATGGAATTATAAAATCCTAATTAATGGCATCCAACAGTGATTGATAAGATGAATAAGGGACATACATGATGAATGGAAACAGTCGAAAATCATTACCATACCGAAATCCAACAACGATTTTAGGCCAATTGCCATTCTTCCATTCCTGTAGTGGAAAACCTCATAGGTATACACATAAATAATTACGTTGTAGGTAATAATTTCTTATCTGATAAGCAGTCGGGATTTATGAAAGCTAGGAGGTGCACTACTGCCTTAGTCAATGTAGTGGATAACCTTAGGTTGAAACTTGATAAAAATTACAGAGCATTTTTAGTTCTTTTTGGATCACACCAAGGCTTTTGATACGGTTTATCACAAAATATTATTGAGGAAGCTACAGAAGCTCCTTCGTTTTTCTAATTCAGCTCGTAGTCTTATACGCTCTTATCTTATGAACAGATCACAGCGAGTTTACTTAAACGGCAACATCGCCAATTCGCTAAAAGTTGGAAGAGGTATTCCTCAGGGATCAATATTAGGGCCTCTTTTGTTTTGTATATATATTAACGACCTACCTGATGTCTTGGATGAATGTAGCGTATACATGTAAGCTGATGACGTTCAGCTTAATAGGAACACTCGTATTGAGAATATCACTCTTTGTATAGACACGATCAATTGTGATTTACAAAAAATTGACAGCTGACCCTTCTAAATCTAAATGTTTATTGCTCTCCAGAACAAAGAGATCATTTGTTGTGCCAGATATAATTATCAGAGGGAATAAAATAGACTTTATTGAATCTTGGTTTTATCTTTAATGGTCGGCTAACGTCGACTAACCACATTAATGTCATCGTTGGTAGAGTTTACGGTATGCTTCGAAACTTATGGGCTGTAATATATTCGACTCCATTTGCCATACGAGTGCAACTGACTAAAACAAACCTGATTCCTGTACTTTTATATGGATCTGAATATTTCGCAAACTGTGATACCGATGATAGGCGTAAACTCAATTTGGCCTACAATATAGCTAGATATTTATTTATTAAAGGACGTCGCGACCATATATAACAATTTTCTTACCGGATATTTGGAATTAATTTAATAACCTCTTAAATATTAAATGCCTTATTCTCTTTCATAAGATCATTACCAGAGAACAGCCAACATACTTATTCAGCAGGATTAAAACAAGATCCAACCGCGTAGGAAAATTATCCAACATACATATGTAGATATAAGACTCTTTTGTCACAACGCCAGTTTTTTATACCATCAGTCATTGGAAAACTTTACCAAACTATGTATATTCAGAACATAGGCAATGCAATTATGTTCAAAAAAGAGTTATACAAGTTATTTAAGTAATTTTTAAATTATTTTGATTGTTTTTGTATTTTTATTTTTTTATTTTTTATAAGTGATTATTAGATATTAGAGATATTTTCATTTTTCTAATTTATATATTTCTAATATATATGTGTATTTCTCTTTGTTTGTGTATATTTCTTTATGTGTGTGTATATTGTTACTTATATTTTTCCTACCTTATTTTTTACATATCTTCATTTCTTGTTTGTCCTAATTTTTTGCATCGATTGTTGTATTTTCTGAGATTATAACATTTTCTAATTCATTTCTAATCCTACATTATTCCTTACATTTTATGACTTATATTATCAATGATTTTTTTATTACTTTTTTTCTTTGCTGTACTCTCCCATAGCACTTTCATTTATAAGATTAATATATTGTTGTGCTATGACTAATATTAAATAAATAAATAAATAAATAAACAAATAAAATAAATAAATAATAAAAAAAATTCAGGCGTTGATATTCTAAAAAATGTATGATTATGATAATAATCTAATATATAAAATTCTCGTGTTACGGTGTTAGTGGTTAAACTCCTCCGAAATGGATCGACCGATTTTCATGAAATTTTGTGTGCATAACGGGTAGGTCTGTGAATCGGACAACATCTATTTTTCATATCCCTAAATGTGAAGAGGGCGTTGCAAATCGTTAAAATATTTGGTACATATTGATCGTAGACGAATAAAATTTGGTGGGTGAGTTCGTAGAGTCGATATCGATAAACTCACCAAAAATGGGCGTGGCAACAAATATGTAATAATAATTAATTAATAGTCAAAATATGAACAATTATTTTTGATATTTAGATAGCTATCAAGAATTGGTTTTTAAAATATATTCGTTACTTTAATAAAGAACAACTTATTACCCTAAATAAAGCATACATTCATTATCTAGAACGCTTTCGATTATAAGTGCATCCCTACACACTTATAGTGAGTTAGTTATTTTTATATAACTGTTTTATGCAGCGTATTACAATAAATATATAATGTGACCTGTTTTGGACAAAGAAAAAAAATCAATTTTGAGCGGGACGAAGTTCGCCGGGTCAGCTAGTGATTTATAATAATTTGTAACTACTTATTGATTCACTGCATTCAGTTGCGAATGTGAATAAAAATACAGATTGTGGTTGTTTATTTAAATGGCTTGATAACCAACTAATAATGAATAAAATTAGAATTTTGCACTCAATTTGTCAGATTAAAATTATTACAATATATTTCTCTACATTTCATTGTGACACCATACTCGATATTCTAAGAGAATATATCCTCTGGAAACAAGATTGTATATTATGCAGTACACAACAATAATAAATACAATATATGTATAACATATGTATTTCAATTCGAAATTTACTTTTTTTTCAGTCAGACACTAAAAGTGTTTACATACACACAATTTTGCATTTACAATATATTCAGAAAAACAATACTTAATAATTAAACTTCTAATGCATAAAAACTTTTACTTTACATTAGAATCTTGTAAGAATGTGCTATCCGCTACAATTTTACTGACAGTTATCCACTGCCTAGAAACCCTATTTTTTAATTTTTGATTGATATTTTTCAGTTCTATCATATTCATTTGGAATAAAGTTAAAATTTACTTATTTAAAAGTTTTTTAAAACATATAACTACAATATCGAATAAATCAATCATATACCCGGGCATCCACAGCTATAAGTTTTTATTTTTATTTTCATTTTTTATTAAAGTATTACGCACAATGACATTTATTATATCTTGTTATCGTGGTGTAATCTTTTATATTGGATGGTGAAAGAAAAAATGTAAACAGTATTAATCGTGTTTCAAAACCGTAAGCAACATGAAGTTATTGCCGATATCGAAAATAATTTTTTTAATATCCTGGTTTATACTAGTTGTCAAGGGTTTTAATATTCTTGAAGTAAGAAATATAATAAATGATACGTTTTAATCAGTTTCTATAAAAACAAAAACTTTTTTCAATTAACAGAATCTCGGAGGCGGCATTAAGGTTAATCATATAACAAAATCGCGTCCTAACATGTATTCTTAATCAAAATTAAATACATAGTTGAAGGGAATTGGTATCCAAAAAAAATTTTAATTTAAAATGTAATAGAATTAATAATAATTAAGAAGTTCTGTATTTTTTTTTAGTAATTTAAGAAGATTTTAAATGTCTTAGAATATAAATATGTTCGAGCTAATAAAGAATCAAATCCCCTTTTAAAAAGTACATTCTAACCGCAATTTGCTACGATAACTTTTTTTTTATTATTATTAGTGATAATACAATGACTGTATTTAATTATAATTTTGATTGCAATAAATGTATGTATGTAATTGCGTGAAAAGAAATAAAGATTCTGGTTGTTTATAGAAATTGCATTGCATTGCACTAATAAGAAATTAAAACACAATATTATATACATATGTATAACAGATTAAAAATAGTATCGCTCTGTTACTATAGCGCTGTAGTGGCACTGTTGCACCCTATATTTGTTTTAATATTTATATCGCTAGTCGCATTTGACAAAACTTCCATAAGATATGTATAGGACATCTCACGATTAGAATTTACTTATTTATGCAGATATTGAGCTTCTGTTGGAACCCTCTTTATTTATTTGAAATTCCTTCACGATTTCGTTTCGATTCATACAAATGATTTCTGTGAAAACGCTTTTAACGCTTTATTTCATACATAAAAAAATGTTCGGATTATCCATTTAGTGGTTTAAAAATCTGCTGTTTATTATCTGACTTTTGTAGTGTTATTTATTTAAAGATTTTGCCATTTTCGGATATGAATCGTTTAACAACGGATAGTGATTCGAACATGGCTAACAGATTTGAAGTGTTTGAGTTATATATGTCAGTGCATCATGTATGTACTGTCGGAAATATCGTCGAATTTTTCTGAAAATGACCCTGGAAGAAACGTTATTATGCGTATATACGCAATTCGATACCCATAGAGTTTAGTGTGGGTCTACGTCTTGCGCGATTTCTACACGGATAGTGGCTAAATTTCTTTTTTTATTTTAGGAACTATTGAAAACCCACAAACATACGTCAAGATATCTACGAGATATCACCCGAAATATTCTAAAAGATGGTCGAAAACTAATATATAAACCTTATAATCATATCAGATCCTTAGAATCAGAATTAACGTCAAATTCAGATCAGTATTCAAATTATCGACTCAATCTCTTGTAAATGAATTAAACTGTAAAACATCATTATGACGAAGGATATCATTTAGTCGGACTTTGCCAGTTGGGTTTAAATTGAATTAAGCAATGAAATCTTACATGCATTAAAAATAGTGTAAACATACTTGTGGGTTGGTTAACAGGCTGAGATAAATATTAAAAATAGTTTTAGTCGTGTTTCAAAAAGGAAAACAACATGGATTTACAGCCCATAATACGAATAGTGTGCATAATATCCGTGCTTATATACGTTGCTACGGATTACTTATTGCTCGATGTAAGAAATTAAATAACTTTTCAATTACGAATAAAAAACAATTTTTTTTTTCATTTAAAATAGGACTATCATGATAATTCGTGGCAAATTCAAAAGCACAAACATATAACAAGAGTTCGCCCTAATTTTGGATAAACTGAAGATCATATCATTTATTCCCAAAATAAGTATTAAAATAAATCGTTGTATTATGCAAAGTGGCCAAAACATTTAACATTCAATAAAACAACTACAGTATTAAAAAGCAAAACCTTTGATTAAAGGACTTAAAATTATAAATTTATAGTGTGGGGAAAATAATTTCATTTCTAGATGCTGCGATCGTCAACTACACGATTTTAAATATTTTAATTTATGAAAAATAGACTAAGAGGGTAATTCAAAAATTTATTTTTACTACAACCAGTTTTCCAAAGAGTTTTTTGCTGAAGGACGATAATGCCATTGTAAACAATGTATATTAGTATGTACATATATGTGTTGCTTCTTTTATTCCAATTGCAAATAATAGTTTCGCCCCGTTGTGGCATTTGATTTGGCATTTGGGAAGCTGAGTCGATGGATGTATGGGTACCCACAACTTACTGACAGAACGTGTTTAGCTAGAGGTGATTGTGATAAAATTCGCCCGTTCATGCTTAAGAAATACCAGCCAGGAATTATAGATAAATGATAAAATAGATATATTCGATATTACAATGGGACAATTTAGTGCCCAAGTGATCTATACATTTTAACCCAATCTGTTTAATTTGAGTCAGAATAATAGCCACGTGAGCAAACTGTTGTATGAAGTCTGTGATTTAATTCATTTATAATGATAAGTCCCAAATAGGAATAACTAAAGAAGACAAGAATGATTAAGTTCCATGGTTTTGTATACCGATTTCTTATCACAAAGTTTGATGATCAATTGGAAGTATGAAGAAAGTCTCATGGAATCTAAGACCATTCTATGTCAGTATATTGAATAGGAGGAGTTCTTGAAGTGAACACAATTATACGCAATTATATGTTGAAATTGTTTTTTCGTTTTTTTTTATTAAAAGAAAACTAATTTAACATTTAATAGTTTTAGATAGTCAGGTAGATAATACATTATACAATAAAATTAAATTTTGGCAAAACTAAAAAAAAAAATAAATAAAAAGTTTCAATGATGTTTATCAACATGTTTTTTACAATCCACTTTAAGTTTGAAACAATTAAGTACTGATACATTGGCGTGGAATTCCTTGTCTATTTCAGTGCGACCAGAATGACCAGTATTACCGTGATTTTTATTAGCCTGCGTTTAAAAGAAGAAACATAGGAAAATTTAAAAATAGTGTAAAATTTTAAATATAAAATTAACTTACGCTGCCACGACCTGATGGGTGGGCCATTACACAAGCCAAAATACAGGCAACGATAAAAAATATTTTAAAGAATTTCATTTTTGCTCAAGAGCCTCTAAGGAAAATCGCAATACTGAACCGTTGATATTACTTTGGGCTCTTACATAGCAATCCATTGCGATTATCCAAATGCATTTAGGACAGAAATTAGTGGTTATTATTTCTGTTAATAATTCCTATGAATAACAATGAATGGTATTTCTGATAAATTAGAATTGTAAAAATAAAAATGTTGCGGTTAATAAATAGATATTAACCAGATACTTTTCCGCATAAATCAACTTTTAGTTAAGCACTTAGCAAAGTTTCTGTTTCAATCTTACTTCTCCAGACATCCCAAATTGTATCAAGCCTTTAAATATGTGGTTATTTCCAGCAGTTTGATAGTCCTTCAAAAGTTTGATTTGTAATATCCTACCACCGAGCCATATTAGAATTCTCAGGAAAGTAAAAAGTTTAAATTTAACTTCAGGAATGAGAATTTAACTGTTATCAGCATTATTTAAGAGACTTCTTTCTTTGGTCGGTAAAAGAATTGGTATCCTTCATTTTATGAAAATGAATTTTGTACCCCCCGCCTTTAGTACGCTTGCCAAATAGCTTGTATTAAGTGTTCTAAAGGGCTTATTTAAAGTCAACAAAAAGTAGTATTGAGATGGAAATATTAGTTAGAAGAGGTGAACATAGCCTGTTAGGGATTCGGATAACTCAAGCCTGTAGTTTATAAATAACTAGACTTAACGAACGAGGGAACGACAGGGCAGTATAGAATCACACATTATTTAAATTAAAAACGGACAGTTGAAAAATAGAAGGTCGTAGAAGAAAGGCATGAAGTGGTGTACTATTTTGTAAATGGGGATTCCCATTATTTTGTAACTTTTTAATAAATAAATTAATTAATTAATAAATTTTCAAAAGAATATTTCAGCAATTTATGATGAAATATATACCAGGAAAGTCGTCCCTTGAAAGCGTGCGAAACAAATAACCTGTAAACTAGCACTCCTCAGGCTTGTAGGGGTATGGATTATGAATCTACAAACATTCTGAATTACAAAAAACCTTTCAATCATGGAAATAATAGGTTAAGATTACTACAAAATTGTCCACAAAAATCTGAGGAATTAAATAAATTGACTTATAAACCAATATATTATAAATCTACAGAATCTACAAATTCATTCACAATTGCAAGGAACGTACATTTTTTTCAAATAAGACTGGAAAACCGATTAACTTCACACCTAGAACTTCATAGTAAATGTGGTTCCCCTGATATTGGCCACTAAAATGGTTCACGGTTGTTTTTGGTCAATGTCATGGCGAATTCATTGAATTTGCCTTGGCCAATGTATTATCAAAAAAAGTATGAATCAAGGCAAATTCAATACGGTAACCGCAACTCTACAACAAGTACAACAATGCAAAAACAACACGCATTTTGTTTTTGTTAAACCTCCATTTGTATGTCAAAATAGGAAGAAACAAATGGAAAAGGAAAAAAAATGAACAACAACACGCACACGCACAACAAACACACACAAAAACAACAAAATTTTGACATTAACAAAGTGCTCAGCGGTTTAGATGATCCCACCGGTTACATGAATTCGCCATAGTATGAATTTCAGATTTGTATATTTTTTGCCATTTACGTGAATATTTTTTCAAGAGTTGATTACAAAGCTTTTTATTTCCTGGTAACATTGTACACAACCATCAATGGCAGCACCATTTCTCATTACCGTAACTGGAGTTGCCAGAACGTACTAATGTTTAAAATTCTAAACAATTGTTACTTAAAATATTAAAAATGTAATCCAAATGGAAAGAAATGAAATTCTACTTCCAGTGCGTATTTAATTATGTTCTTCGAACACATTCTTTCTTTTTTAATATTAAAATAATCTTCTAAAAATTGCAATTGAAAATTATTTTCATATTATTGCGTTTGTTACTCTCAATTTCGCGATTTTGTGTAAACAATGAAGTCATTGAAATTTGGCGCCGTTAGTTTCGGTATAGGCAGATTCGCTACGCCGTCATTTTTGATGTGGTCGGCTTAATACATGAACACGACACGTATAGTTTAATAAGAAATTTCGCCTACGAAAAGTTTTTGGTTTTTATTTTCTATTTTTAACTAAAATTATAAAAAAATAATGGTGTTTGTTAAAAACTGGGAAGATTTTGAAATAGCCGCCGAAAATATGTATATGGCAAATCCAATGGCTTGCCGCTATACCATGAAATATGTTCACACAAAGGGACACATTCTCATGAAGATGACTGACAACGTTAAGGTAAGTTGTTATTGTTGTTGTTTGTGTTTATTCCAAGCGGAATTGCTAAAAATTTTCACCATTTACAGTGCATACAATACAAAGCTGAAAATATGCCTGACGTAAAGAAAATCGAGAAATTTACCAGCAATTTAATGGGTCATATGGCTTCGAAAGAATAGAATAAACTCTTCATTTAAATTCCATAAGTGTTAACGTGTTCAGGAGTGTCCAGTGCATCGAGTGTCGTATTTATTTAGGCATACTTAGGTATTAAGCCCGTTAAAGTGTTCATACAAAGTAGATTTGTAAATAATATTTTTACAATCGTTTAAATAGCATTTCTGTTAAGCAACAATATATGAAATGTTAGCTTTGTTAACCACTTCCACAAATACAATTATATACTCGGAAGCACTACTTATTTGTTAAAGTATAGAACAACTGTAAACATACAAAACCACCATCAAATTGAGTCAACAAAAACACCAGCATCGTCGAGGAAATGTTATTTTAATATTTTATTGATTAAAATAGTGTAAGAAAATGTTTTTTTTCGTAATTTTTTTTAATTCAATTGTAATGAAACATTTCCATGAAATGTAATAAATTGTATAAAAGTTTTTATTTAAGAAAATTTCCGAAAAATCGAATTTTAAAATCGTATCAAGTTATTTAATCATCTATAATGGTAGTTGTACAAGCCAACAAGAAATCGTTTGGCTAGAATTACTAAAAAATCAGAACAGGTCTTTTAACACATAAAATTGCAATCCTCATTGGAATCGGTCAATCTTTCAGCATTTTGATAGTTTTGTGAACGCTTGTTTGTTATTATGTTGTCGATTATTATGCGGGCGAGTCGTTCATTTGTAAAAAATTAAGATTCACTTGCAGATGTATAAATGCTGGCAATAATGTGATTATATATTGGTATCAATTAATTTATATTTTATGGACTAAGAACAACAATTCTAACCTACTTTTTATTATCAGATTAATTCGTCCAAATATAACAATAAACGTATACATATCTGTTCAAATAAATGAAAAGTGAATTAATGGAATACAGTTAAACACCATCTAGACAGAAAATCGATTATAGCAACTTTTGTTTTTAATTTTTGGTAATTTAAAATTTGGTACTTCGAGTAGTTAAGTGTTAAAGATTAGAATTAAATTAAGGACGCACTTATGCCCTCTACATTTAATTACTTACAAGTTCAAAATAGACTGAGCAAATAGAATCTCTGCAGAAAATTTAGGATTTGTGCCGAAAATCCTTCACTTTAACTGACCTTTTAAGAACTCACACTATCTATAGCTGAAGGACAAAGGAATGCTACACTCGTCTATGGCTTGGTGATTCCAAAACTTCAATATCAAAATTCCATATCATATAAAACATATTGTTTTTAATTTCTAGCACTAATTTAAACTTATTGTGTTTTACGCCATATTTAAAAATTTATTTCGAAAAAAATGTTTAAATTTTTTAAAACTATGTATTTCAATTTTTTAAAAATTTAAAAATTCCTTTTCGAACCAAGTGTAGGGAATTTTTTTCCTAGTCTGAAACAAGTTTAAAAAGACTGGTAACTCTTTTTCTATTTTCTCATGAATACAACTCTACGACGTAATTCAAATTGTCAAAATAAATCGACTTGATTCTCTCATCGTATGGTTTTTTCACTCATAACACACCAAGAAAATTTTTCACGTCATACGCGTATTTGCAATAAGAAAATTATTAGATGTTAATATAATAATAAAAAACGACGATATTTTGCAAAAAGTGCTAAAAATTATAATAAATGTCACATTAACAAGTGCAATAAGATTTAAAATGGAATTTAAGTAAAATATCACGAAATCAAAGTCAAAGAAAATCTAGTCATTTTTAAGTTTCTTCTCCTCCTTTTCACCCCAAAAAGTTAAAAAAGTAAATAATCATCCACAAAACAACAACCAGAGCACCACGCATGAAGTGTAGCAGTTGAAAAAATCTGTTTAACTGCCTTGAATTTGACAACAACATTAACGACGGCTACAACAAATATCTTACAAAATTTCGTCAGTCTAAAAAAGAAAAATATAAAAAAATGACGTCGCATAGAAATTGTTAAACAAATCAAAAAGTTTAAGTAATATATAATATTCGAAATTACCAAATTTTATGTATTAAAATGTTATAAAAAAAAATCTGTCAGTTATTATCCAGTGGTAGTGTCCGTGTGTATGTAATTTTCAACACACACACACAAGAAAGAGTGCAAAAAGAGTGAAAAAGTGAATAAATTTTGAAACGAGGGGTTGTAAATTTCCTTTTTACACTTGATTTCGTTTGTGAAGAAGTAAATAAAAGAGAGTTTGTGCATGTGTGTTTTCTTTTATTTCCTTATACACCCCCTCACTTCTCTTGCTCCAGTGTCTGATTATTCATAGGTAAATAAAAAAGAAAGACTGCCAACGTGTGCGAGTGTGTATGTGTGTGTTGATCGTTGAAAAAAAAGTGACAAGTGAATTTGCGAAAACAACAAATAATTACAGATAATAGAACAACAACAACAATAACATCAAATAGTAGAGCTAAAATGGACAACGACGATACGCTGTTAAACAACCGGGGGCCTCAGCCTGGAGCTGAGACCGTCTATGGCACCGATGACAATAACATGGTCATGTCGGAAAAGGTTTGTATAAATAATTTATTTAAATTCATTATTTTAAATAAATGAACATATAATGCTTTAATAGAAATCTACAATAGTACAGAAGTGCATAATCAATAAATATTTTAATGTTTATGAAACATAAAATATACATACAGTCTGTCAAGAAAATGTTTTGACATTATAAGTAACATTTAGATTTTGACATTTGCAATAAATTCGTTCTTTGTTTATCTTTGTTTGCTTTAATAATTGATTTCATTTTGAGAAACGAAATGTAGAAAAATATACAAGGAAAATTGAAAGTGGAAATTAAAAACTTTTTAAAAACAAACACTAATTTCTAATTTTTATTGTCACAAAAGTGTCTTGACAGCTTTATGCCATTTAACAAAGAATAGGAGAGCTATTAAAATGAACTGCAATCAATATTTCGCGTAGCCACAGTTAGCGTTAAGTTTACAACATTATTTTAATGCTTTCTGGCAGTACCATTTTTAACGTAAATTTTCGATAGGATTCAATTCTAGTCTCTTAGATGAAGTATTTATTCGTATTGCTGGTCACATGGCACTTCAATACATACATATATAGAGTTTCTAATCCATAATCAGAGTGTTTTGAATAAAGTAAAGATTTGTTAGACTCCTTCAAGATCAGATTCCAAACCAATACGTTATGGTACGAATGCTTTTGAAAGTATTCTCCATGCTTTGTTAGATCCGACAGTATGGTAAAGCATCATTTCGATTTTGTCGATGAAAATTGTAGATTATTGTACACTTTTTTTTGTCGCACTCTAAAATATGGCTTATCGCAAAACATAACCGCTCATGCCTAGTTCTAGTAAGTCAACTGTAACATACCTATAGATGTCTTCTTCCCTGGCATTTGGAACTTTCATTTTCCCAATGTTAAAGTTAACAGAGTAACAGTGCTGTTTAACAGAAGATACAAAGAATGGTTATGGAAGAAATCACCTAAATATATGATATTCGGAGAATGGAATACCTTTTCCGTTCATTAAAAATTACATATATCCCACACGTTCCTGAATGGAACAACTTCTCTGGTAATACGCAAATTGTTTTGAAAATTGGAAAACCGAAATAAAAAATGTAGTTAGTGGTATATCCCAAATAATTTTGGAATTTGAGAAATCCGACTAGTAACATACGCTATGTTAACCTGGTCTGGAAAAAGGGCTGCAATAATTCCTCTATATATCCATTCTATCAAAGATTCTTCGGACCAGAGGTATACATACATAGGCGAAGAAGTTAATTGCTTTCTTTGAATGAGCAAAAAAAGTGCTCTGATTAAATAGGGCTAAATCGGATAATATGAACTTCTGGGGGAAATGAACCTAGTGGGCTGGATAGCCTTGACATCACGGATTCCAAAACAGCTTTCATTACGGTCGGGTGTTATTGAAGCTAATTGTTTTCTTCAAATGAGCAAAAAAAAATTTTCTATATAAATTGAGTAAAATTGCCGCATTGCGGTCTTTTTGTCGATGATTTGCTTTTTTGTGGATAGCTTCCGTTTCTTCTATCGATTACGTGCATTTTTTAACGATAATTTGCATTTTTTTGTCGATCACTTTTTTGGCGGATGACTTGTATCTTTTTGTTCACTGACATGCATTTTTTGGTTGATGACTTGCATTTTTTGGTCGATGACTTGCGGTTTTTCATCGTTGACTTGCTTTTTTCGGTCGATGACTTACATTTTTTGGCCGATGACTTGCATTTTTTTGGATGAAGAGTGGCATTTTTTTTTTGATGATGGGTGACAAGTCCATTTTTTATTCGATTTAGTCAAAATTCTTTTTTTTATCGGATTTTGCTCGATTTATATAGAACACTTTTTGTTGCTCATTTTAAGGAAATAATTAGAGCTGTTACTTATATGTTGAGAAGCTAGGCCGTAATCCTGACGAAGGGTTGTAATGGCCAATTATGTATTTATATGTATATGTTACTTATATTTTCAATCCCTAATAACTCCCGATGGTAACGAAAGCTGTTTTGGTATCCTTGTTAACAGGGTTATCTAGCCCACTTCGTCCATTTCTCCCGCTGTTAACTTAACATTCACTGTAAAAGAAGAGTATAACTTTCGTAGCTAACACCCATAAAGAAAAATAAAACACTACCACTTTAAAAGTAATTACCCTATTGTATTGTCTATGCAATAATTTTTATTTAGAAAACAAAAACAAAAATAATGTGTTATCTACAAATGCACGTATTTTGCTTTATTTTATTTTTCTTTATAAGAGTATGTATATGAGTATGATAGTATAGTGCACAATAAGCTTACAAGATATTTTGTAAAACGGATAGCAAAAGGCAAATATTCAGAAGTTATTGTCGCCTTTAATACTGATAACTCTCTGTAATTTTTGTAGACATCTAAAGCATATGGAGTAAATTTGATATGCCAAAAATAAAACCCAATTTTATCTTTTTGCTGCACTCGTGAAGCATAATTTTGGTCATTGACATTAACGTTGAGAAAAAAATAAAATAAAAATAATGCATCGTATACTTAAATAATAAAAAAAACCCCCATCTTGTTGGCAACTGTTTACAATCAGTTTTATGAGTGTTCACATAGTATTTATTTGAGAAGAAGAATAATCCTTTTGAGTATTATTTATCAATACATAGAACCAACTGTGTTTTGATTACTTATTTTTAACCATCATAAATACACATGTACGTTGCCATTACATGCCTGTTGGTTTTCCTCCCTTATAAGGTTATAAGGTTTTGAATCTAATCGTATGCTTACTTTTATTGATTTTTAATTATGGTCACTTCTCCTTCCATATAAAATAAATGATTGTAGTTCACACTTTTTTTTTCAAAGAAATAAAAGTTCATGGTCTTAAATAATAATTGTCTACATATGTACATACATACGTACATATGTATCTAAAAATTTATTTATTTATCTCTCACACTTTATTTCTGATAAAATTATTATTTTCAAATAAAATTATTACCACCTTAACTGATTACGTCATTTTATTTTTTATATTAATTTTTAAAAACAATCATGAATAATATTTAAATATTATCTGTTATTTTATTGTTATGACTCCTACATTAAATATCTTACAAAAAATAATATGGTAAAACTGAAATAATTAAATGTCTCCTGATATCTACAATGTTTTGCCTCTGTTTTTTATAATAACTCAATGTAATTTAAAATTGTTTCAATATTTATTTAAATGCAAGAAAATATTGTTTATAAAGCATAAAAATGTATCAAGGCTTTAATAGGTATTAACTCCATTAACTTTTTGACTGAGCCTTTGTTTAGTTCGATTTTTCTACTAATACATCCCGAAAGGGTGAAATTATGTTTACAAAGAAAATGTTATAGGGCAGGAGTATTTATAGACAGTTTTAGTCTGTGTCTGTGATTTTATTTTATTCTTTTATTAGCCATGAAAAAAACGAAACGATCTCACGCGTCCGATTTAAAAAATGCTTGTAATAACATTAAGTTTTGAAATCTTAAAAACACAAAATAAAAATTATAGAAACCCGATCAGCACCAGGAATAAATTATGCTTTAGTATTTGATTGTATCGTTCTTGTACACATACATACATAATTGGCCATTACAACGCTTAGGAGGATTACGGCCTAGCTTCTCAACACCCCTCATGTTGTGTGCGTTAATTTTATACATGAGTGGCGGGACCTACAGTTTAACGTCGACTCCGAACGACAGATTTTTTGAGAAGCTTTTCATGGCAATTTTTACTCTCAGAGTTTTTGCCAGAAATCTGCTGAGAGGAAGTCGCCGAAGAAATATTTTCATATTTTCGTTTTGATGTCTGACCTGGGATTCGAACTCGGGCCTTTCGTCTAATAAGCCAACACACTACCTACTAGACCACGGCGACTTCACTGTTGTTCTTGTAATCGTGAATATATTATATAACGATATGAGAGCAAACGATATGACCGGCAAAGTCCAAGCTGTAACATCTATCTATCTATCTAACTATCGGAGTTGGATGTGCTATGAGGTTGTTCAGATATCTTTTTCAACATTTTTCAATTAAAATTTTGACTGTTGATACGTTGAAAACTTTATGTATATGTATAGTATATTTGGGCTTCTTTGAATTGTTTCCGTTTATAGTTAAGGCAGTTCCACATAACTGTATGCCATAAGACCATATTGCTTTTAAAAAGGAATTAACAATTTGATTATTACTTTATAACGTGTGAAGATTATGCTGGCAATAGAAAGAAATATCCGTCAATAAGAGTAGAACTTGCAACATCTAGCAATGACTGCAAGGACTATTAACAAAATTATCAGATGTCTAAGAATATTGTTACCGACCGGAAGTCTGACCAATGTAATGTATTCAGTGAAAAGATAGAAATTTCTACTGTTTGACCCCTAAAAGACTGACTGCTTCATATTTCGTTTGAACCAGTATAGTTATTGTAGCCAAATATAATGTTAAGGTAATGAATTCAGAATTTTTAGATTTCGGAAGATTAAATAAGGATATCATATTTGGTAAAAGACTTAAAACGTTCACACTGTTATATAATTTCTAATGTTATATTTATAACAGTAGAAGAATTTATATTTATTTAAATACTGTATCAATTAAAATCACCGTTTCATGTGAGCTGTCTGCCAGTTATTTGAGCGCGATTAAAATTATTTCCGTAAGATAAGGAAGTTTATAATGTTTGCAAAAGTAATTATCAATTATCGATAGCAGAATTGTGTTAATGAATAAATACCACGCATACTAACTTTGAAACAATAACTGAGTCAAGGTTATACGCGAAAGTATGCCACAAACGAATTGCCATTCCATCTGAACTGGACCGAACCAATTATAAGCATTTATATGAATGGGGCTCACATGCACTTTATTTCCATTCTGTAAATTTCCTTACATTTGTTAACATTTAAATGTTTTTATTGTCAATTTTACATACATACATAATATTAATATTTGTCTTATCATTTAATTTATTTTTATTTAATTTGTTTTTGTTTTTTTTCTAATTTCATTTATTATAATTTGTGTATTTTTATTTTTTTTCCTCTCTTTTTTTTCAGAATGAACAGGTTGTCAGCATCGTGAGTTATTATTTTGGTTTAAGATATTCAATAAAAAAAAATAAAAAATTAAATAAAAATCAAAATGTAGCAGTAGTCTGTGTTAGCGTTTTCCAAACACTAAATTAACTTTGTTTTTGGCTCTTTAATGCATTCTGTTGGTAATGTATTCCGTCATTTTATTTGTTGTTCTTCTTTAATTTCTTTTTTGCACTGTTAAATATTACTTGTTAGTGGGTTTTTACATACATTTACTATTCAAAAACATATCTTCGTCTTCTATCCTAAATGAATAAAACTTTTGTACAATACCATGTTAACTTTTATTTCTTTTCACCACAGTATCTTGTATAATTACTCGTCTTGAACAATTTGTATAGACGATTGAATATATAACCATATAATTAATACAATGTAACATATATATGAAATTAATGCATGTTTTCCACCAAAAAAAAAAATATACTTCTTTTAATATAAAATATATGTACATACATACATATGTTTTTTAATTTTGTTTTCTTTATTTATCTTCTCATGTTGACTTTTTCACTTATGTATATTACTTGTTTAGTTTAAAATTTAGTGTTATTCCATATTTTTCGTGCAATTAATTAAATTCATGTGTATGTAAACATTAAAAGTTCATAACATTTTTTTATCCCATTTTTTTTTATTATTTCTATTGATGATAAAGTCAAGCAAGTACTTTAAGTTTTAACTCTGAACTACTGATGATGATTAAATAATTTTAAATTTATTTAATTCATACTAATTAAATATGAGAAAAGTTTACAATAAAAGTACAAGGTCATCCAAGTTTGGATTTGAATAAAAAAGGCACACATTGAATTATCCTTATTCAGGAACTTTGCTGGTTGATTGTTCTGTACTGAATTAATGAATTATTCATTGTCATACAATTCTTATACCAACAATTCTATCTTTTCTAGTGCTTTCACCACATTACTATAAAAAATTCTCTGGCGATCACAGGGACATTAGATATTTCTTCCATCTGTGTCTGTCCAAAACCAATAATAAGGCTCTGAGTCATCCCAAGGTAAATAGCTTCCTTCTCCACCCGTCTTTTCCATGTGGATTTTATTTCCCAGTTTCTAAGTAAACGAATTAGCTCTCGAATACAACTGATATATTCGAAGTTAAAGGATTAAGAAAGATAGTTATGTCCCGACTCAACTTTTCGATTTGTTTTTTTAATCCAGCCTTAGTTGACCGATATAAAGACCAACAATATGCACCAATTTGATATTAGATTTTATTCCATTCGTTGTATTGCACACTTAATACCTGACGCTACTCAAAAAAAAAAAAAAAGTGAGAAGATAAAAAATACTATTGAAAAAGAAAATTGAACTTTTTAATGGCAATTTGTTTATTACTGTTATTTGTCGGAAAGACTATAAAAAGACTTATAATCTCATTGGCACAGATATTTGGAGTATCATCACACTATTACTTAAGAACTTATCCGAAATTGTAAACGTGCACTTTTAATATCACTTCGTACTCCTTTTTCCACGATATGAAATAATTAAATTATTCTTAGATTTTAAATGTATTCCTTTATTATTATTGAAACTAACCATGTAAAAAAATAACACATTCAATGAAATCGTGAAAATAAAAAATCTTAAATCTCCAAACATATGATCAATTCTTTTCCCTTGTGGGAGAAAGCATTTCTCATATTTTAACATATTAAATAGCATTTTTATAGGATTTGTTTTTAGTTTCTAGGCTTAAAAACAAATAAACAAACTGAACAAATAGACACAAGTATTGTGAGTCAGAATTTGAAAGAAAACGTATAAACTAGTTTTTCTAACCAAGGTCACACTTTTTTTGTATTTAAATGTCTGCTATTGTTAGCTTTTAATAAAAGCGTAAAACTGTAAAAGATTTTGTTTTTATTTTCCATCCATTTATTATAAAACTGTGATTATAGTCGTAAACGCATACAGTTAACACTCTTTTAACGCGGCAATTGAAGGTTATTTTTTTCTATTTGTATAAGCAAGTTTGTTAAAAATAATACGAATTTACTTTTTCTGAATGATCTTCATTGATTGATATTTATTGATAACTTGATTGATTTGTTTATACATATTTGTTTATATTGTGCAATATAAAGTGTGATTGTAAATTTGGTCATAAATGATTTTGGTGACAAAAGATAAATGTTTATGAACTCGAAAGCAAAGACCAATCAAACCAATAGAAAAGTTCGAAAAAGTTGAAAACTAAAAAAACGCTCCAAGTTCAATGCGGTCAATAGAATACTAGAGCACTCACCCATATATACATATATGTATATATATATACATCTTTTGTCACCAAAATTGCACAATATAAATAAATGAATAAGTTCATCAGTAAATTCTTGGATTGTAACTAAACATTCCCCATGCTAATATTCTTCACTTATTCGCAAAGTTTTTGGCGTGTTAAGGCGCCTGATGTAACGCTAGTCATAGGAAACTTTTTGAAACAGCTTTAAAGGATCCACCGCATATAGACATGCAATGCTTTTTAACCTTACAGACTGCAAGAAGGAAGGAATAAATTTCAGTTTCTAATGATAGCATTCGGGTTGCATAAGATAATTTGGTAACTTATTGTAGACGATTCCATAGTGCTTCTTTCATAGAAACCATTATTCCTGTTCCTACTAGGGCAATCGGGTTTAAAAACTTTTATTGAAAATAATTGTTCACTAACAAATTTATCGAAGTATAAATGAATTAATGATTATCAATTTCAGGTAAAAGGTTATTGTTTTTGTTTTCTAAATAAAAATTATTGCATAGACAATACTATAGAGCAATTACTTTTAAAGTGGTAGTGTTTTATTTTTCTTTATGGGTGTTAGCTACGAAAGTTATACTTTTCTTTTACAGTGAATGTTAAGTTAACAGAGGGAGAAATGGACGAAGTGGGCTAGATAACCCTGTTAACAAGGATACCAAAACAGCTTTCGTTACCATCGGGAGTTATTAGGGATTGAAAACATAAGTAACATATACATATACATACATAATTGGCCATTACAACCCTTCGTCAGGATTACGGCCTAGCTTCTCAACATATAAGTAACAACTCTAATTATTTCCTTAAAATGAGCAACAAAAAGTGTTCTATATAAATCGAGCAAAATCCGATAAAAAAAAGAATTTTGACTAAATCGAATAAAAAATGGACTTGTCACCCATCATCAAAAAAAAATGCCACTCTTCATCCAAAAAAATGCAAGTCATCGGCCAAAAAATGTAAGTCATCGACCGAAAAAAACAAGTCAACGATGAAAAACTGCAAGTCATCGACCAAAAAATGCAAGTCATCAACCAAAAAAAGCAAGTCATCACCCAAAAAATGCATGTCAGTGAACAAAAAGATACAAGTCATCCGCCAAAAAAGTGATCGACAAAAAAAATGCAAATTATGGTTAAAAAATGCACGTAACCGATAGAAGAAACGGAAGCTATCCACGAAAAAGCAAATCATCGACAAAAAGACCGCAAAGCGGCAATTTTACTCAATTTATATAGAAAAATATTTTTTGCTCATTTCAAGAAAACAATTAGCTTCAATAACACCCGACCGTAATGAAAGCTGTTTTGGAATCCGTGATGTCAAGGCTATCCAGCCCACAAGGTTCATTTCCCCCAGAAGTTCATATTATCCGATTTAGCCCTATTTAATCAGAGCACTTTTTTTGCTCATTCAAAGAAAGCAATTAACTTCTTCGCCTATGTATGTATACCTCTGGTCCCAAGAATCTTTGATATAATGGATATATAGAGGAATTATTGCAGCCCTTTTTTCAGACCAGGTTAACATAGCGTATGTTACTAGTCGGATTTCTCAAATTCCAAAATTATTTGGGATATATGTACCACTAACTACATTTTTTATTTCGGTTTTCCAATTTTCAAAACAATTTGCGTATTACCAGAGAAGTTGTTCCATTCAGGAACGTGTGGGATATATGTAATTTTTAATGAATTTTTAATGGTTGCGCTTTTGTCTTTATGAAAGAAAAACCGTAAAATATGACACGACTGTAAGAATGGTGATGTCCATTTTAAATAGTACTGAGTCAGATAATCAAAATGAAAAAACTTACTTTTATTACAAAATATAAGTATGTAATATAGTCGTATTGCATAAATGACAAAAGTGTTTTGTTTTCTAGTAAATAGAGGGACAAATGTTAATCATATTTTACATGTTCACTGGTTGAAGTTTCCCATGATACACTTATAATTTTCTTTTCATTTTTTTCCTCGTCTTTCATTACTCATTATGCATATTTATACATTGCACTTTATGTTGCCGAATGAGCATTTAACACATTGACACCTTTAAGTTTAATCTTTTACATCGTCTCTATATTATGCTGCTTCCACATCTTTTGTATCTTTTGTTGAACAATGAATGAATGAATGAAACGTTTGCACCCAATATTTGAACTACATTTGGATGTACAACTACAATCTCAAATTAACTATCTACTACCGAACAGTAGAAACTTATGGCGAAGTCTATTTAAATAATGTTTCTTTCGTGCAATACAGATAGTCTTCACTGGGTTTTGTTTACTTGGTGAGTTAAACATATTTTAATTGCTCATTTTGTCTTTTTTTTTTTTTTTTAAGATTATTTAAAATATGTTTCGAATAAGACCTCAAATTATGTGTTACATTTTCATTCATAATATAATAATTCATACATAAATACATATGTATGTGTAACGAATTACTATACAAATTGTTTATGAATGTGAACACTGTTGCTTATGAAAGAAGTCCTTTGTCTACGCCTGCCTTTCTTATTTCATAAATATCCAATTCTACTACTGTCTCGAGGAGGTCTAACTGGTTGGCAATTTTGTGTGTAATCATTGATCGGTGTTCCTAACCTCTCGGACAAAACTATACGTTTAATTTTTTAAATGCTACAAAAACTAAGCAAACTATTATTGATATTTCTTTGGCCAGTAACAGTCTAGAATGCTTGTCTAAATACAGTGACAGTTTAAGGTTGATATCATTGCCCGAGGTTTTGTTTGGGCAAAGGATGGAAATACCCTTTTGTACAATATATTCATTACATGTACAGTGAAGGGAGTTGTAGGTGTTCTTTCGAGGTTTGAGATTCACATTAGGCGTTCTAAGTAGTGTCACTATATAGTTCTCTGTTGCGATTGTTTTTAGGAGCTGTTTCTGCCTTATCTGTGATGTAATCGTATAAAGCTGAGGAGATATTTTACTCAATACAAACTTTTCGATGCTTAGAAATCGATCTATAAGATCCTTACAAGAACAGGTCAACAGAAACTATATGTTTGTATGTATGTTTATAATAATTATTTATATATATCATGAACTTACTTTGTTAAATTAGGCTAGGTAAAATATTTATTGAATACAATTCTTGCGGTTTCCTCATTTCGTACTGCGAATGTTTATATTGTGATCTAAGTACAATGCTTTTCTGCTTCGTAGTCTGGTATTTATATTTTTAATTTAGAGGTTGTCACCTAAAGGTGATTGTGGTTCGGTTTCCAAGTTTTACATCACAATTTGTCATATTAGTTAAGGAAGTTTCGTTAATCTTTCACATCTTTCGGATAAGCAAATGATTAATCTATTGCATCCTAGTCTGATGATTGGGCTGCAAATTTTATCAGTCTATGAAACACTTAGATCCTTATGCCTGACATCACATTGGATTCCCGTGAAATAAATTTAGAACTGCATTAAACACCATAGAATTCGTTAATGATTAAATTTCACAATACATTGTATAATTCATAATAATGGTTTTTTTCATTACTATCAAACTAAATACACATCAAATAAATTTAGTAACAAACATTTACCGCACACAAATAAACGAATTTTTTTTCTTCGACAGTTTCAAAAATTATACAATTATTATTAATATTTAATTTACTGTTTATCAACCAAGAATAACGAATTCTAGTACATATTGTATGCATATTGTATATATAATATTTATTTTTGTTTGTTTATTTTAAAAGATGTGCCAGTCATAATGTCGAATTTGATTTGAGTATTTTTTCGAAGTATTAATTCATAAAATAGCTGCAACCAATTTAAATGTAATTAGAATTTCATTAAATACATACTCAAATAGATATCTATTTACAATCGGTAGTAAGCAAGCAGGCTATAAATATCCAACGACATCGAATACGTAAATTATTAAAGCATTCGCATTATAAGCGTTAGAATGATGTTACCAAAAAAATATTATTTCAAGAGAAAACGTAAGAAACTTCTACAAGTTATGCCAGTTGAAAGAGTAAGAAATTTATATGTATAATAAATACTAATAGTACTAAGTATTGTATATATGTACTATAAATAAATTAAATAATAGAATGATTTGAATTTCCTTTAAATCAACAGGTGCAACAATTGGCTGGTAGTATTTATCAAGAATTTGAACGCATGATCAATCGTTATGATGAAGATGTTGTCAAAAACTTAATGCCATTGTTGGTAAACGTTCTGGAATGTTTAGACGCCTCATATCGTATTAATCAGGAGCAAGATGTGGAATTGGAATTGTTAAGAGAAGACAATGAACAGCTGGTGACACAATATGAGCGTGAGAAAAGCGCTAGAAAGCTTGCAGAACAGAAAGTAGGAAGAATTTTCTTTTTATATTTTTATGCTGTTGTATTAATAATAATAATAAATAAATTCTTTTATTTTTATTAAGCTTTTGGAATCCGAAGATTTAGCCGAACAGGAGAACAAGGAACTGGCTAGTCGTTTAGAGTCATTAGAAAGCATTGTACGCATGCTAGAATTAAAGCATAAAAATAGTTTAGAACATGCCAGTCGTCTAGAGGAAAGGGAATCAGAGTTGAAAAAGGTACCGTAAAGCTATAACAAAGCCATAAAATGAAATTATTTTAATATGAAATAACATTTCTAGGAATATAATAAATTGCATGAACGTTATACCGAACTCTTTAAAAATCATGTAGATTATATGGAACGTACTAAAATGCTAATGGGTTCGACACATTCACAAATGAGCACTGCTTCGGATCGTATGGAATTAAGTCGTGCTAGACTAAATCCTGTAGCCAGGTATAATTGTTTTATATGGGCACTGTTTTTTTTTGCTCTAAACTACTCATTATTTGCTTCAATTCCTATTTGTTTTAGATCTTCGGGTCCCGTTTCATACGGATTTGCTTCCTTAGAGAATTCAGCCATGTTAGATACTGAAACTATATGCAGTGTTGGCAGTAATTCTGATGATTCTGGTCCACCTTCGTTACAAAATGAGTTTGACAATTTACAAACTGTTGAGAAATCTGCCGAAACTGATACGCTGCATCAACAAAATCAAGCTACATCACCACAAAGTGATAGCAGTCCCATTGTGCCAAATGCTCCATCCAATGGTTTGTTCAAATACCTCTTTATTTTTATCAAAACACAGCTTTACAAATTTTATAAAAACTTTCGTTACTTATTCAAATCACAATTATCGCAAATGAAAATTTTAAACATTTTTACAAATTATAGATACTTAATGATAAATATTTTAAACGATTTATCCAGTTTTTATGTTTTTAAACATATTACTGGTCAGAATTAATCAAGAAAATCTTTTGCTTTTGTACAATATTTTTTATTTTTTATTTATTTATTTACAATTTCTGTACTATTGCTTAGGCAGTCTGTGTATTTATCAGTACTGATAGAAGGCAAATGTGTACTTTATTAAATTTTTTTGCTAAATGACAGCAAAACTATAATTAATATACAAAATATTTATTTTTATCTGATTTCGGGGCTCTGCTTTCAGGGCTAATAATTGTTGACTAAACGATTATAAAATATATACATTTCTGTGGATAAATAAATAAAGACAGTATTATTTCAGCATTAAAATTGTTAGTTTGATAAGAACTTTATTTTGAAACAATTGAATAAAAACATTAGTTACGACATAAAAGAAAAACGACACACTAAGATGGAAACTGTTTTATACGACATTCTGTTTCAAATTCGAATAGAGTATCAAAACCAATATTTATTATGTTCTATAAAAAATAGCAAAATTAATATTTAAAAAAATATGCTAAGTATAAACCAATTCGTTATTACAAATAACCTCTATAAGTTTAATGTAAGTATTTATATACATACATATCTGTGTATCTGGTACTATAGCTCCTAAACGGCAGTCTTTAATTTTAAATAGGTTGAAGAGAAATGAAAAACAAAAGCATTTGGAGTCAGGAGTTTTTTTTTTGTGTTGATAAATTATGTTCAATTTAATTCAATGTGATGATTAAGATTTTCTAAAAGTGTAGAGCTGTGTTTTAAATAATTCCCAATTTATATATTTCACTAATATTATTGAACTTATAACTTCTTTTATTTTTTATGCATTCTCCCCTAACATTCCATATTTCTCCATGCAACATTATAACTATTCGTTTGTTTGTGTGTCTAAACATTTGTTAATATTTTTTTTTTTTTATGAAATTCAATTACTCATTAATCAAATTGAATGATGTTTATATCCTTACATAATAATGTTCAAATGTTAATCCTACAACTACACACTGCCCCATCAACTGTGTTCACTTAAAATATACTCATCCATCGAAACATGTGTAATGATCATACAGTTGGTCGCACAACTACCAAAAAGGAACAACGTTCTGCCAATACTTTGTATCAAGAACTTTCCTTTCAAGATAATGATGAAAGTGAAGAAAACGAAATTGTTACAGGTATGTATGAGAAGAATGTTATACATATATTGTGTTTAAAATGAATGTTTCCATTTGTATTATTACTTACGTATGTTTATGTAAATAAAAGGTGTTCGAGTGTAATAACAAACAAACAAACATTTATTTTGCAAACAAATGAAAATATTTATTTTTATTATTGAAAAATGTTAATATCAATATTTTTGTATCTTTTCTGTCTGCGTTTTTTTTTATGCATTACGTAAATATGACAACATATTTTTTATTTTCTTGCTCTACTATTTGCACACAAAATACTTTTGTATAAATACATAAATCAACCTGACTAATATACAAACTATTACAACACAATTACAACAACAACATTCAACTTAATGCCATGTTTTAGGGAGCTGGGTACATCCTGGGGAATATGCTTCTTCAGGTAGGTATCAAACATCTTATTTATACGGCTTTATCTACATAACTTGTAAATATTTGAAACATCAAATATAAATTCGACATAAAAAAAGCTTATGAAATAAAATTTCAACGAGAATTTTACGGTAACACTGTTCGTAATATTTACAAAAACCAAAAGAAAGTTAAATAATAAACTTAACATAATAAAAACAATCTTTCATGTCTCGCTATTGTTACCTCTTCTTTTATTCCAATTCGCTGTCGCACATAATTGGTAAATCAAAACCAACTGATTTTAAAAACTTAACAAATACAAACATTGTTAAATGTATGGATATCATCGTGCATTTTTCCTTATGTCTTTAAATCAATTTAGCTAATGACAACTACTTTGGTAAGTTGTGTTTATATTAAAAAATAATTATAAAAATAATAATTAATTGAAATTAACGTACAGCACCTTATTTGGTTTTGGTAGTAACTATAGGTTTTATTAATTATAAAAAAAAAATAGTTTTTCATTTTCTTTTCATTTGTAGTTGCACTGTTTATTATATTAGTCACAAGATTTTAACTATTCGGCTTTTAATGGTGTTGGTCTAAAGTATTGTTAACATATACAGTAGTTTATTAATTAGAATACAATTACAAATTATTTTATAACAATTACGAGCTGGGGTAACTTAGACCTTGTGCTCGGCGTAGTGTAACAGACCACACTATCCACTAGTCTACCAGCTTACCCTTTAAAAGTATTGTATTTTTACTGTAGTTAATTTTGTTTTATCCAACTTGTAGCTCTTACAAAGAAAACTTTCAAAAGTCACATTTTTTCTACAATAAAATCGATCTTATAAGGAGTACAGGGCATCTTTAAATTTGTTGTGACCACGGCTCACCCTAATGTTGGCTGCTTCGAATTCAGTCTGTCATTTCCATGTATATAAGTGTTGTGCGACCCTTGAGATTCTAGTCTATGGAAATCCTATAACTTGATCAAAGTCCTTGGAGTCACCAAAACTTTCACCGTCGGCATATAGTTATAGTAATACATAAGTACATAAAATAGTGTGGGTTTTATATTTCCTTTCAAATATTTCCTTTCAAATACATCAATATTGAATGAGGTTGAGAGGATAGAAAAATATTTATCGAACTTTCAATAGTCGTTTGTTACTGGGAGCAACATGCCCAAAATTTTAAAAGTTACTGATATACTCTATTTGGCCTGCGCCAATTACAAATACTTTCAAAAACTTTGCATTTATACGGGATGTTTATGTCTCTGACCTGTATGTTTTAAGTCCTATCAAAACCGCTGCCAGAATTACGCTTTGTAAGGTCCTTACGACGTTTGAAAGTCTGTGGGCCAAATTGTAAATATTATACACGAATAAAGATTGCTTAGATAGCCATGTAAACTCCACGTTATTCCCTTGGAGTTGGCAAACGTAATATTAAAAATCTTGTCGAGAAGAAAATTAAATGGAAGCGGTGATAGAAAACATCCTTGTTTCACACCAATACCCATTTTCACGGTTCGCCATGGGACTAGTATCACATTCTAAATGAATTCTGTCATTCTGTCCAATTATTCCTGTTCTTCTATATAAACATCAAACACAAATTGAAGTTGTTCACAATGTTACTTTATGGACGAATTAATTTTATTTTAAGATTTTAGAAATTCGTAATCGAATTTGAAAGTTGATCATTAATATGTATTGTATTCAAAAACCATTCGAATGTAGTTGTATTTATCTGCATATTTTATTTTAAAAATTATCGCTGTATACCAATATTAATCGCTGTTTAGTATTTTGTATGAATAAGAAGAAAATAACACCATCTTTTTTGTTTCATTGCTTCACAATTGTAATATTGTATTAATTAATCATGCATTAATTAAGAATTTTGAACCAAAAAAAGATGTATTATTAATTAATGAAATTTCATTTCTAGGTATGGGCAAAGAAGTGGAGAATCTCATTATGGAAAACAATGAGCTTTTGGCTACTAAGTATGGATTTGAATTAATAAATGTTGAATATTTCTTAAAAACAAAATTAATTTTTTTTTTATATTTTAGAAATGCTCTTAACATTGTTAAAGATGATTTGATAGCCAGAGTTGATGAATTAACTGGTGAAATAGAGATATTGCGTGAAGAACTTAGTGCCATGCAGCAATCACGTAATAAGCTTCGTACGAAGGTACAAGAACTGGAAGAAGAACTGAAGAAGACTAAGGAACAAGTCAAGCAGCAAAGTATGTTTTGCAATATTTGTAAAGTTTGCAAAATTAGATCGTTTTTAATTTCAGATGATAATGATCAAGATGAAAATGATGTACCGTTAGCTCAACGCAAACGTTTTACACGAGTTGAAATGGCTGTTGTTCTAATGGAACGCAATCAATATAAAGAGCGTTTAATGGAATTGCAGGAAGCAGTTCGCCTTACGGAAATCCTGAGAGCTACACGTACTGTAGATAATTTAGATAAGAAATCAAAGCAAAGCATATGGAAGTATTTTAGCAATTTATTTACGTAAGTAGTTGTGAGTTTAATATTTTTCAAAATGCTACATGTTGTATTAATATTCCATTTTAATTAGCCCCTCCAATCGTCCACAAGAGCGAGTCGCTGATGGACAGGGAGGGGGTCCTATGTTTCGTTACTCAAGCCCATCTCACTCTCATGGATCCCCCAGTAGAAATAGCGACAGTCGCCTTGCCATAACTGGCGGTGGGCCACCCCATCCCGCTAGTGCTGGTTTAGCCAACGCTTTGGCAAATAAGGATTACGCTGAAGAAGGTACTTCTGAAAGGGCAAGAGCTAGGAGACACGAACAATATAGACAACTAAGAGCCCATGTTCCTAAGGAAGATGGTCGTCTACATGCTTATGGTTGGAGTTTGCCGGGAAATAAAACTGAAAAAGAGCAACATTCACGTCATTCTAGTGGTGTACCAGTACCGGTATACTGCAATCCTCTGGCTGAAGCTTCGCCTCACATGAAAGTCTATTGTGCGGCTGGCGTTAATCTCAATGGTGGTTTCACAAAGAATGGCCAGTCTATAATACCATCAACTTCACCATATGCCCCTCGTTCATCGGCGAAGATTGCCGAAATAACTAGTCCTACAGCTGAACATTCTGCGGAGGCATTAGATCGACAAATAACTCGTTGTAGCCTTGAAAATCTTGAACCTGAGACACAACTAACATCTTATGTGTGGATATGTACAGGATCACAAACTGCCAGTACTGTGACTGTAGTAGATGCCAATCAGTCAGCTACAGTTTTAGATGTATTTCCAGTTTGTGCCTCTCTTTTGTTATGCATCGCTTCGGTACCAGGTGCCATGGAGAAGGATTATGCCTTACTTGAAAACTCAGAAGTAATCAAAGCAGGTGAAATGTTGGAGCGACCAGGAGAAGGTAGTGACGGCTTTGGTAAAGTTGAATATATACGTGTTAAACCCAAAGCAGATCCAAATAGCAATACCAAAGATACTGATCACAATGAACAAGCTTTAGAGGTGAATGCCGAGACTCCAGTTGAAGAGAAAGCTAAAGAAGCTACAGAAAAATCAAATGAACAAAATGGTTCAATACCAATTGAGCCGTTAGGAAATGTAAATGAAATTAAAATACGTCAACCTATACCGGGTATACCACAACGCATCCATAATGATGTTACAGATACTACAGCTACTACCAATAATTCTACCACTGTTAACTCTAGCACAGATGGAACGAATAATAAATCACCTCAATATAGCAATAACAACAACACTTCGGTGAACCAACAATTGCCGTTTTCGAAACCGATTAATCCCATATTGGGAACAAAAGATCGTGAAGAACCAGTTATGAGCTCAGTGGGACCGACAATGTGGATGGGTTCTCATAATAATTGGTTATACGTTCATAGTTCTGTTGGTCGTTGGCATGAATGTTTGCATAAAGTTCGTTTGCCCGATGCCGTCCTAGCAATAGTTCACATTGAGTCGCGTGTTGTGGTAGCGCTGGCAAATGCCCAATTGGCCGTATTTCATCGTCAAACAGACGGCCAATGGGATCTGAATAGTTATCATTTAGTAACACTAGGTGATCGCAATAAGTCAATACGTTGCCTCTGTGTTGCTGGAGAACGTATATGGGCCGCTCATCGTAATAAGATCTTTATAGTTGATCCGATCTCTTTGGAAATTAAACATTCATTGAATGCTCATCCGCGCAAAGAGAGCCAAGTACGGCAAATGGCAGCAACAGGCGCTGGTGTGTGGGTTTCAATCAGGTATTTAAAATTTTTTTCTTTTTTTGCTGATGTATTTTTTTCCTGATTTAAAAATAAAATTTAAACAATAGCTTTTATGCCTACATACACTGATGTTCAATAAAATAGATTCACCATGATCGACATCTTTCAATTATTTAAAGAAAAGTTATGCTTCAAATTTTTTTTGAATGTATCGCAATTATGTTCATAAGAGGCCAGTAAACAAAGTGCAGTTACTTATTTACATATACTCCTTTGCATAAGAGATGTCTAGTAAACCTTTCGGAGAGCAGGTGAATCTATTTTTTTGAACAGCACTGTATTAAAAATTTAAAATAGAAAAGTTTGTTAATAAATAATTTTTAAATATTTTATAACTATCGCATGGAATTATTTTCATTTAAAATAAAATTGTTTCTAATATTTTAAGATGTACTATTTTGTTTTAAATAGATTGGATTCCACTTTACGTTTATACAACGCATATACGTTTGATCACATACAGGATGTGGATATAGAACCGTACGTATCGAAAATGCTGGGTACTGGTAAATTGGGATTCTCTTTTGCACGTATTACCGCTTTGATGGTGTCGTGTAATCGTCTTTGGATTGGTACTAGTAATGGTGTTATTATATCCGTACCATTAAGCGAAGGTCAAGGAAAATTGAGTAGGTACTCTTGGGCATTCACATAAATTGTTTGTAATAAATTAAACCTTTTCAGATGACCCAAGCAGTCAACTGCCTCTATGTTGTATGGCAAATGCTCAACTATCTTTTCATGGCCATCGTGATGCTGTCAAATTCTTTGTTTCAGTACCGCTGCGACAAAATAATAGCGCTCAATTACAGTTTACCAATAAGCGACCCGATATGTTAGTGATGTGTGGTGGTGAAGGTTACATTGATTTCCGCATAAGTAAGTTAATGTTCTCTTTTTGCTTTTCCTTTTAAGGATCTAGTAATTTAAATATATTTTAAAAACGTTAACGGTCTAAACGGTTTATTGAATTCAAATTTTGTTCTTACCACAGGACAAGAGAGAAATATAACTGATGCTAGTGATAATGCTGCGCATTTGATAGTTTGGAAAGTTGATTCGTAAGATTAAAACAATTTTTTATTTTGATTTTTGTGTTTTTACTTTGTTTTATTTAATTTTGTTGTGCCAATTTATTTAATAATAACATTAACGTTCGTATCTTTTCAATTTTTTACTTGTTTTTTTCTTTATTGTTTTTTTTCTGTTTAGTAAATTTAATTTATAGTTTTATCAACTGGAATTTTATAAAATAACATTATATGTTTGCCAATCATATGAAAACGTAGTAAATTGGCTAAAGCGCTTGCTTAGTATTTTTTTCGATACAACGAAAAAGGAGTTTTGTGACCTGATTTAAACCAAGGTTTATATTTAATATTATTTGATTTCAATATTCTGTTAATTGTTTATGACAAACAATGCAATTGGTGTTTTATTGTTTTCTCTGCTATACAAAAATATTTATTTGCACACTTTCAAGGGTCACACATTAGCTTTTGCAACATTATATCTCTTTTTTTTTTTGCACATTATAACACAAAAGTTAGGTTATTGAAAAGTCAAGTTCCAAATACTTAACTGCATTTAATTTTAAATAAAAATCTTTCAGTTTAAGATATTTTTCATACGAGTATTTTTTTTCTGGTGAAAGAAATGCCTTTATGAAAGATCTCTTGACTTGGAAAATGAATTATTTGAATTTATATTCAAAATTATTTTATATATTTATTACAATTAGTAAATAACAATGCCCTTTTTCTTGGTTATTGGTTAATTTTTATGTTTTTTAAAAAATATTTCTAAAGTTGTAAAATTTTTAAACAATCACAGCTAAAGCTATTCGAAATTAGCTCCAAACTTTAAACATAAATACACAAATACATATATGCTATCGTTTTATATTTAAAAACAATATATTATTTAAGAATCATTAACTTTAAAACAAACTACCAAAAATGCGCAGTGGTGTTTTTTTAAATAACATTTTGTACATGTAAAATCGTATATTTGTACATATATACTTTTATTATATATTACTTTGTTTTGCATTGTTTTAATTAAATCAACTTCCTTAACCTAGCTCTTATTTCAATATTTACACAGTGCGAAACTATAAGTATTTTATTACCAAAATGTCAAAATATTTTTCTCAAATACAATGTTTACTTAATAGATTTTTTAATTGAATATACGTACATATGTATACTATGTTGCGTCGATTTGACATATTTTAATTATATTTCATTTGTTTAACATTAGTATGAAAAATGTCCAAGTCCTTCTTGTTGTAATTATTCTTTTCTATCGCAGGAAACGATAATGGGCATGTCCAAATTTTTTCATACGCACTTCTTATTTAGAGTGTCGCGTCAATACCTCCATATTGTTCTATAAAATACACATCTAGCAGTTTAGCTATGACAACAAAATATTTTTGCAAAAGTCTGCAAACTAAAAGCCATTTCTTCTATGATTTTTAAGACTTGGCCACCGATGTAATATATGCAAACCAATAAAAAATTATTAGCGGCCAATAGAAGTAAGTGGGTAAATAGAAATTATAGTTACTGAGTGGTTGTTCTATTTCAATCATCCACTCACAATCATCCAATGGAAGCTTTATTTTTCAGAAGCGTGAAAAAGTAACGTGCTTTGTAGAGTTCCGTTCTTTACAAAAAATAAAGTGTCAGTATCATTGTATATGGAACAAGCTTCATTATTTTCCGATAAAACAATCCATTTTTAGGTTTTTAATTGTTAGATTTTAGATTCTTATGGAAAACGGCCTAAAAATGTGATTTTGAAATGTAAAGTTAAACTTAAAAATCATTTCGCCAAATATAAATAGCTGCCCCTGTATTGTATTGCATTTAAAACTTATTTTTATATGTATAAATTAATCAAGTTTTAATATTTTATAAACCCGGGCAGAGCTTATGTGTATATACATGCGTATTCTTATTATCGTTTAATACAGAATCGTTTCAGTGCTACAATTTATTTTTTATTAAGTTCGAGTTCATTTCATATGCAATTAAATTAAATGCATTCTTTTATTTTTTAATTAAACTTTCTTGCAGATGGCAACGATATGGAGAAGAGTATTAATCTTGAACAGAATCAAACCATTGAAAATCGTGGCGACAAAAGTTATTTGATTGCGTGGCATGTTAATCAACGTTAATTGTAGGATTTGTTTTTGTCAAACAAATAACTATAAAATATAGCGAAAGGTTTTCAATAAGTTTTCTTTTTTGTTTTTATGATTTTTTTATCATATACAATATAACGTTAACGTTGGCAATATATAAGAATTAATTTATTTTATTTAGTTTCTAATTTTATGTTTGTTTTTTTTTATTTTGCATTATTATTAAAAGTATGTAGTTTTAAAATTGTAGAACACCACCAAATAGTTTTAAAAACATTAAAAATATATTTGCAAGATTGATTAAAAAATATCAAAGACAAACGACAAGCTTTTCTTAAATGAAAATAAAAAATACACAAAATATTTAAGAACATAATGTGAACTCGTTTAAAAATTAATATTGATAATATTTATTTGTAATTTTCTTTTATTTGGTTTATAATACGAGTTGTAGATATCAGAGTGTCGTAATCAAATATTGAATAGTAACAGACTAAGCAGCACATTGAAAGTCAACTTTTATAATATTGTTAAGGCACTTTTTTAATCATAGCTTTAACAAGTTTGCTTTCATTTCATTTATAGGAAGTATATAAGCTTTATAATTACATATTTACATAATATATATATACAGATATATATAATGAATTATTATAGAATATACAAGTGATATTGTAATCCTTAATATAAATAACATGTAACCAAATTAATGAAAACCTTTAAAAGTTTTTTCAGTTATGAATAAAAACTATTTTCTTATTTATTAAACTAAAATAAAATAACCCAAAACGAACATCACGTTTATAAACTCTCCATTTTAAATTTAAATGACTATTTTATATGTATATCCCCGCGTAATAATAGAATTATACTGCTTTTTTTAATTTAATTTTATATTTTTAATTTGTATATACATACATACGTATAAATAAATATCTTCTTAGGTATATTTTAAGTTTGTACATTTTTAGTTAATTTACAAAGACGAATTTTCTGTTCTAAATCAATTTGTTACATTTGTTTGTAAGCTTTTAATTAAAATACGAAGAAAAAAATAAATAATTATTATTTCCAAAAACTGAAGTGGATGTTTTTTAATGCTTTATGTTTTTTTTTTAATTATTTATGAGTTTTTCACAATGTGTTAAAAAAGTTTTCATAATTAATCTGATATAAAAAAGGAAAATTATGTGTTAAAACAAATATAGGAACCTTAAATTAAAGGGCTTTCTCACTATGACTTTATCACTTTTGTTTTGGAAGGATAATCATATGTTTGTTTTAGATTCTGCAGAAATGTGAAAAATGTTTAGATTGTTTAAGCGTAAGAAATAAACTTAAATATTTTTTTAATAATTTTATAAACGTTTTTTTTTTTAATTAAATATTAAAACATTTAATTTGACTGAATACAATATTAAGTCTGGCTTTTTAAATCAGTATGATATAAACAATATAATTTTATAATACACAATTCAAATATTTTTTTATAGTCCACGCAATAAATTATTTGTTGTAAATATTTATAGTTTAAAATTAAATTTAAACGTAATAAAATTTAAATTTTCCAACCAAATAGTTACTTATTGTCGTAAACAATTAAAAAAAAAGCTAATAAATATTATGTATTGAAAGATAAAAATAAAATAAAGTAAATAAAACAAACATTCCCTCTTCTAAAAAAATGTTTTATCATTTCAGTTCCTATAATTATACTTTAAACGAAACGAATTAATTGTAGCTTTTTGTTTTAGATGGAAAGACTATATACTCTAAATTTTTAGAATTACCGGCGATTAGAATTTGAATATAGAGCATGTTAATTCTTCATCTAATAAATTTTTCTACTGTTGTTTCTCTTCTTATTAAAATTATTTTTATCAAACTGATTGATCTGTGAAAATCACATTTCACAAAATGTTAGATTTACTTAGTCATTCTCTTCCAGCTAAGTTGGAATAAAAACTCCAGTCTATATTCTACTATTATGATAGAAAAGTAACTTAAAAGACGAAGTTAAATATTTACAAATAAGATTTTAACTGATAATCCATGACAATATGTATAGAAATATTTACATTATTCTTGTGTAGTTATTTGATATGCATTTTTCTTCGTAAATGTGGTTAAAATTTAACTAACTACTAGATCGTATCCAGTTAATATACTTTTTGTTAAATTTTTTATGTTATAGGCAATGTATTTAATTATTGCCATAAATTTACAAGACAAATCAATCCGTGTAACAATTTACTGCAGAAAATTATAATTATGTATCTTATTCTCTATTACATCAAAGATTTCCAAAT
Organism: Sarcophaga rosellei; assembly: GCA_930367235.1. Classification (NCBI taxonomy): domain Eukaryota; kingdom Metazoa; phylum Arthropoda; class Insecta; order Diptera; family Sarcophagidae; genus Sarcophaga; species Sarcophaga rosellei. Next base: position 96,265,473 of record OV884020.1, read on the forward strand.
GAGTGCTTTATATTTAAGAGTGTTCTTTATTTTCGTTATTGTTTACATAAAACTTTAAAATGTTCTCTGGTTTTTGGGTCCATTGTTTAAAATATTTTTTCTTAGCCTCTAACCAAGTGTTTTGGTAGTACGCATTTAAACATTTTGCATCCAAATATGTGAGATTTTGTATACTATGCACATCGGGTAGTAAATCGGGCTTCAATCTCAAAATTTCTGAAAAGTCCTTAAATAGATAATATTTCGATATTTTTAAAGCTGAAGATGGAGTATGTAGCTTTTTAGAGGTTACACCTTGCTTTTTGCCATTAACAGATATTTCATAAGGCCTAAAAATAAAACAAATTTTTCTTTTATAGCTAAAAGGTTAGGATTGTTGTGAACACATAAATAATGAATACCTAAAATTTTCAGGAATATCACACCAAACTAAACCATTTGGAGATGGCTGTTTTGTGCTTACTGGTACATAGGGAAAATCAGGTTTATTACATATTCTTATCTCAGGTATATAAAGTTTGTATTTAGTATTTTCATAGTTTTGATCTCTAAAACGTTTCCAAATGGCTCTTTCTAATTGTTCTACACTATTATCTCCCCAAAAGTTAAGCGTACGAAAATATATAGGTTCCGACAGAAAATTATCCAACAATGCACCCTGTACACCCATAATTTGCCATTTCGCCAACTTATCACTACAGCTCATAGACAAAGTTCTTTCACCTCTTCCGGGTTTAGTACGAACTGCACCCACCAGTTGCTCCATTGGGTCTGTATGATGACAACCTATAAGTTTTGCACCAGTATACACTGAATCCACTACTGAACCTACAATATCTCCAGTATTTTGATCGTCTACTCTATCCATTTTTTGACGTTTACTCTGCGGTTCCTTTGCAAAATTCTCGCCATCTGCATCTATTATACAGGCATCACCACAAGGAGTTTGAGTGCTTAAGAAATGCAGCGTTAATTCATCTTTGAGGTGAAACTTTCGCTTTTCGGGCATCCATTCAAATATGCAATCGTTGTGAGGGCTATTAGAATTTGCCAAGGCTTTGTTTATTTCATAATAAAAATACCTTAACAAACCTCTTCTGGCCAATACCTCTGCATGTGAATCATTAAGGATTAAGCCTTGCGAACAGAATTTACTCTTTCCTATGCACTTGGTGCCACATCCGAGAGACACAACTTGACAGTTGCCAGTTCGTTTGTTATGCAAAACAACGCCAGCCAATATAGTCCATTCGCTGCTATTTGGTTTTCCAGTTTTAGGCAGCTGCTTAAATCTATCAAAACACAATTTAGCCAAATCTTCCGAGGAAATTATGTTTTTCAAACACATACTACAATTAACAAATTGGCCTTCAATGTAAACAAAAGCATATGGAATGTTTGTTTATGTTTCCATTCATTACGAATTGATAACACTATTATATTGTGAGTAAAATTGTCAATTGATAAAAATATATATTTAATTAAAAAAATAAAATATTTTAAAAGTTTAGACTCTAGCTGTTAAGAATTATATATGTAACAGATGTGGGAGTAATATAAGAAACCATCCAATATCCATTGTGGCATCCGTTTTTAGGTAAGTTTTACACTAAGTGATTAGTTGTATAATTGGATTATATAGGGAAATCAAATCATTCTTTCTAACAGTAGTAGGTAATTGATTCTCGCAGTGAAAACTATAATAAACTGAATAAAGGGAGGAAATTTCGCATGTTTTACACGAATATTCGATTAAAATTTATTTTCCCCGTTTTACTCTAATCCCTTTATGTGGCAGCACATTCAGTGTCTTCTATGTATTCACTATTAATTGATAACACAAATAAAATATTCAAACAGCTGGGTGATAAAGTCTAAACATTCATATAGTGATGGCCTCTTTGTTGTTATTTGGTAAATTAGTGTCATAATTAGTTAAATATTTAAAATTTAGAGGCCGGGGTTATAAAAGTATGTAAAAACAATGACATTAATCGAGGCATATCGATCTTGTTGGTTAATAGCAACATTTGGTCTCGTACTATTTATTGGTGGTGTGGGTGTTCTATTTTGGAATGAGGTGATGAGTTGTAACAATAATTTATCGATACCATTTGAACACACAAATTGGATTTACATTTAATTTTTAGGGCAGAGCAGTATACACCATCATGTCATTAGATGAGGCCTTGGACGATGCCGTAACACTAGACGCAACGGCTGAGGACATTGAACCCATTTACAATGATCGCATTGTGCATATAACGGGACCAATTATAGTGGGAGAACCTTTGACTGAACCGGACTATAATATACAAGTTTTGGCCGTTAAACTTAAAAGACGTGTTCAGATGTATCAATGGGTCGAAGAGACAGTGTACGTTTTATTGTTTTATAAAATGAATGGTTTTATATGTCATGATATTATTATAGGGAACACAACTATGGCGAAAGTGTAGCCTCTGTACACACTGAAGATCGCACGTATTATTATACAAGAGATTGGCGAGATAAATTAATTGACTCTCGTTCTTTTTATATACAAACGGGCCACCAAAATCCAAAACAATTTCCCATTGAGTCGCAAACCCAAGTGGCTGATGCCGTTTATCTGGGCAGTTTTGAACTTGGTAATGACATAAAAACGAAATTTAATAATTTTGTCGAACTCACTTCGGATACTAGACCTGAAGATGCTTCAATTAAATTGCATTTAGGCCTTTATTATCATACAAATGATATATTTAATCCCGAAGTTGGAGATATCCGTATACTTTTTTCGTTTGCCGGCTTGGAAGGAGAAGTGGTATGAAAAATGCATGTCTTTGCTTTACGTGGGAGTTAAAAAGTTCCTCATATCGTTTATTTATTTTCAGTATACAATTGTCGGAAAACTGAAGAAAAATAAAATTGAGCCTTATAGAACAAGTCGTGGTGTTGATATACTTCTAGTATATCCCGGAGAATTATCATTGACGGAGGTTTTCAAAAAAGAACATCATGCTCAACGTTTAACTACATGGGGCTTTCGTTTCATGGGTTGGGTTTTAGTATTTTTTGGTGTTACGTGTACCTCAACGCTATTGCATATTATTTGTAAGTAAATATTATACTTTTTACGAATTTTTTTTATAAATTCTCTAAAAATCTATTTTTAGTATCGCGCATACAATTCCTTTCTTCACTGGCGCCAGATCCAAGATTTCCCGTCGGAGCCAACGTTCTACTTTCGTTATCAATGGCTCTTATAATAGCAGCTATTGCTTGGATTTTACATCGTCCAATGATAGGTGCAGGTCTAATATTTGCTGCCGCTTCGCCTTTTGTGTGGTTTGCCAGGGGTGTAACGAATTATCAAAGAGTAAACTGATAAGATTCTATTTATCATATTTTATTTATTAATTTATTTTATGTCGCTCTTTATTTCGTTAGTTATTTAAATATCGGTTATAAATTCTATGGCAATGTTAAGGAATTATAAGGAAAAAAAAAAAAATAAAAATAAAATATTTAAAAAAAATATGAAGAAATATAGTCAACGTCGAAATCGAAACAATTTGTCCAAAAAATGCCAACTTAAGAGTTCGTATCGCTTACCAGATTATGATTTTAATTCATGAATAGCAAGATCATTAGAAATAGAATCAATATATATTTATCCTATTTGAATTCCATTCTAAAATGGGATATTTATTTTTTTGTTTTAATCTAGTCAATAACATAATTAATAATAATTAATTTTTCAATATTAATTGATACTTTGTGAATACATTTTCAAACTAAACAAAAATCATCTCATTAAGATTTATTTATTTACATATCAAATGAAATAGGAAAACAAACCTTATATCTTACACAGTGTGTGTAAATTAATAAATAATTATATTCAATATAAATAAAATATTGCAACAATACTAGCAGCGTCAATGCTTTGTTATACAGCCGTAGACGGAGCTTCTCCAATCAAGCACGCCGTATTATTATACGACTGCCTTGATGCCTTGAATACTTTTATATCCTTTTAAATTATTATATAAGGACTATTTATTTACATTCACTTTGTCAAGTTTATGCCCTATCAATTGTAACTGGTGAATGCACTGTTATTTCTACTGTTATTATCCGTATCATTTGATGCACTGGGTGTAGAACCGTCATTTATTATCATACTGGCAACTTCAATGGGCGAATGATGAGGCTGATTATCGTTAGCGGCTGGTTCTAACGACTGCGTAGCACTTGTACTATTTGTTGTTGTCGTACTTATAGCGTTTGGGCTTTGGGGTTTCTCTTGGCTGCTCTCATCATTTTGGGATTCCTCAAAGCGTACGTAAGGCTCCAAAGCGTTCAGTTGCATAGAGCCACGATGTAAGGAACCCGATTCCGCTTCAAAGAGTATATCGTTTATGAATTTCTCCGCCAACATACGCTGTTCTTTCGGCAAACGTTTCAGTTTAAAGGTCCAAGTTCGTGCTATGGACTCTTCTTCTGGATAGGTCGATGCCAAATAATCGCAGGCCATGTTGAGCATTTCATCTGGTTGCGCTGCAGAGTTTGATGTTGTAGAAGAATTCTTCAAACGCTTGTTGGGATTCGATGCGACGCCGTTATTTGCTGCGGGATACGGTTGTTGATTTACATTGGCGCCCAATTGACTCTGTATGCCGCCAGGTAGACCTAAGTGGGGAGTAGTGTGATTTGCCGTAGATTCTGGTCTTAACTGTTGAGATGTATTATTGTTTTGATGACCAAAGGATTTATGAAACATTTCTGTTATACTCATGGGAGAGGTGTTACCCTTGTTCATTAAATAGCCGTAAGGAGCATTGTCCAGAAAATGACCAGTATGGCCTGCATCGCCAAAGGTATTGTAAGTGGAAGATGACGTTGTGGTTGTTTCATGTTTTATTATGGACGTATCTATAGCCAGAAACTTTTCTGCATTACGTAAAAAATCCAACTCGTAAAATGTCCAGCATCTGGGTTGGTAATGATTACCCTGTTTGCGTGCTGCCTCCACCACTTTCAACTCTTTGCGATAATTGGTGCGCAAGGTATTGATCTTCTTTTTCACGTCCTCTAAAGTGGCATCTCGTTTTAAATACCTATAGATGGGTACCAATTGTTGATATGCATCGGCCCGTTTATCACGATTTGTATAGTCCCTCAACGAAGTATCCCATAGTATTGGCAAATTGTGATATGTTTGTATGAACACCTTTAAATAGTGGCGGTGTTCCTCGGAAACACTAAATGATTTTGACGATTGGTTTTGAGCTGCCTGCGGATGTTGTTGTTGTTGCTGTTGTTGTTGTTGTGTGCTAACAGCAGCAACTTGTGGCAGAAACTTGTTCATCATTTTAAAAATATGACGAAAAATTTGAATTTATTATTGGTAAAAATAACCGTTATTTTGTAACCAATCTACACTTTTGTTGATGAATTGATAAATTGAAAAGTGAAATAAATTGTTTACTTGCTTCAGATGAAAATAAACAGTGCAGAAGTATGTGTGCAATGGCTTTGTGTTGTTATTGATAAAATGTCAGAAGTAAGTTTGACAAATTGCCACATTGATGGTTTTCATTTTCTTCAATTGTATAATGCGGCGACATCATGGGTTGAATAGCTTGATTCTTTCTATTGTCTAATAGATGTCGCTCATCTACTGATGTACCCTTTTTAAAAACGTCTAAATGAAAACAGCATGTGGCAACACTGGAAAACTGTTCGCTTCTACCCCACTATAAATTTACAAATTATTTTCTAACTGACCTTAACATAAAAAAAAAAAAAATAGTCAAGGCAAAATTAAACGCCAAATCTGTTAGCTCTGAGTATAATTTTTTTTCTCTGCTGGCAACAACCGCCATTGGTTACTCTTCCATAGTTGTATTTTGACAGCGACATTTTTGCAAACAAACAGCTGGCATTTCACATAGGAAACAACAACAAATAACATCGCACCAGTTGACAAACCAAACAAATGGAAAACATTGCAAACGATCGTTGGGAATTTCAATTTTTTCTATAACCGCGCAGCAGTTTATTGTTCTCCGCCGCCAACGCCGCTGTTAAATGCAAACGAGAGTGACATTTTTCTTGGAAAAGAGGAGGATTTAATGAACTAAATTAATCGTAAAATTAGTAAAAGTAATTAAAAAAGAGCAAATAATTTAAAACACATAAAAAGTGAATTCGAAATGAAAAGAATTTTTTTTAAAACAACATAAAAAGATGTCAATTAATAAAAAAAAATTTGACAACAAGAAATGGTTGTGAAGAATACAAAAATATGTACATGTCCTTGAAGAATGATGATTATAAAACAATAAATGAAAAGAAAGAAAAATGTATGTTTATACGTTTTGTCAAATAATTTATAAAATCTCAAGATTTTGAAGTAAATGTACCATAAATTTTTATAAAAATTGTGTTCGTTAAGTGTGTGTGTGTGAGTGACATCGCTTTACCTGTCCTTTAAATATTTTATTATAGTGCAGAAAGTGTAAACATTTTCAATTAGTATATATTTAAAATAAAGAAAAATATTCGAAACTAAAGAAGGAAAACAAAAAAGAAATCTTTGAAACAATAACATTCCTTTCAGTTCATTTATTTGTGTTATTAAAAAGCGGCGCTTTAGATTGCTGTGCGGCAGTGGTTGATAAAGGAAATGGAAGAGACAGAAAGAGTGAACAAATCGTTGGTGATCTTTTGATCGAAAAGAAGAAAAAAAAACGATAAACATTTTTATGTAATTTATTCCACCCAATTAAAATACAAAGTGTTTTACATACATACGTATATCATTTAATCAATATTAGAATAATAGCAAAAATATCCACAAGATATTAAATTTGCAAATGTCACCGGATTTTTATAAAAAATCAAAGCTCTTATATGTTTTTGTTTTTAATTTTATAAACAATAGCTTGTCTGTGAGAAATCCATGAATTCAGTTTTTTGCTAAGTCTGTTCCGTCTGCAGTTCGTTTAATTTATTTTATTTTCTATATCGTGTTGTAAAAGTTTTAAATTGTGGTTTATATTACGTACGGGAAAAAGAAGCAGCATCTGAAAACAAAATGGAAACAATAGAGGAGCAGTCAAAGAGTGGTAAGTTGAATTAACTTTTTGGTTTTATTTTTTTTTTTATTATAAAATCTGAAGAAATTTGATGAACGGAAAGAATAGCAGATAATAAATATTTTATAACAGATTGAATGAAATTAATTCCTGAAATAGTTTTGTGTATATGTATGTATGTTTTTCTGTAATTGTGTTTATGCGTTTCACACCTGTTTCCGTATTTTGTGTTTTTCTCTTTTGTAAACAAATAAGACGAACAAGAAGAGTAAACAGGAAGATCAAAAGGAATTGTTATAAAATAAATATTATTGTGATGTTACCATACGGTTTGCGAGGCGTCTTGATATGATGCCATCAGGGAATTTTTCAATAAAAACTAAGAATCAAATTGGTTTTAATTATACAAAATGCCCCGACCAAGGGTTTGACAATTATAGAGGAAGGGTTTTATAATCTTCAACTCAACTTCATCTCCACATACAGCAACATTTCGATTGGGGATTAGGACAAACCAGCATTTCATGTCAGAGTCTAGCGAAAGTATCAGCCATTCCGTTCCGTGGTACACCAACATGGCCCAGAACTCAGCAGATATAGATTCAATTTTATAGAAGAAGAAGAATCAATTGAGATTGAAATTTTGCAAAATATTATTCGATTATTTTTTCTCAACAAATTTGCTGTCCCAATCGGGTCCATTAAAGGTAATAGTAAGTTGTTATTATTATGACACTTAATACGAATACGGAAAAATTGTTCAACAGAATTATCGATTTTTATTTTTTAGAGGCTTTGTTAATCGCCCACAAAGAGTCCACCTAGAAAGCGCCTTGCGACTAGGAAATCTATCGCCCTAGGACCGGCTATAGCAGACTGATCTCCTTAGAAACGACGTAAAAATTAAAAAGATAGAAAAGATATTTGTGATAGCCCTATGTACTCATTAAAAGAATGAAGGGGACAATGTATGTATATACAGTAGCGGTGAAAACAATGTTCTTTGGAAGTAATATTTCTGCATACTAGTTCGTTTTTTTTAAGACGTTAGAGCTGAAAGGCTAATTTGAAAAAAAATGTTGACTATAATAAAGTAGTGGAAACTTTAGTTTTGGCCACTAGTATATATGAAATTATCAACATTGTGTTTTTAAAAGATGATATGATTTAATTAACAATAATAAGATTCGAATGTGAGTAAAGTGCTACATTATGTTTTCATAAATTTTAAATACACAAAATATTTATTTATCCTATAATTTTATATACTTTATATAATGTCTAATAAAAGCCAACTTCACGTGAATAAAAATTATTAAAATAAATTTTATGTTTTTTTTCTATTTTCAAAATAATTCGTTCCTGTTACTAAAATAGCAACTAAGAACAAGTATTTTTAATACACTGCCTATTTTAAATCGATGTTCGTGTGTCATAAATAAATTTATGTTTATTCCCTGCGATAGTTCGTGCCTATAAATATTTAAATTAAAATTGTTTAAAAATATTTTTTGTTTGTTATTTGTTAATAATTATCTTTTTTTAAATTTATGTATATAAAAATTTCCAATCGTAACATATCCTTTACACTGGGGAAATCTTTGTCGAGTAGCGCTTATAGATTAAAAAAGCTTATAAGACAACAGTTGTCCGGTGAATTTTTTCTATTTAGTTTTTCAGTGCAAAAGAATGTGACATGTGGTAATGCAAAAAATACACCCATTCGATGTCTCTCACAAAGCTAGCTTACAATAAGCAAAGCTCCAAGTGATACTACTGGTGAATCGCAGTATTTTGATTACATACATATGTATTTAATAGAAACATAAGAAATGGTAAAGATCAGAAGTAATTGTTTTTTGTTTAAATTTTAAATAAACAGAATTATTAAATTTTATTTATTTCAGTAAATTGTCAAAATTCTTCTAACAAAAAGCGTACCCTTTATTTCAGTAGAATTAAATTAAATGATTAAAACTTTTTGTCAAATTAAGTAAAAACAACAGTATCTAGTACATACTCACCACAAAATGCTCTAAAGTCTATAAATCTGACAGCAATGTTTATCGACCCTGCTCTCATTTGCTCTCTTTTTCATTGCAAAATTCTCTCTTATTTTCCTTTAATCTATCAATGTGGTTGTTTAACAAGGATCGTTTTCGTCTCATTGTGTTTTAAAAGGAAATATAGAGACAACAAAATTTTTTCAAATGAATCCTCAACTCTGTTTATTTCATTGTAAAAACATAACAACGATAAACATATGTATGTATATCCACGGTATGATGAATCATACTTGTATTGGCTCTTCTGTTTTGGATTGCGTTTAAATTGTACCGGCTTTCTTATATTCAACGCACATTTACACACAGGCTTTTTAAAATAACAACAAGAGTAGCACGCATACGCATTCACATGCATACATTAGCCACCATAGGGCATATACATTTCTTACAACAATAATTACTGTAAAGCACTTTGATCCTTTCTTTCTTTCATACTTTAAATTTATGTATTTTATGTGTACAGTAATGCTTCATAGAATATTTTAACCACGCTCGCGTTCATATAAATTGTTCTCTTTTACATTCTATTACTGTTACTTGCTTTCTTGTTCAGCCGAAGGTAATGTTGCCGGTGTGTTGTTTTTGTAGTTTTTTTTAATTTAACTTTGAACTTGGCCGTGTTCGTATAGAAAATGATTTCCATTCACATTTGTGTACATCATTAAAAAAAAAATCATGGTAACAAATATAAGTTTAGAACCAAATGTTTAGGTTAGTTAAGGTTTTGTATTTGTTATTATGATTGTAACTTGTATGCACGGGTTTTGGGCTATCCAACAATATTTAGCCTAGGAGATACTGGCATAGGAGATACTGGCTACTACATGATTACGTAATTTGCCTATTATACAAAATCTACTTCGGTACGGCTTTTTATCAAAATCTTGTAGAATTAGCAATGCAACTCTCTTTTTTATAATAAAATACCACTTAATTAAAAATATTATGTATTTATTGTTTTTGTTATGCAAATAAAAATTCGGTAAATGTAAAAAATTAAATATAATCGATTAGATTTTGAGCAAAATTGTAAATCCAGATATCCAGACGATATTTCGTTTAGATGTTGTAAACGGGTTATTAGAAAATAAAACATGATAGGAAATTCTTTCGATATTATTTGAAACCTAATATACATATTTGTTACGGAACATGTATGTTTTTATTATTATAAAATGAAATGAAATTTACATTAATACATATTTCTTTTAAAAATGTTTTGTATGCTAATAAATAAATAAAATACATACTATTTAAAATAACTTTTCTCATTACATTTCCTTTAATTCGATTTAATAATTTATTCATTTAACATCTATCATTTGTTTCGCATATGTCAATTCCGTTTAATGTACATTTCCTTCTTTTTTAACCAGGAGATTCCTTTATTTTATGTCAGAGATTCAGCAAACATACGTGTAAATACATACATACATCCATACATATTATGGAAAGTAAAATAACAGCAATAAGTACTAGACGCTGTCAATGTAATTTTGATCATACATACATACATACATAGATGCACACATACATACATATTTAGATATGTGTGCTCGTGTATGGTTTTTGACAGGGATTAGTTTAGTGAGTCTATTTAGTTTATAATTAGAAATAGAAAAACTACCAAATTGTAGTTGTTGTCTTTTATGTCTCATGTTTTTTACTTTTTTCTTTATCGCCAATGTCACGAACGTTATATGGACATTGAATAGATATTTTTAGGTTTTTCTCTCTCTTGTTTTCTTACTAATTTCTTTAATTGTTTTCTCTTCACTTTACTAGTGTCAAAGACATTTTTAAACACAAATTATATTCTTGTTGTTGTTGTTTTGAGAATAAAATTTTTCTTTTACTTCCGTTTTTATTGCTTAGAAAACAAAACAAACATTTGTATTATTTTTGTTTTTTTGTAATGCTTTAAAATAAAACATGAGTTTATTTGTGGAAACGTGAACATAATTCATTATAAATATTAAGCCATAAACAAAAATGTTATATGTATGTACATATGTGATGAATGACGTGTGTGATATTAGTGATAACTTCATATTTAAGGTAAAGATCTTTAATTTGTGTCTAACACTTAGGGCACTTAGTTAACGGCAAGTTGTAATAATGGCCCTTAGTAAGCTTCATGAGTTTTTAAATTTGGATAAAACGAATTCACTTTATTGTATTCTCATCGTAGTAGACCATAATGGCAGTAGGACATTAACATTTATTATAAAATTTAAAATATAAATAATTTGTAAATTGACGTTTAGAATTATGAACAGCGATTTTTACTTTACTTTTGTAAAGAAATTATAAACAAATTTAGTCTGAATATAACAATATGAGAGCTGATCAATGACAATGTGTCCTTTTGAATGAAATGCAGGTTTTTCGCTGAAATGCTATTTAATTCAAATAACATAGTCTCCTTTGTGCTGTGTTCTCATTTTAATTTTATCATTTCCAAACAAATTTGTTTGTAAGTTCACTTCATCGTTGTAGTCACAGGCAGTTTTTTAGGTTTGGAAACAAAAAAATAGTCACTCAAGGCTAAATCCGGAGAACAGGACGGATAAAAGAGCAATTCTTAGCCTAATTTCTTTATTTCTGTAATGAAAACTGAACATGTCTACACATTTCAAATCTGCTGTTGCAAACGAACTTTTCAATATTGACTAAATATTTAGCACAGCATTCACACGCATTGTGAACATGGATTATACCGCTTGCATTCCACAAACTGATTCCTATGATTTTTTTGACTGATAAACTCGCTTACTTTATCGCCTATTCGATTATGGGTCATAGGGAATCTGAGTGAGCTCGCTACAATAACCCAACCCTAAGTTTCCATGAAGACGATAAAAAAGTTTTACTTCTCTTTTTTGAGCTTTGTCATGATTTGATGAGGATGGGTTCGCCAAAGTGGTTTTGATCCTCACCTGATGGATGGCTGGAGTCAATTTTTGATGTCCACTGAAACAAGACAAAAGTACTTAATCACACTGGCTAACGGTATCTATTGTAAAATTATGGATTTCTTTTTACAACACCTAATAGCTTCATTTAATATCTGTATGTATTTTACGCAATAAAAGTTTCATCGGAATTATTTGTTACCTTCGTATAGTCGTTATCCTTGATATTACTTTCTTTCAAATATCCGTCAAAAATCTAAAATTAGGTATGTATTCGGCTCTTAAATATGGTGATATGTAGTATTATAAACCAGGCATCTTTTCTATATGTGATTATCCCACCTGTAGTTTAAAGCTAAGTAAGCACTAAGAAACAGCAGGCACCTGCTTTTGTTAATCGTATTGTCTTCCTTCTTCATGCATATCCTTTCAACAAAGACGTACAATTTCAAACTTGCTAACTATAGTTTGTATTTTATGATAGCAAGAGAAAGAGAAATGGAGGATGGGAGAAGAGGTGTGAGAAAAAAAAGAAAGATTTTAACAATATGTGGTCCTTTTTACCTGCAATATAAACTTGTTGCTTGCCAATTTTTAAGTAAACCTTGGAGAGAGAAGATAAGTAAAAACGTATGCAACTAATAAAAGAAACAACACAAATCATCCTCACTGTGTCCTTCATTCTCAACCCTCGTATCACTGTATGTTAGAGTACCTACAATGGTTTTTTTCTTTGTTAATTTTGCTTAATTTCTTATCTTTAGTTTACGTTTGTATTTCCACCGTTTACGTTATGCCTGATCGGTTTGCTTAACGTACAAATTTTGAGTTTTAGTTTTAAATTTTTCTTTCATTTTTTGGTAAAAATACTGTAGAAAAAAAAAACATTTTTCATCACTGATTTTTCGGTAATAAATTGTGTTAAAATTTGTTTATAAATTATTCCTGCTACAAATTATTAACGATTTTTTTCCTTTTTGGAATTGCGCTAAAATAATGTGTTACGGTTAGTAAAATGAAAAAAAAATTGGTGTTCAAAATATTGTACAATTTGATGCATTAAGAAAGACAACGATAGTAATTTCTACACTCAAATAGGCACAAATTTAATTGATTGTAGTAAAATATTATGGATAAATAAACAAACAAACAAATAAATAAATTAAATTTAATAAAAAAAAGAAGTAGACTGCATGAATTGCTTTCGTATGGCCGGATGTTTTTATTGTTTATTGTTTAACAGAAAACATACATTTTTATTATTATTTATTAAGAGAATGCTTAACAACATATTTTTTTTTTGGTTGTTTCTTTCTATATATACATAGTATGTAGATTTTTTGTCATCGCTTTAAACAAACTGCGTAAATTTTGAGAAAAATAAAATCGTTTTAAATTTTAGACATCACAACCCAAAATTATTGGTGCAAATTATAACGCAAGTTGTCAAAGAATACGTCTGTACAAAATCTCAAGTAATATAACATTAATAACTAAGGTACTATAATTTAAAACTATGCCAATATAGATAAAAGGTGTTCACCACTATTATCTATGATCTTTGCGAATTTTTAAATAAATACATACTTACAATAATTTCATATATTTGTAACTTCCAGTTGCAATGCGAAATATAGAACAATTACTAATGCATTAAATTCGGATAGCCTATAATAGGTTATTTGTCTAACTTCACTCTGGATTATTGTCGTCTTTGTCACTTTACTATGCACCTTACCACTCGAGGTTTTCCTTTTCAATGTCGGTTAGCTAAGCGAAACCGTTGGTTGATTTCAATTGGCAAAATTAATCCTTAACGTCTAACGCAATAAATGACAGCCAGACAGTTCATAGTCCGGGTCATATATTCATTCCCATTAATATTAACAAATTCCAGATTTTGCATTAAAATAAAACCAAAAACAAGTTAAATTCCATCTACCCATAAAGAAAATGCTCTATACAACGTTTAATTATAGAACATCTTGACATTAGGCTTTGAATGTGTAAAAAAAATTTCTGACTTCAAATCGCTTATTATTTTCTTTGAAACTTTCATCATAATTGGTCTTGACCGCCTTTTCTTGTATATTAGTCATTATTGCATTGAAAATATTTAAGATTCCACTGTTATCTGTTCGATCAAATTTTTCCATACTCATCCAGATATTGCAGAAAAACGAGCAAATAGCAGATGATCATTTAAATAATGTTTGTTTATAAATTCAAATTCAAGTGTAAATTATTCGTCCATCTATTTTAGATTTTTCTTATTAAAAATACTTGCAATTTATAGTTTACAGTTGTGAGTAAATAAAAAGCACATTTGTACATTTATGTGCTTATAAATTTAATTTAATTTTTAAATCCTTTCACGTAAAATTTTAGATTAATAGGCTGAATATAATTTGTAATCGCTCCTATATACCTAAACAAAGTTATTATACACTTGAGACTTTCTTCTGCCATCAGTTTTATTTTGGGCCAAGTCAATGCACCAATCTAGAATTCTTATAACTTTGTAGGTCTTTCTCTTTGGATATATTTTATAGGGTCTTATTTTTCTCAATCCAATTTCAATCTTAGCTCTCACAACATGCAAATAAAGAAATATGAAATATTATTTACTTTGGCGACTGCGACGCAGAAGTTTTTTTTTTACCAAAAGCTCGGAGAGTAATAAATTATCATAAAGCAGTTTCTCAAATCTGTCGCTCGGAGTCGACTTTAAATTTTAGGTAAACTGAACTTTGAGTACGTTCAGTTTAGTGGGTAGATTGTAATCCCGACTAAAGAGTTTTTATGACCAATATAATGGTCGCGTATGTCAACTTCGTTTGTATCGGGCCAGTATATATTTGGTAGCAAGATCTATTTCGTTCACAACTGTATGGCAGCTTAAATTTTCTCTTAAACAAAAAGTCAAGCTTATGGAAATTGAAGTCATTTCGACCATGTTTGTAATATCGATAATAAAATTGCTCAATTGCGTTTATTCAACTAGTTCAGTTGAAATGCAAAGAACTAATGTGTCGTGTTTATCAGCTGTAACTGTGTTGCGTTAAACTGTGTGAAAATTCTGGAAAAGTATCTTAAAAAACATCAATTATATTTAGATTAATGCAATGTAATGTTTTTTGACAATGTCTTTCTTTTTTGAATGGACAAAAAATCAACGGAATAAACTCTTACAAAATTTTTAGAGTTTTTCTTTTCCAACCATATCAGTTATATTCAAACTTAATTTGAGAAATTTGTAAGATTAATTTTTAGTGCAGGTACCTTAACATGCGCTATTTACTTTATCACAACTGTTGGCTTATCTTCCTAAACAATTAAAATGGAAGCGATTAGTAGCGTGGGGCGTTTTATTTTGCATTGCCAAACAGCCAGTTCATCTGGCGGGAATTACTATCGTGGCTGTGAGTTGCTGATGTTCATCTAGCAAATGCATTACAATTGTAAGATGTTCCAATAAAAAAAAAAATAAAATATTGAATAAATAATCGTAACAATTGACGCATGTAATTTAGAGAACTGCATTGAAAAAAGAAAGCAAAAAAAAATTCCACTGGAATGGACTGCATTCAATATAATTTCTAAAACAGATATTCAAATATTTTTAAAAATATAAAATCATTGATTTTAAAAGATTTCTTTGCGCAATTTTTAATTAGTTTTTTTTTCTATTTTTTACGATTTCAATAAACATACTATTCTATTGTAAGAATAACAAATCAATTATTAATTATACATGATAATAACTTAATGATGGATGTTCATAAATTTCATACGAAGAAATAATGTTCCTTGTAAAATATAAAAAGTTTTCTATTTTGTATGGAAATTGACTCGATTCCCTTGCCGCTTGGAGGATGAATAATATAAATATTTATTTAAAATATATTGAAATTGAAACATAGCAAAACTGGAGGAGACGAATGGAAGTTTGTTAACAGTTTACTTAGAAGGAATTTACTAAAGAAAATATTATTTTTAGAAACAAACTTGCTGGAGGAAAACTTTTTGTTTTTACAAGATTTAAGAATAACTAAATAAAAATGGGAAACATGCTTTTGGTTATCATAGGTTATGTTTTCAATAAAATATTTTTAATTAAATTGTTATTGTGAAAGGTATCTGCAGAATGCAGATTTAAACGTTTTCCAGCAACTCAGACACATAAGTATTCAAATTATTTTTATTATTATTTAACTGAATACATAGTTTTATTGTTTATTAAATGAGGGCAAAGACAGAATTCAGACTATATTCTGGAAGCTTCAGGAGACGGAAATTTTCTTTCCGTTTGGAGAGAATTAACAAATAACGTGTCTAGACAGTACCATTTTCGAGTCAACCTCATACGTTCCGAGTGCTCATATGGTGGATTGATTGTCTGACAGCATTGCCATGATCCGACCTTTAGGTGTTTCTCTATGAGTATCGAATATTTTACTCTAATACCGATCATCCCCAATTCCGCCCCGCTATCTGTCTTCGACTCATATGTAATGGTTTGCTAAAAAGGCTATTCGATTGCCTTTCCCGTTTTTTATTGGTTAAATTTTACAGCACATATACATACATACATACGTGGATTTTAAATTTTAATTGTAAATATATATAAGACCTATAAACATTAACTAATTCTATACAGTCTTCTGACTAAACTATGAATTACATTCATTCGACAGCATTGTGCCTTATGTATTTGTAATCCCTAATGTTAGATTAACAATTACCTTGTAGTTAGTCTTCACTAATCGTACCGGTAAATATATGTATAAAGTATTTTAAAATAATTCTTTCAATAATATATTGCAATACAAAACAAATTTTCCATAAAAACGGTGGGATGAATAACGATTAGCTGGCGGTATAAATAAACAATTGATTGAATAGCAGAGGCACACGACCAACTTTTATTTACTCGGTCGATCTATATGTTTTCAATTATTCAATTCTAATGTATAAACAGAGTGTTGAAGTATATTATCACTACAGTGGTTTGCACAATAAAATATTTTCTACAATCGGTTAGTAAAGTTCTCAAGACTTAAAAATAAATGATAATTATTTTCCAAACCCAACGTTCAATTGTATCTCCCACTGTATGGTATACGTATTTATTGTTGTATGAAAGCTATAGAATGCCAAACTAAAGTGTCAGTGCGCAAATATGTTTCGCTACTATTCACCATCGTTGTGATAGGTGTCAAGAGAGAGTGGAGAAGTAACGTAAGGGTATTCAATAATTTATCTGTCTACACATTTAATTTTCCTTTTCTTATTGTATGTAATTGTGATTGAGTGGGTATGTTCTTCTACACAATTGAAAATTTATTCAATAATTGTTTCGATAATCGCTTCGTTTTATAGTGGTATTGACACTTGGCAAGTATTGTATGTATTTGAATATTTAAAATTTTATGTTCATTTCGCATATTATTTGATGTATAGATTTATTTTTTAAAGACATTTCTATTTTCATGTTTTTGTTGTTATGGTTGCTGATTTTCTCAATTTAAAATTAAACAACATTAGTGCCTGTCAATCATGTACTTACGTTATGTATGTCTTACAAAAAAATATACATACATATGTATGTATATGTATGTGAAAAATACAGTGTGATAATTGTTAATTACTGCAGTTTTAAATTTTTAATAAATTGGTTTTTATTTATAATATGAAAACTTCAATTTTGATTTATTCTTATTATCATCATATCTATATTATCATATACATATGTATGTATGTATAAATGTACCTTTCTTCGTTTCGTTTTACTATACATATATTAAAAGGACCCAATGTTAGGTGATACATTGCTAACACTATGACAGTTTCTTTAATGAGACTTTTATGAATTGTTGATAAGTTAGTGTTGCTGTTTCAAATTGGAAAAAGCAGCGTGGAATTCAACAAACCGTGGGTGGTCCGAAATATCCGGTTCTTGAATATCAAAACAGCTATGTCCAGTAGTGGAAGGCGGAAGAACCAGGGAACTAATTAAGTTGGACAAAAGAACGGTTCGCATTGTAATAGGAATTCCAACTGGACAATGCGCTATTCGCAGTTTCACTGAAAAGCTCGGTCTGCCTTACCAGGATTACTGCAAAAGCTGCCATGATGTGGAGAAAATGGAGAAGGCAATACCTTCTAGGCAAGTGCCCTGCTTTTCAGAATAGACGTCATCGGGTTTTCAGTGACAGAACGTTTGAAGATCTGAACATGGTGGTAAACGTGCCGTTTCAAACACACACCTAACGGCTCATGACGAGGGAGCTTGCCTCACACTGGGTGATACAATTTACCAACGCATTTGACCGTATTTTCTTTTATTGTTTAAGAAATTCCATGCTGTTTTACTATTTTAGTACAACTATTATCAGTTTTTTTTGATATTTTTCCATTTTTTTCCTAATAGGCTAAGAAAAGAGATAATTTGTATGTTGGAATTTAACTTTCCTTTTATACGAAAAACAATAATTTACAATACCTTTGACAATATATACATATGTATGTATGTACATTAGAGCGACTCACCAAAAAAAGTGCTCGATGTACCCTCATAAAAATGAACCTTGGACTTTTTTAAGATGACATTTAAAATATTTCGGCTCCAGCTTTGACCTCTCGTGAGCTGGACCATTTCGAAAAAGGGTCTATTTTTCCATGTTTTGTCAATTTGAGAATCTGTTTCCTTACCAACATATACAATATGGGTGTCATAAGAAAGGTTTTTTCAATGCGCGTCCAACTGTATATACAATTTGTCCAAGGACGATCATCCATGTCCTTTTTTTAATGATATTCTGTTAAAAAGAACGGTTTTTGAATTTTTTCTTCGGGGTTGTTTGTAATAAAATACTCAAATTAACATATTTTAATCTTTAGTTGATTTAATTAAATACGGGTCTTAGCTTTTGTTGAAATTCGCCCTAGTTTGCGTTTTTTGAGTATAGTTTTGTAAATATAAACAAAAAAATTTAATACCTTTTTTTAATTTGGGAAAAACTATGCCCACAAAAAGTCGTGGATCATTTCTTTTTTTCTTTCTTTAGTCCTATTTTCATCCAAATATCATCTAGAAACTAAATCCGCCATCATATTAGAGTTAATTTGGTTAGAAAAGAAGAAAAGAAAAAATTCAAAACCCGTTTTTTTACAGAATATACTTAAAAAAAGGACATGGGTGATTGTCCGTGGACAAATTGTATATACCGCTGGACGCGCCTTGAAAAAACCTTTCTTATGACACCCATACTCTATATGTTGGTTAGGAAACAAATTCTCAAATTAACAAAACATACAAAAATAGACCCTTTTCATAATGGTCCAGCTCACGAGAGGTCAAAGCTAGAGCTGAAATATTTTAGATGTCATCTTAAAAAAGTCCAAGGTTCATTTTGAGGGGGGTACATCGAGCACGAATTTTGCTTCCATACAACTTGAGTCGCTCTAATGTACATATATGTTTTTGAACTATCTAACTGTTTTTCACACAGCTTTTGTTTCCTAACATATTTCTATACAGTGTTTTAAAGTTTGAAAATGTTTTAATCTGTTTCTGTAATTGATTTGAAATAAACATAGCTATCTACCAATAATAAATACTCTTACTTTACTTACCTTATATGTAGGTTATACAATTTATTTATTTATATGTATATTTGAGTAGAAAACAAATTTTAAGAAAAGTTGTTTACGTTTTGTTACTCTGTTTGCGTTTGAAAATATAAAACAAATAAAAAAATAAGAACAATATCATAAACAGCAATGTCGCCTTGTTGTTGGCTCACCATCTCCCAACACATAATTCAACTAGAAGAAGATCCCCCAAGAAAAAGCCAAAAAGAAAACTAATAGAAGAGAAGAGAGTGAGAATGAAACAGCTGGTACACATGGTGCCTGGTGCAAATCGTAGGCAACACAACAATGACAAAGTGTACCCCCATCCCCACCTCCTTATATACTACTTATAGATGCTTTAACATTTACGTACATTGAATGTCTATATGTATGCCTGATATTGTTATGTTGATTGTAGTATGAGTTTTAAGTTTATTTTTAATGTGCTATTTAATTTTCTTTTAGTGTATAGTATTTAACATTTTCAATGATTACATTAATATGTTCTACACATACCCTTTCTTTTTTTTGTTATTGCATATTCCTGTGTGTTTATATTCATAGAACTCATTATTTATTGTTATGGATTTTGTTGTTGCTTTTATAAAGTTTATTTGTTGTTTATTTGTCTAAACCAATGAGGGAATTCATGCGAGCATGAGATTGAAAACATGAATGAGAGAATGACTGTACAGTGTGTGTTGTTTGTTGTGCATTGACAATTTCAATTCAAGTTCATTGTTATGGGTGTTTTAAATTAAAAAAAAAAAGAAACAAATAATAACAACGAAATTTTGCGTGGGTTCATTGATAAGTAGCTAATGCATGATCATTTTCTACATCCTGTTTGCATACAGTCTCGTTTTCATTTTATGGTTTCCCTTTTGCAACCAGTCTAGTGAGAGGCACAATAATTGTCTCAGTTTTTATTACAGGAAGAAGCATTCTACTATAATACTATTCAAAATAATTTTTTTCTTAAAAATTTAATGTTGATCAGGTATTATAAAAAAAATTAAATTGGAATCAATTTATAACTCACTTATGGTATATGTTAACTTATAATTCATTCATTTCGACGATGATAATGTTTGCAACTTGTTTTTAAGTCGGCTGTTTTAATAAATTTAAATTTAAATACCACTGTCTAATTTTGTTCTGGTAGAATTTTAACTGCTATATGTATATTCGGATGATGATCTATTATCCTATACAAACAGGGTCTTAAAAGTTCTATTTTAAAATGCAAACTAAACACGTATTTTTAATGTATGCGCTAGATTTTCATCTAGATTTTTAAAAACGCTGCTTTCTTTAAGTTTAGCTGTTTCTGTTTCCATTTAAGTCCTTCATTGAACCCTTCAAGCTAGTGATCATGGCGACCAAAAAGGTTCCGAATTTATTAGGTTTCTTATAATATCGCAACGCCGTGTTGGAGTCATATAACTTTAATTTCCATATAATGTACAATTGGCTCAACAAATATTATTCGTTATTGGCATTACTAGCTTTGCTTAAAAAAAAAAAAAATATAATTTTATACTTTTTATTTTATAATGTAATTTTATTTATGTTACTCAAAGATATTATTGTGTTGCCTTCGTTGCTAAAGGTTGTTTAACTTTGTTTTATGCACCAGTTGAACAGGTTCAGTAGCCAGCTTCTCATATTTACAAAATTTGCATTTCGTTGTTACAGATAGGCTTTTCAATGATTTATCTTGAACAGATATTTTTATGTCTTGTGCCGAGCCAGTCTCCTAACATTTTTCGATTAACGATTATGTACATCAACAACCACAGTTAGAAAAAAGAGTGGAGTTTACAGGTCTTACAGTACGGAAGTGGGATTTTAATTTATTTTGTAAATGTCCAAGCGTAATTGAACTAAATTTACTTAAATGAATACTTTCTATGCATCACAAGATAATCTGCGAAAAGAAAACATTATTGAAAAAATAAAATAAAATTGAAATACCATGTAGAAATAAATTTTTTAACTTATCATACTAGTACATGTATGTATGTATGTATCTTGTCTTATGAATTTTATACATTGGCACTTGTCTTTTCGATATTTATGTTAAATTTAATTTTTTATTCTTTTAATTTAATAATTGGTCGGCCATTTGCTTTTGCCCTGACACTATTGAAGTTTATTGAACTCATATTATGCGATATTTATTTGACTTTTATTCCTTTTACAGAAATGTCGATTTCACCATCCCCATCACCGGAAAGTTTACGCATATGTCTAGTTGGCGATGTGATAAACGATCCGTCTACTGTTGAGGCGGCCCAAACATTTGGTGTTCCCATCATAACATCGGAAACTGGTCTGGAACTTATTAACGATTATGATTGGAGAACGTATTTTATATTAGGCAATTTCGAGAGTCCTGTATATGAGGCTATACACAAAAGTAAACAATGGTAAGTTAAATCAGATGTTTTCCTATCTTAGCTTATATAACGTGTTTCTTAAAAACCTGGTAAAAAGTCTTATTTCATTATAGTACGTGTTATTTGAGTGAATTTAATGTATAATTTGTTTAAGCTCTTGACCACATGTGACTAGTTTCATAAAAATATAAAATCAAGAGTGCAAATAGCTATTTTAATCGTGTAAAATATAATATGATTAAAATATGATATGATATAATTTTCCAACGTAACATAAAGGAACGTTCACTAAAAATTATCGTCTTTGGACCGATATGAAATGGAAAAGAACAATTGGTCTCAGGCGAACAAATATTAATAGAGTATAAATAAATAATAAGAAAGAAAGAATTTCATCAAAAGTACTTTGAAGCATTGAAGAAGTTCTTCCATGCTTTGTTGTGTTAGGACGAAAGGTAATGTTAAGCTGCTGCACAAAATTGATAAAACGTGCAAGAATCCTAAGCGATACAATGATGGCTTATTCTAACCATTGCACGCAGTTTTATAAATCATATTTTATTTAACCAACCTAAATTCGTTTTCTGAGAAGCTAGGCCGTAATCGTGACTGAAGGATTGTAATGGCCAATTATGTATGTATGTAAATTCCTTTTCTAGAGCTAAGAGTTCGATAATCTAAACTTTATGTTGTACTTTTATGTTGTCTGTTTAATTAGTTACGAGCAGTTGTATACCATTTTGGTGATTAGATTTTTGATTTTGTGCCTTTCAATAACTATGCAATTTGCATTACATTTAAACTATTAAATTATTAAAATTTTTTAAATTAAATGTATTATAAATACAATGATTAATTTAAAAAAAAACAAAGTAAAATTTATTCAATTGTAACACTATAAGTCAATTAACATATGAAACAATGAAATAAAAAAAAAAAACAAACAAACAAACGATAATTTACGCTACTTGTTTTTTACATCTGTTTGCTTTTGTCATCATTATATAAGGATTACAATTGCATTTTATATATTTGATTGCTTATGTTTTAATTATTTTCCCTAAAACATGAGGGTCTTTTGTCAACTATCGCCACTGTTAGAAACAAATTATTTCAGTTTTTACACTTTGCAAAATCATTATTAATTAAAGAAATAAAGAAATAAGCAATGGCTGAGCTTTAACAAATATTATGCATAAAGTTATGAAACAAAACATTTTGATTTTATACGCACCAATTTGTCAAATGATCAGATATTGTTTCAAACAAAACAAACAAACAAAAATTATAGTGGATATGTGAGCTTTTAAACATGTCCTCGTCCGAATGTGTTTGAATGATTTTAATATGTGCTTGACAGCCTCTATAGATAAAAGAGTGAAGATGCACTTTATATGACCCAATATTTAGTAGTTTCGTACATTACAACGATTTTAGTTTGTTTCGATAAATTTGTCATCAATACTAATTAGATTGATTGAAAATTATAACAAATTCTGTTCATGTGTTTTTACGTTATTTGCAACGGACTGTGGTAAGGGAGAGAATACCCAAGTATAGTATTCTTTCTGAAAAGGAAATTATTTTAATGAAAATAAGAATTAATTTATATACTTTACATGTTCATCTTTATTCTGTTTCATATCTATTTTTCATGTCGTGCTATTTCATTCATTGTTGTTTAAAATTGAAAGTGTTTGAATTATATTTTGTTTGGTTTGTTATTAAAAGAAAATTAAAAATTTTCTAAGAATTATTGTGATTTCTCTGTTTAAATATAAATTTTTCAATTTTCACTGCTGCTATATTTATGCGACAATTCAGTGTTTTGTATTCTGCTTTTTTTAAAAGAGATTTTCAAAGAATTTGCATAGAATTGTATTTTTCTTGTGAATTATTGTATATTAGATACAAATACAATATACATACATACATACATACATATACATTTGTATTTCTAAACATGTTTATAAGTGTATTCAACTTATTATTCATTTTCAATTCACAACATTTTTTTATAATTACATTTTGATTAATAAAGTTTATAAAAAAAATTTTAAGTGCTTTTTAACTCAATTTTTTATTAACCATGACCTTGAACTATTAAAAATCTTTTTATCTTTGATAAACTATTTTTAATAATTTCGTTATTATGTTAATTGGCAAACAATTTTAATTGAATAAAAATATTTGCTATAGTTCGAATAAAAATAAACAATAGAAATATTTTTGCCTATTGATGTCTTAAAATGTTTTTTTCCTACGCTGACTTATTAAAAGCAACATAGGAAATTTGTTTTTTTGAAATTTTTTATCCAATACGAAATTTGTAGTATGTTGTTTTTTCCATACCCCTCTGTGTAATTTCTGCTTTCGAATAAGTCGACATTAATAAGACATTCATTATTACACGGGGGTCTGAAGTCGCCGTAGAGTCTGTGATGACTTATTAGACGTGAGGCCAGGGCTCAAACCCCAGGTCAGACATCTCAAACAAAATAAAATATGAAAAAATATTTCTTTCGGCGACTTCCTATCAGCAGACTTCCGGCAAAAGCTCTGAGAGTAAAATAAAAAATTGCCATGAAAAGTTTCTCAAAAATTGTCGTTCGGTCCTGCCACTACAGTATAAAACTAACACAAACAACATGAGTGATGGGAGAAACTAGGTCGTAATCCTGACTGAAGGGTTGTAGTGACTATGTGTGTATATATGTATTTATTCGGGGGTCTTCGACTACAAATATAATTAAAAGTAAAACACATTTTTCTTATATATAAAAGGGTCTTATTAAATTATTATACATCGGTTTACAATTTCTGTCCCTGATCTTTTTCAAATATGATATGGTTCCGTTCTGGTAGTGAATTCTAAATAGAAAGATTTTTATTCTTGTTGGACTGAAACGTCGACTTGTGTATTCAGTTGTCTTCAAATGTTTTATAACCGGGTGAGCTGCAATTACAATAGCAGCGACCTCGCTGCCTGTCAGTCTTGACTTTTTTAGAGATTGCTTGACCAGAGCGAGGTGCTGAAATGGAATTAGCAGATTGCAAACAAGCAAATCGTCTCCGTAAATTTTACAATCTTTTTTCGATCGGAAGTTTGTTTAGGCAAATTATTGTGATGGGCAAACTTTAAAAAGTGTGTATAAATATATTTTCAATTTTCTATGTATAGATTGGAAGAAAATTTTTTGTAGAGTAACGGAATCTTTACTGAGATCTTCTCTGATAATTTTGTATTGTATTGTATAATATTGTACAACCAAAAAAAAAAACCTTTTCCGAAATGATAAAATCATTTGGAAATCATTTAATTTTTTTTTCTTTTTTTTTTATAAGCAAGAGAAAGTTACGGAACATGGCCATCAGTTTGGCAATTATTAAAAGTGGGTCTAGGACCCTTCATTTATATCCTTCATAATAATAATGAAATGATTTGTCTGAAGAAAATATATATATCACTCCCTCAATAACTCTTTACCTGATGGATCTTTATAATGTCTTTTATAGATATTGTTTTCATAATACATTTGATTTTTTGATTTCTCATCATCATTAAAATACCTATTTTTATAATTGTTGTGTTTCCTCAGAATATTTTTGATAATTTCGCTGGAAATTTATTTCGAATGGATTCACAATTTGTCTGTGATACGATTTACTCATATGTTTGGTTGTAAGTGATCATTGGTGACAGTAGTGGCCTTTGATTCAAAAACATTTATTTTTTTAAATAAATTTGTATGTGTATTTACGTATGTATATATTTATACGATTCTTGTAAAATCATATAAATTTTAAAAACCACCACAAAACATCAGATATTAAGAAGAAGAATAGCAAAATCCTATTGGCGCCAAAATGTTATAATTTTAAAAGTAAAAGTGTTGATAGAAATACACAAAATATAACAAAAGAATAATGATGTACGGATGTATGTCCACTATAATATTTAAATATGAATTGTTTTAGCGTGAATAATTTATACAGAGTGTGTATCAAAAGTTGTGAAAGTTTATTTTGAATTTAATCGTAATAAGAAGCAACTTTCGAACTTAAATTTTAGAACTCGTACTGAGTTTGACTTGCTCGCTTAGACGTTAAAGCATAAGTTTAAAGAATATATTTATAAGATTTATTTTCACCTACTCTTGCAGCACACTGTATCTGCCCACTTTTCGGTACGATTTCTTTTTCGGTTGTGTTAACTACTGAATGCTTTTGTTACTAATTTATTATAAATTTTTATATATTTCTCTCATATTGTGTAAATTTTTTTGTGTTATCCACACGCAATATTATTAATAAAATTTATGGTTTTTAAGTGAATATAGTAATAATAAGCAATGAAAGACTAACGAAAACCAGACAAGAAAGAAAAAGAAAATACTGTGAGAAATTTTAAATCTTCTGCCACTGGCAAAAGAGTCTACAATTTGTCAGTTGTTCTGATGACATTGTACACTAGTTTTTTTTTTTAAATTTTTTATTTTTATTTATTATTGTGTTGTAAATATTGTTGTTACATTAATAATAATATTATTTTTATTGTATGTATACTTTTTTTATTATCATATGATTAATTTAGGTAGCAGATAAAATATATACATATGTAGTATTTTGTTGTGTGCATAGAGGAGGAGATATTTTTATGCACCATACATTTTGTGGACCCACATAAGACCCTCAACAAGTTTATAAACCATTAAACATGAAACGTTAGGTCAAAGACTGTTGTCGCTTTAGCAGCCTTAACGACCACAATGACACTAGCATACTATTTCCCCCCATAACTGCCTCTGGACTTTTGGCTAAACTGTAAAACACTAAATTTTCGGGGATTTATTTTGATTGCTTTCTTAAGAATAAACACAAAAAGAATTTTAAGAGTTGATCCAACTTTCAATGCCAAATTTACCATAATTTTTATTTAATTTATACATAATAATGAAACGAAGTATTTGTCGCACTTGAATATGTTGTACTTTTGTAGAATGAGAATTGCGATTAATAGTAGCAATCAAAATCATTTTACGATAATATAAACATTTTTAATTGAAAAGGTTTAAACGAAATATTTCCTTGTTATTTTTTCGTCAAAAATTCTCATTTTACGATATTATACAGTATTGGTAGAAAGTAAAGCACCTACCATTGTATGTATTTATTTATATAATTACATTAATTACTTTTTTTTTTCGTAAAAAGTACATATTTTATAAATTACTAAACAAAATAAAAATAGGTTTATATTTATAAAATAAATACAAATTTAAATCTGTAAAATCTTCTATACAGTTTGTAGATAATCGGACTTTTATTTACATATATATTATGGTATGTATTATGGATGGTATTAAACTATCTTTTCCTGTGGTATACCTTTTCATTCTTGTTCTTATTCTTGCGAAGCCGGTCTTAACAGTGATCTGAAGTTGTTACATCTTGACACTTCTGGAACATTCACTTTAAAGACATTTCTTCCTGAACTTATAGCGTGTCTGCATACACAAAACAATCCTTAATGCGCTCAGCATGAAAAAATATCAGATTATAAATCCAATTGAGTCGATATGTCTACCCATGATTGAAACTTTAAGCTTACATACATATACAGTCACACAGATAATTACACGTACCCGCCCTAAAAATCATTTTTTTAAAAAGTAATGAACTTCTAATCTAAAATTTCTTTACATTAGCGTCTGTAACGACACATTTACTTAAATAAAGAAAAAAGATTCCCAAAATCTATGAATTTGTGACTGTAGTTTGCTTAAAACCAATATGGCACCACAGAAAATTATACGTACGACGTATATTTCTAATACAATTTCTCTAAGGGTAGCCCGGTATATAAAATGTATTGTGAATAAAAATCCTAGGACTACAGCCGTAAAAATACGAAATACCTCGGAAAATGATCACAATGTTATTGTGCATTCCGAAACAGTTCAAAGTGTTTTGAGAAAGAATGGTTTCCGCAGCCGAGTGCCGAGAATCAGTTGACTTGTCCATATATTAGCATTTTTAAAATAATGATTTTTAGGGGAATACGTATAATTATCTGTGTGACTGTATATAATTGGTCATTACAACTCTTTAGTCAGGATTACGACCTAGTTTAAAGTCGACTCCGACCGACAGATTTTTGAGAAACTTTTCATGACAATTTTTTTACTCCCAAAGTTTTTATCAGAAATCTGCAGAGAGGAAGTCGCCGAAGAAATATTTTGTCATATTCCGTTCAGTTGGTGATGCTGGTGCATTTATTTTATTTAAATTTATTTATTTATTGTTAAATTTAATGCTTCACAAGAGTGACAACACAGTTTTTTTTAACAAAAAATATATATTAAAAAATGTGTCTAAGGAGAATGCTTTAATTTTGGCCAACACTGTATGTATGTGCATTATATATCGTTTATCCGGAAGTTCTCACTATCAGTTATTTTAATTAAGGAATAAAAATGTGTTAAAACTTTTAAATGATATTTTAAGTATGGAAATAATTTAGCAAAGAAAGAATAGTTCTATTCTAGTTCTAATGTAATATGGAGCAAAGAAGAACCGTGTCATGGTCTAGAAAAATATAACTGTTATTAATAGAAAGAGACACTGTAACCCGCAAATTTAACTTAATAAATATTTTATAAATATTTTGAGTTCTCACGGACTCGAATTGTTTGAAAATACTGCAAAATTTTACCGATCTTCTTAGAAAATGCAACACTGGTTGGAATAAAAGATAATCTTATCGAGATTGTCGACAATTTTACGTATCTTGTTCTATAATAAGCAAGAATGTAACCCTAGCATAACATGACCCGGAACCGGGTAAAGACCTGGGCGAAGAGTTCGTTGACGTTGTATTTTTTAAGTATATTAAATTTAATTTCTGCATGAAATTTTAACTAAAAAAGAAAAAGAAACATTTATATTAATAATGTTTTATTACTTCCTTTGGTTGGCATAAATTTTGTCTACCTTTTGAAATCACATGCCAAGGCAGAAGTATAAATTCCCGGATTAAAAATAATTAAATATTGTTTGTTTTCATTTAATATTTTAATAAACTTCTACAGAAAATAGTTAAACACCTGTTTAAGTTTACGATTTCTTTTTAAATACTTCGTTTAATGTGTTGAGAAATTTTTTTGGTCATAATTCTTGCAATGTTTCTTTCATTTCGATGACTGATGGGAGGTGGTGGCTACCGGCCACTCTTTTGATGTTTACAAATATACACAATGGATGACCATAAAACACTTGGAAATTTTTAGTTCCAGTAAAATCATAATAATGTGTTAATTGATGTATCTCATTTGGTAGATATTGTGGTTGCGATTAATTATTAAAAGTTCTCGGAAATAATTGCAATTTTCCTGCTTATTGGCCGTATTTTGTGTAAATATTTAATATTTCTGCCTCAGATGGACGTTTCTCTTTTATGAATGGCAATTGTAATTCAGATTCATTTTTTTGTTCTATAATTTTTTTTTTTCATCAAAGTTTTTGTATAACTTATTGAAAACAATTGTTTAATTTTATTATTTTGATCTACTTTTGCAGTATATTGGGTCCGCCAGCTTTAAAACAATCAGCAGCTATGAAAGACGGCCTCACACATAATGCTCGTCCAATTTATAATTATTCCATGCGTGGTGTGGTTACGTGTTTTACGGGAATACGCAAAAAAGATGAATTGGTGGGTATTTCTCCTTTAAACAGTACAATAATTTAAAAATTATTATTTTTTTTCTTCTTTGTAGACAAAGTTAGTAAATTTAATACATTCTATGGGTGGCTGTATACGTAAAGATATGAATTCCAAAATAACCCATTTAATAAGTACTCACAGTGGTGGTGATAAGTATCGGTAAGATCTTTTAACCTAAACTGTATATACTTGATATTTTTTTCTTCTATTAAACTCTTTGTATTCTCCTCTTTAAGTTATGCGAAAACATTTCGCCTGACGGTTGTCAGACCAGGCTGGGTATATGCTGCTTGGGAGCGTAAGGAGGAACCAGATTTTAAGGCCACCACAGAAGAGTTTTCAAAAGATCATCGTCTAAGAGCATTCGAAGGACAGAAAATATGCTTTTTTGGCTTTCCAGTCGATGAACATGAACATATGATTGATGTACTGAAAAGTAATGGTGGTGTAGCAGCCGAATTAGATGATCCGGAATGTTCTCATGTGGTAAGTTTTTAAAATAAAATGTTTTCATTTACAAATTTGTTGAAGTTATTCTCTTTTGCACAACTAATTGCGATTAATACAAGTAATTTGTGTTTATTTCTTAATATTTGTAAATGTTTTTTGTTTTTCTTATTAAAGATATTAAAACACTTTTAAATTTACAGGTCATGCCTAATACGGGTGGTTACTTTTCAGAAACTCTATCAAATACTACTACTACTAACAATAATAGTTCTAAAACTCTTTCCCTTACTAATAAAACTCCTCCTAAAATGAATAATAACCCCTTAAACGATAACGACACTGGAATGGAAGTTGATGAAGAAGATAAGGCAACAAATATGGTATCAGAAACTGAAAATAATGATTTTAACGATAACGAAGAGAATGTAAACAAAGAAGATGAAGATGATGATGATGATAGTGAAGATCACTTTGATGAAAGACTTGTAGTTGACTATGAGGATGACCTGGAGCAGGTAGTTAATGATGAAGACGCTTTAGTGAATGAGTTGATTTTACCCTATAGCGATGAGGTGATCAGCGTTAATATGTGCTTAAAACCTCAAGATATTAACGGTCATGCTAGTACACCAAAATCTTCTAAACCCTTTACTAAGCAATTACCATACCTTCTAAACAAAGAACCGAAACCGGATGGCAAAGTAATAACAAATGAAATTACTAATGATTTTCAACAAAATTCCAATATTTCGCCTATTTACGGTGGCAATCCCTCGTCGTCAGCTGTAAACCAAGAAAAGCTTTGTAACACAACTTCTGTTAATGTTGACAGTTGTTGCCCATTAGAAATGTATACGACAGATTTAGATAACGAGGCTGAGTTAGACGATGGCCAATCGGAGTTGAAACGTAAACGTGAGAGTTTTGATAGTATCTCTCTAATGTCGGTGGAATCTTTTGTTTTACCTACCAGCACCAAGAAACCAAAACTTTTGAGAACTGGATCTATAACGCGCACTATCAAACGGTCCATGAGTTTTGTGGCTGAACGTACACCCATAGCGAAAATGTTAAGGCCCCGTCGTAGTTCAGTAGCTCTTGATACAGCACCTATTGATGGAAACACCGAAGCTAATAATGTCAATGCCGACGACTCTATCTGCTCTGTAGCTTCGATAGAAACCACGTTTAACGAGTCTATACGAAAACCTGTGAAAGAAAAATTCCGTAGTTTACGAAATCGTATAACGCGCAGTAGTAGCCGTAAAGAGAAATGTGTTTTAAATACTCAACAAAAATCGCCCGAAAAAGATTTACTGGATTGTCCAAATGAGCATGAAGATTTTAAAACTCCCAAAGCTCCAGCCAAATATGGAGGCGGTTATTGTTCTTCCGCACCGCGTCCTGTATCACGATCGTCATCAACCTCTACTTCAACTTCCAAATTGTGTAATAAATCGTTAAATTTTACTACCAATGATATTCCCATTTTTCCTTGCCTATCCTCCTCTGTTATATCCACAAC
Source organism: Sarcophaga rosellei (assembly GCA_930367235.1). Classification (NCBI taxonomy): domain Eukaryota; kingdom Metazoa; phylum Arthropoda; class Insecta; order Diptera; family Sarcophagidae; genus Sarcophaga; species Sarcophaga rosellei. The sequence goes on from OV884020.1 coordinate 96,297,283, forward strand.
TTGCTCCACAAATCTTGCGAAAGATAACCAACAAAATGTTTTTGATGTTGCTTGTTTTAATACTGCCACTAAATCTATTACTGTTACTAACTCAGACGCAACCCCCTCAAGTAACCAATCAATTCAAACCACAAATCATCATCAATCAGTTGTCAATCATAATATGCTTAATGTGGTAAAAATTTGTCCAGAAGGCAATAATTATAATCAAAATGCAACAGGTGCCGGTGTCAATAATGGTCATAAACAAACGGTACTAGAAATTAATTTTCTGTATATTTTTGTGATCTTTTTAAATTAAAAAGAATATAAAAAGAAGAAAAAAAAATATATTCAACAAAATTCAGAAAACATTTAAACAAAAGCAAACAGAATTGTTTGCATTATTTTTAATGCATTCGAACCAAAATGAGTTCATCAGTGAAATTCAAACAATTTTTTATGTTGATTATAAAACAACAATTAAACAATTATTGTTTTTAGTAAAATTTGTGTTATTTGAAATTTGCAGTGCATTTTTAACATTTTCAATATTTTCACCATTTTAAACAGAAAATTGAGTTTCGTTTACATATTTCATCATATACGAATATATTATATAGACAATGGTTACTTCTGCAGATATAAACAAACAAATTTCAAATTGCTTTATTAAATTACTTTACAGAAATTCTAAGATTTTAGCCTCATTTCGGAATTTATAATTTTTTAATTTTGTCCTTAACCTTTTCTTACATAAATATTGGCTTCAATAGTGAATTGGGTTTTTTGTAAATGTATTCTTAAAATAAAATTTCTGGAAAACAACACAACAGCACAATAAATTATTTTAATTCGTTCTATTAATTTTATATTTGTATTGATAAATAAACAAATTCAGTTTAAACTATAAATTGAAGATGTTTGTTACTTCTAATGGCTTTTATAATAACTTCTTTAATAATCTATTATTATTAATCTAAAAATTAACTCATTTATTTCTATTTTAAAGTGTAAAAAAGAATTTCAAATGTTAAAAATGCCTCGCAAATTACAATTTGCGTTTTTATGTTTTCATCTCAGACACTGTTATTAATTGTTTTATTATTTAATTAAAAAAATAAAGACTCATTTGCATTTATTTTAAAAAATAATAGTAAAATTAAACAAAACTATATGTTTTCTTGATTTTGTTGTTGCTTTTTATATAATTTTAATTATTATTTTTTGTTTAAAATTGTTTCTATATTCAAATGTTTTTTTATGTAAAACGAGAAATTGTTTAATTTTACTCATTTTATAGCTGAATTTGTCTATATCGAGAAGAGCTTGTATAATTTAATGTGCTGTTGAATTAATTCTTCGAATCGATATTGTTAAAAGAATAAAGTAAAGTAGGCTTTGTAATATTTTTATAGTATTTTTAGAATTACGAAGTACAATGGGTCAATTCGACCTCCGGGTACTGCACTTGTCACAGTTGACAAGTACACGTCCTCTAACCTAGAATTACGAAAGTTAAAGGTAGGCCGTACAATCAAATTTACTTAAATATCTTGTTCGCGAAAAATAATATCAATTTAAAAATCGTGTCTTACTGTTGCGTAAACGACAAAGACCAAATTTTTAAAGCTTTGAGACAAGCATGTTACTGATTTTCATTCATTGTTGTTTTCAAATGAATCATATCAGTAATCCTCCGTTATCGTGTCATATGGTTACATTAGTCCATAATGTCCTCATCACATCGAAAACAGAGTCTAACTGCAGTGTTTCATAATAAATATTTGAGAAGTCAGCTACATACACCATGAGTCGGAAGTCTTTATTAATGAGAGTAGGATGTAAAAATGTATTTTTTCATTAGATTTCTGTCACGACGTGAATATAGCGGAATGCACCCTAAAGTGGTTATTTTCGAAGATATTTTTCGTAAGCATATACATACGTTTGTCAAAGATTAATCCGTATTTCATAAGATTCGCTTTATTATGTGAAAACTCTACCTAAATAATTAGTTAAACGTACCAATTAATTAAAGGTAAAAGGTAAAAATTTATTAATGTTTTATTTTCAAGTCCATGCCCAAACAAATTTTATATCTTCGTTTTGTCTTTTCGATGTTCGTCTTTAATTTGTTTTCTCTACATATAAATAGTTCATTACGGGTGATCTTTTTCTTGCATTCCTAAGTGAAACAATAATGAAAGCAAATTGCTTTAGTACTCTCGCGTTTACATAAAAAAGATTTAAGAAAATTTAAACAATTTTATTTTTATGATAAACAATTACAAACACACACCCAAACTTATACAATGCTAATAAAAGTTAATGTTTTCGAAAGCAAAGAATATTTATGAATGAATAGACTTGCAAAAAACATTTGAAAGAAAAGAAAGCAAAAAATAAAGGCAAGGTCAGCTAAATGGTTTTTTAATTTTTTCAAATAAAAATACAATAAGTAACAAAGTTTTGATGAACTTTGTTTTAAATATTTTGTATTCTATTATAAATCGAATTTAACGGTCTCATAAAAAATATGTGAACCAATAAACAATTTATTTTTATGAATAAGGCAGAAAATATTCAATCATTTTGTAATTACAATAAAGTGCCTGCAGAATTGATTTTTATATACTTTTTATACTATTTATAACATAACATTCTATTTAAAATGAAATTTTTCTCCGCTATTGAAGATATTTCAAAATAGTTGTAAAATAGAAAGAGTGCTTCAAGTATAGTGGAATTGCTAACACAAAATGTCATCTCGAACATAATTTGAATAAAAAGTGACTGGTCACTTGATTGTTTAATTTTGATTTTTTTTCATTTCTTTTTGCTATAAAAGCTTAAACTTGTCTTTAAGAAGTTATATGTATATTTAAAATCGTTCACAAACTTTTCTTTAAAATTTAAACAGTCATTTTAATCATTTAACTCGTTTTTGTATTATTTTTTTGAGATTTACAATGCTTTAGATGCTCTTATATTCCAATTATGACTGATAAATAAAACATCCCCTCCTCTTTCAAAAGGATAATCGTATGTTAAACGATTAAAACTTTGTTAAACTTTTGACAGTCTTGTTTATATCAAATTTTAAAAATGTAGTTAAGCACCATACTCCCAATTTTGATTGCACTCATTTCCCATCAAACTGTAATTATGTCATTCATTACAATTAACAATCACAAAGTTTAGTCTGCGTGTTAATATCTACTAGATCAGCTTCTTACTACACTAGCATAAATTTGAGTGTGTTTGTTTTTGTGCTATAAATTTTTGTTTTTCTTATGAAATAATTCTTTAGAATTAAAAATTTATAATATTTGTGTACATATTATGTCGTTGCTACAGGTGGTCGACGAACATGCCACACAAGCTAAACCAGAGCCCAAAAATCATCGTACCCATATATTGAAATCTGATTGGTTTTGGTATACAATACAAAATGGTTATGCCGACGAAATGGATTATTTATTCGGAGATGTAAGTATAAACATGTCAACAATGCAGCATTATAATATAGTATATGTTTTGTTTATTTTTGTATGTTTATAGTACCTTGACAGTATAGCTAATACGCCAAATTGTGATCGTCGTGATTCATTGCCCATTAGTTTTAATAAACGTAAACGTAAGCGTTTCTCGCAACGCTTACAGCTGGAGGGTACTCCGTTGGGCTCTGGAAAACGTCGTTCATCGGTATCAGATGCTGGATTACTCTCGGTTTCGGGTAGTTTCTTTGACTGTACCACTAGTCCGGATAAATTGGAGAGTGGCAAATTGCTAGCTGAACCAGAAACATCAACATGTGAACAGACGCCTTCCAAAAAGACTTCAATGCGTTTCAATCATTTTATGGATTTCTATAGTACAGAATCAAATTATGTTGGCATATTGGATACTATAGTAAATGTAAGTAAGAATTTGTATAACAAATTCCCTATAGAATTTAATGTCTAACGTTTCTTGTTTTCTATTACTTTAGCTATTTAAGAATCCCTTAGAGGAAATAGCAGAAACAAATGAAGCCTTGCTAAATAAGTCTGAAATAAGGGCTATATTCGGTAATTTTATACCCATACACGAGGTGCATCAAAGTATGCTGGAACGTTTACGTAGCATACACAGCAAATGGTCAGAAGACTGCTTGATAGGTGATATAATATTGCAACATCGTGATGATTTAATAAAAGCCTACCCACCCTACGTGAATTTCTTTGAACAAATGAAAGAAACCTTAATACACTGTGATACACAAAATCCACGGTTTCATGCGTTTCTTAAAATAAATCAAACAAAGCCAGAATGTGGAAGACAAAGTCTACAAGATTTAATGATACGACCAGTACAGCGATTGCCTAGTATCAGTTTATTATTGAACGATATTTTAAAGAACACAAATAAGAATAATCCCGATTATGTGAGATTGGAAGAGGCTCTTAAGGCCATTAAAGAAGTGATGATGCACATAAATGAGGACAAAAGAAAAACTGAATCACGTATGGCCATTTTCGATATATTTAATGACATTGAGGGCTGTCCGGTAAGTTTTTTTTTGTTAATTGAAAGGAACAATTTGTTTTATATTTAATTTAATATTATTATTATGTACTTTTTTGTGTAATTCAGCCCCATTTAGTGTCTTCGAATCGAAGCTTTATATCCCGTTGTGAAGTCACTGAACTTTCTGACAATCTTAGCGGCCGTGGTGATAATTTATTGTTGTACTTATTCTCCGATACCATAGAAGTGTGCAAAAAACGTTCGAGAGGTTTCAATTCAGCCAAATCGCCCGGCACGAACAAATCACTTAAGCATATAAAATTAATATCCTTAAATGCCATTCGATTTATTATTGACATTACCGACAGCCCTCGTGCTTTCGCTGTACTTTGTCGGCAGGATAAAGATAAATTACATTCATTTACCATAAGTGATGAGGAGATTGATAAAGTGGTCTATTTAAAAACGTTGTGCAAACAAATGGCTGAAAATGCTTGTCGTACTGATACAGTGAGTGTTTGTTTTTACATAATATTTCATTTTTTATCTTTTATATTTCATTGTTTTTATTTCTTTCTGTTTATTTATACCCTTTTGTGGTAATAAAGGATAAAGCCTTGCTATGTCGCACTTCTCAGGAATTGGAAGTGGATATTAGTGATGTTAATTTAAGTACGTTATCGAAAGCCTTCAAATTAGCAGCACGTACACGTTTAAAGGTAATTACATTTTAAATTGATTTTTATTGCCTTTTATGTGCATCATGACGTTTGTATTTTTATTTGAATTTTTTGTGTTCATAACCCCTTTAATTAATGAAATTAAATATTTATTTTACCTAGGTCGGGCGAGCATTTTCATTCAACAAAACGCCTTCTAAATTGAAACGTGCCGTTTCTACAATGATGACCTCTCCATTTGGTAGTACCAACTCATTAACACCTGCCTCCCAGTTAGCCCAAATGCGTTTGGCTAGTTGCACCAATATACATGTAAGTATTATTACAATGTAATTTGAATCAATGTATGTACTTCACACGCATTTTTCAATTTGTGCTTCTTGTTAAATGGAGATAAATATGACAACATAAACCGAAATCTATTGAAATTGAAATGAAGTAACGTTCAAACAATTTTAATGCTAGATGAAACAAACTTAGACTTTATAATGGAACCAAAGAGTCTACAATTTGTAAATCATAATTTAACAATCTAAAGCGTATGATGTCACGAATGTGACTGCTCAAGAGAGAGTTTTATAATAGATGACACTTTTTTTTATTTTAGCGTCACTGTTTTGTATTGTAAACAAATATTTCTTGAGTTTAAATTGTATTTTTTACGGTGATGAATAGATTACGAATAGATCTTTTAAGTAAAAATGAAAAGATATTTATATGTTCAGTGTTCCATTGTTTCATTTTTGTTTTCTATATTAGATTTAACATTGATTTATATGCTTATTTACTACATGAGTTTTTCATTGAATATGTTTCAATGTATTTTAATTAATTTATTTGTTTTATTTTTTGCTTTTATAGGAAGTTGTTGATGAAGAAAGTTCTGGCATACGCAGTTGTTCACCTTCAGCTCAATCAGAAGTTCTAGCCCCGCTTTCGGTACAGCCAACACGTAAAATGAAATCATGTACCTTGAATAACGTAGGACGTATTTAACGCCGTTACGCTGAAAACAACAATACATACTAATTTTAATACTTCACCAAGAGTAGTCAACAATCAGTCTGAAATTGTCTGAAAATATAAATACTCTCTCTATTATTTTTAATTATATGAAAATAATGTTTATTTTAAGGCTTTTATTATAGTAATTTTAATCATTTTTCTTAACAACATCATTATTATCATTGGCGTCCGAGTGTTTTTACTAAAAGACACTTTAAACTTTAACATTATTATGACACTAAACAAACAACAAACAAGAAACATTTCTGTTTGTACTTTGCATGTGTAAGACTATACAAGACTATGACATTAATCGTAGTTTTTTTTTATTTGATGTACTTTTTTAATTCCTTTTTTTTTTTTTTTTTTGGTTAAAGTTAAGTATTTAAATAAGAATTTTGCTGAAGTATTTTAAATACTTTTCTTAACATTCATCGTAAGGTATATTCGTTTACATGGCATACCTTAAGGAAATAATGCAAGAAAAGGGTTTCATTTAATAAATAGGTCTTTAATTATTGAGCTATAAATTAATTTATTTCCCGTAATACGGTGTCATTTTGAATGTATGTTTTAAGGATTTTAAATTTTGTCGTATTCTTTATATAGTATATATAAATATTTTATATCCTTTATCATTAAGTAATTCATTTAATTTTGTATAATTCACATATTGATTGTTGTCACAACATGTGTTTGTGTTCCAATTTAATACTATTCTTTGGAAACAAAAACAATACAAACTGATTTTACACTCCATGTCGTTTTATATAGTTTAGAGAGTATTCTTAAGTTTGAGTAAATGTCATTGCATCAAATATCAACTTGTTTTAGACTTTCCTTACACGAAAATGTAAAAAAAAAAGAAAATATATGAATATAAATATAAATATTAATACAATACTATTTAGATAAGCGATTAAATTCAATACGATTGTGTTAATTTTTGTTTAAGCATCTAGTTTTTGTGTTTAGTATTTATTTACTTCATATATGTGTATAGTATTTGTACATATTGTCTAAATTTTTAATTTTAAATATCTACATCAGTTGCATATGGAAAGAACTGTTAACAACAATATTATTTCCCCGTAATTATGACTGATTGTTTGTGCAGAATTTCGTTATATATAGAAGTAAAAAAAATTGAAAGAAAAGTAACTTAAATTATAAAATATAAATATACATACATACATAATTATTTTGATACAAATATAAATAATTTAATACAATAATTTACTAAATTTGAAAATATAAAATGTATATGATAACTATTTTACAATCACCTTTAATCTAATTGGCGTCGTCAATGCAAGACAACATCACGTTTCGTGCTTTGTTGCAAATTGGTATTCTATCGATTGCTTAGAAATGGCTGTCAGCATATGTTTGGTATGCTGTAAGAAAAATTGGCGTTGATTTTGACGTCGGTATTTTTTTGTCAGTGGTGTGTCGTACTATACTTACAAACATGAATAATATATATATATATACAAAGTATATATCTATAAAAAATATGTATACATATGTATAAAATAAATAAAACAATAAAAAGAATTTTAAGTTTAATTTTCATAGGTTCTACAGCGAGAACGGTGAGTATACTCTTCTCTATCTTCAAATAAGTCACCTGAATTAAAAATTAGAGCTGTGTACAGCAAAAAACTGTTACAGAATATCATTTTGGCATTTACGTTGTGTTAAATTAATGATGTCTTAAAACTAACGTTGAATCACGGTCCAAAGCTTAATTTCATGGGCATAGTTTAAATGTGACCATTATCTGTTCAATAAAAGATGGTTGGGTACCGGGAAATAATGGTATAATTGAGAACGAGATAGGCATAGCGTGATAGCTCTAGTCTGCAACTTCCATTATCGAGAGATGGATTAAAGAGCGAGCACAGAGGCTCCAGGAAAATATATCAGATTGTTGCCTTTGGTAGCCTATCGGTGATGGTAGAACCGGCTTGATGGGGCTTGATAACACCACCGCGAGAATGGTGACAGGTTCCCCAGGAGGCATAGTGTTGCTAGATCACTGAAGTAGATTTGGGATTAGTCTATTGTAGGTTATGTATAGAGGAGAGAAGGTTGAATACTCTAGGTAGGGAGTTCTTCCATTGTTTAAACCCTCTGTTGCGAACCCAGCATGCTCATCCGATGTTTATAATGGGGTTGAATTAGGCGGGAGTTATACGTTCGTTCTTGCGCTGTTAACTAATTTGTTGTCTGTTTCATTGTACTTATTCCCTCCCTCCTTCTCTATCTCTAAAGTAGCACGGAAGTCATCAATTATCTTTTCGATTAAATGCAAAAAGGTGACGAATGAAAAACAAATGCTCTGCCTCTAAATATTAAAATTTGTTTTGATTTTAAATACGACAAAGTCGGATGTGGAATCTTTTCGCAACAGTTGAGTCTTGTACTCAATTACTGTGCTATACGCGCTAAAATAATGAAACCTAACCTAATACAAAGCATAATAATTAGCGGTTCAAAAAGAAGAACAATTTGAGGAACAAAAAGGGGAACTTATACTCTAATAAGTTATGGCAATTGTTTGCCTTATACTCTTTGCTATTTTTAGGTGTACGAATTCAAAAAATGTCGACGTCTATTGCAATCGTGAGTTTCAAGCGATTCAGAATCTTGCTTTGAGGTAAGTAAAAATTGAAGTTGACAGAACCATGTAAAACTATACATTGCACATACATACTTCAATATTTTTGTAACATCTGTAAAACGCGAAATGAAGCTGACCCATTGATTAATTTTTAAAATATTACATACATTTAAAAGTATATTTCATTTCTTTGTTTATTACAACGATATTTTGAAAAATACGTATAAAAATTAAAAATAATAAGAATCTTATAACTACGATATGACAAAACAAAAAATAAAAATAAAAAAATCAAATAAATGCTTGATATACATACATAAATGTTTATATTTTCTTTATTTTACACTAAATTAATAAGTAAACTTTCGAATTACGAAGTTTAAATAATTCATTGAACATAAAAAGGCACAAAACTAATCATTAATTGGAGCATTATTATTAACGATGGAAAGAGAAACGATTTTAATATTCAACCATTAATACGAGATTTAATGTAAATATTAAAATAACAGTTACTATTGAGTATAAACGTTTTAAAGGTAAAGGTAAAGAATAACACTTAACGGTACATTTGGAAAATAGAAATATTTTACAAAAAAAAAATTCAATTCATTGAATTTCTTAAAAAATAATCTTTCGAATTTTGTTAAACTTAAACCCATAAAACTGTATTGGAATCTTCTTTCGTTAGTGCTGAAAATCGTTGAAATTTAGAGCTGGCATTGTGATATGTCTTCGAAGGCGGATCCCAACGATGTGACATATCTTGTGAAGCGGTTAAAGGTAAACCAACAACATTGGCTTTTAGGGTCGAATTACAACTGTCGTCTGTTTCATAATTTATTTCCTTATCCGGAATGCGGTCCTCCTTAGTGCTGCTGACAGTACTTGAGAGCATAGTAGAGTTCAAAGGCACTCCAATGTCAGGAAATGAATTAATAGAACTGAAACCACTTTCATCTTCGGTACTGGACCCTGTTAAATGATGTTGCTGTTTCTGGGCCAGTATGTTGGGCGGAGAACGAAATAGCGTTGAGGGTTCATCATCGGTTTCCACTTTCGATGAGGCCAACGAAGCGGCCGATGAGGTGGAATGAACTGAACAATCGGTTGAGCTGCGCAATGAAAGTCGAGAATCACGCGTGTTGGCAGAACGCAAGAAAAGCATCTCGGGGGCAAGATTATTGGAGGCAGTATTGTGAGCAATTGCAGTAGTGGAAGGCGATGCTGCCGCTGAGCCGGGTGTGCAGGAGCCAGTACTGTTTGAGCCTATGGTAAGGCTTGTCGAATTAAGCAATGGAGCTCCCGGCAATGTTAGAACTGATGTTGTTGACATGGTTTTTGTTAAGCGGCCCATATTCACGACCGTGCTAGGTGCTAAGGAATGACGGTGTTGTCCCAGGTCTGGTTGATGATGGGATGTATTTAATAAATTTTGTATGGTACGCAGAAGACGGAAGGCTTCCTGATTTAACTTTTCTTCCAAATCTTCTTCGGTATTCAAACGCAAGTCAGTCTTCTTCGGAGAACGGCGCCTATAATACAAAAACACAATTATTTTAATATTTATTAAACAGTTTTAAGCAAAAGCTTTAACTTACCAAGTTAAATCTTTTAAGGCACTATATGACTGAGATGGTTTCAGACCAGTCTCATAATTATGATCATCTTTGCTATGGCCTATCAATTTTTTCTTGTTGCTGCTGGTATCGTCGACATTTTGCTGATGCTTTAAATCTATTAGATTCGTGCTACTTCGTGCGCGCAAATGTGACAACGATGAGGATGACGCTGTAGGCAAATATGATGATGTCGTTTCATCTAAAGCACTATTGCTACCACCGCCACAACCGCCACCATCACTTGTGGATTTGTCATGACCTCCGGCTATGTAAACTTGAAACAAACTTTTTGAGCGTGGAATTTGTTCCAATTTCTTATTGTTACTCTTTTGTTTATGTACAGCTACTGTTTGTTGCAGTTGATACTCCTGATGTTTTTGTTGTTGTTGCTGCTGTTGTTGTTGTTGTAATTGCTTTTGACTTTGATAGCGTTCAAGAAATCTTGCCACTTCCTCCATAACAGCACGATACATGTCACAACTGGTTTCCACCTATAAATGTATAATCAAATACAACAACAAATAAATATGAATAAAAATAAAAAAATTTATATGTGTACTCGTATTAGCATCGTTATTTGTCAATATAAATCAGTAGGAGATTTGAGATAAATCTTATTAAAATATAAAGAAAAACATGAAAGAAAACTACTAACAAGACTTTCGTGTACAATAATAGGCCGATGTGATTAAATAAAATAAAAACAACAAAACACAACACAACACCGACAATAAAGAGGGAAATAGTTTTTTGGTTGAAAATATATTTCTCATGACATTAGCTGAATAAAAAGTATGTCTGTCTGTGAATGAATGAAGTCTATTAAAACTATTCAGATACCTTCAAAAGGATCGTATTCAGTAATTTAACAATTTATGCCTAAAACTTCACCTCTATTTATTCTGTACTCTAGTGATCAACCATATACAGTTCAGTCCTTAACAACTTGCTACTTCCGACAATCGTAAATCCAATCTGAGTTTAAATCACCTGCTGAAAAATGTTTCTTTCTGTACTTTTTGACAAAACGATGATGCTTAAATATTTCTTGTTAAACTTTTGACGCCTATTCCTATAGGCGTGAGGTTCTATTCAATTCAATTATTATTATTATTTTTTGGTTAGGGCCAGGCCCTTTCAATACGACGAATGCAGGAGTATCTACCAACTGAACTCTTGGAGCTTGTTTGCATCCTAATTTTGAAAGTAGTTGGCTGAGTAGTTTTAGATTGTCTTTCTTTTCTCACCAGCCACCAATTGCTTCAGGAATGGGTGGAATTTGGGAGTGATATTTTTTTGTGTTATCTCGTGTAAGAGTCATCAATCGATATTTTGGCAAGTGTTTAAAAAGCTTCGTCGCCGTAGTCTAGTAGGTAGTGTGTAGTAGTTTATTAGACGTAAAGCCCAGGTTCGAGCCCCAGGCCAGACATCAAAACGAAATATGAAAAAAAAATATTTCTTCGGTGACTTCCTCTCAGCAGATTTCTGGCAAGAACTCTGAGAGTAAAATAAAAAATTGCCATGAAAAGTTTCTAAAAATATCTGTCGTTCAGAGTCGACTTTATACTGTAGGACCCGCCACTCATGTATGAAATTAACACATACAACATAATTCTGAATGACCGAATGTTGTAATGACCGATTATGTATGTATGTATTAAAAGCGTCTATTGTCATAGTGAAGAGTATACATTTTACAAACATTAGCAATTTGGAGGGTATTGTCTGTATTAACTTACTACTACTATGTGCACACACATGTACTACATATGTACGTACATTTGTACATTTTCCATTTAATAACAGTTTGGCTTGCGAAAAACTAATCTCTTAGAGAAAATCTTTGTAAGAAAGCGTTTCTCTCCGTCCAATCATACGTAAATAAGAGTAAAACATAGAAAGAAAATAAGAAAAAACAATACAACGGTTTAATTACGCGGAGTATGAAAATCTATTTATCACACTTTCACTTTTTCCCTGTGCATTTACTTGATGTTATAGTATAATCAGATATTAAGTGTTTTCATTATATTGTTAACGCATTAGATAATTTAGACTCGTGTCAGCTGAGAAAATATTTTATCTTAGACAGCGCCACCTTTAAGATTTAACAAACTCGATAATATAATTAAGGAGGGAGGAATGTTTTTAAAAAATATTTCATATGACTGACAGTTTTACGTTTTGAAAATGCAAATGAAGCCAAGCTGCACATTTTTATTTAAATAACAATGAATAACTGATACTTAAGACCTTTTAAGTGCTCGTGTGAAACCAAAATGAAAGTAATTTCGATTCATTCAAATGATGTTTTAATCTTGAGCACATAATACATACATTCATACTTAACTGTTCATTACAACCCTTCAGTCAGGATTACGACCTAGCTTCTCACACCACTTATGTTGTGTGCGTTAATTTCAAACATGAGTGGCGGGACCTACAGTTTAAAGTCGATGTTTGAGAAACTTTTCATGGCAATCTGCTGAGAGGAAGTCGCCGAAGAAATATTTTTTCAAATTTCGTTTTGATGTCTGACTTGAAGTGATCTAGAATGGATTTGCAAATCTATAGTAGAATACTCCTACGCCGGTATTACTGTAGAGCAGATTATTACAATGATAAAATGGATCTGCACAACTTTAAAATTGTTCTTAAACTGCTTATGCCCAGATGCGGTTGTTTACTGTAAAGTTAGATTCGCTCATGGTACGAGAATTGAATTGATATTTCCAGTATTTTGTATTTGTACTCCACGAGGAGCCCTCCCGCCAAGCTGAAGCAATATTGTAGACATTAATTGTATAAGACCGATGGGCTTATGTGAAGTATTAAATTAAATTTTGATTTCTTAACACAGTACTTCTATGAACGCATTTAAAAAATATGCCATCAAAGTGAAATTATCCAATATTTCACATTTTTCTTCGGAAAAATGGCATAGGCGCCAAAGATACTATATTTTCTATAGTTAAAGGCTTGAACTGAAATTAGTTACGTTTTCAGCTAAGAAATGCGGAACAAACGTTTTTATGGAATACATACAACACTTTCTTAGGTTTAATATCACAAAATATTAAATAATTGATAACAAATAAGCCATTAATAAATAATAATAGAAATTAAAAAAAATAAATAAATAAAAACAAATAAAAATACAGAAACAAATTTGCCATAGCAACTGCATGCAACTATCACTATCTTCTATGATAGTTAAATTTTATATTCAACATAAATTTAAATAAATAAAAGACAAAAAACAACAACAGCAACAACAAAAACTAAGAAAATTTATTACCAAATATTTATTACATAATCTGAAGAAGAAAAAAACTCTCAGCTCGTGTAAGTAACACACAATTTATGAACCGCCAACAAATGGCAGATGGTGAGATGGTCCTCTGGGTAACTGAAGAGACTTGCTGGCTGTTTAAGCATAACACAAATGCTGATGGTGGTTACTACATACGTATTACAATAGTATTGTTCGTTAGCCAATAATACGTAATACAATAGCAACAAAAGCAATAACAACTACGACAAGTGCTCACAATTGTTTGCAACTGCTTAACGCCACCCAAAAATCTAAATTGAAGAAACAACGTACTTTGTAATGATTCAAGTCGACCAGAGAACATTACGTTTTTACGATTGAAAGTGACATACATTAGGCAAATCAAAAAGGAATTCGAGAGGCCATTTTAATTTCGGCCGCATTAGTTCGAAAAAGCAACAGCAATATGTGGCTGTTTTGGTTAGAACAATAATTAGGTTTTTAATTAGGCCATTTGCCCTATCAACGGTTGGTGAGAAAATGTCATACGGCCAATATAGAATTTAATATATTTTGTGCTGTGCCTTGAAGTCTATTTTGGCGTTTCTAGACCGCGGACAGAATAGTGTGAAAGTACTCATCAGGGTCATTAGAGTATTCAACGTCATCTTATGGCCTGTTTTTCATTGTTTCATTGATAATACAATGGAATGTGCTTTAGTCCAATATCGGTCAATATTGACCAACTATCGCACATTTTTAGTAGCACACGCCTTTCTTCTTTAGCTTCCATATTAACCGTTGATAGAAATAACAGTGTTATAAAATTTTATATCTTGTGAGATATTTAGGAAAAGCTTTTTAAATGTTTTCAGAACTAATTAAACCAATCTTCTTAAATTTGATCCAAAAAGTCCTTAAAACCTTCACTGAAAGTAAGATGGTTTCTAGAAAAGGCAAAAGCCACTGCTGTGTCCAATACATATTGTAAAAAAAGTAGATTACATTTCATTATTTATCTTTGGCATGAATAGCACCGCCGTGGTCTAGTAGGTAGTGTGTTGGCTTATTAGACGAAAGGCCCAAGTTCAAATCCCAGGTCAGACATCAAAATGAAATGTGAAAAAATATTTCTTCGGCGACTTCCTCTCAGCAGATTTCTGGCAAAAACTCTGAGAGTAAAAATTGCCATGAAAAGCTTCTCAAAAAATCTGTCGTTCGGAGTCGACTTTAAACTGTAGGTCCCGCCACTCATGTATAAAATTAACGCACACAACATGAGTGGTGTTGAGAAGCTAGGCCGTAATCCTGACTGAAGGGTTGTAATGGCCAATTATGTATGTTATGTATGAATAGCACAAAAGCCCAGGATTTGTTTTTATGCAAGTACTCGTATGAAGTGATTGTAAACAAATGAATAAGCCAAGCCAAGTGAAGCTAAGCCTCTGGATTGTTTCGAGTTTATTTACTATGTGATCTAAAATATAGGTTCGGCAAACATTACCTACTGTAGGGTACTGCACAATTCCAAAAAGAAAAATATTTTTTGGCAATTGCCAACAACAGTAGTGATAGGAATGATAACATTGACGATGATGATGTTGATGGTGGCAGTTGCTTTTCGAGATAGTGTAGAGTCGCGTATGTTAGTGAAAATAAGTGTGCGTGTGTAAGTGTTTTTGGCCATGCAAAATATGGATTATTTAACAAAAAACACTTTTTAGTTAAGATAGAAATTAGCCGTTGTAGAAAAGATTTTGCAAACGGCACCATTCCATTGTTGCTTAAACTTGTTTCGAGGTTATGGATGATTACAGATTAACAAATAAACAGTTTGTTGGCAATAAAAATGGTCAAAATATTTATACAAAATATGTATTCCTTTGTACATATGTAAACCCATACGACTACAATTATGTACATATATATATGTACGTACGTATGGTATGTGATGGAAAATAATTGCTATTTTCACAATAACTAACACGGTTGAAGCAGCAAAGGAAATGGCAGATATTCAAATAGGAAAGCTAAAACCGACATCCTACAGTATGAAGTACAAATATGTATACTATACTTAGAAATACAATATGTATGTATATAACATAATTACAATTGGGCAATTCACACAACTTTATATCGTGTATGTTGTATTGAATACATTTGTTTGTTTGTGAACGCTCAATGCTGTGCTGTATTGTGTATTTCGTGGCATTCAAACAATTTGATAGCCCGAAACCAACACAACTTTTTAAAAACATATACACATTTTTTTCATTCACACAATTTGATAGCACGAAACCAATACAACTTCCAAAAACATATAAAAAAATGTGTATAAGTGTATCGGATTTTTACATGAAAATTATCAACAACAATCATACACTGTTGTATGTTCTTCCAACAATACAATGAATACAACGATACAACGGCTTGTGTGAATTGACCAAATACTTTTATATGTTTACAGGCGAAATTGGCAATCATTTATAAAGTTTGTTGGTCATTATACCTTAAATTTCCTTTTAAATGGCCATTATCTCTAGCCATATGGTATTAGTAGTTTAACTAATTTCGCAAATAAACAATTGAGAATATTATTATCAGTCAAGTGGTCAAGGTATATAAACTTAGTTATACCATAAATTTACTGGTGACACTTGCATCATTGTTGAGGCTCAGACTTATCGTTTTTGTATTAGAACGAAGCAATTTAAACTTCGGCAGGTGTTAGAGTAAAAAATATAATCTGTTATTGGTAGTCACCAAAATCAAGCCCTCTGTGGAAAAAATGCAGATCCGTTAATCTTCAGCTGAGAGAGAAAACATAATGCTAAGAGCTTCGGAGAAGAACAGATGATCTACTAAATAAGAGAAGCTCAATGAAAAGCTTGAAGTCGCCGTGGTTTAGTAGGTAGTGTGTTGGCTTATTAGACGTGAGACCTCGGTTCAAACCCCAGGTCAGGCATCTCCAACTAAACGAAATTTGACAAAATATTTCTTTGACGACTCTCAGGAGATTTCTGGCAAAAACTCTGAGAGTAAATAAAATTGTCATGAAAAGTTTCTCAAAAATTTGTCATTCGGAGTCGTCTTTAAAATTGTTGGTCCCAAAACTCATATATAACATTAACGCACACAACATATGTAAGTGGTGTAAGAAACGAGGTCGTAAGTCTGACTAAAGGGTTGTAATGACCAATTATGTTATGTATGCAATTAAAACTCTGGTGATGCAAGTAAAACGACAAACTGAAGCCATGGATATACATAGTTTCACGAACAATCTAGAGGTCAAATGTGAACAACGTTTGCAAATCATTGAATTTTATTGTGCGAAATGTGCTTCGTATCGAAAGGTTGTGTTTAGGGAAGAAATTTATTTCTGGGGTAATAAGTACACCAGTAAGCAGAATTAACAATTTTTCTGTTAAGAGCAACTAGATGGATATATAAGCTATCCATACCACCTAATCAATGCGCTGTCTGGTGAGCAATTAATCTTTTCATGTTTTGGACCAGTACGTTAACCATCAGGATCATACGACACGACTCCACTAGTCTATTTTTGTGGTGATACTCATGTACAAATAAAAGTCAGCCAGAATAAACGGCGGATTGGGTAAGAGAATGAATAACATGTTTCATTTACAACAGCGGTGCCCAAAAGTTCCTTATGGAAGTGCAAACACCAATACATTTAAAGAAAAACAAATTTTTATTAAATATTTTTTGTTGTGAAAACTAATACATACAAAGAAAAAAACAAAAACAAAATCTACATTGATGATCGCTGTTGTCAACGTTTTCCAGCAAAGTATTCGAAAGTGTTGTTGCTTTGTATACAACGAAGAAAGACGAAAAAACTAACAAAGCAAAGTTGTTTGTGTATTTTGTATTACTCGTGCTGAGTGTGTCCTATGCGTATATAATGCGTATACACAGCGTACTGCTAAGCGCTTTTACAAAAACAAATGTGCATGAAGTGCATAGGGCTTGGACACTACTGATTTACACGATGTCCCTACACTTATTTTACGGTCAGCAAAGTAAATCAGTCTGTTTGGTTAAACACTTTTAATGTCTGACCACTGTTTACTTCGATTTCAGGAAAACTGTCTTGAAAAAAAAAATAAGAGAATTGTCTCAGTCGTTACAGATTTCGAATTATGAAGCTGTCCAAAAGAATGAAAAAACAATACGAACATCGTTTTTTTGTTTCAAATATAATCTTGTTTGAAATTAATGTATAAAAAGTGTGGCTGACTTTAGCTCACTTAATTAAATAAACTGGTCCTTATTTCAATAAACTGTTAAATACTCGAGTTGGGTTGTGTAATAAATTAGCTATGCGGTGTTAATTAATTCATTTAAAAAGAGTTACTGGTCTAAATATGTAAATTAATTCATTGGTTATGTTGTCGTGATATATCAACATACGAATGGTATGTTTGTTTTAGGTTAGGTTTTCCTATCTGTGCTATACAGTTGGTGCATCCTGTTTTACAAGAGCATCTTATTTTTTTTTTAAATGCATCATGTTCAATCAATTACTACTGCACACAAACAAAATGGGAACATTTTATTATAATTGTTTGTTTTTTTTTTATTCTTCTTGAATTGTATTAATTGAATTTTCATTAAAAGTCTAAGAATGGTGAAAAGTACATTTTTTCATATGCGTTTAGATTTAATAATTTCAATTTATACTGAAACTGGAATCAACACCTATTATGGAAAAAGTTATTTTAATAACGAATGTGCTTTCATGTGAATGATTTTTTAATTTTTTTTTCTAGATTTCCTTAGAAGTACAATCAAGAATGAATTATTCGTGAGAAAAAGTGAAATAAAAAAGTGTGTGACTAAATGAGAACACTCGCATTCAATCTAAACATGCCTTCGAAAGATAACCCAGCAAACAAAAAAAAAAAAAGAAAAAGTATTCACAAAACATAGAAGAAACAAATATAACGTTTCCCGGATAAACATTAATAGATAGAATAGAATACATCACAGTCCATAGAATTTCCTTGTATGACTTTTACATTAACTATGAATGAGGAAGATTATTGCTTATCTCATGAAAACCGACTGGGTATACCAGAGTTTTTTTGAGAGTTTTCACCTACTAAATACCACAACGTGGTGTGCATTATAAATACTAGGAATAAACTAAAACAGAATTAGAAATCAAAAATTATTATAAACCGGTATTAAATTCTTTGCTGGACTTTAATCACGATTTTTGTGTATAGCTAACCGTGTTTCTTGAACTAATTACATCCGTGTTTATAGTTTAAGAAACGAAAATGGAGGAAAATTTAAAGAATTTATTGTTTGTGATATAAGAAACAGAAATTAATTGTTTACAAATAATAAATTCACTGGCATTGTCTACTGAACGAATTGGTAATACACATACAAATAAACCAGAAAATATAATACAATACCAACTTATTGCCAATAAAGATAAAGAAAAAAATAATAGAAAATTAAATTAAGAAAAGAGACAAAGTATGCCACTTGATAGTAATGGAAATATGTTTATAATAAAATACAAAAATAATTGTATAAAAAAAAACTGTGTGTAATAGTATGACATGGTTGGTATTTTTGGCCATTTTTTGAAATATTAAGCCACACTCTGTGATTTATTTTTAAAGTATGTGTCTTAAGTCTTTTGTTATAGGTTTTATGTCAATTATGAAATTCATTTCTATGATACGAAATTCGCAACTAGTTTTTACAACTTATTATGTGTATGTATGTACATAAACTCATACATACATACATACATACATATTTATTTAATCATATTTTTGTATATTTCGTTATTACCTGTTTCAATTGCCACTGTAATGTGTCCACTTGATTTTGTAATATTACCGCTTCCACATTTGCGGTATTGTCATTTAATATTTCATTGTATGATGGCAATTGATGTTGTTGTTGCTGCTGCTGCTGCTGTTGCTGTTGCTGTTGCTGATTGTTATGTACATTTATTGTTGGTATCATAGTCGCTGTGATCATCTGATGGGAATTAGGAAAATGACTATTGTAGTCATTGTTCGATGATAATTTTGTTGTATCACGATAATTGGAAATCAAATCCAAACCATTGTTAACATCTTCATCGGTGTGGTCATTATTGCCAACATTACAATCCTGCAATGGAACAAATTTATGAATGAATGTTAAGCCAAAATTATTAGACAACTTAATCTATGAAAAAAATGATCAAACATCATAACATACAACTTTATTTTGTGATATTTGATTTTGCCTATATTACTCCAAGCTAGGCCGCTAGTGGTCTAGTAGGTAGTGTGTTCGCTTATTAGACGTAAAGCCCGGGTTCGAGCCCCAGGCCAGACATATATAACATACATAATTGGCCATTCAACCCTTCAGTCAGGATTACGGCCTAGCTTCTCAACACCACTCATGTTGTGTGCGTTAATTTTATACATGAGTGGCGGGACCTACAGTTTAAAGCCGACTCCGAACGACAGATTTTTTGAGAAGCTTTTCATGGCAATTTTTACTCTCAGAGTTTTTGCCAGAAATCTGCTGAGAGGAAGTCGCGAAGAAATACTTTTTTATTTTGTTTTTGATGTCTGGCCTAGGATTCGAACTCGGGCCTTTCGTCTAATAAGCTAACACACTACCTACTAGACCACGGCGACTTCAAAATGAAATATGAAAAAAAAAATATCTTCGGCGACTTCCTTTCAGCAGATTTCTGGCAAAAACTCTGAGAGTAAATAAACCTGCCATGAAAAAATTTCTCAAAATCTGTCGTCCGGAGTCGACGTTAAGCTCTAGGTCCCGCCACTCAAAATAAAATTAAGGCACACAATATGAGTGGCGTGAGAAGTTAGCTCGTAATCCTAACTGAAGGGTTATAATGGCCAATTATGTATGTATGTATGTAGGCAAGATAACATCTTGAAGAACTGCTTTAAAAATAAACATTTTATTTTAAATATTTAAAAGCGAGTTCCTGTCGTGCAATGGACAGTAGTCGAATCAAATGATTGACTTCATTTTTTATATTATAATGATGGGGTGTTATACTTTCTGTTTCTTTCTTTCTGTTTGGAACGATATTTTGGTTCCTTTTTCTAGTGACAACAATTGCTTGAGTTTTTTCAGCATTACTCTATGTTTTCCACTTTTTAAAAAAAAAGTGTGTTGTGATCCAATTGCTAACCGGGTATAAGGTAAGAAGTAACTGGGAGTGTAACAAAGCAGCAAATCACCCTCGCAGATTAACACGCTACTAATTAGACTACCGCGGCACTGTGTTCCTACATTTCGTCATCGAATTTTCTTTTCATTTATTTATTCCTCATTTAGTTTCTCCATAATCAGCAGCTATTAAATTTTAAGCTTTACTCTTTTATAAACAAACCACATTTCTTCATTTATACACTACATTTTCATATAAATTGCTGCCAGTATAATGAAAATACAAACTGGAAACTCAAAGCACAAAACCTGCCATTTCTAAATACTTTTGAAAGAAAAAAATGTTTAAAATTAATTCTGTTCACTTTGTAAATGACATTTTATTTAACGTTGATGGCTGAGACATTAATGGCGTTGATCATTTCCTGAAACTGAGTAAGATCGAAAACAATAGATGAACAACAAAAACTCCACCAGCCAGCCGTGTTACAACGTCAGCGACATCCTAAGATTTGTGGCTTCTCATATGCTTTGTAAACATTCTAAAAAAGGTAAGTGTGAATAGTTGGTCTTATCAACCAACATTTTATCATCATTAGTGGTGCTATTAAACGTATCTTCACCTCATCTCTTAAACGAGTCAGTTACCTTTGAAGTTGGCCACTCCTCCCCCTTTGTTTCATTTGGTATTCTTTAAAAAAATTTTTCTTTTTTTTCAAATTTCATTTAACTCGTACTTAGACACACACACAATATCCATAAGCATACAGTTATGGGTATAGATTTAAAGCAGTCAACAAGACACAGGCTATATCATGCATTTCTTTGACTTTAAGTTCGTAGTTCGTGTAAATTGAACTGAATCTCTGGGAACTGTAACACAAGTTGTTGTTTTTCGCTGTTGTTATGGAAGCGTCGTTGCTTTAGTTGCAGACCTTTTTTTGTTTGTTGTTGTTTTTTTTTTCGAATTTGTTGATAAATTGGGTTTTTTCACAGTCGTTAATTCACCCTACTTTATGTATCTCTATTTTGCTTGAAACTTCAATAAATCGTTTTTAAGTTCAGATTACATTTATACATACTTTGTTGTATTTTAGTGAGGAGGGCAAAATGTTTTAAACACAGGTGTCTGCATGCAATGGCCCGCAATAAGGCGAAAACTTAATGTGCCATTTCAAGCGATGACTAAAAGACATATACTACTTCATTACACATGTAAAATGTTATACTTTAAATAGATTTTTGAGTGATAAATGGTGGCACTAAGAACTGGCTAAGTCCGAAGCCAAATTGTACTTTACTTCGCTTTAATAAAATTGCTTACTGAAGAATGCTATCCAAGTCTGATGTATTTAGTGATATTTTTAAAGTAACATTGGATTTCAAAAACCAAGCAGTTCCAGTTAAACATGTTCGCTCTATACTAGCAGATCCCAGATAATGGGTTTACTATCTGTTGCCTCTTAGAAATAACGGCTCTGTGTAGTAGTGAGAATATTGTAGTGCAGTGTGAGGATTATTTAATATGACTAATTGTATCCTATTCTTTTTGATGACGCTGCCTGAGGTTTTTCTAACATTCGTTTTTGATGTTATCATTTCTATTAAGCCACTGGTTCCTTACTGCCGGTAGAGCGAATGCGAACTGCGAATTTGACGTCACTAAAATCAAGAACTAAAAATAGTAAACAACTTTAATGATGCAATATCATGAACATTATACATAAGCAAGATCAATGCCACTTTTAAGGATCAAATTCACTTTAACAAAATGCGACTGCTAACGACATTCATAAAAAACTGAACGTAAATTGTCCATGTTCCCAAAAACTTTTGGCCCAATTGGCCGAATCAATTTAAGACCATCTAGTTATAGCTTAAATTATAGGAATATTAAATACATAATAATTTGCGTCTTTCGGATTTCTTTGGAAAGGTAACGTATACACTAGATAGCACTTTCAAAAATATTCTCAAATCTATCGATGTTAAACTGTAGGATCTGCCTTTTCCGCCTGACCAAGGAGTTGTTCCGTCTAACAATGCAGGAATGTATATTTTTGGAACTAATTTGGGAATAATGAATTTATATTCAATGTAAAAAAGTACTTTCAAGACAATTTCCCATTTAGAATTCATTTAAAGAGTACCTTCAAAATAAATAAATTCCATGGAAAAATTAAAATAATTCAATTAAAAAAAAGAAAAAAAATGCACATCCGTTTTCAATTTCCATGCGAAGGTGGTACAACCCGGGTTCAATTAAAGTTAAAGTTACTTTAACTGGCTTATTTTATTGTGTTTTGTTTGTTTGTTTGTTTTGTTTTATTTGCTGCTACAACAATTGTAATGGGGATGATGTATGTGTATAACATTTTGTTTATATGTACAAACTATTGTTGTTGGCGTTGTTGTTGTTGCCTTTTATTTATAACTTATTGGAGCAACAAAATTACTGGTGCATATCGTAAAGTGTTGCCAATAAAATGAAATAAATGCTGTTGTTTGTTTGCGTTATTGTTACAACTTAATTTTTGTTATATTTTGTTTAATAGTTACAACAACAACAACAAAAACAAAAAGTACAAAAATACATATTTTAAATATTTTATGGCATTTGTTTTCCTTTTTGCGAAAATACAAAAATACAAAATAATTAAAATTCATTGTTTATTTAAAATTTATTTTAATTTGGAAAGGCATATCATTCAAATGCCTCGTAATAAGTTCTTTTTTATTCAATTTGTTTTTGTTTATTTATCTTAAATTGGCTGTTAACCTTCAACTTTAATTCTTGGAATTTAAATTGTGAGAAAATTAAGTCTTTTATTTTCATTGAAAAATGTTTTCTTGAATTATTTTATATTTATTCCTGATACATGAGTACGTGATACACGGGTATTTACTAATCACCCAGGTGGAAAGCTCTTAAAAACAATTCCAGTAATTAGAGGCATGTTAACATATGAACACATGACATTATATTGAATGATATCGAAACTAAGATAAAGACATTATTGTGAGGTTTGTTAAAAACCTTGTATATCCTATACTGGTTTTATTTACCCGTAACTTGAGCAGTAACAGGGCAGTCCAAAAATTAGCCGATCTAATGAATACGTGTCGGCATTACTATTATCATATTTACTATTATACCATCACTTCAATGTATTTCAGTTCGATAAGTATTAAAGCCGTGCTAGATTTTGCTTTGAGTCGCCTGCATTTGGGCCGGAATCTCGAAAACTAAGGTAATACCTGTTGATCATAATGCAAATTCTTCATCAAACATTATTTTGTGTATTTATCTAGGCAGCACGCTAACCAAGGAAGGAATTGAACTTTCATTTCCAGCTCCACATTGTGCTAATCTGGCTTACAACTACCAAGTTATGCTAATCATTGGCTATTATAAATATTTAACATTTAAGATTGTAAACATGCATACATTTGAGTATAACAACAATTAAAAAAATAATAAGATTAAGTTTCTTTATTAAATTCTGCAAGAAATTTGTCTGGCTGTTGGAAAATCCACATACATACATAAATGAACAACTGCTTCATAAATAATAAATTCTTTCAAAACGAAATAAAAAGAGAAATAAAAATAAAATTTAAGAAATATTAAAAATGTTTACTTGCATTAATGCATTAATGAAAATAAATTTTTGTTTAATAAACATTTCCAGTAAATTGTCTCGAAACCAATAAAAAAAAAGTAAAAACTTTTGCAAAAAAAAAACTCTTCGCTGAGAATTTTCATAAACATACATACATACATACAATGATAATAACGTATAAAGTTTTTCATATGCAATAAATGTTTTCAAACATTCTTTTTTTATTGTTTCTTTTGTTTTTAATGTAAAAAAAAAAGTTTTACAAAACACTGCATTAATGAAGCAATTAAACGCAACAAGATGAAGTGTCGCGTAACTGGCGAATATCATCAGCGTCATCAGCATTTATAACCATTATTATTATCATCATTATATTGATCATTATGATCACAATTTACAAGCAAAGCTGCAGTTGTAGCACAGCTAGAAAATAGCAAACGTAGACAGAAAAAAAAGTGAAATAATTTTCATAAAAAAAAAAAAACATCACACAGAGAGAGAGAGAGAGAGACGAGAGCTGGCTGAACATTGGTTACACTTCGTAGAGCATGGATTTTGTGTGAATTGTAAATAAATTTATAATGTTAATGATGAGTTTGGGGAGCCAAAATGCATGAACGGACCTAGAGACTGACAAACGATCCATCCGTTTGCCGAGTAATGATAATCCACTAATAGAATTAAGCATACGGTTGACCAGACAGATACACAGACATACATACATACATATTTGCATGTTGATGTTATTCATTTTTGTTGCAGGCATGCCATCATTCAATCAGTCTGTCAGTTGTTTTTGGCTTGCTGTAGCTGAGGTGGTTATTTTATATGTTTAATGAAACGGAAGCTTCACTTAATGATTTTTAATATAAATATTTACTTTTATTTTCCTTTGCATCCTTCATTATTACCTACTGAGATGAAATAAATTAAACGTATTCATATTACGGCTGTAATACAGGCTACTTCCAAGTTAGGAGTTAACTTGGGAAGAGAGGAAATTTCGTTGGTATCAAATATTGATACGTAAAAGAATTTATTATTTTGTAAATAAAACAATATCCCCCAATTAATCAACGACTTGAGTATTAAGGCATTAGTCTTTGAACAACTATTGACACCCTTTCAAATGGATACACAACATGTTAAATAACCCTGTAATTGGAATTGAATCTATTGTATCATAAGTATTCATGCTTTAATTCCATAAATTCTTTCGTTTGTTTGCAATTTGATACAAAATTATCATGCAAATAAAGTATTGTCATACAATAATGCACAACAAATTACAATTAATTTTACGAGTATGTGGTCGTAATTATTTTAAACAAATATTTAAATAATAGTAAATGAACTGGTTTTTTGTAAATAAAAGTTTGTGTAGAAACCTAATTAGAACTTAATTGAAAATGAAAAATTTGAATTAAATTTTGATTCCAACAGTAGTTTTTTTTCTTATTGCTTGATCCATATAAAATGCAAAATTTTAACTGAATCGACAAATGTTGCAATAAAATTTGTTGGTTTTCAGATATCAAACAATGTTAAACCATCAGCGTGATTAAAAGTAACGCTGAAATTGACTGCCTAGTTTCTGTGGTTTTTTCACCACAACGCCACACTTTCAAGGAGAAGTATAGTATTGTAGTACGAAGAATATTTATCGGGGATTTAAAATTTTTTAAATTAAAAGACTTCAATCCCTTTCCAAATGTGCTCCTAGAAACAAAAACCCTCAACAAACATCTTAAAAGGCAACTTCACTGACACTTCTTGATAAGTTAAAAAGTCAATATAATTTTCCTTTGACATGTAAGGCGCACTTGATGACAAGTCATATGTATGTCATCTTTTTCTAAATATTTATCAGTGAGTTTTATAAAACCTTGTAAAAACTTCATATGACCCTGTTCTATTTGCCTTCTAATTTTAATTTTAATTCCATTATAATTTAACTTTACTAATTAAATGGTATTGGTTGGTCTCTTAATATTTTTCAAATAATGACTGTGTTCAAGTATTTTTCGTATAATTATTGTTGTAAAAATCAATTTTAAAATCCAATCATGTGTAAAATTACATCTTCCAACATATTTTAAAAGCAATTTTTATTTTTATTCTTTTTATTCATTTTTTCTTTCAATTTACTTGTAATTCAACAAATGGTTCACAATAATTATTGACTTGAGTTAAAATTCAATGACATCTGCCATTGATTTTGTAAATAAAAAAATTAAATTTTTAACAATTTAAACTTATTTTTAAATCAAATGGAAAATCAATTTAATTTTCGATAAATAAAGTACCGTTAAAAATCCTTATAAATGGAAGGTATTACAAAGAAAACAGGACATCAAATATTATGAAATAATAAGTAACTTCTCCTGTAAATGAAAACCAAAAAATGGGCCTTGTATAGAACTTTCAACAACAACGTCCACAAAAACATAAATATCAACCCTCGTACAACATTAAATGCATATCGATGGCTTAATATGGAAAGGTCGTATCCTTACATTTTCAGTACTTTACAGGAGAAGGAAAAAACTTAATAAAATCTAAATCAAAAGTGTTATCTTATGTTTCTTTTAATTACTGTAAATCAATTATTCGCCAACATAGGAACCTGAATTTTGCAGAGGATGTGTATGGGGGGGCTTGTCTACCAGAATATGTAAAAACCCCGATTTTGAAAAAGACGAGATACGACCTTTCTATATTAAGCCATCGATATACAGATGTACGAATGTATGACCGTAAATTTTAAATTCTTTATACGTTAACATTTTAATTATTTTCTATTCATTTATTTCTAATAACAAACACTGAAGAATTCCTTTTTAAATAATTTTCATAGACTTTAGCCTGTCATCGTCTTACTGGCTTTAAGTGGAGAAGTAACTGGGCGTTAAAATTTGATTTCATTTGTAAAATAAAAGCGAATACAACGCAAATGTTGAAAAATGATAAACATCAGACACGAATTGAATTGATTTGTATAAGAAATACGCATTTACAATAAACAAAAGCTAATTGAGTTGAATATGTTTGTCATTTAAATTAAATAATGAATTGACATTTTATTAATTTAAACGAGATATTTATTAAAAAGTTTTCAAAGAAACTAAAAATTGGATCATATAAGAAAAAAATTTCTTTTAAAGTGTTTTGAGAATTTTTGTACGAAATATTAAGTTCGAAACAAATCATACTCTGAAGGTACATGGTCTGGGCTATATGTTGGATGCTTGAAAACAAATTAATGAAGCTCTCTCAGTTTCTACATTGTGCTTAAAGTTCCCTGTATTTTGTGTTGATCACTTCTGGCCACTTAAATGCATTATTGGCTTTAATCTAAGCTAATTGTTGACAGTAGAGAACCATTCGTTTGACCACGTTGTAGATGTCCTTAATGAACAATTCTTTTCTATCACACAACACATACATCATCTTTCCCATCAAAATTATCAGATCGAAAACAAGCAAATCTGATTTTCTCGTTATAACCTCATCTACGAAAAGCCATCTATTATAAAAGAAAAGTCATATATGGTCGTATTTTAATAGTGTAGTGTGACTTTCAAAATAGGTCACAGCAACCCGGTTGATTGGCAACAAATGAATTCTTTTCTAACTTCAAGAGAAGACTGATTGTTGGGTTAATTTTTTGTCAGGCGTAGCTCAGAGATTCTAAATACTCTTTACAGACATGCATCGTGTGTTATGTGCTTACTACTGAAAAAGAAATTAATTGAAATATTTACTTTTACTATGAGGAGCAAAGCTAAGTGTGGCTTGATGAGCGTAAAATAAAGTATTTTGATTTAAGGCAGACAGTTTCATATATGGTTTACGCTATCTACAAATAGTCTTTAACTCCCTCTTCCTCTAACAAAGTTGCTTAGTTCACTGATATTGTTTATCATCGACGCGGTAAATAACAACTCGGAATTAATACAAACCCCTACAACTATTTTATAATTCTCAATCAGCGTGGTAATTTCTAAATGTAAACAGATTTTTAATCTAAACTTTGGATAAAATCGAAATATGATAAAGAAACATCAATTGCTGACCAAAATTTATATAATTTTTCCTTTGTGAAGGCAGTTTAAAGTGTTAATTTCAAATTCCATATGGGAAGCTTAATAAATAAATCCATTTTAATAAATCTTACCTAAAAAAGCAAAAAAAATTGTATCATTAAAAAAAATATTTATTATTTCTAATAAAAAATAGAAAAAAAATTCTTATAAAAAAGTGTTCTTTCTCACAGTCAACACGATATGATAAATTATGAATTTTTTTATTCTTTAAATCTGTCTACCTTTGGATAGAAACCAACGGATATTGCAAAATTTATAACAATTTCGATGGCAACAAACAAAAAAAAATAATTTTAAGAATGAACACCTTAAAGTTCAGTGAACCTTAAATTGAAAACATTAAACGAAAAAAAGTTATAAAACTCCCTAAACAAAAAAAGAAGAAACATATTAAAGGTAGAAAAAAGACAGATAAAATTGCGACATGTGTGTTTATAAAATAAAATCGGAAAAAATTTATTTTGTATGTATAAATATGTTTTGGGATATACGTACATACATACGTATAATAACAATAATAATAAACATTTAAACATACGGTATGTAAAATAAAAACATTTTTTTTTTAAATACGTTAACTTTTATGTATGAAAAATGAATTTAAAACAGTAGAGCGAGCATACGACGTAAATGAAAAAAGTATGCGACACTTAGTGGAGAAATAGAAGCCAACACATGTCATTTTTATATGTATAGTAGTCAGCCAGTGAGTCAATCAGTTAGACTGACAGTCAGTTAGTCAGCCAAGCTTAAATATTTATACATAACTGTCTATTTGGCATTGATGGCCCCGAATAGCCGTAATTCTGATTCTCCAACCCGTTGTCATTACATAATTTTGTACGGTATGTTGTGATGGCACACAACTGACAGCAAAAAATATTTGCATTCTTGCCTTTCTTTCTTTTTCTGTGGCGTTTTAGAATTTTTTAAATAATATAACAGTTATATGTACATAGGCGATGGGATGAGTGATAATAATCTATCGTATGTACTTGAATTATAAAATCGTTTTAATCAATACTCAAATCGTTGACATGTACATGAAAAGGAAAATACATTTTGATGGCCCAGTAGATTTTTCCTTAAAAATATTGAATGCAATTAAGAATCTAGTTATGAGGTAGTAAAGATTAGTTTACCATTTAGGCTGAAGTGCTGAAATACTTCTGCAGATCCATATAAGACAAATCAAACGTAGATTAATAGAAAAGTAATATAAACCCCTTCAATGGCATTATACCTAGCTGTCTGACTAAAAGTAAAGTCTGAAAGTTCGATACCATAAGCTGAGTAATACTTTAGCCAGTAAAGTTTACAATAAATAGATTACAGAAGTGATAGATGATAACTCGTACAAGCCTCCTTTTCCTCTATTGTAATACATACACAATTGGCCATTTTATTTCGGTGTGAGTTAATTATATCCATGAGCGGCGGGAGCTACAGTTTAACGTCGACTTTGAACGGAAGACTTTTGAAGTTTTTACATGTTTATTTTCAGAGCTTTTGCTAGAAGAGTGCTGAGGGAGTATTGCACAAAGATATATTTTCTCATATTTTTTCGAGGTGTCTGAACTAAAGTTGAAGCTTACAATTCTCATTTAATGATTCAACACACTTCCCACTACACTAAGACGATCTGGACGGTGAGTGTATTATTCAAGAGACAAATATGTATTCATTACACTACATTTTTGGAAATAGAATTCCAATTTGCTATTACAGAAGTGTAAGCATGTAATAAAAAAGCTGCAGGCTTCTTAAAGTAACCAAAGGAATAATTATGTAAAAGCAAATATTTGTAATATTTGTATCAGAACCATGGCTGCTTACATCAGATGGTTAGATATTCCAGAAGATGCCGCGGTAGCTCATTTTCATTCTAGAAGATATAGTGATAATTCGAGAGGTCGTAATATTGAGTATAATAACAGAACAATAATAATCGCATCTCTAGAAAAGTACATGATTTTTGTAATTTAAACACATGGTTAGGTTAACTGTTTTTATGTCAGCTTCCATTCAAACTAAATTACTATTATCGGGGATGTGGAAAAAACAAAAGGCACTAGAATAGTACAATGGGCTTGGCTCACCAATACATTGTTACCTAATACTTAGATAAACACAATAATAATCACTTTTAGTGAGTAGCTGTAGCATTGCATCAAATATTTCCGACAAAATATTGGGTAAATAACAAAATATTGTGCTAAAAAATATAACACAACTTACAACCATTCATGAAATCAATGAATAGCACAAAGGGTTACTCTAATTATTTAAGCCTTTACTTACGTCTTTATGGCGTACAAAACAGATCAAAACAGTACGTTTTTACGTACTTTAATTGTACCGTCTGTACTGTAATAATTCGATATCTGACGACGATGGATAACAATGGAATAAAATTTTAAATTCATTCGTACATACATGTATGCGCGCTTTAATGTGATCCAATTCATTATGCTGTCAACATCAGATTGTATAGGGCACTTTATTATTAAAACCAGCGCCAAAATGTCAAAATTTTGAATTGTTTATGTGCCAAATGGTTCCACTCATGTGAACATGCAACGTTTGTCTGTCTGTCTATATGCTTAATTTTTTCGCTTATTCGTTCACATTTTATGAATTCATGTTCAAATTGAGGCATGAAAACATTAAAAAGAATATAAAGTTTTTGAAATTGATTTCGTTATGGTTTCTGTTTGTTTTTTTTCTCTTTTTTCTTCCTCTTTTAAATTCAACACACAGGTACAAGAACTAACTAAAGGATAGCTGTGCCGATTACGTATGTGCATACGTTTGTAAGTACAGATGGGTGCAACATTAAGAATTTTGATATTGTTTTTGTTTTTGTTGTTTACATTGTGTTTTAATTGTTATAGTTTGGGGGCTATGTTCCAATATTACGCAATCATTTTGAGCGTCCAATGAACCATTGACGTAGAAAACTAATTGTTTTTAGCTGGTGATACGCCTCCCACTTATTTTCGATAATTTTCTTATAAAACGCCATGGTTATATGGTTCTATACAACCGACTGAGACCAATTCATTGATTAGTCAAGTTTGTTTGTCTATTCAATTTACAAGTTCAATAGACTACAGAATTTTTTTTATTATTTTATCTATAGGGGCTTACGCATGTACATACATACATACGTACATATGTACCTGCATACGTCGTTTTTGGATAGTAAAACGCTGTAAATAGTGTTGTTAGCAATTAAAACAATATTTTTTTTTGCTGTTGTTATTTTTTCAACAGGTAAATTGTGTGTGTGTGTGTGTGTGTAAGAGACAAAACGACCGTGGGTTTGTGCATCCGTTCGTATGCATTTCCGTTCTAAAGTTTTTATTGTTACCTTCTTTCCCCCCTTTGATGGCCGCTTAATATTTCAGTTATTTTCCTCTTTTATGTTGTGGCAAGTAGGAATATTACATTTATATTCGTATGTTGCAGTTGTTGGCTATTGATTTATGTTGCACTTTGGATTTGTGAAGGCCAAAATATTCTTTTTTAATGAATGATTCGAGAGTTTTTATTTTCAACAAAAAAAAATTCAGTCAATAATTTTTTATATCTCTACACTATACTATCACAGCTGGGGGATTAGTTTGTGTCTTCCGACAATATTTATAATCAAATTTCTCTTCAAATACAGACATATGTTTGAATGCAAAACACTTTTAAATACATATATATACTTTTCCCATAAGAGAGTTTTCGGGTTTGCTGACTAAGTGAAAACAGTATCGAATATGACACCACCGTCGATTACCCGACGTGAAAATGAAATGAACGAATATATATCGAATTGTACTCACTTACTTCTTACTTAACTGATCAACCATTCAGTCAAAATTACTACCTAGCTTCTCATACCACTTAGTGGCGGGAACTTAGAGTTTACACTCGACTCCAAACGAAAATTTTTTAAAATTTTTATGGCGATTTTGTTTACTCTCAGAGCTTTATCATATTTCGTTTTGTTCGAGATGTCTGACCTGGGATTTGAACAGTTGATCTAAACTTTTTAAAGACAGTAATTTTGAAACGACATTACTCGCTAATAATATAATAATACACACCTCTCATGCTGAACTACATACATATATGTATGAAGTCTTAATATTAAAGAAGGATTTGTATACAGTTTACTGATGACTCTTATGTTAACACCAAGAACTTTCAATCGGTGGCTCAGGCTCGCGGAATAAAAGTTAATAAGATTTTAGAAATAACACCAAAAACAGCATTTATCTAAGCGAACTGATTCAGTGTAGCTTACAACGTAGTCGATCATTTTCGTTAAACGTGTTGGTCATTATTTTACTTCCCTTTATTCTTAACTGTGTCATGATTCTTTTTTTTTCTTTTCTTTTGCAATTAATAATTAATTACAAATCAATGCATGCCACGTCATATGATGTGAAAATTATTGTGTATTTTAAAATGCCTCATAAAATGTTTGGAATTTTTAAAAGCTTCTCTTGAATTGAATGAACATACATATAATTTTTATAGTCTGTTATTAAGAAAATAATAGAATTATGTGTGTAAGTTTGCATCGAAAACAATTAAAAGCATGCATTTAAATAGTAAAACTCTTTCATACTCATGCTCATTATAATAAAATGCATATTTTCGCTGAGCCTATTCTTCAAAAGATTTATAACTGTGACCTTTTTGTGTTATGACCCAGTGATGCGCAGGTCTGAGAAATATTTTAAATGCTCTTCTGTTTGTATATTTGTTGATCAAATGGTGAATACATTCAATTTTACACGTTAAGTTTAGAGGTAAAATTTTCACTTTTACAGAGAAACCACAGTGTGCTACTCTTGAGTTGAAACAAGTGCGTTCTTGTAGTATCTGAGAAGGAAAAGTGTCAGATATCCATACGAGTATTATGACAAAAGCGATTAACTTGAATGTTGTAAATCTTGTCATAGTATAGAGATTGGGGTATTAAAGCATCAGCTCTCAGCTGACAAAAGCTCCGCTTTTTTGAAAAAAAAAAAAACAAAAAAATAAGAATAAGAATAATACGAACCAAATTGTGAGGTTTTACAGCTTTACAGCCAATCTGTCCCTAATGCCCTGACACAACTAAGAAACATTTTGTGATCAAATGGAAATTAAATTCTAAACTGGTCAGTTGCTAAGTATTCACAATCCAATAGAGGTAATGCTGATTTCCAAAAAGAAGTGGACCGAGATTAACAAGTCGACCTTAACGGTTAAAGTTAATAGCCCGATGAATAGCAGAACAGAGATCTAAGTTTGAATTAAGAAGTGGAAGAGCAGCCAGGAGGCTGACCGCGAAGTAGTACCAGATCTATAGTAATCGATGCAGATAGTTGATAAAAAATTAAGGTTTAGGATAAAAAATAAAATAAAAAATTCTAATCGAATATTGTGGAATACTCATTACAGAGTAGAGT
The DNA here is from genome assembly GCA_930367235.1 of Sarcophaga rosellei. Lineage (NCBI taxonomy): Eukaryota > Metazoa > Arthropoda > Insecta > Diptera > Sarcophagidae > Sarcophaga > Sarcophaga rosellei. The sequence goes on from OV884020.1 coordinate 96,331,360, forward strand.
GAGTATACCAAAAACTGAAGGAATTAGGCCACCAATAAAAAATTCTCTTCAAAATCTGTTAATCTAAAACGCCAATCTTTAGACATAAATCATCAATTGGTTACCAGACGTTGGATACCATACATTGTAAATCATTTCACCGTTATTTGGCCGTCTGTAAACAGTTGGTAATAACAGTAAATCTTTTTAATACTCCCATTTATGTACATGCAAATATTTTCTAGCTGTTGCATAGCATTGTTTTAAGCTATTAAAACCGAGTTTTAATAACTCTGGCACATATTTTAACACAGTTAGATGGGAGTGTCTTAAACAATTTTATCATTGTAATTAATTTTTTAATATTTAAACGTTTTAATACTCATAGAAGCTTAGAATCTTAGAGAAGGCACGTGTTTATTGTAAATATGTTGAATGATCTTAAATTTTTTGTTTGTTTTCATAATGAAATTTTAGATTAAAGTTTATTTATATTGTATTACAATAGGAAGCCCTATCCATAGTAGGGATTGTGAAGAATTTTTTTTTAATTATAAAATTCGCTATCCATTATCATCACCCATTTCCCATTCATATTATCTTTCCAAGCTACTCTCGTGGTGGCACTAAGTATGTGTTTGTTGTGCTACCTTTAGACGTTCTACTTTACTCCGATAGTAGCAGAAGTGTTGTATTATTTTACTTTAAGCGCATAATGCAAAACAAGGTGAGAGAATCATAAGAAATTTGTATAAAATTTCACCTGCATTATAGGGCAGCTGAAAATTGCTAAAACAAAAACAACAAAAATGAAGAAAATGTCTTCGAAGAAAATGTTCTGGTTCTTTGTTTATTGTTAAGTCTCACAGTTATGTTACTGTTTCTTTATTTTCTAGCGAAACAATAGCCAAGAAATACATTTAATTTCCTGTTGCAAAATTTACACGAGAATTTGTAATTTGAAACAATAGAAAGAAAGAAAATTAGAAAGACCAACTTACAACACAACTACCATGTCTAATCTAAACAACATGTTATCGCTCTTGCCACAAAATCTTGTTGCATATTTTCATTGAAATTAAGAACACATTCTTTAATTAATATATACTAACAGAGCTAAATGCACAGAATGAACATAAAGTTAACAAGAATTTAGTGCAGCCACATACATACATACAATGATTTAAAAACAAAAAATTTTTAAATTTATTTAGACAATCCCAAATATTCTAATAGTACGTGCTATTCTATTCTTGTATGGACAAAGTTTTAAAACCAAGAGGATATTTGTCGAGAAGAAAATGTCGGAGAATACCTACGAATCGTAATTATGAAAATGATCGATATCAGACCACCGTATCAAAGAAGTGAAGTAAATAAGTGTATTCATTAAACATTATTTTCAAATGATTTTTCACAAGTTGTAGATAGACAGACGTCTGACAACTGTGGGTTTCTCATGCCTAATAGGCGCCTAACAAGACCCAGGTGATTTTGTCAGTCAATAGTTTTCCTACTAAAGCTTAGGCATATGTATACCTATGTAGAAATACATTAATTTTATCCATGTCTTCAGTCGACTGATACAATACAATACGTTACAAATATAGCCTGAAAATCTATTAAATAACTGTATCCTAGTAGTTAATAATGCTATGCACAGCACTGTATTACAGGGCGGCAATTGCATGGCATTTCGTGTTAACGATGAATTCCAAAGTATAGAGGAGCAGCCTATGCAAAGTTTCCACATCCTAACAAAGTTTTTCAACAAAATCTGCATGTAGTCTCTGTAAGGCTTACGTACAAATTTAAATAATTAAAATGAATTATGTGCTATTGGAATAAGAGCATCATCCCACCATGTGCTGAATTATTTCATTATGATGTGTTTGTTTGGTTAGATTGGGTCCAAGGAATTTTAGTCGAGTATGAAAAAAAAAACCGACCCCAGATGCCAACTCTTATAATCGGCATTCGAAAACTATGGCCATGGAGTGATGTCATTACGGATGCATTAATTTTTTCTCATAAGAGTGTGTATTAATAGTAATAGTATTAATATTTTTTCGTGAGTGTACTGAACAGGAAAATCCTCTTATTGTTGTGTTTCTTTTTAATCTTATTTATACATTAGCATTTTATCTTTCGAATATCTACTAAATGTGATGTTTATGGATATGTTGTGGCACGTAAAGTATCATATGCAACAATAAAGTTTTCGAAAAATAGAGTTAAAGGGGGTTAACTTCTATTGTTAATGTTACGAGTATGAATACGAATATCAGTACTTGTAAGAGTGCAATATGAAGTGTACTGAATATCGGTATGAATATGAGTTTTTTTTTATAACAATAAATAAGCCAATGTTTCGTTGCAACTAAATGGTCTTTTAAGAAACTCATTGCATATATTTTTTTTTTCGATAAAATTGTTGGAGTTTTTGAGTTGCGCTGCTTTGGCAATTTTTGGTTTTTTGTTTTCTTTCAATAGGTTTTGTTATTATAGTTTCATTCGACCATTTAAGAAACCAATTTTTACTTACACAAGTCATATGTTTACCGTAATGAGCCACATTGAGTTTAAATGCTTGAAATTTTCTTGAAATCACTTTTGAATTCCGTATGCTACCACAATACAACAATGCAGTACAACAGCACCAAACACCCCAATCATATCAACAAATTGTAAGAGAGACATATAAAATGTAGCACTACAATACGTGTCTGCCCCACAATCTGCCACTCAGTCAGTCTATCCGTCTGTCTGTCTATCTGTATATACTGTATTTCTGGTTACATTTAATAGTTCCATTGAAGTTGGCAAAGTGGCATATGAGCGAGCAGCAGCATTATATTTTATGAATTTCATATTTTTTTTTATGATTATGTTTTTAGTTTGTTTTTTAATCATTTATTGTGTGAAAAATGTCTGAATGTACCAAATATTTCTGTAAATAATGGAGATAAACTAAAAACTAGATTTAGCAAATTAATTAAAAATTCTAGCAAAAAAAATTGTTAGAGAAAAATTGTTTTAGATTTTCTTTAAATTAGAAAATCATGCGCGAATTCTTGTTATTAAATGGTTGACGGTGCAAAAAATAAAAACAGTTTTAACACTTCAAAATGAATGCAATCGGTATAAGTGCTTTTGATTACATAACTAAAGCTTTTATGGGAGCATAAAATCCATAAACAATTCTTTGTAGAACTTTATAATTAAAAAATTAAAACAAAAGCTGAAAGGATGATTTTTTAAATTGAATTTTGATTGAAGACCAGGTCATGCAAAAATTATTTTAAAATGCAAATTCCGTAATAATGAAAGAGTTGAACGAGTGTTGAAAATAATAATTATAAAGTGTAGAATACTGTAGTCATAGGCCAGTGCCAGTACTGTAATGGCTTCTCAAGTAAATATTTTGTTAAATAACTTTATAATTTGGGGCGTATGACAAGCTTATATTTTAAGATGATTTTTAAGAATCCTTAAAATATTATATGAAGAAGTTTTTGAATGTACTATCGAGAACATTATAAGGAACCATAAAGCTGAGCCGGATGTGCGTATATGTTCTCAGGCCAGAATTAAACTTCTTTAATAAAAATAAACAGAAACTTATTTTCAAAACATTCTCAAAAACACGACTAAATCCCATAAATCAAATTTTTTCAAAAATATTTTCGTAAATATGCCAAAAGTATCACACCCAATTAAGAAATCTTTTGAAAAATATTTTCAAAAGACATGAAATTCTTATAATTTTAATAATTCTGTTGTAAACTTTTTCCTGTTTTTTTCTTTCCATTTTAATAATGCTTTTCATATGTTTTATATTAAAATTGTATTAATGTTTAGAAAGACTTCTGAACAGCCAGAAGCAGCAGTAACATCAGCAAATATTTTAATGCCAAAATATGTATGTCTTCTGATAAAAAAGAACTTCTTTTTTTTCTTTAGTTGTAAATTGCAAAAGTAGAATGAACAACACATAAAATATTTTCATCTTTAATTTGTTTTTATTATAATAAATCTTAAAAATTTCTTCATTATTTTTCAGATGAGTTTCGTTTGTGTGTGTGTGTTTTTTACGTTCTTCATAATGTCGAATTAAATGCAGTTGTAAAAAAAAAGAAGAAGAAAAATAAAATAAAATGAAATACGAAAGAGTAGAGAGTCTTTTCTGGTAAAAGAAAATGAAATAGAAGAAGTAATTTACGAGCCACTGATGTAGAAAAATAAACAAACATATGGAAAGTCTTTGATGTATGAGCCAAATAAGTCAAAATCATATTAAATAAATACCAAATATTTGAAGACAATTCCTAAAACTACGCAAAAATAACGTACAATTCTGAAGCGACCATTGAGATTTGAAAAGGAAATGGAATGGCTACATAGATTGGACAAGAAAAATGTGGTTAAAACGGACAATTAGAATGACAAAAATATCATATTCGAAGGGAATGCTTTATGGAGAATAATTGAAAATATTTTTTATTTCTTAATGAAATATCTGTCTCTGCGATATTTGAAAAATATTAAAACAATGTGCTTAAATTTTGTGTCCACAATTGGAAATTTAAATAAAACTAATGAAATGAAATGATTGTAATGACCTAATTTTTTATTTCCTAAACAAAAAAGCCAGGCTAATAGACAACAATAAATATAATGTATAGGATATGTTAAGGTAATGGATTTAATTATGTAGTCTATTTAACTTAAAATAATGTATTATAGTTATGAACATTAATTCATAACTCATCTTATTACTCATAGCATATCAAGCATATAATAAACACGCGTTGGGTATGCAGTTTTTTTCTTTTTATGCAATTTTCATTTCATGTGAAAAATTCTAAATAGTTTTCATGTGTACATATTCCTGACTTTGAATTCAGACTTATTCATAATCAACCCCAAAGAACAATCATAAACAGCACTCGCGTTGTTATAAAAGATCGAAAATCCTTCAGCCTTCAGTTAACGAATAGATATGCGTGAACTATTTTCACATTTAGTTTCTGCCAATTTAAGATAAATATACAATAAACACCACTATGTTTGAATTATTTATATAAAAATCTATTGTTTAATTTAATAAAAATTTTTCTTGTTTTCTTCTTATTTGCATGCCTACTTTTGTTTATGATCTCCTGTTGTTCTAGCTTTTACGTTAATTGTGAATAGAAAAAGAAAAACGTAATAAAAGTGGCAATAATATGTGCTAAATTGTTTAATTGCTTCCTTGAACTGGAGCAAAAATTGTTTGTTTTTGTTAAATTTTTAACGAAAAGCAAAATCTTTAAGCATTTCACTCTAAATTCTTGGCGTATTTCTTTTAAATCAATAACGAACATACAATTAAAAACTCATTAATTTGTATAAAACAAAAAAACGAATATTTTTCATGAAAAACATTTCAATTTTTATTTAGATTAAGTGAATTGAGGTCGAGCTAAAGGTAATAGAATGTGCCTTTTCGCGCCAATTATAAATACTTATCGGCAGACCTTGTTTTGACTCATATAAATGCGCAAAAGTTGAATGGAATAAATAACAGAAAATTGTAGTTAATTTCTTTAACCATTAAGATTAATTTTTTTTTTGCAATTATTATTACGTATCGGCTATTTCAGCCCTGTTAACAATACGTCATAGGATATGAAAATATATATATGAAGAGGTCATGTTTTACTCTATAAATTCTTCTCACTCTGTGCATTCTACTTTTGTTTTGACTATTGGACTCAAGCAAAGCAAAGAAGAGCTAATTTCCGATTTATCGTCGAATTTGTTGGGAGTACTGCACCAAATTAAAAAGTTTTCCTTCGTTTAAAAGGATGTACGTATCTGCAATTGTTTTTCTTCTCTAAGAGAAGGTATATAAGTACACAACTTTCAAAACCCAAAATAAGGAACAGAAGTTCGTCAAAAAGCATCTTCCCATCTTCTTGTGTTGTTTCAGATTCTCTCTGTAAGTATGTATTTCACTGGGTGTGGTGTAAGTAAGATGACGCTGTATCATCTTTCCGTCATGTTCGTTGTATATGTCTGTACTATACCACCGAACCTCATACTACTAGTGTATGGTATAGTTGGTTTCTCATGCCGAATAGGAGCAAAGTGATTCCCTTTGTCAGTTTGTCAATAAATTATTAACGATCGCTTTTCTCCAAAAAAAAAACCTCATTGGCACCAGAACAATACGAGGATACATACTACATGTGCGGTTTCTGAACGATATTTTTCCCGATTTTATTTTAGTTGTTCAAGTGCAAAGTGTTATGTTTATGTTATGATGAAGTAGAATTAAGTAAATATCATAGTTAGTGAAACTTTTTTATTTATTGTTTTTGTGTTTTCTTGTTTTCTGTCGAACAAAATGTAGGTGTATTATTGAGAAATGACCTTCCTTCGCTAGAAACATTTATGAAATTAATTCATTAAATTGGCAGCAAGGCAACACAGATTCTAAGATTATATAATCACATGTATAAGATTCAATAGAAACTAATTTTAGAATTTACGTTTCAAATAATTGTTGCCAAAAATATTAACACAATACGTCCTAAATATAGATTACGTAAAGGACCACCTAAGATAAAAGTCAGTCTATGTCTGTGTAAATAGTGTAATAAAACGAAACTTAATTAAAAAGTTTTTAAAAAAGATTTACAACTAATTTAGCCTTGGACGTACATTTTACATCATTAATGACTGGTCTATGCGTTTAGAAATCAGTCTGAATATAAGTAAATACTAATAAATTATTAATTTATTCCTCAAAAATCATTCAGCTCTTAGGGGTCTATTTCCTAGTCACATAAACGTACATGGTATTGTTTAGTCTTACAAGTTGGCCTTAAATGTTTCATTCATTGGACAGAAACCATTCTCCTCCTTTGAAGCACATAATTTAAAAAAAATTTGTTTTTGGAGGTGTCATATTTGAAATCTACGTAATACCCTTAAAAGTTCTAACACCTTGGCATGGAATTATTTGAAAATCGAGTTACATTTTGATTATTTAATTAGAAATCTGATCAGTTACAAAAAAAAAAATTGGATCGGATTGTAACAAAATCTCGGAAGCCGTTTCTGTAGCCTCACAGTATCCTGTAGCCAATGTGTATTAAATTGTTTTTCCTTTAAAAGTAATCATTGATGGTTAAGGATTCATACATATCATAGTTGGACTTGGCTGGCTTATCAATTAACACTTTTTACTTCTTCTTATTTAAAAAGATTGTTTAAAAATTCTGTTTAGATTAAAGAAAGGAGAAAAAGGAAAACCACCTAAGAATTTTTGAACTTTATTCAGAATATCGTAAGAACAAACGCATTCCAGTGCGAATTAGTATAAGTTTTTTGGCTTTGTTGTTTTCATCATAAACGAATGTCACACTGTTTTGGCACAGAAATTAATTCTATTCATTCCACTACTCAAAAGTGCAGAAACAAATATCTTCTGTTTTAAATTCTATTGTTATATTTGTTGTCGTTGTTTTGAATCACGGTACATACACATTCTTAAATATAAATATTTAGTATATTCCCAATATATTTTGTCGGAATTCTAAAAATAATTCCATAATTCTCATTTTCAGTTTCATTTTAAGGCATTCATAAATCCATGTGTCTTAATGACTTGGAGATGGGTGAGTGAACGTTAACTGAGTCACGTAGAATAATATTTCTATGGTTATAAATTAAGTTCTAATTTTCTAGAACTATCTGTTGTACAGTAAGGCCTTTGACATCTCACCAGCTGAAGCATTTTATTAGTGAACATTTTTCCACTATTCAAAGGAAAATGATTTCACGGTCTGTTAGAAAAAATTGAAACTGAAATGTGAAGATACTTTGGTGAATTGAATTTGTTATGGTTTCATAATAATTATTTCGACACAACATTTTACTTTTTAATTCCTTACGAATGAAATTAATATTTGCTCGGAAATGCATTTTGTCAGGCGGAATTTCAAAAAATTCATGTAAAATATATTTTTTGTTAAAATCTACTCTACGTTCACGAAACGTGGAACACGCCTCCTCAACATTTAATTACTAAGGAAAAAATGTGGAGCCTAATAAGAGTGGCAAGTTTACAAAATAAATTGTAGTTAATTCTAGATAAGAATTCACTGCAATACACTAAAAAATTTCTTGTAGGACGAGCGATTTACACAAAGGCTGAAAGCAACTCATCTTTACCGTTTCTAAATAACTCTCTAGATCTTGCCACTTGTCACTAAAGCAGAAGACCATTCGAATAATGTTTTTTAGGTGCCCAGGCAAGGCAATACTTCGAATTGCCCAGAACTGAGCGCTGTTGACGAGGGTTAACCATTTATACAATTTTTTATTTATTTGTTGCTGCACCTAGTTAAACACAATTGTACAATCCGAAAAGAAAGATTTTAACAGGGACTGGAAAACTGCCAGCAAAATGGAAGATTAGCTTATTCTCCTTTAAATCGAAGCCATACGCGAAGACTCTAATAGAGAGAATTCTTCAAAATTTTTACATTTTTAGGACCTTTTAATGCTTTAGAACCTGAACAATATTTTCTTTAATTAAATAAACATTAAAAAAAGTTTAGTTTCATAAAGACAAGTATATATATGCCCGATAATTTTCGTGGGCACTCCATAGATATGAAAAAGAAACATTTTCGTTCCAAAATGTATTCGAATAAAGTGACCGTAACTGTTTGAAGTGTTTTTAGTTTTTTTCTTACTAAATATGAGATCATAAATTCTATTTCATTGCACTCATTGGACCATCACTGACATTCATAAATCTGTAGAATGTTACGCATATCTGTGTCGACCATATACATACATACATACAATTCTATGGGAAAAAATGAAAGCAACAACTTTTCACTGCAGCAAATGATAATGATGATGCACTTGTGCGTTACACTAAACCCATACCATAGACTGAGTATTTCTTTATTTTTTTTTACTTTTTTCCGTTTTTTCTGTATAAAAATGCAAAAGAGGAACAAAAAACCTTAAGAAATGTAGACATGCTGAAAGTATTTCATATTTTATATCATAATATATGGGACGGTTTTTGTTTTAAGACGAAGAAATATCCAAGTAATCCAAAGATTTGTTTTCTCATGCAAAACTTTTCATAATTTTGCTTTTTATTGTATGGAAAATGTTGTGATCAACTCTTGTATTTTAAATCTTTTTTTTTTTTTCTTTCTTAATTGTTCTGCATTATTATTAAGGTGTAACATTTAAACTTCAATTTGATTTATATACCAGCCCACGTATTAGTACATATTCCAAACATTTCCTCCATGGGAAAGTAAATCATTTTTTTTGTCAATTCTATACTCATAATAATTTGTATATTTTGTTTGCGCTCTAAAACCATTGACGCCCACTGTCTCTAAAGGAAACCCCACACTTAATCAAATTCTCAAAATTTCTGTCGTCGAACTGGTTTCACACTCTCACTATTTGAACGAATAGTACTTAAAGCAAAGCTTTTTATTAATAATTTTTAATAATCAATCTTAAAAATTGACAAATTTTTCTATGGAGTAGAATGTAAACGCGTTTCCATAGACAAACTAATCACTTTTTATGCCAGAAAAAAGAAAGTGCTCTTCTAAAACAGAACGCATAAAAGAGCTCTTTATGGCATAAATTAAAGAACTGGTTCAAAATTGTTTTCTTGCTATATTTAGTCATACTATAACTTTCAATAAAATTAAGGAAAAATAGAAAATAGAGAAATAAAAAAACAGAAAACTAAAGCATTTAGTAAAAGTCAAATTAGAAAAATTGTTTTCGGTTACAAGTTTCACTTCAATGAAATTTCATTTGAAACTGAATTATTTTTATTACTGGCCACCGTATTAAGAAAGTTGAACTCATTGTCTTGTTTTAAGCATTCATCAAGCATGAGAGAAAGGGTTTCAAAAAACTTGGTATAATATTCTCATAAACCTTAATTTCTGTACTTGAAAACTTTAAAGACAATGTTTCAATTATATTCCTTTAAATGAATGTTTGTTCTCAATGCAAAAGAATTCGAATTTTAGAGAGTAAACTATCCAAATATGAGCATTGTAGGAAAAGATATTCAATAAACTTGATGTTGTAGAAGGTTGTGGAAGGTGATAGGAATTAAGGAGAACCGAGAAAGAATTCAGTTTTAATTAAACGGTTTTAATTAGGGGAGTTTATAATTGGGAAGATGCGGCCATATGCTCCTTAGAGGAGTAAAAGGAACATTGTATATAAAGTTGGGGAGATAAAGAACATTTATGCATGCTAATGGCGTGTCGTCATGGAGAAGTGAAGATGGTCAGATTATTTTATATGGTAAGTGGATAAAACTGATGCTCTTTAAAAGGAGACATTAAACTTCAATTTTCAAGTGGGGCTATACATGAGGCTATTAAAAAGGTTTTCTTTGGGGAAAATAGGTATATTATGCGCTTGATATACACTTTTCAGATCATTGTTTTGGTTGTAATTCAAACAATAATACTTTTCGACTCCTACCAAGACTCTAAAACTGATTTTTAACCATAAGCACTTCTTATGCTTGAGAGTTTAGTTACTGAATTCAACTTTCAAAGAGCTCTTGTGTTTAGTAACTGAACTTGAAACCAGTAAAGGTTATTTTATTTATTTATCGATTCCTACTAGAGATACTATACAGATATTCAATAAATACAAATTTTCAATAGTGGATACCCATAACTTTGGCCTAACAAATCAGGAACAACAAAAACTATTTCGACTAAAAACAATAGCAATGACGATTATATATTTTTAATTTGGTTGAGTATAAGCTTTTTAAACTAATATATCGAATATAATCATTTTTGTTTGATTATTTTTAGAATAGATACGACCGATTGTATATGTATGCCTGTTTATTATGATTATTATATATGCTACGCTATTAATTTTATTTGTTCCCTAATTAATACGAATGTTTATGACAAATTGGATTTATTAAGTATAAAATGCTTTTCTTTTTTAATCATTTTAAATCTAACCCAATCAAAGAATATGAAGAGAAAATTTATTAACATAAACAAATAGTTGACATATGTATGTATATGAAAAATCATCCAACGTAACATTTTTAAATTGTACCTCAAGTTAAGTGATGAATATAAAAGCAAATAAATGATACAGACGGCAACACAATAGAAACACTTTCAAGTCATAATTATTTTATATAAAGTCTTCTTTTATTTCTTTGTTAGACGACATTACATGAATTTCTTAAGTTGAGTATACATTTCCTTAATTAAATGAACAATTTAAGTTTCAAAACAAAACTTCTTTGGTAGTGTCTTAATGAAATAAACGGCAGACTCATCGAAACTTAATTTAAGGTTTCTTTATAAACACGTTTGAAATGTTTTAAGATCTTGAGTAATTTAAAATAAAAAAAAAAACACTTAACAGTCTCAACAGATTTAAATTTTTTGGAATAAAATTGTTGACACTGTTTATTTATGCCATTGTCCTACAATTTTCGAAATAATTCAGAACTATTTATGCATCCTAGTCTATGTAAGAATTTACAATACATAACTACAAGTACTGACCGAAATAAATTTCAAAATTTTTTTATAAGAAAATCTATAGATTTTAACCAAATAATTGAATTATAGTCGATGGATAAGAACGATTTTGTATTCTACAGACATTAGTGTGTTCACCAACGTAAGTATGTAGTACTTGCTCAATTGCTGTCACTCCAACCACTCTTAGGTGAGTAATGTCTAGCAAAGTCTCATTCATAAAATATTTTACCCTCAAGCCTCCAAAAGCTGAAAAATTATGAAATTAATGGTCGATGGATATTTTAAGAAGCATAGTGTAAACAGGCTAATCGTGATCGTACTATTCGTGCACATAAGGTGCATATTTATGTAAAGGAAAAAAGAGTTATTGTCGAGTAGGTTATGTTTTAAATTTAGAAACTTCAGCTAGGTTGGGTTAGGTCGGAGTGGTAGCTCTGATATCACAAAGCTCACTTGAGCACGCATAGCGGCCCGTTGTGATGCCACGTATGAACGCAGGCCATGTACTAACCAAGTTCCACCAAAATCAGGGAAAAGGAGGAAGTTGGTCAGCGCAAGGTCTGCACAAAAACTTCAGCTAACAATATCCTTAAAAAAACTTCCTTTTCCGTTCTTCCTTTACACTTTCCTCTGCTCCTTAACGCATTTGCCAAATAATTTGCTCTTGATAATAACATTTTATTTTCAAAATTGCATAATTGCATGTTTATCCGTCGATAGGAACGTCTTTTACTATGATTTCAAAATCTGAAGGCTATTAAATACACATTATTTTTGATTTGAAATTTAACAAATGCTATAACGGAGAAAGTTGAATTTGCGATTACGAAATAAAAATATTTGAAAACTAGAGAAGAAAGAAAATAAATGCGAATATTTTGTTTAAAAACTAATAATATTTCGTGTTAAAATTCAATTAACAATGTCAGTTACTTTAAAATATAAAACAGTTGTAACTACTGAATTCCGAATAAAAATATAATAAATTTTCATTTAATTTAAAAGTCATTAGCAATGAAAATTTTGTATAAAACAGATCAAAACAGAAACAGAAGAAGTTTATTGTTAACTATTAACAGTTTTACACTTTAAAGCGTTTTACACTTCAAAATTTTATTATGGTTTGTTTATCTCTATTAGAACGTATTTTTTAATTTATATGTATAAGGAAAATATAATCTACAATAAAAATCCATCTTTTTAAAAAAAAAAAAATACAACTTTTTAAATAAAAATGATTCATTAAGCTTCTTACTGAGAGGGGTATAATTGTTGGTATTTATTTTACAGACACTAAAATCATTATGAGAAAATTGTAGAACATTAACAAAAAAAAAAACAACAAAATAACAACCACCATATCATCGCTTCCTTTTGTTTTACTATTTACCAGAATTTATTATTTCCGCCAAAATTAAAATGGTAGAACATTATAATAGGAAAATAAACTTTAACAGGTAGTGTACCACAAAAAGTACTTTAAATACAACAACAAAAACAATTCGTATATAAAAATTATTTTTATAACCACCACTGTTATTCACCTGTTTTATATCTAAATGCGTTCACACTGGAATATATTATGTATCGTTTGTTTAGATTTTATTTGAAGAATATATAAACTGAGTATTATTTAAAACTTTACGATGTTTGTTACCTCTCATTATTTAGACTATACGCTAAATAGTTAGATTTGGTTCCGCTCTGTATTCGCTATTATTCACCGTACATCTGTAAAGTCGAGTGTGCGTATAATCCACTTCAATTCCTTCTTCTCTAGACTCAACAAGCTTATGGGTTTCCTCATATTTGGGTCGCCCTAAAGTGTCCTGAACTACTACACCTAATGAAATCGTTAATCGCCTCTTTATAGTTTAATACAGTACTAAATCTGGCAAAAATTGGTCCTAAAGAATTGCAATCTGTGGTTGATGGCTATTGTCAGAAATTCATATTTATATGATAGGTTGCAAGAAATTGTAGCCTGTTAGCCACAAAAGAAGGTTACGATGAAGAATAAAATATAGTTTACTAAGCTTATTTGCCGATAGATAGATAGAACTCAATACAGATGCAGACAAAGCTGTACTGATTCTTCTTGCCTGAAATTACAACCGAAGGACCACATGCGCTTTAAGAAGGTATACACTAGACCATTCCCACAATGTGAGTGGCAACATCAGACCTCTACTAGTGAAAGTTAAGTTGTCAGTGACATATCCTGGAGACACATTGAGAGTTCATATTGAGCTAGTGAGCGAATGCAGTTGTCAAGACAATGCGATCTTTCTACATTAGAATCAGAAGCACTAATCAACGGAATAATGACTGTATTGACATCGATTGGAATTCTCGAATATTCCATACAGCGCTATCCATGACATAAAACTACACTAAAAAAAACCGTCCAAATATTTTAAAAGGATCTAAAGATTAAAGTAAAAAAAGGAGTGAAGAATTATTCTTGGACAAAAGATTCTACAAAGAAGACGACTACAAGTACGATCATGAAAACATTGAAATACAAGTAACGTTGCAGCAAGTCTCTAATAAATCAAATGGTATTATATTTTCATCGAACATAGATACCGTAATGGTTCTTTGGTACCTGCAGAAAGTACCTGATATGAATTTTTAATCCTATAAGCACTTCATTGACTATGAATCTGAGTAGTACACAATTGTAAGTATGGGCCTGCCACCAGGATGTCTAATGACAAAAGAAGCTGATTTCTATAAGATATACTGTCTTACTATTTTGATATCAGATAGACCAGCGCAACCACTTTCGATTCTGTGCATATTGTAGTGAAATGTCAAACCTAAAAAGCTCGGAGGAAGACGGAAAAAAGTAAAGTATCTGTAAATTGGCCATAATCTAACCGATTTAGCGGCTATGAGAGTCCACCTGGCACCGCGATTGCATAGAGACCAGTAAATGAGCGACTATTTAATTGTGGCCTAATAGGTAGCGCAATCTACAAGATTATTCTTGAGAGCTTTAGGGTTCATGAACTTTTTGTCAAGAGTCTGTTCTGTACAATTTTAAAACGCTTATAGTGAATAACAAATATACTGAATATATAAACCATGGTATAAAGAACAATTTTATTGGATTCATTTATTCTGTTGTAATAGCAACAAGTGCGCAGGCGCAACTCGTTACAGACGCTGGTATTTTGTTTTGCTTATTTCCACTTCTGGAAATAATAAAAGTTTTGTTTTAAAATCTGTTGACTACATGAGGGTGTTCGCTGAACAGGAACGTTGGCTATATATCTTTATAAATGTACATACATAGATATGTTGGTGTGTATATGTGATTATATAGTATATACGAGTATAAATGCATTCTTATATACATACATACATCCATACATATGTATGTAGCTCTGTATATATTAAACTGAATATGTGATAAATATTTGTAAATAAATGCATACAGAGTAATTTCCTTCTCTTCAACCAACATATCACCAACAACAACAACAGCAACAACAATAATATATTTATACAGAAATAAAAAAATTGTTGCTGGTTTTCATTTCCAGTTGGTCTTAAAAATTTCATGGTCTGTTGATTATATATGTACCACCGTAGCTTGTGTGGTAGCCAAGTTATCATGGGATTGTATTGTATTGTTATGATAATACTGACTATCCGACTCTAGACGTTGTTGTAGTGCTACAAGGTGGTTAAATGTAATTCTGTTTAGTTGCTATTATGTTAGTATATATACATACATACATATGTATGTATATATTTAGAATTCACTTGTTGCATTTCAGTAAATACCAGTTTTCGGTTTGTAACTCAAAATTTTCAATTTTTATTCCGTTTTGTTCTAATCATTGACGTGTTAAACTATTTCGTAATCAAATATATTTTTTAACTGATTTTTTATTAAAAGAATAATTAAAAATTTTGGAGATTTTGTAAATGTAAAGACTTTCTTTACATGCCACAATGAGAGAGCGAGAGCAACTACATTTGTAGGCCTAATATGATGGATGATGGGAGCTGTATCTTTGTTCATTGTAATGGTTTACATTTGCTTAACTTCTGTCTGTCATTGTTAATGCTGAACAGTTGCAATATGTTATATCACAAAAAAATAATCATTTTAAATTTATTTTTACCATTATTATGAGTAATGGAAATAATTGGAGCCAATTTGATATTTTAAAGAGCCTATAGAATGTTTAGCATACATAGTTGTAAGTCAATTTTCGAAATGAATGAATACACATAAATACAGGAAATTAATATGAAACAATTCATAATTAAGTTAAAAGAACTTTACAGCAATTAACCAGCTTATCTAAAAAGTAAATAACGATATTGAATATAAATTAAATTAAAATCTAATTAAATAACATTTAGAAATACATACATGAGAATAAGCGGACTTAGGTTAGGTTAGAAGACGTGTACTTGTCAACTGTGACAAGTCGACAAGTCGAATTGACCCATTGTACAACATCCTAGCTTCTCACACCACTTGTGTTGTGTGCGTTAATTTTATACATGAGTAGCGGGACCTACAGTTTAAAGTCGACTCCGAACGACAGAATTTTGAGAAGCTTTTCATGGCAATTTTTACTCTCAGAGTTTTTGAAAGAAATCTGCTGAGAGGAAGTCGCCGAAGAAATATTTTCATATTTTCGTTTTAATGTCTGACCTGGGATTCGTACTCGGGCTTTTCGTCTAATAAGCCGACACACTACCTACTAGACCACGGCGAGTTCTAAAAAAGAGGACTTAACAGCAATAGATTTCTAACTCAAATTGAATATATTTTAAAACAACTAAACAATATAGTAATATATTGTGCTACACATAGACATTTTAAATATTGGCCCGCATTTAATCAGTAAAAGTAGCCAACATTTTTAAAATCTTAAACAGGATTAAAAAATTTAATTTGTTGATCAGTAGGTTGGTTTTAAGATTTAATGAAAAAATCAAAATATTTTTTTTATATTTTGATAGAATAAACAGCATGTCAAGTATTTTACGACCAATTGCTCTTCTAAATGGTCATTCGTCGATACAACGACGAATAAGCACCGCGATAAAATTTCTCCGCGATTTTAATAATACTAACGTACGACCCCCTAGTTCTATAAAAGCTTTAGCTAAGCATCACCTCCATGTTCTCATTTAATTTCCAGTTTTTATTTTTAATCATTAATCAAGTTTTCCCCGTTAAGCAAGTGATTGGTATACTGCCTCGACATATATATAAAATATGTATAAAATGTTATTGATAAAAATTAGCCCTCAATTAAAGATGTAGCATAGTCTAGTGAGATAACGTCATCAATGGACATAGAAAGATCAGGCAGCTTCACCTCTTACGGAGTATAACAGTAGAAAAAAAAATGATTTATAACGATTGAAAAGACGGAATCCAAATTAAAAGATGGTGTGGGACAACTCACGATGTGGCTTATAATTGTACTCACTGTTTCTCTCTCATTGTCTAACACAATGAGAACAAGTTCAAATGAAAATAAAACGAAAATCATTATGAAACTAGATCCCTTAAATAGTCTCGGCAATAGGTACAAGATGGGTTTAGCAAGGGATCAAGTTCAATAGCCCGTTGTTAACTTAAGTTGAATGGAATCAAATAAAGTTCAATTACAGATATGAATGGACAAAATTTTCAATACCGTATCGTTAGATTGAAATTTAAAACGTATGACGGCATTTAATCAATGAAAAAATTTGCTTTTTTTATTGATTTTAAAGTAATTTCACTTTGAGTAGGCATAATCCATTTACGGTTTTCTTAAGACTTTTGTTTTTATTTTTGCAAAAAAGAAAAAAAAATAATAAATTGTAAAAATATGAATGAATATTCAAATATGAAATTGATACAAAAAACGAAAAAACGAAAAAAATAATAATAATAATAATACAAAAATATCACAGAAAAACAAACAACAATAATAAAATCAATTAAGTTTTACTACTGCTACTGCTTACTCGTACTTGCGTATATGAAAACACGGTTGACATAAAAACAAAATCCATACTGAAATAAAAAATGAAACCGCAAAAGTTTGTAATAAAAACCGATTCAAGAAAATAAATATTTTATTGTATTATTTTTGTTTTAATTTAATAATTATACAATGACAATATTAAAGTGTATGTAATAACATAATCGCTGCAAAAAAAAATGTTAAATTCATATGCACGGGTGGGTTGGCTGTCTTTAAAACGCCAAGACATCCATCCATCCAACTGATTAACAAAAGCCCCTCAAATCCATTTACAAGTACTTGGGTTTCACGTTTGAGTATCTTTTCAAAATTGAAGACTTTTCTAAAGCAATCACATGTGATCAACAGAAAACAATGAATGAATGCATCGAATTGAATTAATGAATGAATGAATTTTGCAAATTGTATAACGTGACAATCTGTAGGGACAGACGACCAAAAAGACGAAGGAATAGCGAAAAGGTCATTGAGATGAATACGTTGTAGTTTTATTTTTTTAAGAGTCATTCAATGTAAAACTTTTAACACTTAAAAAATATATTATTGGTTTTAGATATAGTATGACACTGTCGTTACTTAAGTAAGATTTTTAATTAAATTTTTTTCTTACAGATGGCATGGTATAGCGAGCAATGTATTTATATCGCCAGAAAAAGTCACAAAATATTCATGACATACACATGACATGTAGGCGGGACCTACAGTTTAAAGTCGACTATGAACGACAGATTTTTGGGAAACTTTTCATGGCCATTTTATTTGCTCACAGAGTTTTTGCCAGAAATCTGCTGAGAGGAAGTCGCCGAAGAAATATTTTCATATTTTCGATTTGATGTCTGACCTAGGGTTTGAACCGTGGCCTTACGTCTAATAAGCCAATCAAGTGGGGATTCCAAAGTGGCCATAATCGAATCATTTAAAGATACTGAGGGCGTTATGTGGTCAGACGTGTGAAATATCACAATGGACTTATTGTCAAGCATATCGTTTTTTTTAGAAAAACTTTAGCGAATAATCGGAGTTTGTTGATTCCAGGGAATTTTCAGCACTTGGGTCTGTATTATAACTCATAATGACGTATTTTGGATTTGAATTTCCACCTCTATCTAACTTAAGCAATAAGTAAATCCGACCTACCAGTTATGATGTCTGAGGTGCAGGTAGGTAGGTAGATATAAGTGGCCGCCCCCCAAATTAATTGGATGGACGCACTTAGGCCCTATGGGGCCCATTGTGATACCACCCAGAGCTTACAAGGAAACAACTCAAACTGAGGACGTCAATGTTCGACAAATGACTCAGATCATCGATGTACTAGGCACCAAGATGGCTCTTCCTTCTTTGACATAGCGCCGGGCAAGTTCCCAGTAGATGAAGAACAGTCTCTTCTTCCTCCTAGTCCCTGCAGCTTCTACATAAATCGTTCGCGAGGTGTCCCAGACCAATACGCCTCGCGCGGACTATCTGAGGTGCAAGTCAATCAGGAGTCGATCATTGGATTTTTAACATACAAACAAGGTTTAAGCATTAGAATGAAACAAAAATTTCATCGAATTCAGTGCTTTAGATATGTTTTATTTAATTTTGTCTTTTAAATCGAAAAATGATCCAGTATTATTAATTTTTTGAGTAGCTTAGACCTCATGCTCGGTGTAGTGCACCAGACTACCAGTGCACCCATGATCAAGGGTTATTCAAGAGTTATAAGTTTGATCTCTTGGTCTACATACATATACATACAACATATCGGATATTAATTTATGCTAAAATATAAATAATCACCGAAAATAGTTTGAAATTGAAATTCATTTATACAATTTACGAAATTATGAAAATAATTCAATTTATTTAATTTCTAGAAACATTTAACTGTACACTTAGTCAATAGGGTGTACTGGCTACCTACATTGAACACTCACTATACACCTTTTATTGTTTACAATTTTTTCTTACTCTTTTGATTTCTTTTTCAATTTCAATAATTTCAAAGATAAAAACAACAATAAACAAAGAAAGATGTGACCAGAGTTACTTTCAAGAGCAAGAAGAAAAAAATATGTACATCTCAAGGTTTATTTTATATGTAGATTGTGATTATTTTTCAAATAAATCTTCACATAATTTTTATTTCTTTATCTCTCGTGGGTTTCATTCATCATTTCGATTCAGTTTTTCTTTTATTTTTTGCATGTTTTCCAATGTATATCAGCCATACTTTGCGGTTTTTTTTGAACACATGAATATGAAGATGGAGTGTCGTAGTGTCGCCTGTGAAATATTTCAAATATTCACTCTGGCAGGAATACATTGACCTTTAAAGTGTAATATTTTTGATGAATTTCAATTTCAGATGAAATTTGTTTGTTTGCCTTAATAGTGTGATTTATCCATGAAATATTGCAATTTTTCAATTAAACAAAAGTATTCATTTTCTTTGAAATAAATGAATCGGTTATGTATGAAGAGAAGCGCCTCTTTTGAAATTGAAATAAATTTATAGTGGTTTCCTTAAAACTATTTAGAAATTTAACAAAAATATAAATTGATTACGTACAATAATTACATAAATATGTAAGAATGTAACATTCAGTTGCTGGCGTCGGAATCTTTAGCCAAGACCAAAAGCGATCAAAAGCTGCATATTTTCAAACCTCGGTTTCACATTTTTTTGCAGAAAGACAACTTCCAAAGCGGATGGGAAATGAACTTATAATGTACTCAGATCATATATCCATCTTTATATCACAGAATTGCATTCTGGAGAAGACTCGTACCTAGGATTAGTTTGAATTCTTTTGCCATTAGGGACGCCAGAAGGGAATTTGAACACACCATCCGTGCAAAGTTATGCGCATTACATCAGAAAAAATCAGAGCATGTGCTACGTAACTGGCCTATCTAGGTATTTTTTATGCTGGCTTACTAAACCTAGTATTTTCTTTTCTCATCTGTAGTATTGAACAGAAATGTACTTTGTTTCAGAAATTCTCTTGTAATATTTTCTTTTCAATTCCTATTTACATATCTTTTATACACTGAGATTTGTAGTATGTATTGTTTTTGGACATAAGAGTGGTGAACATATTTTTTTTGGCTGAATATCTCAATAAATACAAAACCGCATATAAAAATAATATTTAATGGCTATCATGCTATAAAAACATTATTAAGGCTATTTGAAAACCACCAATTGTACGCTTCAATTGCATGTTCTTTACAACAGACGCAAATGTTTTTTCTTTAAATAAATTGTAAAAAAATGGTAAATAAATAATAAATAAAACTATTTCATTTATAAATTATTAGTAATGAATGTTTAATATTATTTTTTATAATAAACGCTTTGTAACAATAAAAATATTATGTCAACCGCGTTTTCCGATATTGATTGACTTTAACAAAATATTTTATTAGTTTAAGATTCATGACGTTTATCACACTGATGTCTTTATATGAAAATCTATTCACCAAGGCAGATAATGTATTACTAATTTAAAGGTTTCTGAAAGCATCTTAACCCGAATATCCTATACGCGTGGCATGAAATTTTCAGTACAGTTATCGATTTTAAAAGAAGCTAAGAAACTTCATACTTCTCCAAAAATAATTTAAACAGGAATCCTCTCACCTCGGTCGCTTAGAATAAAATCAACAATGAATATCGATTGAATGTCAGGTAGTACCACCTTTTGTAGCATTCTATTAACAAAGCCCCTTATCACAGTTGTGCAGTTTATGATCACAGTAGGCAGTGTTTCTAAGTAACGACAGATGCAACTGCTATAGTTCTAGAAACTGCTATAGTAGACGAATGAGTAGTTTAGTTGGTGAAATTTAATGAATAAAATTGAAAGAAAGTAAAGAAATAATTAGAAGATAGAGAACAAGCTTTGAGACAGCCCTATGTTCCTCAAAGGAATCAAAGGAAATATAGTATATATAAGCAACAGTGGGAATTAGGCACTCTATTGCTACATATTTGTCCGCACATTGCCAAACATACTTAATATTAGCGGTTGTGAGAAGTAGGCAATCGTTTTGTGCTCCTCGATAAACTTCAAATTGCTCATATCTTTATCATTTTGTACAAAGAGATGGCTATTCGTTATACTGTTGAACTTTGATTCAAAAAATCTTATTGATTGCGCTTGCTCATAATAAAAATATAAAAAAATTGCCGAAATTGACAAAAAAAAAAGTAAACGTATTAAAATGTGTGCGTATTATGTGTCGGTCGACATCCCGGTAATATCCTGTCTTTTAAGTGAAATCTTAGCCATCTGCCTGGCAGTATATCACCAACTTACAACTTTCTTTTTTATTTTTTGTAATCTTATGGATTTTTATTATGGATTTATAACCTATAATATGAGGTCATATGGAAAATTTTTTATTTGTTTTTTTTAATGGAATAGCATTTCAAATATTTTTACTTTTAAAATGAAATTCAGTGTCGAAGACTACTTACTATGTCTTGTATTTTCAATATTAATATTTTCAATTCAAATGCATACTCTTATGGGAATTCAGTTTTATAGGTTAAACAATTTAAAAATATTTCAAAAATCTTTTCATATTTCTTTTCTGTTCAAAAGGCGTTTCTTACGAATATGGTATGAAACAATAAAATTATTATCAAAACATACATATTTACCAGACTTGAATAATTTCATTCAACAAATAATTGACAATTTGTCAACACTGCCATAAACTGAATAAATCGCAGTGAATATGAAAATGATGAAAATATTTTCCAAGGAAATTTGCAAATGCAATGAAATTTTCTGAATATGCAGACAGACAAACGCCTCGAACTAAATGGATGCAAGCAACAGGGAGACACGGACAGACAAACAATTAAACATTTAAAGTTGCAAACAAAATTTTCCACGTTCAAAACATTTATACTTGCAACTCATGAATAATTTTACCATAATAACTATAGAAAAATTGTGAAACAACATGTTTTCAAGTAATATAACTACAACATATTTATTACAAAAAAAAATATTTCAAACAAACATACAATTATTGGTACCATTAACGGCTCATCGCCGGTCACAAATTTATCAATGATGATTGTCATGGGTATTTAATAAACAAATAAATAAATGTTTTACAGCTCCATCAAGTATATGCCCGCGTTTCATATTCAATTCGTACGCAACCAAATAAGGATTAACCATGAACGAATTAATAAGACATCAAGCTCATTGGAAAACAATTAAAATAAACTTTAAATATCTACTATTGACATTTACAAAACAAGCTACGAAACACTCTTCTCGTCACTTACGCCCCAGACAATTAAATTACTTTTTCTTACTTTTTTCAATGACAGATAGAGCAGATTGACTAGAAATGCAATTATTTTGCTTATAAATATGCAGAAATAACAATAATTGAATTCGTACAATTCTTCAAATGTTTATAGAAGAAAGAAAGTTAATTTATTACCCCCGTTTAATTATTTAAAGACAGTTTCAGTTTGTGACATTTCAAAAAAGAATTCTACGTGGACGTACCACACGTTAGTGTATGTAGATACATTCATTTGTAACGGCCGTTTACAACGAAATTAACGAGCAGTCAACTCTGTTCTTTGATTCTCGAGGTCAACCAGAGTCGAATCAGTCTTAAGTTCCCAGAACACTACATCGCCAAGACGTAGACGATACAGGCCTATTAAATCAATTTTTAAATCATTCCAAATTCTATGGATTACCCGATATTCTCCCATGAGTCCCTATTAAATACTGACAACTAACAATGGAAGGTGGCTTCTTAGTATACCGATTAGCATAGAGGTTCTCGAACTATGTTTTAAGCGAAGCAATCAGTTGGTTAGAGTTCTAAATACACAATCGGGTGCATGTCTTTTCAAGACTGCCAGCAATTAACTTAGATTCAATAGTAACAATTTGCTGCATCCAGAGCAGTCTTCTCTCATCCAATTTATTATCTGAGTTCGATTTAATAGCCATATTCTTTAAGTAAATATCTATATTCCTTTATTTTCCTATTTTCTTTGATTAAAAACCTTTCGTATTGTTCGACTACATATATAGGTCATGTCGGAAAGTGGAGGAAGTTACAGCATATTCACACACTGTCCCAAAAATGAAATCTTAACGAAAGCGAAAGCGGTACTGTGACACCAATTTAAAGTTCTCCACATAAATTTTCTATTTTCTAGGCTATAGAGTCGCGTATGTGATTGCAATTCTTTTGTCTTTATTGTATTTCATTCCCTACCCCTGACTCGTTTCCCCATAGAGCCGCATAAACTAGAGTAATATTTGAACTCAGATATCATAGCCTAAAAAGACTTAAAGATTTGGAAGAAGAGTTAAAAGGAGTATTTCAAAGAGTATTCCATGAGGCAGTTGTACAATGTCTGATTTGCCACTAATGTTGCACTAGTTTGCATTTAAATTCGCCCTCTATAATGCCAATAGTAATACGACACATTTCCTTTACCTTCATAACCTAGAATATATCTAGTCTTAGCCATGAATAACTTTAAGAAGCGGTATCCGTATTTCATTCTGATTAATATAAATTTTAGTATCCCAGTGAATAGTGTCCTTCTGCTTTGACGTTAAGCTGCAGGTAGCGTAAGGTAGAAAGCGTAATCCTGGCTAAATAATTGTAATGCCCAATAACAGTTCTTTGAAACTAAAAGAAGACTAAAGACAATTCTTAGTAGAGTCCTTCTTTAAAATGAATCTTTTTCAAAAAATCAAATATACAATTTCGTTTCAGCAATCAGGCATTTTTTCAGACATTAAATTTGTATGAATTTTAATATCGCTCACTGTGTATGGTAAATAATGTTTATGATACCATATAGTGCGATACCACAGTACAATGCATAACGATTTTCTTTCCCAAGGAAGTAATCGAAAACGATTAAAATGCGTATCACATATAATTTTAACCCAATTTTAAAAACAATTTTTATTTTAAAATTTTGTTTCTCTTCAATGATGGCGAGGAAATTGCTTTCGAAATAAATACATGAAAGCGATTAATTTGATAAACATGTAATTAATGATTAATTACAGAAGTAACAATTTTCTAATTAAAAATACATACATATGTACATACACTGATAAAATACTTTCCTGGCTCACGACCGTGAATTAATGAATACCCATTGGGAGTTGCAAAAGAAAAAAACAACAGCAACAACGAACAAAACAAGATCGGCTAATTGTAACACAAGCAATACAATACAGAGAGTGGATTAATACGACGAAATGCGGCAAGTGCAAGTGCAAGTGCTAGTGTAAGTGTAGAGTTGAGGTGTTGGAAATTAATTTATGGCTGATAAATGGATGAAGAAATAACGCGATATGCGAAAAAAGGCTGGATAGGCTTGGTCTGCACCGTTAGTTAATATGTTTGTCGCACCCATGCGACAATTTGTCATTAATATTGATGGGATTCAATTGTCACAGTAAATACGATTTCAGTGGTGGAGGTTCAAATTGTAGCAGCCACATGGCTGGTTGTTGTCATTAGCAACATAAATATTAATGCTACCGATTTTTTTTTTTGTTTGTTGCCAGTTACAATGCTGCTACAACAACTACTACCATGCCATCATCGACATCGTCAGCCGTGACATGTTTAAATGTTAATTTAAAATATTTCGTTTTATTTTTTGTTTTTGGGTTTTTCTTTTTATTTTTTTTTATGTTTCGTTTTGTGTACCAGCAAATTGAATAAATTTTTTGAAATTAAAAAAAAAATAAATAAATAAATAAAAACAGGAAAATCTAATTTATTTCCGGATAACCAGACCACTGCACTTCAAACGTATGAGTACAATATAGATCGACAGACAGCCGGGACTGACATACGAGTGTGTTTTAAAAGTCAATTATACTATGTGATGCGAACAATATCACACTGCCAACGAAAATAAAGTTCAAAAATGAAGAAATGGAAGTAAACAAAAAATTAGAGTTACGCCAAAAACTGTGTTGTAAGTTAATAAAAGAAATAAAAATAAAATTAAAAAATTAAAAATAAATAAATATGCCAAAAAAAAAAATGTGTTTTTAATAGGTAACTTCATAACACTCTACGGCAAATATATCTGTAGATTAATATTTTTATCTTTCAAGCTGTTATTAAAACATGTAACCTAGACAAGATCGAGGCAAATTCAATAAGGTAGCCTTATCTTTACAACAAATACAACAATGCAAAAACAACAGGCATTTTGTTTTTGTTAAACCGCCTTTGGGATGTCAACAACACACACACGCACAACAAACACACACAAAAACAACAAAATTTTGACAGCCCAAAACTCGTCAGCTGTTGACATAAGGCCACTTGTTAAGGATTCGCTTTGGACAAGATAAAGTCTAATAAAGTAAACTTGACGAAGATCAAGTCTGCCTAAAAAGTCTGCGAAAAAATTAACGGAATAAAAATGTTTCCAAGCAAGTTAATCTTCCAAACTGCTAAGAACTTCAACTTATTAATTCTTAAGGCCTTAGACAAATTTAATTTTGAATAAGGAGCTTTGATTAATTTTATAAAAAAAAATCAAAGCGCAGACAACTCGTATGAATGTTCTGCAATATTAGAAGTCTGCACCACATAATTATTCGGAAATGGTTAAAAAAAAGAAAACTTGAAGTTGTTAATCAGTCTGTTTTTTTATATCAATTTACTAATATGTTTGTTTTGTTTGAGACACACTGGATTTACCTTTAATGAGAGCAAGTTGTACTCTAAGGAAATTTATTTTGAAATTTGTAACTCCTACCCTTTCAGTTAGGGAGAGTACAAGTGTTTTGAATGTGAAATATAAATTTCAAGAACCATGGCGAAAGAACAAGGCGTGACTTCATAAACCAATTCAGATGAACTTCATTTTAATCTTAATGAGCATTTCTTAAGCATTAGAGGCTGTGATTTCTGCGCTAGATATTATCGGCCCTTATTTGTGGTAAATGAGCGTCATCCTTGCAATAGTTTATGATTATAGTAATAGAAATAAAGCATGGTCCAGACGTCTAAGTGCAAAGGTTTGTGTTCACATCTCTTAATTTGTGTGGCATTACTGCCACAAAATTCCTTCATGACTTTAAGACAAAGTTCACATCTGTAAGCTCATTTATACTTTTTAATCACAGTAGAGAGCAGAGTTTTTAATATAATGTTTGAAAAATTTGTAATACTCGTATTAAAATAGACACGATTAAAAATAAAGAAAAAAACGAAGATTAACTAAAAATGGACTCATTTAAGCAATTTTATTAACACGTACTCTCTCAATTTAGTTTAAATTTTAACACTTTCCGTAAACTGGTTTAACTTATAAAAAAAATTAAAATTAAAAAGAAAAAAGAAAATATAAAAATTATAATTAAAATAACAATAATAAGAAATATAACAATAAAAAACAAAAAGTGTAGCAAAATTCCATTTAAATACCACTGCAATGACTTTAAAGACAAAATAATGCTTCGAAAGTTTTTGGAAAATTATTTTCAAATAAAAATAAAAAAAAACAGATGGAAAGACGAGCTTTCAAGTTTTCAAAACAAAATCAAGTTATAAAGAAGGCAAAAATGCCATAAAATTTAAGGTTTTATTGGACACAAATTCAATTTTCCATCAGCATGGACGACAGTAGACAAACATAAATAAAATGGACAAAATCGAAGAAATATTCCACCAAAAAACTATATAATGGAATAAGAGTGTGACTGTTAAATTTATGTGACAACTTACGCACGTTTTTGGTAATAGAAATTAAAAGGATTTTTATTCAGAAACCTGTTGATAAATTATGCATAAAAAAGTTTAGCACAAAACAATTAAACAAAAAACTGTCATTTAAGTTGTTTTGTGCACGCACTACTTCTGTCTAGGTGTTGCTCGTCATTTCATGCTACATATTTGTCAAGAGGAAACCTGATACTGTTACCTGAGGAAACTCACTACACAAATAGCTCTAACGTTGAAGGTAGAACTGCACTGAGAGCCTATGTAAAATAGAAACAGAAACAGAGACTACACTTTTGTCTACCTAGTCATTTAAGGGCTTCCCAGGAAGCAGGAGTATGTTCGTATGAATATTAATAATTTTACTGAGAACCAACCAAATGGCATTTAGAATATCAAAATTCAAGGAAGCAAGGTCAATGAATTTCTGGAGATCTAAGAGAACGTTTAACAATTTCTTCGGACATGGTATCTTGCGCATTATTTGAATACCCACTCACCAGGGAGTGTTTCTACAGAATGAAACGAAGTAAACTTGTGTGTGAGCAAAAAATGCGCATGGTACGCTATGGGATAGCGTTACATAATTTAAAATTACTTCGACATTCTAGGGCAGCCCAGATGTGGAGAAGACCGTCAACTTGTTATGTATGAATAATAGTGAACTGAGCCCGGGATTTGTTCTACATGGGCGCAGCAGAGAACAGCATAAGTAGGGCATTTTTAGAGGATATCGAAATGATGGATAACTTTTGATGTCATTGCCTAACTTTTAGACATATGGAGTCCTAATATTTTAAAGATGGTACTTCACCATACATTGCTCGTCAATGTAGAATTGATTGGAAGAGAATGCGTATACGATACGAATTTTCTACGAATTTTAATGACAATGAGTTAAAAAATCATGGGATGCCTACCTATAAGAATTAGACCCTGACGGCGGCAATCAATGAAATTCAACTCACGGAAGTATCGGTCGGCACTTAGAAGTGCTCAAAGTCATGACATGACAATCATGTATCCAACAATATAGAGTAATACTAGCCACCGATGTTATGCTGATCGTATTTCCCAAAGTACAATAGAATATGCTTTAATCATAAGACTTTTCGATTGTGCAAAATGGTACGTATTTTCGTCTTCTACATCTCCTTACAATCCTACCTTTGGAGTGGTAAACTACTGTTGAGAAAAGATGACCAACAGTATCCAACCAACAATCTAAACGAAATCAAACTTAAATGGAATTTAGCACCAATCCCTATATTTTGTTAAGATAAGCCAAAAATATACTTTTAATGTATGGTAGAGTCGAGCTTGACAGACTTCCTAATGGTACACGATATTGCGTAGGATCATTATTTAATTGCTTTAATTTGCTCTGAAGTTTTTTTTTCTGTAAGTTTTCGTTAAACAATGCATAATCTATGTATGTATTTCTGCTGTAGTGAAAGCCTTTTTCATCATATTTTTTATTTTATCACTTGAGCGCAACAAATTGTTTCAAATTGTTATAGTTTTTATGTGCAGCATAAAATCTTTATGTTTATGAGACCATTTTTTTATGTTTTGCCAACTTTAAGTTCGTACTTTTTTTTTTTTTGATAAATTTGAAGTTTGGATTAAAATATCAGATGGAAAAATTTGAGTTTTTTTGTGTTTAACAGCCTCTGTGTTAATTTTTAACACCCTGCTTTGATTACCAACTTTAATAATTTATATCTTGTTATATCGGACATTATTATGAACAACATTTAGATGTAATTTATTTCAATTATGAATTTAATGATAATAACGATCATGATGATCATGATGATTTCATTTGTTGGTTTAACTACCAGTTGGACTAGTCAATTAAAGTAAAGTTATTTGTTGCAGACTGGCTATAATGCTGGTGGTAACAAGATTACATAATAAAATATCCAATAAATTATTTGTGTTTGCACTTAAAAGGTTATATGTGCGAAAAACTCAAACAATGTTTTTTTTTTAAATTCCTTTCAGGAACATAGAGCATCACGATTGGATTTTAGATGTTTCTTAGCCTTCAGGGTGTTTATCAAGTAGAATGATAAAATATATCAAGTATTTCAAGCAGATCCTTGAATATTATGGATGAGAAGTTTCCTTTGTGCATATCAGTGAGTAACCGTGATAATTTTGCCTCTTTTTGGAATAACAGCGAATGAAAAACTTAAGCTTTTTTTAATTTTTTGATGAAATTAGAAGAGATCTACCCAGCCTCCAAATTGCTAGATGCAAACAATAATGATTTTTCTAATCTATAGATGGTTATTCTCTATAGGGAATTTATCTCTATAACTGCCACTAGCGGATGCTGATGACCATTATCAACCAGTAATAACTCGTTGAAGACAATTGTTTAATTAGTCGATCATATACAAATTCATGATATAATCTGATCTGGTCCAGTTATTACACATGAGGCGTCGTTTCAAACCCCATCAAAACGAAAATATAAAAAAATACTTCTTCGGCGACTTTCTCTCATCAGATTTCTATGAGAGTAAAAAAAATTGTCATGAAAAGTTTGTAAAAAATCTGTCGTTCGGAGTCGACTTTAAACTGTAGGTCCCGCCACTAATGTATAAAATTAACACACACACAACATTAGTGGTGTGAGAAGCTAGGTCGTAATCCTGACTAAAGGGTTGTAATGGCCAATTATGTATGTATGTAAATAAACTGGCGAAAATACTCGCGACTTGACCATTTAAGCTAAGCAATCGGGAAAAATTATACAAATGTATAAGGTTTATTGAAGTCGCCGTGGTCTAGTAGGTAGTGTGTTGGCTTATTAGACGAAAGGCCCGAGTTCGAATCCCAGGCCAGACATCAAAAACAAAATACAAAAAGTATTTCTTCGGCGACTTCCTCTCAGCAGATTTCTGGCAAAAACTCTGAGAGTAAAAATTGCCATGAAAAGCTTCTCAAAAAATCTGTCGTTCGGAGTCGACTTTAAATTGTAGGTCCCGCTACTCATGTATAAAATTAACGCACACAACATGAGTGGTGTTGAGAAGCTAGGCCGTAATCCTGACGAAGGGTTGTAATGGCCAATTATGTATGTATGTATAAGGTTTATTGATTCCTAACTGGGCGTTAGAGCAAAGAACCTAAATAAAATATTTCGCCTCATGTCTACCAATTGCACAATGAGCCTAACATTACTTTTTCTAATTTTACAGGAGAAGCAAAAACGTTATACTTACATGTTACATGTTACATGCTGGTACGTCATTTTGGATTATTAATATACTCGTAAAAACGTTATTTTTGGTCGCAAAAGTCTAAAAATTGGTAGAGATATGCTAGATAACCTTACGAATCGTAATAAATCAAAAACTCGTTTTTTTTTTATTTCAATAAAATATTTAAATTTGTATTTTGCATGTGCAAGTGTGGCTTTTATGTGTCTTAAAAAACCATTAAAATTTAAATCAGATATTTCGATGATTCTTTTTTTTTCGTGAAAGTCTTATAAGCCTTGTATGATGAACGATATTTACATTTTTTTAATCATGTTTATGCTTTACAATTAAATAAAATAAGATAAAAGAGAAGAGAAGAGTCATCATAAATTTTTAATATATTCTAATCTAAAACCGAAGAAAGTAAAATTTAAAATATCTCTTTTATATTCAAATGTACAAATCATTAAAATTCATTTTGTTTTTTGATAACCAAATTTGAAATATTTGTTTTCATCTTCTTTTATTTAAAGAAAATTAAAAGATTTTTTTAGAATTTTGATAGCAAAACTTGTAAAAATTTTGCGAAGCTTTCAATTTCATTTTATAGCCACAGTCCAAATGATGGTATTATGTTATGTTTTTATGTTAGGCCAACAATGAAACAATTGAAAACGAAAGTTTTAATAAATTTTGGCCATAAATGTGGGCGTTAAACAATATGGTGTGTTTCTCTTGTGTGTACCTAAACCATTTCATATTAATTATTACACATGCCATTACGAAAGAAATGAAAAAGAATTAAGATGGAAGACTAATTTCAAGTTTGTCGCTACATCTACTTCATAATTTTTATATAAAAAATTTCCGGTCCTGAAGTCTCATCAATAGTTCACCTATTGATCCCATCAACTTCATTATCTCTATCTATATATCTTTAGCTCTTAGACCTTCCAATAGGTATTAGCAGCTAATTTTACGACTAAAATGTTAAGAATACTCGTATATTTATACTGGGTTAATACAAAACATCTAGGGAAGCTACCTTCTCTTTAAACTTCAAGCAGATGTCAAAAGTATTCACTAAGTCCGGCTACAAAATAAATGTTCAATATTCGTCAGTTTTTCCTCCTTTACAGGGGTATAAGCAAAGCGAATTCATAACAAGTGGCCTCATGTCAACAGCTGACGAGTTTTGGGCTGTCAACATTTTGTTGTTTTTTTAGTGTTTTGCGTGGGTTTGTTGTGCGTGTGTGTGTTATTGTGCAATTTTTTTTTCTTTTCCATTTTTTTTCTTCCTATTTTGACATCCCAAAGGCTGTTTAACAAAAACAAAATACCTGTTGTTTTTGCATTGTTGTATTTGTTGTAGAGATAAGGCTACCTTATTGAATTGGCCTTGGGCATAAGATTACTCATTGGACAGTACATCACATTTACCCTAGACCAAGCACACTTTCTGTACACTGTGACCCATAAAATCGTCTGGCTTAAAGTTTGTTTATCAAATTTAGAGCTTTCATAATGAACGTTAGCAAATTGGTGAAAATGTTCTTCTGGTAGGCACTGTGTCTTCAAATACCGTCCCATCTAAATTTATCAAGAACTTGAGGAATCCCTGATAAATAAATTGAACGCAAAAAGAAAAAACATTCAATTAAAAAAGAAATCACTTCTTATAACCTATTAAAACGTATTATAATGATGATTTTTTAATCAGATCTTAGCAAATGACATCAAAATCTCATTTCATAAGAAAAGAAATGCTGCCAAACACCTTAAATGACAACAGAAAAATTATTGAAATTCTCATTATCTTGCTACTGAATCCAATTTGTTCAAAACGTTCTTGAAATTTGCTGGTTATGATCTTCTTAACTTTCTCAAGATCATCATTGAACGACAGACATGGTCGTATATTTTTTCTCAAGATTGCCTCCATAATAAGCAACAACAACAACAGTAAAAAAGATACAACTAAACTTGCAACCGGTCAAGGTCATATTAAACAAACATTCACGTTCAAGAAAAAAAAAAAACTAAAAAACAAAAACATCCATAAAGAGAACGTTGTTAGCCATATATTGTATTAAGAAAATCGCGTTTTTTATATTGAAATACATACAGAATAGAAATAAAACAACAAAAAAAAAAGCCGATTTCACTTAAAAAGGAAATTTAAAAAAAAACATCAACATCAACATTAAACATATTGATGATGATTATAACGATAATGAAGTTTTAATAAAACAAACATTCCCATGTTGTAGAATCGAAAGATGAGGAGGAAAAACATGACAATAAAATTCTGCTTCTGCTGCTTTTATGTACTGCAACATTATACTGTTGCAAGTAAATATTGTATCGAAGTGCCACAACGAATGTATCCAGCCAAGAAAACTAATGTAAATATGGAGGCCAATGCTGAAAGCAACACTTTACAACATAAACAGAATTACGAGGATCGTGAGATAATTATTTGCAATTAAAAAAACAAGTACGCGATGCCGTACGACAAACATAGTAGCATTTTTGTAACGTTGTCCAAAAATCTATCTTAATTCGACCTTTGTCAGGCTCTTATGAATGCCAACTGAACTTCAATTGTGTTCCAATCTGGCAATCAAACGCCTGTTGCCAAAAACATATTTTTTTATCTATAATTTTATAACTTTTTAGTAATTGACAATACAATTTTAATTCGGTTGCATTATTCAATTGTTTCATCGATTATTGTACGGAACCTTCATCAAAATTTCGTCAATCATAGGCAAGTTCATATACATATCAGAGAATCCTTAGGTTATCTTAATGCAAGACAAGTTATTTTAAGGTGCTGTAGTCAGTCACTCAATCAGCATAATCAGCATATTTTTTCTAAAACCAAACTTAAGTGCTTTAAAATGATATTTGATGTATGTACATACACACATACGTAGTTTAGTGCCACAAAATTCTTGAAAATTCAGTCTCAAGATTGATTATTGCTTCTTCGGAGTTGACGATTAACAAGTAGGTCCTACCACCTATGGAAAAAAATAACACACACAACATGAACGGTGTGAGAAGCTTCCTCGTAATCCTGACTAAAGGGTTGTAATGATCATTTAAGTAAGTTAGCTTAAAGAAATTTCATTAGGCAGTAAACGTTACAAATATGGTTTGACCAGCCTAATCACCTCCGAAAATATAGCTCAGTTAGTACAAGTGCTACGAAGTAGGTTGTGAGATAACTTGTAAAGGAATCATCTTTCAGATGTCATCAGTTAGTTCAATCAATATGTATTTTTAACAATTTAATAAATAAATACTAAGAGAAAATCTATGTAAAGATGCCATTTGCAGACAATACAGTAAGGACATGAGTAAAATTCCTGCTCTCAGACAATAAAACCTTTTTTAATGTAATTTCACAATTTAAATCTTTGGAACAGGCTGGCTGTTCCTTAAGCGCAAAAGGAAAATCACTTGCATTCCAGAAAAAAAAAATCCAATTTAAGAAATAAAACTGAATTAAGAAAAATTCCAAAATCAAGACAGAAAAGAAACAGAGCCAATGACAGAAAAACAAGCCAAGAAGAAAAAAAAAAGAAAACAAATCAAAACT
Organism: Sarcophaga rosellei; assembly: GCA_930367235.1. Taxonomy (NCBI): domain Eukaryota; kingdom Metazoa; phylum Arthropoda; class Insecta; order Diptera; family Sarcophagidae; genus Sarcophaga; species Sarcophaga rosellei. The sequence continues at coordinate 96,365,513 of OV884020.1, forward strand.
AAGCCTGGTTTATAAGTAAAAGCATGACTAACCTGTTCCACATTTTTCTGTTGTTGCGGCGGCCAGACAATATTATTACTTCTAAAGTTGTTGTTGTCGTTGGTATTGCTGGTGTTGTTGTTTACACAAATGCTGTTGCCACTGTTGGAGCTACTGTTGGTATGTGTATTACAATCATCATTGGCATCAGTGGGAAACTGTTGAATCTGATATTCTGGTTGCTGTTGATGATGATGATGATAATGATGAATATGTAGAGACTGTTTTTGAGCCTGTAAACCAGTGGCTTGATTAATAATATTTTTAATATTATTCTTGTTGTTGTTGCTGCTGTTATTAGAATTATTAGTCGTGTACTGTTGTGAACGTAATTGTGTCAATAGTGCGTCTTTTGCTTTTTGCTCCGCATTCAGTTGACACTGATCGTTGATGTTATTAATGTAGCAATTGTTTTTGACACTCAAATTGTGTCCCAATTGTGTTTTATTGTGCAGACTCAGAGGGCGTCTGGCTGGCAAGGCAGGAGGCTGATCTTGCGCTTCGTTACTCGAGGCAATTTCATTTTTATTGGCCTCATTTACTGTTGCTGGTTGTGAATAAAATGATCCAGCTTGATTGGCACGTCTTTGCGGTATGGGAGGCACCACTTTTGTTTGCTTTTTTAAGAATGACGTTTTATTGTAGTTATTATTACCGTTGTTGTTGTTGTTGTTGGTGTTGCTGTTATTAGAACGCATGTCATAGTCCAATGATTTGCATTGGCTGCTTGCATTGTTGAGTGAAAGTGATCGCGCAAAAGAACTTTTAAAGAAACGACACGGCAATTCAAAATCAAAATCTGGCGGCGAAGCATTACAAGGGTCTAATGAGCCTGTATCCACGGTGGCATCCATTTTTATGATGGGGAATTTATTTACCAGATTCTGGCTATTCCCAAAATAGGCAGCCATAAATTATTAAAAGAAAAACACGGCACAATTAAGTTTTCAACACAAAAATCAAAATTATTGAAACAGAACACGTTCACTTTTTGTTCAAAGCCGGCTAAATTATAAACTTTTTTATTCTTCCTCTTTTTTGTTTTCCTTTTTTTGTTTGTTTTCCACTAATTTATTGGCAAATTTTCTTTTTACTTTAATTTTCTATTTTCTGTCATTGTGATTATTCATTTTCAAATTTCATTCGTTTTGTTTTTCAGCTTCGAAGTCTTTTTCAATTTTCGTTACCGTTTTCTTTTTTTATTTCATATTAAAAAATATTGAAAATTCGTTTGTTTATAGTTTTTAGCTCAAAGAAAAAAATGTATTTATTTACTCGGTTGTTTTCATTTATTTACCACTTTTTCAGACACATTTATGCACGCTTACCACGTCTTTACTAATCGACCGTTATTTACACACTAGATCTGCTTAAATTTTAAAAGTTCTTTGGTGAAAAGAAAAAATTGTTAAAATCACACTCTCGCTCTCGTGCTCTCACGCACACATAAACTTGGTCGGACTCATTTTTAAAACACATGTTGCACAAAAACAAAGTTTTCTTTCGATCAAACAATAACAACATTTTCCATATCCACTCATTAACAGTGTTGCAAAATTGAAATTTTAAAATGGTACTGAATAATAACTGAAAGAGTACTTTTTCGCATCAAATAGTACTTTTATAACAAATACATACATAAAAGGTCATTACAACGCTTCAATCAGGATTATGACATAGCTTCTCACACCACTTATTTTGTGTGTGTGTTAATTTTATATATGAGTGGCTGGACCTACAGTTTAAAGTCGACTCCGAACGACTGATTTTTGAGAAATTTTTTCATGGGAATTTTATTTACTCTCAGAGTTTTTGACAGAATGAGGTTGCTGAAGAAATACGTTTTTCATTTTTCGTTTTGTTGGAGATGTCTGACATGTGGTTTGAACCGTGGGCTCACATCTAGTAAGCCAGCACTCTACCTACTGGACTATTTATTTATGTATATTTAATACAAGTACGGTACGAAACAGAAATACTACCGACTAATACGTGTTCCTCACATACAAAACAAAAACTGTTGATTCTGAACGTACATACATACATAACTGGCCATTACAACCCTTCAGTCAGGATTACGGCCTAGCTTCTCAACACCACTCATGTTGTGTGCGTTAATTTTATACATGAGTGGCGGGACCTACAGTTTAAAGTCGACTCCGAACGACAGATTTTTTGAGAAGCTTTTCATGGCAATTTTTACTCTCAGAGTTTTTGCCAGAAATCTGCTGAGAGGAAGTCGCCGAAGAAATATTTTTTGTATTTTTGTTTTTGATGTCTGGCCTGGGATTCGAACTCGGACCTTTCGTCTAATAAGCCAACACACTACCTACTAGACCACGGCGACTTCTGAACGTAACAAACCGTAAATGTCCCATGTAGTCAAACGTCGACGTTCGTCTGCAGCACATGAAGAGCAACGTAGGTTAGGTTAGGTTAGAGGACGTTTACTTGTCAATTAAGACAAGTACAATACCCGGAGGTCGAATTGGCCCATTGTACAACGTCCTTAAAGAGGAAGGATAAGAGAGGTAATAGGATATAAAGGAGAGGAGATAGGAAAGGGAGAATGGGAAACGGAGGGGTCACATAGACCCAACAAAGAAGGGAGAGCGCGACTACCCTGATGAAGTCCTAGCGCCTCTCAACCAGCCTAAGCCACTAATGAATCTGTGGAGAGCCTTGATGTCGGCTCTCGACGCAGAGTTCAAACTTTCAAAGAAGGCCCTGCCAAGGGTCCTCAGCCTTAACCTACCAAGGGCTGGGCAGTTACAGAGGAGGTGTTCGATAGTCTCCAACTCCTCCTCATCGCAACATGCCCTGCAGCGACCTAATCTCGCATTGCCCTGTGATAAACCCGACAACTAACCTTAAGCTGGCCTTATCCAAGCCCAGCAGCCAACCTGTTCTCTTACTGTCCACAGCAGGCCATAGACATCTGGAGACAAAACAACCCGATCCGTTCCCCCAACGTCTCTGCTCTTCCTCCCCGACCCATCCATTGATGAGACCGTAGAGGTGGCAGACCGGGGGGTCAGGACCAACTATTAAATCGCCCCCAGAGAGCGACCCAACCTAGCGAGGGCATCCGCCGGGTTCATTGCCCAGTATTCCGCTATGACCCGGAACCCAGCAAAGACGGATACGGTCTAGTCCAAAGGTCCTCAACGACGAAATTACATTACGGTTCGACAAGTGTTCTCATTGCTTTCGTATTATAAAAATGGACATATGTTCCGTGTACGTTTGGCTAATCGGGGCTAAAGACAAATTCTACCTTTAGCAATACGTTGCTAAAGCCTAAGACATAAAATATATAATAATAAAAGGGTACTGAAAGCCTGGCGGGGGGGTACTGCGGTATTTTTGAAATAGAAAAGTACTGAAAAAAGTACTAAAGTACTGAATTTTTCAACACTGATATCCACTCATTAACATTAATGCTCTCCCTCTCACACTTTGTTTTTGTGATTATGTATCAGCGTTGCCAGAATTTTTTTGAAAAAAACTTTTTATTTCTGGGGGAAAAACTTTATCTTACCAAAAAAAAAACTTGTTTTCTACAAAAGTTCCAAAATGTTTAAGGAAACACGGGAGACCGGTACCCTCTGCTGGTGTTTTTTGCTACTTTTGCCCGGGACTAATAAAATACATAACATTTCCTTTAAACATGTCAATATTGCGTGTTATTATCATTAAATTTATTGAAAAAAATTTAAAATTAATTTTGTCGAAAAAACTTGTTTTGTTAGAAAACAAATTTAATGACAACTTTTTCGCATCCTAAAAAACTTGGAAAAAAGGGAAAACTTGGCAAATGGCAACGCTGTTATGCATGTACATTGTACAATTATTTTGTTTACTTTTCTCACTTTTTGTTTTTGTATGGCGCTCTCTCTCTTGGTCTCTCACCTGTTAATTCTGTTGTTTGCCTTCAGGGGAGTTTCTCTTTCGCAGTAATTTTCTCAAACATGTACCTTTTTTAAGCTAAGTATTTGAAGTTAATTTCCAGTGCTGACATATCGATTATCTATTATGTTAGTTTTTTCATGTTAACACTAAACCTACCATGACGGGTCAAATGACCCATTTTGAACTTTTTGTCAGAATTTCTTGAAAATAAAATTATCACATCTCCATTTGCCTTTACGACTTTTATTACAAAATACATCGAATGTGTTTTCCAAGATTTACTCCTCTCTTGTTAATTTTTTTACCGAGAAAAAAAAAGCAATCTATCTTAAATACCGCAAGGGGTCATTTGACCCATGCAAAGATTCTGTTTCCTGATTTGCAATTTCTTGTGATTTTGAACATTTTTGCTATTCTGTGATATACAGTGATATACAGACATTAGCGATGTGTAGGTTTACACAATATATGCCGAACAAACCGGATAAGTTTGGTATCAAGTTATGGCTAGCATCTGATGTCAGCACCAAATATATCATAAATGGATGCCCATATTTGGGAATGGAAGAAAGCAGAGGAGCTTCAACTCCGCTTGGGGAATTCGTTCTTCTCAAACTACTGGAACAGTTCACAGGATTCGGAAGAAGCGTCACTAATTTCTTTACAAGCGCATCACTAGCTGCAAAGCTACTAGAAAAAAAAAACACTATTGTTGGAACGATCCGCGGGAACAAAAGAGAACTACCAAAATTCGCCAAGCAGGCGGAAGATGGTATGCCACGCTTCGCCACAAAACTATATAAATCGAATCATTGTTCACTTACTATTTACAAAGGTAAGGCAAATAAAAAAGTCCTTCTGCTAAGCTCAAAGCATAAATCTGTTAGCATTGAAACCGATGACAAGCGTATACCTGAAACGATTAGGTTTCACAATAATACTAAGCACGGTGTAGACATGATTTTCTAAATTTGAAATTTAATTGAAGAACATTTAATTCTTTTCTTGTATTATTTTTGTTTTAAATTTAATATGTAAACTATTTTGAGTCGTTACTTAAAAAAATTGTTTTATTTATGTACCAAATTGGCCTAATTGATATATTTCTCACAAGACATAGTAATATATATAACATTTTGGCGACGGGTCACTTGAGCCTCTTTGGTAGAAATAGGAATACATGAAGTATCGGTAGGTTTAGTGTTAATACAATTCAATCCGATAACTATCTGTTTATTATGAAATTATTTCAGTTTATGGGACCATTTTAAATACATTTCAATAAAATTTTGTTCCAAACCAATGTTTTGAGAAAAACCCACTCACATGCAGAAGTTTTACCTAAATTCGACGATTTCAGTTTGCAGCCTTCTTACGTTTTATATCTGACACATCTGCCTGACATCTCTCTTCCTTCTAATTTTTATTTTTACCTGCAGCTAATTTAAAAGGTCTTTTTTTTGTTGATTTCGCATTAAAATAATGCAAATTATGTTCATAAAAATATTTTTGAAACATAATTTCCGTAATCATTTCTTTGTAGGATTGTATTTGAATTCGCATTTACTGTTAAGCAATATATTCAATCAGGTACAATCTCTCTGAGATACTGTAGAACTCATAATTAAATTATTACTTGGAAAGTGGAATGCGGCAGAACAAAAGCGGAAACACTTCTCTAACTAACTACTGTAGAAAGAAAATATTGTCATGTATTGTCATAAACGATACCATATGTCTTTCCATCGATGCTAGCAATAAATAAATACGATGTTTAATACCTAGATTTAACTTAAAATTTAAAAAAATAGTAAGAAATCCTCCTACCTCTTTAAGGATGCAATCGTTAAACACAAGCTTATGTTATAAAATGTATCATTAGTATGTTCAGAGAATAGATATGTAAGTAGATACAGTGGCGAGCAAAAGTGTATTCATGTTGGCAGATTCCGCCCTTTAATCCCTATAAAATCTTTAATGAATGAGAACGCAAAATGAATCTTTCAGGGTTGATTACTTGTTTATTATATTACATATTTAAGTTAAAAAATTAAAAGAAATTATATATGTACCATACGTTAAGATTATAAATAAATTAAAAATAACTCAATTCGAACACTTTTGCACGTACATATATTGAAAAACCTTAATATTAAGCGATTTTTAATACTTTGTCCACAATCCTTTGTTCTTTTTTATATTTTTAATGCGCTTTGGCATACTCTCCAACAATTTTTGTATGATTTCATCTGGGATTTTGTTCCGCTCCTCTTGTACTCTTTGCCAGAGTTCATCCATGTTCGTTCGTGCTCCTTCATACACGGCCAGTTTTTTTTTAAAAGAGCCCACAAATTTTCTATAGGATTGAGATCCGGGCTTTGTGCTGGCCATTTAAGTAATTTAAATTTTTGGTTAGACAACCAATTTCTAACAATTTTGGAGGTATGTTTAGGATCTAAATCTTGTTAAAAGTGTATCTCCTCCTCGGGATATGCACTTTTGTCCACATATTCTGGCAAATTAGCCTGAAGAATATTGAGATAATCTTCCTTCTTCATTATACCTTCTATCTTAACCAGTGGACCAACGTTCCACCAAGTAAAACACTCCCACACCATCACACTTCCCCCGCCATATTTTATTGTTTGCTTTACATGATGTCTTTGAAGATTTTCATGTGGGCGGCGCCAGTAATATTCTTTCCCATCTGATTGGAAACGGTTAATTTTAGTTTCATTAGACCAAATCATATGTTTCCAATCCTCTGCTGTCCAGTTTTAGTAAAAAAAATTATTGACGTTCTACTAAAAAATTCACCAACATGAAAACACTTTTGCACGCCACTGTAATAGTTTGGTAAAAGTGTCAGTCACTTAAGGATGATATATCACACACATACAGTCTTTTAATTTGCCTCACATCCACAATTTCTGTTTAAGTCATTTAGACTCTTAATAATGTCTATCCAAGGATTATTGAGATTATGTACACAGCATTAGATTAGTAGGTGGTGAGAATCTCGCTGATAATTTGACGAATGTTAACTTTCAAATGTTCCAACGTGCAGTTAAATTTTTTACTGCTTGTTCCAATAAATCTACCGTATGACGTTAATGGTGAACTTTGGCTTTCAATGGCTCAAGAGTTGCTATTTTGTCAACATAACCAGTGGTCTTAATGAACATATCCCCATAAAAAGAAATCCAGAAACGTTTAATAGCACGAATGTAGGAGCTAGTGAACAGGACCGATTTCGGAAACGAATTTTTAAGTACATTTAGAGCATGAATGCTTATAAGCGGGATGCATAATATATCAGAATAGGTGTATATTTTCCCATAGTTTCCCATAGTGGAGTAAAGGGTTTCAATAAAGAAATTATAATTAGGTTTATCTGTAGCTTGGGTTTGATCTGACTCCAGGAACATCCTATTCTTTTCGCTTCTGTTTCGACTTGTCGCCTCTCTCGGTCGGGTGACGTCCATGTTGTGTTGTGAATGCGCTTGTTATACAGCGTACCACCAATAATAAGACTGTGATTGGCAAAGAATCCAGTAAACAACTATCCATTTTCTGTGAGTCTCCCCAAACCACCTTTCTTTCCCATCGTCTCTTCGCTACACAGTTAATCATCAATTTATCGATCTTATTGTTATTATTAACTTGGCTTATTTTGGGCAATCTATTTAATTTAAGATGAATAGGGGATTGCCTTCTGTCTCCGATCCGGAAAATTATTAAGGAGTGGATGGAGGCACGTAGTGGTTATTTTCCCCTCTTCCTTTCCAAGAAGCTGGTTGTTGCAAACCTTTTAATATCTTGGCAACATGTACCTTGATGATGTACCTATCTCTGCTCCTTGTTTGGTATATGAAATGTTATTTAACAGTAAAAAAAAAGAAAGTACGTATGTATAGTAAGTAGCAGCATACTTTAAAGATCAACAGTTAAAATAAAAATTGTAAAATTTCTTATTTTTGAGGTTAGCATACTTTAGGGGATACATGAAATTTAAAAACACATACCAGTGTTGGTTAACGTTAAAAAAGTCCCATGGTTTTTTTTTCCAAATTCAGTTTGGAATAATAAACCAAGAAATTTAGCAACTTTTTGTTGTTATGTACTGTACGGACTGGATCAGATAAGTGTGTGCGTCGGTCGGGGGTAAAAAAACTTGAGGCATTTTTGGTGAGTGTGGTGAGGTTTCATGGTGGGGAGTTTTGCAAAGTATGGTGAATCTGTTCGGTGTACTGAATAAAATTTAAATTCAGCAAAGTGCCGTTTACTCGAAATGAGTACTGTTTACCATAGATCATTGTATTGTTCATGATGAATTTAAAGGTGTGTGTCTAGAATAAATAATTTTCAGCTCCATTAGCAGAGCCAAATTAAACAAAACTATTGGCAACACATGAGAAAATCTCTCTCTTCTTAAGACCCTTTTAGTCAAGCGGAGAAGTTGTAAAAACGGAACGTATGTACGTGAAAGTTATTAGTAAATATTTATTCTTGCAATAACTTAATTGGGCATTAAGAATTCCTATTATTAGATTTTGTTTGCTTCGTCAGTTCGTCACACCAAAGTTTGCCAACTGCCGCATCGGCGCTTGATTGCTTCTGCGCCATAAAAAGAAGCACCGGGAGGATGTACGACTTACATAGTTTCGTCATACGAAAGAGGTCTCTGGCTATTCAATTACCTATCGAATAGTAGAAGTGTAGCACCCGTTGGCAAGAGTAATCCCACACTTGATCTCCAAGAGTAACATTAATTTTGCTGGTAACGACGGAGCCCAAGGTAAATAAATTCATTGACAACATCGAAAGTATAATTATCGGCCGTAAACTGGGACCGTATGTCGCTACTTGTCGACAACATATATGTACTTCGTTTTGCCCTCATTGACTGCCAGACCCATTGCGGATAGACTCCCGATCAATAGCACTAAAGGCTAAAGACCATCTCCCTTGGTACGCCCTATGATGTTAGTGTCGGCAGCAATCAACTAGCTGGAATCCTGCTTGGAAAATAGTGCCATTGCGATACACTCCCGCCTTTTGCAAAACATTATCTTTCCGTGACAAAGTTGAAGAGGTCGCATTATAAGGGACGAGCTTTGCCTGAAACCTCGCAAAAGGTTCGGAGCTGAGCTGCAGGAGCTGCTCAACGTCGATGGCTGCCTTATTTATAGTTGACAAAGAGATAGCGTGTGTCGATTTGTTTTTCATGGGTCTTCTCCGGGATTTGACGTAGTGTGACGATCTGGTCGGTGGTCAACTTGTAAGGCCTGTAGCCGGACTGATAAGGTGTAATCAATGCTTTGACAAAAGGCTTCAGTTGGTCACACAAAGACATCGTAGGGTCACGCTTTTTCAGGACAGGACAGAGGACACTGAGGTTCCAATCGCTGGGCATACTTTCCTCTAGCCATATATTCTTGTAAAGCTGGTGCATGCGCCCTACCTGTTCATGATCACCGGTCTTAAAAAATTCGGCGGGCAGGCCATCAGGAACTGCAGCTTTATTTTTCTTAAACCACAAAATCGCGACTTGACCTCTTGGAAGCTAAGCGGCATTATCATCACGCCGTCATCATCGAGAAGTGTTTTCTCCATAACCTCAGCACATCCCCTGCGGATCTGTTACCAAGTTATCGTTTTCATCCTTGCAGAAAGATGTTCCGGCCTTGAAACCTTCGGTTAGATGCTTAACCCTTTTTTGATAGAATTTTTTAGCATTATTCCTACATCTATCTGCACAACTCGATATCCTCACGCTCTCGCCTTTCCTGTTCCATCTTCTAGCATGTGAAAAGGTGTCTCTCCTTCCTTCCCCTGTGTAGTTCTCGAAAATGGTTCGCGTAGCGGTAGACTTATATGCGGCCTTTTTCGCTGTAGTTGCCTTGCTACATTCCGATGTACGTTATGTTACGTTCCCTGAACGTTTGGTTAATCGGGTCTTTACTCAACATATAGAGAAATCATTACAACATGTCACGTCCAATTCAGTCACGTTAAATTCTTTAATACTCTTCGTTATTATTTCCATGTATTTCTAATGAATCCATTCGACTACCTTAAAGATTACTCGTCAGAAAAACATTCAGGAAACAAATTAAAGCGTTTTTTTTTCTTATCATAAACCTTTTTTTTTTATTATATAAAAACTTTGACGAAGCTTTTGGTGAGTGGTACTGTCAGTTTTAAAATAACATCGTAATTTCCATAGTTGATTATTTAATAAAATAAAATCGTTATAAATGACGGCGGATTAAAAATAGGAACTGAAAATTTATAATAAAATATTGAGTGCATGTATGCAGATGTATTTTTCTTGGCTAGAAATAAATGAATGAAATATTACCATTTTAAAGTATGGTAACCCTGCTGTTAAATATTTACATTGCATAAACCTTATATAAATGGTTACACAATACATAATTACAATAACAAAATGTTATAAATAGACCGTTGTTTTACAAATGAACAAATCTATTGGCAAACCCATGAGAAAATATAGAAAAATCTCTCTCTTCGACGAATATAGAGAGAAATCATTACATCATACTACCGGCCGGTCATTCAGTCACTTAGTCAGGCTCCCACTCAGTCATTACATAAAACTTGTAAACTTGCCTACTTATTAAAATAATAATGAGTCGGCAACAACAACAACGCCACAATCACCACTACCACCCATTATGTTGTATTCAATACGACATCCATACATACATTCATATGTTCATTATACGGCAGCCAATTTCAGTCGGTAAGTCAATCTGACTGACTCAGTTTTTACATTCTCTTCGCTCTTCTCTGCTTCTCTTTGATTGAGAGTATAATTCTTGTGTGTTATATAAAATCAAAACGCATTTATGTGTAAGTGCATGCACGGACAGACAACATTGTAAATGAAAACAAGCAACTTGTAAGGCAACCTAACTGGCTGACTCTGTCTGTGGTGGAAAGAAACATATTTTAGTGTTGTTCTAAATCTCCTTAAGATCGCTTTCGTCGTTTTTGTACAGAGCAAAGTATTTTAAATATTTTCTAAAAGCTACTGAGAGTAACAACAACAGTAGAGTGTTATATAAGCAACGAAAAGAAAAAGTAAAAAAACGATAAGAAACAAGCACGTGATTTATTACTTAAAAAACCACACACAAAAAGCAAAGAAAATAAAACAAAGTTATAGTGGAAATATTGGAAACGATAAACGAAATACATAGTGCGTGAGCAAAGCGATGAGTTTACAGCAAAAACTCTAATAAAAGTTTTACTTGATACCCGGGTATTCTTCTCAACTTTTGTACAAATTTACAATAAAAATAAAAAAAACTTTCAACTCCCGCTTTACTATACAAAATAAAGAAAAATAAATTATTACGTCAGCTGTTGGTCACTACAGTTTCATTTGTTGTTGTTGTTATTGTACATACATTCACTTATACAACTGGATCAAATCATGCCCTCTACATCTGTGCGTCGCAAAAGCTTTAAGGGCCAGCGTTTTTCGCGCGCCGTGCAAGCAAATATTATGGATTTATCTATGAAAGGTAAGTGCTCTCTCTCTGTTGCTCTCTCATTACATTTTGCCACTCAATTCCGTTGAATTGCTCAATACTTTTTATTTGTTTAGTTTTTATTCATACGTATTGATAATCTCATGATTGAAGTGGCGCGAGAGTCATTGTTTACATATGCAATGTATGAAAATGTGTATGCGTGTACACTGTACAATCATGTTTACTAGACTCAATGTCATTTCGTACACAGTGAGAAAAATTATCGCTGTGAAGTGCAATTGCATTTTTATAAAATCAATATCAAGACAATTTTTTTATCATTATTTCGGTAAAACAAAAAAATTAAATAAAATAAAAAAAATGTTTATTTAGTGATTGCAAAACTTAGTTGGGTAATTTACAGGTGATTACCTGTAATAAAATGTAGAACCTTTTAAATTTTAAATTTATGTGTGATTGATGAATGATTCAATACTTGTTAAATAGAAAAAAAGAAAAAACATGACAGGGTTGAAAATACTATCGACTCCTGCAGAAACTGTAATGGCGAGAAAAAAGATGACCACAGAACTTTTTGAGTCAAAGGAGTCTAGGGCACCTAACATTTTAGGGTTAGGGTGTAAAGTTGGTGCTTTAACGACCTGCCAGTCAGATCAACTCAATTTTTAGCGGTTCATGAAAGATGTGAATAGTATCAGATATCATATGTTTTATGGCATAGGTTTTCTCTTGCTTGTTATGTTTACATGCCAACTAAATAAAGTACGGGGGGTGTAAATTATTAACCAATGGATACCGTGTTTGCCGCTGATAGAATAGAACAGCGTGGTGAAGACGTTTTAATAGAGCTTCGTGATGTTTCAACTTAATAAATCCGAGTTTTATAGAACTAGAAAAACTGGATTAAGAGAATACAGTGCATTAATTTTATTGAAACCTTGCACCAGGTCACAGATTCACTTTTTCAAGTTTCACTGTCTTAAAGTTTGCATTGCTTCAATACACAAATTATTTCCTTTTCAACAACTTGAAGAAATGGAAAAGAAGATCAATAACTCTCACTATAAAGTGGCTATCAAATCTATTGTCAGGAAGTGGGAGGTGGCAGTTCTCCCAAATTTGTCACCTTCATGCTCATTTTGGAAATTGTAATGAATAAAGGCCAATTATTCGGAGTAGTAAAAATAATGGAGTCCAGAATATATTTGACTCATGCACATCCTCATCGATGTGCCCTTATGAGGGATTTTTCTAAAAATTTAGGTTTTGAATACACCATTGCCATGTTCAAGTTTTAATCACACAACAACATTGTCGTTCAATTAGAACAGTTCGCATGATAAGAATTTTCAGTTTTATTCCTAAAACTAATAGTTTAAACATTAAAAGTAATATTTTTATATATTATCACTCAAACGGAAATCTGAACATGGTATTTAGAAGATAACTGTGCCCCAATATCTTCTTCCCTCATACGTTCTAATAAAAATTCATTAATTGCTGGCATGCTTTCACTTTTAGAGGTTTAAAGGTTAAATTCGTATTTTAAAATGTATTTCGAACGCATGATTGGAATAATTTATATTTTCATTTCATAAAAGCTGATTAATATGTGTTTCTCAATTGAACTTGGCCTACTTGACAGATTATTTGGAATCAGTAACGCAATTTGTTTATTTTATCAGGATTCAGATGTTTTATTTTAAGACAGATTAAATTCAAATACTATCATCATCCAAAATATGAAGCTGTACACTTGATGACTGTACGTAGTTGCCATTAATTATACATAAAGTCTGAAAGAAAGCAATAATTTTGACATAGAAATCCCTTCCTTTTTCTACACTTAAAGAAAATAACGCTGTCGAACATCTCCACCATTAGGTTGGTAAACATAACACTAGATTTTCGATCGATCCGATCACTTATGTATTTTTGTTCTTACTTTTAGCTATAAATTGTTCAATAAATTTTTTAGAATTTCGGCAACACTGGTCATATGAGTAAACGTTAAACGAGTAAACAAAGCGTGGCTGCGTAAACAGTGATTTAAGAAAATATAATCAATAAAACGAGTCGCGATACACGTAAACAAAAGTAGACTTGCAATGGCAACAACAAAATCGTCAATAGTCAAACCTGTAAAACGGTAACAATTGTTAACGGTAGCCCTGATTGTATGAACAAAATGAATAAACAAAATTGATGAGACGACAAGAAAGCAAATATTTATTGTTTCATCAATCAATACAATCGAGTGGCTAGAGTTGCCATTGCCAAGAAAATTATAAAATTCAGTGCGAATTGAAAATTTCATTCTAATACACTCAATACTCAAATATATACAATATATTTAACTTGTGCTTATTTTTGTTTATAATTCTTTTGAAAGCGATTATCAAAACGAGAAAAATCGACTTTAATACGTGATTTAGAAGAAGATTAAAAAAGAAACAGAAAAACAAATTCATGGAAAAACACTTCTTAGATATTGTTGGTGTATAATTTTATGATTTTGTAAAAAACGGTTGTTTTTAAAACACAGGGTACTCGAATAGGTCTCTGAAAGTGGATTGTCAAACATGTTTTTACATTTTAAAGATTATTGGTTGTGGTTCACCCATTATTTGTGATTTTGTCTTCCTATGTTGTTTTTGATGTTTTTTAACATTTTTTAATGGGTTTTTTCTTTCTTATTTCTGTCTATTTTTTTTTGTCTACAATAATAATAATTTTATAACCATGTGATTAGATTACAAACAACTATTTTGAATTAATGTTCATTTAATTTAGATACGACAGTCATACAGATGTATGACGGTATGGTACAATTAAGCATAGTAAAATTTTAGTTTTTAGGGTTTCCCATAATGCTGCCCCTACATATTGCGATATGCTGTACACCTTGATTAAGTTGTGCCACCTCGGTCATTTCAATTTTCAAATTAATTTCCCTTTCATTTTCAACATCATCCATAAGTAAATCTATCTCTCAAGGGATACCCTAACTATGTATACGTACATATGTATGTATATCAAACATAACTGTGGTCATAAATTTTTATTCTTCTACACTTGAAACACCTCATAATGATAACAAATGTGTTCGCCACAGGCCAAATAGTCAATTGGAATATTTTCTTTAATGTCACACACTCTCTATCTCTCTGTCGTTATTATAAACAACAATAACAAGAAGAAACAAATTGTGAGAGACCAATTTTGATAATAATTTAAGAAATAACAACAACGAAAACACGATCTGTTAGTCAATAAGCAGAGCGAGGGAGAGAGAGAGTACGTTAGCCAATCACTATCAATAGAGTACAGTCAACCCTCCTATAACGCGGTGAGTGCGTACCGCGTTATATGGAAACCGCGCTATAAGAAACTCGGATTTCACCATACAAATCAGGCTAATTCGTAGCGCGTTCTATGGAAACCGTCTACCGCGTTGTATGGAAACCGCGCTATAAGAAACTCAGAATTAGTACAAATCACATCATTCGTACCGCGTTATATGGAGACCAAGAAATACAAAAGGCAAGATAAAATATAAATTATTTTTATTGAATTAAAGAGTTCATATAAGGATTAATAAAAAAAAAAAATTAAATAAAAACTTAACTAAAAGACTGCAAGGAACTTATGGGATGTTATTGAACGGAAACCGCGCTGTAAGAGTGCCGCGTGATAGGAGGGCTCCGCGTTATATGGAAACCGCCTATTGAGAGTACCGCGGTATAGGAGGGCTGTCGCAATTTCAGCCCCGCGTTATATGGAAACCGCGTTCTGAGAGTACCGCGTTAAAGGAGGGTTGACTGTAATTGTGGAAAAATTTAGTTTTTTTGTCTTTTTCTTTCACTCTTACTCTTTCTTAGTTGCCACGCTTATTTAATGACGTTTTTTAGGAGTGTCACGATGATAGAAAATAATCACAATATTATTTACGATGATAATGATGATGAGAACAACGACAGTAGCATTGCTAATAATGGTTATGACTGTCTTTTCCTTGTGTCAGGTGAGATAAAGTGTCGGTGATGAAACTTTTAGGTGTGTTGCAAAAAGAACTCTTTTTTTTCGGAATAATTACTGCAAAAACAAAGCCAGAGTTATTAAGAATGATATTCGTCATATTCTGCACGTTGTTCAAAAATCTATGCATTACAATATTTATTGAAACTATTTATATTGTGAAATATAGTCAGTGAGCTGGCTCTTCAATTAATATTATTAGAAATAAACTCATAATGCCATAGACATCCTGTCATAGTCAAACTATTTGGCACCAAAACCCGTCTTTTAGCGAATACTGGAATGAGGCATATGCGAATGCGTGGATCTACCTTCATCAGTGATAATAACAATGCTCATCAGACATATGCGAGTTGTAAAGAACTCAAAAGAGTTACACTCATATCTAACTACAGCTTGGGCCATAAATTAAAGTCTGCCGGCGCTCATACTTAGATCTGACAGTTAATATACAGGATAATGCACAGGGTGTTGGTCTCATTCTCCTCTAGTGAAATAAATACGAAAATAAAAAATATCGTAATTGAATCCGCAGAGACAATCCCTCCCTTTTTTATTATTTGTTTAATTTGTTTTTTAAATTATTTTATTTGAATTTCGATATCGCACTTCATCATTGCATCATTTGCAAGTGTGAAAAGTAATTAATTTTAATTTTTATTTTGGGTTCTTGTTTTTTATACAAAAATTTATTAAATAATATTACTCTGGCATACTATTTAACACGCATGTTATCATTTTTTTTTAAATTCTAACAAATAAATAATGAAGACATAAATAAATAAAACTTGTCTGAACCTAAAATTTTTCAAAATAAAAAAAAAAATTGAACAAAAAACAAAGTTATCAAGTTATTGTTAATCAATATCGACTGTGAGGCATGCTACATATTCGTATAATTAGTCCGTTGTTAGACAACGAAGCGAACGTCATCATATCGATGTCCAAGCTCGTACATGAATCTCACGTGCTTTTATGTATGTTGATAACAACAAATAGTCATTCTATTTCGGTGAAATGTACGAAAAAGATCAATTGAGCCTCAACATTAAACGTGATTTAAAGTGTCGTCCGACATCATTAAACTAAGAGTGATCTATCTAAGTGACGACTCTCAAAGTACTCTCTGTTATTGCCTGACGCTGAAGTCACCGTGGTCTAGTAGATAGTGTGTCGGCTTATTAGACGAAAGGCCTGAGTTCGAATCCCAGGTCAGACATCAAAACGAAAATATGAAAATATTTCTTCAGCGACTTCCTCTCAGCAGATTTCTGGCAAAAACTCTGAGAGTAAAAATTGCCATGAAAAGCTTCTCAAAAATCTGTCGTTCGGAGTCGACTTTAAACTGTAGGTCCCGCTACTCATGTATAAAATTAATACACACAACACGAGTGGTGTGAGAAGCTAGGACGTTGTACAATGGGTCAGTTCGACCTCCGGGTACTGTACTTGTCACAGTTGACAAGTACACGTCCTCTAACCTAACCTAACCCATTGCCTGATGCTATCTAGAGTCCTTTAGGTGAAATACCCTGAATTGACTGCCTCTTCTAATGTATTTGGTCATTAACTGATGGGACCTTGTGGGTAACTTTCATATTTGTTATAGCTTGGATCATCAGATTATTTCGATTTTACTCTGTTGTCAAGCCATTTGACTCAAAAGTGATTGCAGTACTTACGTTAAAATATATGCGATTTTCTTGACTATTAAAAAAAAAGTGTTACAAACATTAGCTTAAACCAAATATTCGTATGATATGTAGCATATCAAAAATCAGCTAAACCACTACGTTAAATACAATATAAAAATATGGGCTCGACTACCCCTGCTAATATTCTTCAGCAATTATTGTCTTCTTCTTTCTCAATTTTTTACTTATCAGGTGCAATCACGTGATGATGTATCAATTTTAATACGAAACAAAAATAAAAAAATTTTAAATGGATTGCCTCATTTTTCTTACAAATATTTACTTTGTTTGTTAATAAATGTTAATAAAACATTTAATTAAGAAAAAAATAATATAAAATAAAATAAAAAACAATGTTATGCTAATGAATAGAAACGTAATTCGTATTGTTTTTAATAAAAATTTTAATTGTTATCAAACAAGAATTCGGTAAAATGAAATGGAAACTGTTAATGATGAAATTTTGATTTCATAAAAGAAGATTTGCCGGCAACTTTTTTTTTAACAAACAAATATACTCTTGTTTTGTTTTTGTGTGCATTAAACGTAGAAAATGAAGAAAATCCCAAAATGGAAACCTTCAAATCGCATACACGCGTGAATATATTACTACCAGTGCACTTAAAACTATAAAATGAACAAGAATCCTAAACGATAAGAAAAGAGAAACAATAAAAACATTACTCACTAATACATTCATTTAAGTAATATGTGTGAATGTATAAAGATCTTTCGCAAATATAAGCAGTGATGATAACTTTGAAAAAAAATACTTAAAAAGTAAAAAAAAAACTCGTCGGAAATACCTTTTAGAGAAGATATGTACATATATATGAGGCGTAGTCTAGTTGGTAGAAAAAATTATGAACAATTAAGTGTATAACCCATCATACATACATACATATATAATTGGCCATTACAACCCTTCAGTCGGGATCGCGGCCTAGCTTCTCACACCACTGATATTGTGTGCCTTAATTTTATACTTGAGTGGCGGGACCTACAGTTTAACGTCGACTCCGAACTATAGATTTTTGAGAAACTTTTTCATAGCAAGTTTATTTACTCTCAGAGTTTTTGCCGGAAATCTGCTGAGAGGAAGTCGCCGAAGAAATATTTTTTTCATATTTCGTTTCGCCTGGGTCTTACGGGGTTTTACGTCTAATAAGCGAACACACTACCTACTAGACTACGGCGACTACATGTATGTATATATTCTCTTATATTCTTTCTATGTAATTAACTAATAAATTTACTGCTAACTTTACAACTAAAGTCTATTATACGGTACGAACCTTTAATTCTCAGATTCGTATTCTAATAAAATAATCCGTGATAATTTTAATCACTTCTGTATATCATCTATCACGAATAGAACGAAATTGGCATCACTCCTATAAAGTTGTAAAACGTCATCAATGAGTATCGGTGCTCTTTTAATGGCATGCAAACTGTACATACAGCACACACACACAGGCATTTGTACTTCTTTTAATATCAATCAAAAAATAGTGGATTTTATTGAAGAAAAACAAAAACAGAAAAAAAAAATACAACAACTATATTGGTTTCATTAAAAAAATAATAATTATGTTTTTGTTTTTGTCTTTATTGTTTTTGTATATTATTGTTTTTGTTTTGTTAATGTGATGGACACATACGTACATACATACTTACATAGTAATAGTGGAGCTCTATGTATGGTCTAACAGTTTTTTTTTTTCTTATTTTTATTATTCTCCGAAATACAACAACAGCTTGCAAAACAAATAAACGAATGTGTATAAGTATCATTTCTTGAGAACGTTGGTTATTATTTAAAACTGAACGCAATTAATAGTTGTCATGGCGTATAAGTGATGTAAATAATGCGTTTTTCAATGAACAAAAGACAACTAAATATTCTTTTTTAGAACAATGATTGGTGTACGCTTTAAAAATCTCATATAAATACTATAGATTGGAATTATAGAACGCAGTAATTCTCAAAATTAATCGCAAAGAGATGAAATTCTATTCCATTTTTTATTCAGTTCATAATTTTATCTACATACATACATATGTATTCTGTTTTGAAATCGTTTAAAATTTCTTAATCTAAGCAAACACGTTTTTAATATAATCACTCGATTGGCCACATTCATTTGAGAGAGTTAAGCTTGTGCTCTTTTTGCACTGATACAGCAAAAAACCGGCCATTCAAATATTTCGTGTTTATAGACAACAATACTAATAAACGTACTGTAACAACAACTTTACTTTTATCAATTTTATTATGAAATACTTAATGCATTTGCATGTATGAGTGCGTAAAGGAGGAAAGCATAGAGCGGGTCTTTTGTATTAAAGTCACTCACATTATCTAAATAAAATTAAATATAAAAAAAACAACAACAATGCAAACCACGTGGTATGGAATTTTTTTATTGTTTCGTTTTTGTTTTTTTTTTATTTCGTTTTTACTCCATCAATAATATTGACGTCTCTGACGTCGTTGTTGTTATTTGAATTAAATTTTGTAACTTTTTTATTCCAGCATTTTTTTTCTTGTGTTGTTGTATGTTAATATACATATGTATGTTGGATGTTAAATTTATTCAATTTTGTTGTTGCAATTTAAAATTTTTATTGAGTAGTTTTTTATTTTTTTTTTTGTTTCTGTGTTTTTGTTCGCTCGTTTAGCTTTAATCGTTCGTGTTTATATAGAATTCTTAATGGAGCGCAAGGGGATTTTTATTTCAATTCGTTCTTTCTGCAAGTGTTGGTCATTATTGTTGATTTGGTATTAAATTGTCAACATTACCCACTTTAAGTAGAGTGTCTTATTAAATGCTGTTGTTGCTGTTGTTGTTGTTGTATTTAGTTATTAACTGGAATTAATTATCTGTTAGTTATGTACATATGTAAGTTACACACATTTTTATTTATTGTGTTTATTTTTCTTTATTCTCTGATATTATAAAATCCCCAGCAATAACAAGGTCTGCTATTGCATCATTTGTAAACAGAATGGAAAAAATAAAACTAAACTAGTTCAAATGGATTAGAACCTATACAGTGGCTCACAGTTTAGTTTCTTTAGTGTAGTTCCATTGAAAACTGTGTTTTAAAAATAACATGTTTATTCCGAAATAAATTCGTCACTTAAAGAAAATAAATGTCCTTCTAAATTATCTCAGATTCCATTTGACAAAACCAAGAAAAAAACATATATTTCAGGCAGTCATCTGATCAATTTGATTGATGTGAACGTTTGAGGGTTTTTTTGTGATTTTTAAGAAACTTTCCTGCCAATGAAGCATTACATTGTTGTCATTTGGGTACTTTTTTTTCAAAGACACTTTTTTCTAATTGGATGGATCATCTAATGAAAGATGAATGGACAACATTTATTTGATTGAGTATTCAAGCTGTAAAATTATATTTATACGGTTGGAATATATTTGTAATACAAGTAGTAAAACCACTTAAATGCCAACAATTTCCTACTTGCAACACATTTACTGTTACTGCATACACAAGCAACACGTATTTAAAGGACTTTCAAAAGGATTTCAATGGAAGTGTAATTTACGTTGTTCATTTGACCGTTGAGTACTTTTATATCGAAGAGCATGAAATGTTTGTTCAAGTTTTGTTTTTATTTTTTTAAATTTAATTTGAATTCAAAGATATAAATCGATATATTTTCATGATATTGATATTTAAATTATCATCAATAATCGAATGACAGCATTTAATTTAGCCAATGTATGTACATGTATGTTTATCAGTTTATTGTTACGTTGTCTTTTTAAGGCTTAGAGAGGAAGGAAGTGTTTGATAAAAGTGGCAAAATAATATTGATGGGTTCGTTAGATGGGTTTGTTTCAACTATTACCACTGTAAAACAGGAATTAGCTGGCAAACTTATAGCAATGACAGCCATTTATTATCTAACATATCGAGACAATCGATTACTTCCATGCACATGCAACTAACTGCTACAGAGGCCATCAAACGAAATCAGAAAAATATAAGGGAATATGTACCTTTACTCACTTCTTTATTTATTTATTATTAAGGATACTAAATGAGCTTCAATCCTTGTTAGCAATTCTCTTTAAAATGGCCGGAACCTTTAGAGATTACAGCAAAGAGCCTTAATATGAACGAGAGTATATTCTGTATTACTTTCTAAGGACCCATTGTTGTACTGTATCGCCCTAACTATATAATATAACATCTATACTTGTGGATAATCTAAGCTTAGTTTTATTTTGTTTTTGTTTCCACAATCTATTTTTGAGAAGTCGAGTAACACATTTAAGATGCTTAGGGGCATGTTACATACATATATATATAATTGGCCATTACAACCCTTCAGTCAGGATTAGGGCCTAGCTTCTCATATCACTCATGTTGTGTGCCTTAATGTTTTTTATACTTGAGTGGTGGGACCTACAGTTTAAAGTCGACTCCGAACTATAGATTTTTGAGAAACCATTGATGGCAATTTTCTATACTCTCAGAGTTTTTGCCAGAAATCTGCTGAGAGGAAGTCGCCGAAGAAATATTTTTTTTTTCATATTTCATTTTGATGTCTGGCCTGGGGCTTCTACACGGTCTTTACGTCTAATAAGTTCTAATTAATTTCTGGAATTGAAGCAAAGACAAGAAATTTTGGGAATTTGTTGCTTCAAAGAATAGAAAGGAATTAAAGAGTAAAAAAAGGATTTAGTTATGTCCTAAGCTATCCAATATATTTTAACTTCTTTTAACAAACACCACATTCATTTAATAATTCAAATTAAATAGCCTTTGAAACTGTATCCAAATCCATTTAATATATCCATCGAATAACCCATTAGAATTTGACCCTATCGCACATGTCTTTTGCGTTTGTCGGTCCGAATAAATATTTACTGATAATTGCCTATATTTTACAGTTATTAATTGTTTTATTATTAGTAAATGATAAAAATACACTTGATTGGCCAGTTATTAAAACGTAAAAGCCAATTGGCCATCTTATCTAATCTGTTCTAGGTAAATTGAAATTCTACAAATGCAAACACTTTTAGAATAGACTGATTGACCCAGAATGATTTTAACTGTTTTGTTCTGAAGTACAAACTATAGGGGGAAGTAAATAATAAAACGATTAACGATACTCCATCTATTTCAGTCCATGAGCTAAAGAACTTCTGTATTGCAGAACGCAATTTATCAGTGTTTTTATGAAATTCTTTTTAGTTTTAGTTGGAAAAGCATATTGAAATGTATTATCTGTGTGATTTTTATCAGAGAATGAACAGATATTTTCCAGAATTACACGAAACGAATTGAATTGAATTTCGAAATTAAATCATTTAAGGACTTTACTACAACCATTGCAATTAATGTACTGCACGTAAATTTTGTAGATACATACGTGGATTAAATTTGGCAGATGCTCTTCATATGGCCTTCATATGGCTTAAATATAAATTGGACTGTTCTCATAACAGATAACAGATATTTACATCCACACTTATAAACAGGACTCGTTTTTGTATTAACTTTAACTTTAATACACTGGCAATGTGAAATTCGGTCTATAATTGACTTTGAAAGCAATACAAATTTATCTAAAAAGAAACTGGAACGTATTTTCACTCTGTGCAGAATTTGTTGAGCATTGGTTCATAATTCATCTTAACAGTGGGTCACATATTTACGTTGACCCTATCCTGATCTCACCTGCACTGTGTCATTCAAGTATAGAAGTTGTTATGATGTTAAGAAAGTAGATATGGTTGATCATTTCTGGTGATATTGACAACATGATCGGGCTCTACGTAGCTTCTATTGTTGTCAGATCTACCAAATTATTTCGGTCCAATTAAATGGCATTAGTTTAAGTTAAGAAGAATGTTTTGCCATATCGTTAAAGTTATTGCTTTAAACTACCCATCTCTGCAGCTTAAGGGATATGTAGGCTAACCGATGGACTTCTGGTTGTTTCTGTGTAAGTCACTATTGGCCCAATGGTTTTTGTAAATTCATACGTAAGTCGTGTCATGTTGTCTACTATAAGAAGTTTAAATGGAAAGAGCGTTATTATTTATAGCTATCCATCTAACAGCACCAAAATTCCTAAGTACTAAGTGATTATCGAATATATTGCGACTTTAAAAAACTACTGGTTGCAACAACAATCACAAGATTAACAATGACAGCACAAGAGTGTTCGATATTTTCAATTGGTTTCCTTTGATATTTGAAAATAGAAAACAAAAATTAAAATTTGTTGATGAAATCCCACAACAATGTATATTTTCTTGAAATCGAATCTAAAAATACTACAACAATACCAAAAGCAACAATAAACACTGAAATGAAACAACAAAATTATGAATAATAATTCATAAATATGTTATTTTCTATGAGTTTTTTTTTGAATATTTCAAATAATTTCGAGACAAAAAAACCAAAAAACATGAAAAAAACATGAAAATAATGAAATACCCAAGTGGTGGATGTATGATGTTCCGTAAATGTTGCTTGCAATGGCTAAAGGGGTTCAGAAAAAACGATACAGAAAATCGTTTGTATTTCTTTCTTTTGACTTGATATTGAACATTTGGTCTGTGTCTTATTGTCGAAAGGCGGCCCTCTTCTTGTCAAAGAGGACAGAGAAGGGAAATATTTACCTCCAACATACTGCTGCTGTTGTCATGATGTCAACCTGAAAACATACTGAAACTGTATCATACTGAAATGTACTATAAAATTCGTTAATTTGTGTACGAGTTTTTGTACAAATGCGTTTGTGTCGCTTTTTTAGGTCCTCTGTTTGCGTTGGCATTTCGAATGTCGAGCATTAATTTTCGTTTTAATTTTTCTTCTACTATACTACGCTACATCATTATAGATCGATAGATTTAATCGTTCGTCAAAATAAATATGTTTCCGAAGCTATTTCGAGTGTCGGATTCTTATTTCGAGCTCAAATTTACAAATAGAACTGCTTTTTTATCTTAAAAGTTGGACGCCTTTTACTAAAACGCTGAAACGTGAGATCCGCAATTGTTTACGGTATTCGCTTTCTTAAATTCGCAATTTATTTATTCTTATACTTACACATTGTAAAGTTTACAATGTAAACAGAGAGAGGTACATACATACATAGGTTCTGATGGCTACGAACGTGGTAAGACTACACTGTTCCTTAATAACTTCAAAAATGTTTGAATATGACGTAAGGTTTTAGTTTTGAGTCTTAATTAGGGACAGATCTAAGATTTTTCCCGGACGGCTATCGTAGTCTTAAGTGTTAAGTGGATATTGCGCTTCACCCGATTGGTTGCATATGCCGCGCACTGTAGTTTGTCGACGCTTGTTTTCTTACTTTTTGTAACACTGTCTTAAAATATATTCATATATTCTTCCCGATCGTCGCGTCGTTCTGACCCAACCTACGAAAGAAAATCTGATGGTCCGAATATCTTTCCATATTTGACAAAAATGCATGTGCTTTCTATGGGATTAATGGAAGTTATTGCATGCAGATGGTTTTCAAAACTAAGTGCTACTAAAATTTAATTCACAGCTATATAGCAAACACTTTCTTCACTGAGAGAAGAAATATTTTACATGCATACATAATTGGTCATTACAATCTTTCAGTAAGGATTATGGACCTAGTTTCTCACACCACTTATGTTGTGTGTGTTAATTTTATGACAGATTCTTGAGAAACTTTTTATGGCAACTTTATTTGCTCTCAGAGTTTTTGCCAGAAATCTGAGGGGAAGTCATCGAAGAAATATTTTTTCATATTTCGTTTTGATGTCTGACCTGGGGTTTGAACCATGGCTTTACGTCTAACAAGCCAACACACTTCCTACTAGACTACGGCGACTTTGAAGAAATATGTTAAATGAAGTCAATTCCAAGTTAAACTAATCGATAAAGAATCGCTTGATGTTCAGGAAGCTTGGTTAGAGGATTTTTATGTATACGTTGTATGTACCACATCGTGAATTGAATTGCAGCCAAAAAAGCTGCCCTATTCGTATAGATATTTCACAAGAGTACCAAATAGTCGATCTCGACTGACTGTAATTGCCTTAATTTTCTTCTTTAAACGCATTAATAGAACACATACTTTTTGTTTTTAGCAGAATTATCACGAACCAGTAACGCAATTTCGATTCTTTTTTTTTTTTTGTTAAGTAAACAAAATGCCTCTGTTATCACCTAAAGACGCATGCATATCATAGTATAAATAAAATGAAAAGCATTTCGCTTCTTTTTTTGTTTTTCGTAAATAAAAAAAGAGAACTCAACCGAAACAAATCAAATAAAATTAATTGAAATGAAAGAAAAAAAAGAAAAAAAACAAAAAAATATTCTAAAGAAATAAGTAATCATAAGCTGGCAACGGTTAGTAATGGCGTACCGGCTGATTGGCTCATCATGATGGTACCACCTTATCTCCCAAAATCGCCTTGAATTATGTATATGGTTTTTAATGGTGATGATTGCGTTGTTGTTCGTCATGATTACTTGTACGATGACAATTTGATATTGCGCTACTAACTAATTTCCTAATACCGTACGTACATACATACATAATGCCACTTTACTTTGTCTTTTATATATTGTTTCCATTGATTTGTTTAAAGTAACTATCAAGTAAGCAAGCTACTACACCATTTCTACCGTTTTTTTTATTCCAAAGAATGTGGAGTAAGTAAGGCCGTTGTACACGCAAATCCAATGTTAATATCGTTTAAGATTTCATCAATTGTTTCTCTGCTTGATACGAGGAAGTTACTAAAATAAAACAATGTAATGTATAGATGAAAGCAGTAATTTAAAAAAAGAAGTTTTGTTTTGAATTGTTTTTGTTTTTAGCAGCCATCTAAAACGTTTAAAATTTGTAACCATAATGTAATTCAAAACCTCCACTTGAAACATCTGAATCTAAGCAATATTGAATCCAAGTTGGATCCTATTTTTGTAGAGTCTGTAGAATTTAAAGGCGGCGGTATGAGTTGTTAAGATGAAATGCAATCGATGCAGTGGCGTTCTGCAAAGGCTTCTAGTTACAATAATTATTGTAGCGTTGATGTGCCATGTTACTGCGACCATGTGATCTATTGTACTGTCCGTAATCTATATGGAGTGTCCCTACAATGTCAACATTTATCATATTGCCCTGGAAAACTTTGGAATACTGTGTGTTATCTAGTATCTGATACGCATTATTCGCATCACATTCATTGTTGTGAATGTACACAACAGTGGTTAAGCATTCCCAATCAGTTGCATACAATTTTCGAGTTAGTTTGATACGAGCCGAATATTGTCTTGTGCCATCTATTCTACTCTCATTTCCGCTTGGATAATATCCGTGAATTTCCCTATGGGCTGACAATATTATACTTTGGTCCCAAAGACGTTCGCTCTCGTGCTAACATTAGTCCTCAACCCATCTGACTACTAAAAAAATGGTCTCTCTGTTAAAAGAGTATGTAGGCATTATTTTGCACTACTCACTCGTCTTATTTTGAAGAATTTCTTACAGTCATACTACTACCGATTCTATCCAGATGTAGATCTGAAACGCAACGACTGGATTTTATTAGATGACAACACCCCGCTTATACTAACACATGTCAGTCTGTATTTGTATTTTATGCAACTTCATTCCGGCTGTTTTCATTCTGTTCTGTCTGGTAAAATAGTGGTTCTATGTCTGTTTATTATACGGTAATATTCTCAGATATTTGGCATCCAAGGACAGCTTAAATGTGGATTTTTACATCAAACTGCACACCAAATGTTTTGGTCTCAGAGGTGAGATTATTTTAGGGATTTTTTTGAACAATCTACCCCATCTCTCTTTGACTAAAACACTGTCATAAACACCTGGTTAAGGTAAACAGTGTAAGAATAAAGCATTGAAAAGCATTGTCTTTCCCTTTTTCACCTTTATTTTTAACTTTCAAGATTCATTTCATCATGTGCACAAATGAATACTACTGGCACTGGCAACAATTTAAGCAAATATTTTATTTAAACATTTCATTAAAAAAAAAATAAAATAAAAACAAAATAGCAACAACAACAACTATATCTAGTCATTCTCTAAATGTCGCATTAGAGTAAGAAAAAAAATAAACGAAAGCAACAACAACAAATAATAATGATCTCTGGTGCGGATGTGAAATTCGTTCATTACGAGATTATGAATGTAGAATTTAGAAGAAGAAGAAGAAGAAGCAAAAAAAACAAATTTTTCGCCTGTTAACGAACTAAATAAATAGAGTGACTGAGAGTGACTGATAGACAGATGTACATACATACTGACATACGGACTTGTAATCAAACAAACTGCTGCTGCTACTGATAATAATTAAGGCCGTCTCTCGCAAAGTGCAAACAACAGATTTCGAATCGAACAACGAACTTACCTACACACATACGTATGTATGTATGTTTGTATGTACTTGTGAAGATATTTCATCTGATTTTAAAGTAAAGAGTACTTTTATTTTTCATTTCATTTCAGCTTTTGCTGCTTTACTTTCCTTCTCTTATTGTTTATTTTTGTTCATCTTTTAACTTTTAATTTTTTATTTTGAGCAAATAAAAGATTACACGAATTTATTTAGTTGAACACGTTATTCTTTGTTTTTTTTCGTATGTTCTTCTTTGTTTTCTTTACTTCATGCACTGCGTTTGGAAGTACCTCAGATTTAAGTTTTAAGTGCCTTGCAGGACTTTTAAATATACTCCGTTTTGTTTTAATTTCAATTATATTTTTTTTAGCAGTTTAGATTCTTTGCCTAAATCTGATGGTCTGCCTACAACTGACAAGAATATTTAAATTAACACCACCACTGTTGAGTATTTTTCCAAAGCCTTATCATTGTTGGTTAGTTTTTTGTCTACTCATGATTGTCTATTACTTTGGCCTTACTAGAACGGTTATTAGAAAACATCACTTTTTTCATTCAGCTTCTTAATTTTTTTTTCGATTTCCTTTACGATTAGTGTTACAAATTATTTTCTAATGATCTGGCGCCAATCGAAGACACAATACCCACTACAATCTAGGCTAAAAAAAAATTAATTGCAAATGAGTTTATACAGGTCTTCTCGCAATACCCAATAGAAGATGATAATACATCAAACATTGGCTCAAATTTGTTGATAAGAGTCTTGAGAGTCACATGTTAGGCTGTGATTAAAGAAACGAAAATTTTCTAGTACATTAAAACCCTTCAGAGTAGGAGAAAATTGGTCTAGGCATATAACGCAATAAGAGAATAGGAACACATACACTGCACCACAGATATCATGATATCTGTATATATAGCATTTATAATACCTTCGCTTTTGTTCCTAAAATTACAAGTTGCCTCTATGCTGGGGATATGAAGTCTGTCCACACAACTCTTACAATACTTTGCTATTGACTGTATTTCTTTCAATGTGGATTGAAATGTGGTCGCCGTGGCCTAGTAGATAGTGTGTTGGCTTATTAGAATTGAGGCCTCAGTTGTTCAAACCCCAGGTCAGGCATCTCTGATTAAACAAAATATAAAAAAAATATTTCTTCGTCGACTTCCTCTCAGCAGATTCCTGGCAAAAACTCTGCGAGAAAATAAAATTGCCATGAAAAGTTTCTTAAGAATCTGTCGTTTGGAATCGACTTTAAACTCTAGGTCCCGCCACTCATGTATACAAATTAACGCACACAATATATGTAAGTGGTGTAAGAAACTAGGTCCATAATTCTGACTGAAGGGTTGTAATGACCACTTATGTATGAATGTATGTGGATTGTTTTCTAATAGCTATGAACTATCGGTTTTCTTTCAAAGTTGTTGCTATTACTGACAGGATAAATTATTGGTTGACTGAGCCCTTCTATGGAATTCCTGTGGTCTTCAGTTCGGCCTATAAGTAGATTAGCATATGAATAATTTAAATATCGAAGAAAAAAATTTAAAAAGATGCCTTTTGCAGTACCGTCTAACGTGCTATCAAATAATGAGGTAAAAAAATGAATTTATTTTCAAGTTTTTTTTAAGACGTAATTGAAATCGTAATCTTTATCGGGTGCTATTAACCTTCGCTAGTATGTATACTGTATGTTTCAAATAACCCATTCGAATGAATGGGCCCTAATACTGTAACTTTAACTGCTTAATGAGAGCATTAGTATTGATTTTATAAACAAGTGTTAGAAATAGAGAGTGTACTTGAGTAGTTTTATTTGTATAAATGCGAAGTGTGAACTTAAAGTCTTATGTCTTATGCCACTGCTGCTATCCACTTTTATATAGTTTTTCTGCCTTCAAATCATTAGCACAATGCAAATGAATTAATAACACAAAACTATGAAATCACGATTTGTTTCATATGAAATCTACGGTTTTTTTTTGCTTCTATGATTTAAGATTTCTCCTCCAAGTTTAAACCATTTAAGCAGAGTCTTAGATATTTTTGTGAAAATGTCGGCACAAGTCATGCTAGGTTTTAAGATAAACCAAATCTAAATTTGTTTTTCAAAGAAAAATTGTTTAACAAATTCGTATTTGAATTTTAAATATTTTAATATCCTATTGCTGTTGTTGTTGTTATTTAATTGTGGGATGAGTGTAAATTAATGCTAAAAAAGATTCTTTTTTTTAAATTAATTTCCAAATCACGATCATACAAAACGTAGCTGATAGTAGACGGTAATAGGCAATAATGAAATCTAATGCGTTCGTTATGATCGATTATCGTTAGTTATTATCGATTTAAATGTAACGAAATTATTTAAAGATTTTCAATACGTTTTGTATATACATATATACATAAGTATTGCAAAATTTAAATTCATTCCATTCCATTGTTAGTGGCAATTGTGGCTCATTTTATGTTTCCGTTTCATTTTAATTTTAAAAATAAATTGTATTCATATTGGTTTACACGCATTTAAATTGTATATCCATCCAGTTGCTGATTTTTGTCACAACGTTTTTTCTTTTTTGCATTTTTCTTTTTTTTTTTGTTATTTTTTTTATCATCTCACGTGAGTTTTCGTATATGAAAACAATAATTTAACTAAACTAATAAAACTGCGAAGAAAAACTAAACTAATCTGAGTATATTTAAAGAATTTTACTTTCGATTTGCAAAGTACACTTAGGTCTCAGCAAATAAAGTACACACGCTCGACTATGCGATTTTAGAACCTCTTTATAAACGCATATCTATAATACATAAGTCTAATGAATACAATGGGTGTGTCTATATGTCTTTTAATAACCAAATATATCTTTATCTGAAATTAGGCCCGTTCAACTAGTATTCAGTGTACTCAAAAGACACTTAAGATCTATAGAAATATGTTGATGTTCCTACGTAATACCCACATACGTTGGCCATCATTGACGTAAAAGACCGACCCATCAGTTTTTTGTTTCCTTTGCCACACCAACTAATCTTTAATCTAGTGGTACCTAAAATAGATATTCAAGATAATCAAGCAAGCGTATGAGTAAGTCAATAATAATTTTAATGTTTTGTATTCTTAAATTCATTATTATGAGGAAAAAAGAAATTCAACATGAAGTAAATAAGGAAAACAATTGTATTGTGAAATATAACCGAATTTATCAGAATCCGATTACTGAATCCTAATCTATAAGAAAAAAACAAAAACAATCAACTTCTAGAATTTTACTCTCGTAGATGTTAATTCTTCAAAGTCGGTTGATATTTTATACAAAGAAATATCGTGTAAACAGTTTTGAATATTTTTGGTGACTCTAAAAAAATGATTTTAAATATCATTTCATTTGTTTTAATTTTAACAGAATTTTCCTCAAACAAAATTATTTTACTCTTTTTACCCTACCCACCCACCTATCTGCGCGTAAAGTATGTGAAATATAATTCAAATACATATTTATTTTTTTAAACTTTAGCTGTAAGGAATTAGCGAGGTCTTGTCAAAGTCTAAGTAGGCGTTAAATGGCCAATTCTTAGAAAATTATGTTTAATTCATTTAAATTTATTTAAAGTATTTACTTAATGTATTGGGTCACATAAAAAGTAAACACATTTTTTCTTTTATTAACTCTTATGTGTAAAGTGTTTGACTACAGTCTGAGTGGTTTCACATTTCAATACAGCAACAAACATACAGCCATCCAGAAGTTTCCTAATACCCCAGAGTAGATTGTTTAAAAGTCAGGCTGCTTTACCTCTTTCGAAAGAATAGATCTTAACATATATACAATCCAACGATCCCATTCATTTTCACAGGGACATTACATACATCTTTTAGACAACAACAACATGGCAATTCTATTATCCTTTCTTGGTGCATTATAATCCGCTTCAAAAACAGTTCGATTTTTGGCATTTTAACAGCGTTTCACTGATGATAATTGCTTTCTTTTACAGTGAAGGGCTGTACAAATACACCAAGGCGAAAACAATCAAGTGGAATGACATCCACTGAGTATAATCTGCTATACTTATATGTGATTTAACATTCGTGACTAAAGTAGAGAGTAACAAGTGTAAAATCAGGAGCCCAATTTTTTTAAAATAATTTGAAATTGTAATCTTCTGATCTCCATTTTCAAACACATTTTGCAGCGTTATTTTTACTTTTAATTAAAAACATCCCATAGTGCACATATTGCTCAAATGTCTAATATTTGATTGCATTCTAAAACAATTTAAGTTTTTACGCAATCTACGATTTAAAGAATTTTACTCAACTGTAACCTTCTGAAGTTAGTGCGTTCAGTATGTAGTAGTATGTAGTATGTTTATATACAGCATTAAGTGGCAAAGAGCGGACCTTTTATATGACCCAATATTTTAAATTAAATTTTTTGGGCATAATCAAGTCAAATCTAAACTGTAATACAAATCAAAAGCGTCAATAAAATATGCCAATACTACACAGAGAAATGTTTAACAACAATTACTGCATCAAGGTTAATGTTGTAACTCTTTTGATAAACGTACACTCCACTGAAAAACAATTGCTGTGGCTTCAATTTTTATTTTTTGGACTTTATGGTTAAGAAATGTTAAATTAACATTTATCTCTGAGAAATAAGAATTTTCATTTGTTTTTATTTTTTTTTTTAATTTAATTTTATCCGCTGTTTAATTCTGAATACGCTCAAGCAGACATTCTAGAATGAAAAGTTTTTCATTTTGTGTATTGATGATTCAATTGTTGTTGCTATTATAGTGCATGTGACAACTAGAAATACAAGAGCTCTCTGTTGGCACACATGAGTACGCTCTTCTCTTGTACTCTGTTCAAATTTTAAGAGCTAGAAATACGCTAGCAAATTATAGAACAGAATACAACTTTAAGTTAAAAAAAAAAACGCTTATATCGTCAAAAACTACTTCAAATACCGTTAGTTCCATGTTTTGTTTATTTTTGGTCTAAAATATGGAAGAAGGAAACATGGTTTTATTTGAAACAGATTTACTATTTTATGAAAATAAAGCATAATAAAATCGTTTGGAGATTTTAAGCATTCTATTAAAAAAAAAAGAAAAAAATTCTCTTGGGACAAAATAAAATCTGTCTTACCACTGCATTTAGTGACTTTGTTTTTAACAGTCAATATGTAAGGAAAAAATCGTTACTATAATATTCTGTTTTTTTTTCTTGGCTATTTCGCGGCATCCTTCTTACTACGTTCTAAATGTCAATTTTTATGGAAATAACCGTCACGTCGCAATTCTGTTCTATCACATCTGCACCACCTACATCTCGTATACCGTTAAAAATGTATTCACTTTAGTCACCGTGAATTTTTTATTCTCTTTTTTCTCATTTATAGTTTCTCTCTCTCTCACAAAATTTTCTCTCTCTATGTATGTGTAATACATACATAGTTTTTGTATAATAATTTAAGCAAGCAGCATTATTTTCACTAGAGAGTAATTGCTCACGTGGTTAAATATTTTATTTGTTTGTTATTATTGTTATTGTTGTTGTTGTTGGTGTGTTTATTTTATGATTTTATTTTGGCTCACAACAAGTTAAAAATATTTTAATTCGAAGAACATGTAGAAAACCCAAAAACATTAATAAAAAAAACCTCACAATATATGTACCCTGCAGATAATGGGAGTACTCCATACACGCGTGTAAAGAGTACTCTACAGGGGAGTAGGACTAGTCTTCGGCCTAACCCACATGTATTGAAAAATATGGTCCATTTACCATTGCGATGTCCTAGGAGTGGACCACGTAACCCATAGGACTAGTCCAAAAACTACTCCATGGAGCACATCACAAGAGTAGTTTGAAAACTACTCCATGCCATACTCTATGGAGCACATCAAAAGAGTAGTTTGAAAACTACTCCATGCCATACTCCATGGAGCACATCAAAAGAGTAGTTTGAAAACTACTCCATGCCATACTCCATGGAGCACATCAAAAGAGTAGTTTGAAAACTACTCCATGCCATACTCCATGGAGCACATTAAAGGAGTAGTTTGAAAACTACTCCATGGAGCAAATTAAACCATGTAACAGCTTGATGAAAGAAATACACAATCATTGATTTATGCTGTAAATTTTTATTTATTAATAACAAACATGTTTGAAATAAATAAATCTTAAATACTAATTTTTAAAAAAGGAACTTTAAAGTAAATTGAATTCACACATATAATAATGATTACATTTAAAAGAATTATGGTTTACCATAAATAAATATTAAATAATTCAAATTTGTTTACTAATTTTTTTTATATTAAAGTAAATGTTATTTGTACTCATATATTCATATTTGGTAGTAAATAGTTAAACTAAATTTCAACTCATTTAAACTAAAAATTCAGTTCTGATTTATAGTTATTAATTTATAACATAAAAAAAGTAAGGCACATTGTATTGGGTTAAAATTAATTTAGTAATTGTTTGCTTCTTTTTTTTTCTTGCTTATAAGGCGAAAATGTCGTTTTTTAACTACTTGAAGTGCTGTTCTAAATTCTTTTTCAGCATTTGAGGAGTAGTTACCTATTGCAGCTGAAATAAGTACAATGAATGAAGTGGAATGCTATTTTGTAATGTATACACTTACCTATAATAATTTTATATATTTTTTTGTACTCTTTAAGAGATTTTTTGCCGAAGATTCCGTCCATATTATACATCATGCAGAGTTCTCGAGATAAAATTCGTTCCAAATTTTTAATTATGTTCCCATCTATTAACTTTGTTACAGCCATTACCTAAACAAATTTTAATAATTGACGGTAAATAAGTATACATATACATATATTGTATATTGCTTCAATTTGGAAGTTTTCTAAAAGTTACTTACATAATTGTCTTCGTTGAAACCATCTATTTCAGATTCAAGCTTTTGAAGATGTTCTTCAGTAGTAATTGGAAATGCTTTTGTGAATGTGGTAACGCCGTGACAACTTTTGTTCAGCATTTGTAGCTCAATTTTTAATTCGGCCAACATTTCCACTATTACTGTGTTTTGCTGTTCGCTTGTTGCTAAAAAAGAAAATATAGAAATAAATAGAGAGTCATGATAGGTAATAACTCAAAAAATTATTCTGATTGTAAAATCAAACACTACCTTGCAATTTAGAAAATTGGTCTTTTAAGACTTTTTGATCGGCTATTATATCAGTGAGAAGCTGATTTTGTTTGTCAATTCTTTCTATAAAACAAATAATTTCATTAGCATGAAAACTTTTTAAATTATTTTCTTTGCATGGAGGCTTTTTATATGGTCTGTAATAACAAATACAAAAAACAGATACGTTTATGAGTATAACACAAATTTGTATAAAAAAATGTATACCTACAATTTAAAAGTTCACTGCAAGCATTAAATCTCTTTAAGTTTCCTGGTTCCATTTTACTACTATTCAGATATTACTATTTATTCAGATAAAATTTTGTAATTGGGATATGTGTATGTACTTATAATGAAAATTAAATTTGAAATGAAAATTATTTTATTATTGTTTTTATTTTACCGCAGCTTACTTTGTTATACACACACGAAATTCACAAATAAAGTAAGCAAATGGCTAACGGAGCTGCCATACCTTAATATTTCAGCGAAGAAATAATACAGTTACTGGCAACACTGTATGCGAACATGGTACACGAATACTTGTCGTAAAGCAATAACTTGTTGTTTATTAACAACATACTCCACATCCGCATTACATTGGACCATATTTGTAACTACTCCACTTCACAAAAAATGGACCATGTAACCCAATATTATTTGCAGGGTACATTCGAGTATTTTGTGTATGTATTTATTTCTAATACAATTCAAAACAAAACAAAACAAAAAAAAAAAAACACGACTAACAAATAATGATGAGAATGAAATTTTTTAAGTTGAGTAGACTTTAGAATTAAAAAAACAACACAGAAATTATAGAAAATTTTCTATTGAATTCTAATCAGAATTAAAAATGGTACCATTCCCAGTATTTAAAGGTACTAAAAACAAAATTCAAAGTTTAAACGTTTAGGCTTTGGATAGTCGTCGTAGTCTAGAGACTAGAGACTAGAAGCATACATACGTATGTAGAAGTTTTTGGATAAATTTTGTTATACAGATTGATTAATGCATACCTCATCAATTCGAACTTAATTTTTTAATTTTTAGAATTCGTAAAAAATTTTTCGTCTTCTCTCCGAATTCAAACTAGATTGCAGAGGTTTGTACCCAAAGAATTACTGAATGCGTTCCAGCATCTCTATAGCAAGATATTTTCAAAATTAAAGAGAAATATTGAATGCCATTTCTATGCACTCACCTAGCAACCTACTTTTAAGGAAAATCAAAATGTTCCTTCTATAACCCCCCATTATCATAAGTTTGTATGAAAGTTTACTATGATATTGGCTAACATCTAGTCGATCAATCGAGCTGATTAAGGTAAGAATACCTTATTCTTACTGTCTATATTTTGATTTCTCAAATTGATTCCTAAAAGATTACAGAGTACCAAATCAAGTGCCTTCAGTATCCCAACAAATACATACGCATGTATTTCAACCCCATTGTTAATATATATTTTTTTCGTTTTTAATATTTTTGTATTTTATTGAACGAGCGTCGTCTCTGACAAGAAAAAGAACAACAAATAAATTATATTTATTTTTTACTCTCACGGTTTGTTTTTGTTATTAATCTTTTTCGTTTTTGTCTTGCTCTCTGTGAAACACACACTGTGTGAGTGTATTTAGTGTATTTTTCAGTGTGTTGTTGCTACAAAATATTTTTTTCGAATTACACATACACGTTAAAGGCAGCTCGGCTCGAGTGGCTGGCTGAGTGGCTGGGACCAAATGACAATACAAACCATTAGTACTTGTTTCA
Source organism: Sarcophaga rosellei (assembly GCA_930367235.1). Classification (NCBI taxonomy): domain Eukaryota; kingdom Metazoa; phylum Arthropoda; class Insecta; order Diptera; family Sarcophagidae; genus Sarcophaga; species Sarcophaga rosellei. The sequence goes on from OV884020.1 coordinate 96,402,113, forward strand.
CTCGTTAGTTTGGTTTGATGACTTACGGTGCGGCTATAGAGGAATTTTTTTTGTTTGTTTATTAGCATGCGAACGACAATAAGAAAATATTCATCATAATTAAATAAAAAACATAAAGAAAATTTGTTAAAAAAAAAGAAATTAAAATTAAAATAAAATCGAAATTAAATTAAAGTCGAAAACGCGTTATAAATATCGCCTACCAAAACCAAAAAAAAAAATACGTGTTTAATGGTGAAAAATTTCGAGTGAAAAATTTTTATTTGATTTTTTTTTCGATTTAATTCAAAAAAAAAAATTTTCGGTTTTTTATGTGCATAAGTGTGTAAATGTGTATGTTTTAAGTTAAACACCACACCATCCCCCGCTCCATACAGTGTGTTTCAAAAAGAGAGAGAAAAAACACACGAAAAAGTTGTCAACACTCAAACAACGTGTAAAACACGAGTCCATCTAATCAACTCAACAACAGCACAAGCAGAGAAGTTGCACGTTAACGGACAAAGTTCAGTTTTTTTTTTTTATTAAAAAAAAAATCATACAAAATTTAAGAAAATTTTCCTTTTATTGTAATTGATTAGATGAAGAAGAGACAGAAAGAATACAAAATTTAATTGAAATAACCTACAAAAACAACAAAACAAGTCAGCTGTTTTTAAAGTGTCAAAGTGTAATACAAAATCTAAAAAAAAACCGCTCACACATACACATACTCAAACAAAAATAATATAATATAACATCGAAAAATTAACTGTTATACATAGCGCAAAAGCCAGAGCAAACGATAGGAGAGAAGAATTTCAAAAAGAGTAATTTTGATTTGTTATCCAAAAATTTTTTTAAAAAAGTTTTAAGGAAATTAAAAAAAGTGTTTAAATAAAAGGATTTTCGCTGGTTGCAAAAGAAGATTTCCTTTTTCATATTATATTTGAAGGATATTTAAATGTGGACTGCAAGTGGATGTTTAGTTTGCTGTGTTTTGTATCCTGGTTATTTTTCGACACCCACACATGGTTAAAAACGTTCATTTATATGCGAACTTTTAGTTGATTACACGCAAGGCAACTCTTTGGATTCAAAAATTTAACACAATAAAGAGAAACTCTTAACTATTCAGATATAAAAAAAAACAAAAAGATAAGAAAATAATGTTTAAAAAGTTGCCTGTTTAAAAAATAAAAATTTATTCATTAATTATTAAACAAAGTATGTATAAAATCTATAAAATTTAAAAACAAACAAAAAATAATAAATAAATAAAAAATAAATTTATTAATAATTAAATTGTTGTAAAATAATACAATCTACAAAGTGACTGCCTTTTTTTTAAATAATAAAATATTAAAATAAAAACAAAAACAACTTTAAACTTTTGCAAGCACACAAAAATATTCAGAAAAATAAAAAAATTGGAAATATTTTGTCTATAGACTATAAAATCATCGATTTTTTTTGTACTTACACAAAAAGTGAATATTGTTGTTGTTTTTGTTCCCTTTGGTTTGTTTTTATTTTCAAAAATCAAATGAATATACATATATTTTGTTGCTGTTGTTAAAATAAATACAAATATTACTACACATTACTGTATAAAGTAATTAAAAGCGCTAAATTAAACTTAAACCAAAAGGAGGTTGTCTTAAATTAAACACTAACATAAATAATTGGCTTCAGAATAACAAAAAAATAAAATAAAATAAAATTATTTTTAAATAAAATAATTGCAATAAAAAACGCTTATTTGCAAAAAAACGCCAAAACGCAAAACTTATTCTAACAAAAATTTCAAATTAGTAAAAATAAAAGAAATACATATGTTTAAAACCTTAAAGTTGAAACTAAAACTGAAATAATTTTAAGTCACAAAAAAAAAGTAAGAAAACGCTTAATGATAGAATGCTATTTTTTTTATTAAGAAAACGCCAAAATTGAAAACATGTTTAAAACAATAAAACTAAAAATAAAATTTAAGAAAAACTTTAAAAATAGCTAAAAGATTAAAAGATATTTAAATAAATCAACAAAAAAACAGAATCCAACAGAAAGTAAAAAAATTTTCCGTTAAGCATTTAATGCCGAAAAGAAAATAAAAAAATCATTATAAAACTACATACTACTTACTACCACTACACACTCACCTACAAATTAAAAAAAATGTTACAAAAAAATTGAAAATAAAAAAAATATTTTTATAGACATTGTTAATTGTTAAATTGTTTAAAAATAAAAATAAACAACAACTAATGCAACATATAGCTACAGAAATAAAAAAAGTAATTCAACGCTAAGCATTTTGTAAAAGCAAGCAAAAAAAGCAAAAAAGAAAACATCACTAAAATTACCTTCTACAATAAAAATAAAAAAAAAAATAAAAATAAATAGAATAAAACAAATAGAATTAATTATAAATAAATACACCAAAGCTTCTTAAAAAACAAATAAAAAAATTTAAATAAAAAAATTAAAACAGTTTAAAGAAAATCAATTTTTTTTTGTTATTGTTATTTGAAAATAAAATAAAAATATATTTAAATCAATAAAAAGAAATTTCCTCTAAGCAATTTGTTGTTAAATTAAATACAAAAACAAATATAATAATAAATAAATAAAACAAATTCAATAAAATAAAACGGTGCCTTTAATTTATAGCAAATTTTACAAAACCAAAATACAAAAACCAAGAACCTTAATCCTTAACTAACAAAGTAATCACGTGCAATATTTAAATATTTAAGTTTAAATTATTAATATACACACTTACTTACATATACATATATATAAAGAAAAAAGTAAAAAGAAAATAATTAAGCTAAAAATAGTTTTAACATACCTTGTGATTTGTTTATAATTGTTATAATTTTTGTTAACAAAAAAAAAAAAAAAATATTTTTATTGCAAAAAAAGTAAACCCTGTGCTAAAGTGCTCCGTTTTAAAGTAATAAGATATTAAGTTTAAAACACAAAAATTAATACATACAATTAAAAAAGAAAGAAAAAATAATAATTTATTTGAGAAATTATTTATTTGGTGAAATAAATAATTTTTAATTTTCTAATTTTAAATTTACTTCGTTGGTGCTTGTTTTTGTAAATATTTTATGAAAAAATGAGTGACAGGGAGCGATCGTCCCCAACACTGATCGAAACTGGTTTAAAAAATTTAATTGGTGGACGTGATGGCAATTATCCATTAATAAGCGGCATAAATGGTAAGTTTAACCTAGTCTTTGTTTAAAGAAAACACCAAAATAAATATAATTTTTAAATGAAAAGTTAAAAAAAAAAATTCTATAAATTAACACGAATTAATAGCTTTTTTTGTTGAAATTTCTAAGAGCTTCAGCTTCTCATTGCGTTCTTTTTGGGTAAAACTCTGAGACAAATAAAATTCCAATGAAAAGTTTTCACCATATGTCGTTTGAAGTTGGTGTTATTAAACTGTAGGTCCCACCACTCATGGATAAAATTCACACATACAAGTGGTGTGAGCAGCTACGTTATAATCCTGACTAAAGGGCTGTAACGATCTAAAACTGCTTAGTGGATAATCCAATAGCGTGTATACATATATGCTTTTGAATATGCTAAAAGTGTTTCCAAATTTATTCTATTTTATATTCCCAGTTTTTCTTTTTCTCTTGAATGTTTAACTGGAAACACTACCAATATAGGTTTTACACTAGGAGAGGACGAAAAATTTTGATTACGATTTTTGAAGTAATCTCCTTGAAAAATAATTTATGATCCCTTATTTACTATCAGGTGCGAAAGGAAAGGAGGACCACCTTTTGCTAAATGACAGATCACGAGGGAATTATTGCCAAAGAGCAGGCACATAAGCTTTCTAAAAGGAGACAGAGAGGCGGAGCATTTCTCAAACCGTCTGAACATTTGTTGTATAATAATTGACAAAGGAATCTTGCATGCTTAGAATAAAAAACGATTCATGCCTAGAATGTAGAATGACTAATGAAGAGAACGAATCGCTAAATCTTGTACCTGGAATTTGTCAGGCTTTAGTGTTTGTCACAAAGAAACATAAGGATGCTTAGTAAGATAACAGGGTTGAGCGCGTTGTAGAGAAACCCTATGTAGATAAATGGCAGTACAACAGATCGTTAGGCATCAGGACCTTGGTACGTCTACTTGAGTTGTAAGGGAAATGAAGCTAATGGTTGCGATCCCTGATGTATTAAAGATTCGTTAATTGATATTGATTTTTATCTAAAGGCCTTCAGGTCAAAGCTTAATCATTTAGTGGCTTAGTGGTTTAGTGGCTTCTAAACTTGTTTTATACTACTCTAATAGTCAGCAAAAAAAAAAACGCAATAATGCACTGTAATGTACCCAGTGCGTGAAACCCCAGACTAGTTGTCAATTAAGACTGTAAAAAAATTGGGAGAAAAATATACACTGTATTGTAATTTAATTTTTTTTAAATGATTAATTATTATTCTAAATAGTTTTCGCGTGTATTTACCAACTTCTCTTTTTTCAAGTCTATTTTCTCCCTATAAAAAATTTTATTTTATATACAAAAAAAAAAATTGGTTGCCTTGTCCAAAAATATTATTTTTCTCTTTTTTTTTGCCTGTAACAAAATGAATGGCAGGACTTCTTATTTAAGCTTCGCATATTTTTCCGTTTTCTTTGACAGTATAAAAAAATAATCCTATACCTTGACTCAATTTGGCTGCAATCTTATCTTGTTTGCTTTGAGGCTTATTTTGTATCATTAAACACTCTGCAAATACATACTGTAAGGCAGCCAACAAAATACAATATTTATAGTATACTTATAGGCTATTTAGCCAAACCGAAGTAATTTAAATTTCTGCCAATTAGAAGGCCACAAAATGGCTGGAAAAAATTTTGCGGTTGAAAAGCTGTTTAATAAAACTACAAAAAAAAAAACGAAGTAATTTTTTTACGGAAATTACGGAAATATAGAGTATTTTTAGGGAGAAATATAGTTCGTTGTTTATTATAATTAAAGACATACAAATATAAACTTTGCAAGCAAGTAAACAATTTGGTTATTTACTGAATTTTAATTTGGGATCATAATAATAAAGAAAAGACATTTTTTTCATTATCTTGTAACAGAAAATTGTAATACTTTGGATTAAATCGATATTAATCGATAAAGAAAAGCTTTTTAAATACATCTCTCGAGTATTTAAATGGCACATATCTGAAGCAATAAAGTAATCGGATGATTGCAAAATATCATTTGCAGTGACCGGCATTCACAGAATCTAGATACAAACAAATGCCGGCTAAAATGTTGATTGGTATTTCTGTTATGTAGTAATATGAAAATTCGATACCTTTGAATGTCAACAAATAGCGCAAAATTTTTAAGCAGAAATAATCATTATTTTGGATATGACGGTCTTAAGTCCATCCCAAACCAAATTTACAATCTTAGATAATTTTAATTTGCTTTAATGCTGGGACTACTTGTTTTATTTCTGCTTATTTCACAATAGCAGCATTGGCCTAAGCCTTAGAAAAAGTATATCTTCGGTTTCAATCACGTTGTTAACACGCTTTGAAGCAAGCTTCAAAATATTTTTCCGATTTTACAAAAATTTAAATCCTTAACTAAATCTATAAAAAGCAATACTTTTATGTTTTTAAAGTTTTTCAAACAATTTCGTTCCCCTGATAACACTTTACGTTATCGGACCTGTTTTTATATCGCGGAATTATGTTCTTTTCTAGCTAAATATCACGTAGTTAATAATCTTTAAATTAAACTAGAAAAAAATCAATAAATTTTAAAATAAATAGATTAGAGTTACATCTGTGTCTGAGTTTTCTAATTTAAGAATAAAAGTTTTTCATTTCTTTAAAGTTTGAATACTGTATTGTTTTTGTTTTTTTTTTAATTAACACATGAATTGTCAATTTATTTGCCACTACAAATAACCTTAAACATTTCTATTGACCACACCACAATCTTATAAAAAAATATCTAAACAATCAAGAGAAAAAATTTCTTTTTTATTAATTTTTCAATTTTTTTTAACTCTTGGATATGACTCTTGGAAAGCTTTACATTTTCAATAGCTTTTTAAAAATATTTAGGGTTTCTTTAAGGAATCAAATGAATAAAAAAGGCAAAGAAAAATGAAAACTTAACTACTTTATTAAGGAAAAAAAATCTAAACTTTGAAGTTGTTTGGCGAAAATGACCAGAAACTAATAATGAACGAATGAATGAATGAAAGGTATACGATATTTATTACTTTTGTACACGCAACCACATTTAAAAAATAAAATAAAAATATTTCTCTTTTTGTTTTTTGAAAGATTTTCTATTTTACCACACTACTGATGTCATATTTAAAAAATAAAATCAATAACGCCAGGAAACATAATAAAAATCCAATCAATGATTATCCGTATCTGACAGAAAGCAAAAAAAAAAAAAATAAAATCACAAATATATAAAGTAACGTCATTAAAAAGCCCTCGAAACGTACGTATTTCACAAACTGCCATGAAATTAAATAAAAGCAATTACACTCACTAATAAATATTCGATTTTAATCGTATTGTAGGACAATATTACACTGAATGAGATTGCTAGCAAACACATGCTGATGGAATTGCTTGACTTAGTTTTGCTAATCGTTGTTATCTTTAAGATAAGTGAACAAATGAATGAATGACTGGCGGAAAAATGTAGCCAGTGCTATTCGCGACAATTGACTCATGTTAGACATTTGAGGTTAATCAAACTGATTTGTTGCTACTACTTATTCCATAATGTTTTCGTTTATTTAAGTGATTGTTGTTTTATTCGTTGCGGTAATCGGCATTTATTAAGAAAATGCTCTCGTAAAACTACACATGCAATACAATACAATACAATACGATACACTCTGGGAAATTCATTTAACGGCAGTTTTAAACTTTTAAAAATTACATAAAATATCTGTTCTATCTAATAGAATTTGTTTGTTAGAATCAAACTATTAAGTTATGGAGGGCCAATAAGTGCGTTAGTTTTTAAATGAAACACAGATTTTTCATACAATAATCATTTTATTTTCAATTCCATTCGACCTATTTAAATTTGTCTCCTCTATTCCATTATCTATTCTCATATAGTATAATTGTATCCCTAAATAAAGTGTTTAATTTTTGTTCTGAAATATGATGGCTTTACCAGAATATACATACATACGTTCGTGTTCCTTTTTATAAAATCAGTCGTTTTATTTCTTAAATTCTACTTCAATAACAATTTTTAAATGTGCAAACGAGTACTTTGTGTATCGGAAAGTAATACTACTGAGCTGATACTGACTGTGTAGAATATAAAAATGTTCCCAGTTTTACTTTTGCTTAATTGAGCATTACTTATTGAATGAATATGAAATGTCATAAATATTGTAATTGTGGTTGACATTTTTTTTTTTTATTGTTTGGCCATTAAACCTTAAGAAATGGGCATATTGCCCATTTCGTAGCATTTACAGATAATGGCTAAACAAATACTTTCAACTCGGTAATGTCGTTCAATTGTGGAGTTAAATGAGCCAGTATATGATGAATACATTAAACGAACAATTGCTACTCTGTTCGATAATATGGAATTTGATTTCTATTATTTTTAGTTTCAATTCCAATTTCAATTGTATTTTATTTTATTTTAATATTATTTTTCTGTTGTTATTGTTGTATATTCGAATGGATTCTATATTTTTCGTATTTGCCACAAATTGTGGCAGCAACAACAATAACAACAACAACAATGGGTTAAGGAGTATTATAAAAATAACAAGAAGAAGAAGAAGAAGAAGTAACATTTAAATGTAGTGCCACCACAAGTGGAGGAGAAAATACGTAAAAGTAAGCATGACAATCGGACAGACAGTCAGACCCAAGAGTGTAAATCAATAATATGTACCTTAGTACATACAATAAGAAATGTTAAAAACATACAGAGAAAGATGGTAGAGTACATACCATAAAAATATGAAATCTATTAAGGGTATTCACTTACAAAATTCTTTTTCTAAAACTATTGCAAATTTATGATGGGCTTTTGATGGTTGCAGAAAAAGTTTTGCTTCCGTTTGTTAAAGTGAATACCATTGTTATGGCCATTTTATATACATAATTTAACAATATTTCATTTGAAATGAAAAAAGAAACAAGAATAATGAAAAAACAGAATATTAAACTTAGGTTTACAGAGGCGACGTTATGGTAAGGCAAAGAATACTTGAAACAATTTTAAATAAAATATCAGCACAACCTCCTTATGGCCTGAACATGAAAATGTAATAATTGGACAACATAAGTGACAGTCTTTCTACATTCTTACCAAATAAGTACAATGAACAAAGAAAGAACAAGAACAACAAAAACTTATGATAGAAAATCAATAAAAATATGCTGTTAAAACGAAAAATAACTTCTGTAGTGTGCTTTTTCGATAGATAGCTCTTGGGAAAGACTTTTTAAACATTTCAAATCCAAAATTCAAAAGCAAATTTAAAAATCCTTTAATTTTCATAAAATCAACACAAATTCCTTTTAATCATAAATTCAAATCATATTTAATTTTATTGTATTATATTTTATAGTTCTCTTCCTTCTTTTTTATTATAAAGAAAGAATTTATAGAATCTTTTTGTTGATTACAAACACAATAGAAATCATTTTTTTTAATGTTGTTGTGTTGCATTTTTATTCATTTGGAAATCGAGCAAAACTGTTACTGCTGGTCACTGAAATGAAAGTGTGAGAGTAATAAAATAATTTCAATTACAAAGAAAACAAAAAAAACAAAAAAACCAAATGCCATCATGAATAGTGTCAGACTTAAAGACCATGTGTCCAACCTAGGGCACTGGCACTGTCGATGTTTTTTTTTTTCAATTTAAGTATTCAAAATTAACAAAGAACTCGTGAATGCTTAAGAATTGATTAAGACTCTGAGACGTATTCAGGTAATGATTGTAAGATTGGTAAGATTTAAACTTTCCTTCTTATGATTCAATTGTTTATAGTCAGTATCGTACTACGATTTGTGGAATTTACATTCCATCCACACATTATTGACCGTTGCTACCATTCAATGAGAAATATGGTCTAGTATCTCCATGAGCAGCGACAGATATTCGAAACCTTTTTGTTCAACTAGATACATAGACTAGCATACGTTGGTATAACCGGAACAATAAGATTCTGTCCTGAAGCGGCCTTGGAGAAACTGTTCCCATAAGGAACATTGCTAAGGAAGGTAATTAATTATGCGATATATCCAGGGAAAGACAATTATAGAATTTATTTTACTTCAAAAGAAATTACAAAGAAAATTCATGAAAAATTTTTTAAACTTTCGTAAAAGATTTTCCGGATAATTTGTAAGTTTGTAAGTTTGTTTCAATCAAAAGTCGGCAATAATTACGTATTAAATATAAATACTTTAAAATAAACAAATCAGTCTCTAAATTATAATAATCCATAGCACAATTTAAATAAGCCAACCAACTATTTAAACATAAAATATGACCCATTTTTCAGCGTAATCGCTAATAAATATTTAATATTTCTTAATTAAAATATAAATATTTACAAACAACGAAGGAAAGGAAATAAATTTATAATTGAATGAAAATAAAAAAAAACAAACAAACAAATAAGAAACAATAGATTATATTATAATAAATAATAATAATATAATAGAACGGAATAGAATAAAATAAAATAAAATTGAAATATTTATACGAATGTATTATATTTGATTACGTCTGAAACTAGACGACGTCGACGATGTTGAGTTCTATAATACTGTATACGAGAGCAGTTGGTAGTCGCCGTACACAATAGTATTTTTTTTTAGCATAATCGCTTATAATATGAGTACATATAATGTTTAGAAAATAATCCATAACATTTACGTCAGTCAGTTCAGAGAGACAGACTATAGCTACAGCAGCAAAAAGCAACATTATAATGAAATTTATAAAATATTGTGTATATTTTAACATTATATTGCTTAAGAAGTTTCATATTTAAAATAATTAAATTAAAACATGAATTTGTTTATAATAGTGGCGAATATTATAATAAAAAAAAAAAATAAAAAAAAAATAAAACGAGGCATCATATGAATTCTCTCACCATCTACCACTATAATAAATTTATTCCTATGACTTGTTAACGATCAGTGCTAAAATTTGTTTAAATGCCATTATAATTAAAATGAAAATATAATAAATTCCTTTAAAACAAAAAGAACAAATTCGCTATCATTTAATGAAAATGAAATTTTATTCAAATTAATAATCAACAACACAAATGATTTTATAATTATAATCAAAAACTAAGAAATCAAATGAGGATATAAATGTGCCACAACAGCCACGGCTGTAAACTTTAATTCGTTTTCGATGTCACTAGTGGAAGTAAGCGAAAGACAAAAAGGCCTTGCCATTACGTAGAGAATACAATGTCATTTAAATCACAACTCTTTGAGATGGTTTTCATGGTTTTCCTTGGTTTTCTACATTCTCTAACCTTAGTTGATTATATACCTAGACATGCCCTCGGTTGAAGTTCCATAAAAAAAGTTGTAATGGCCTCAAATCCCTCTATTGTAGTGGCTAATTATCATCGCCAAAATGTGAAATAAAGCAAAATCGATTATGTTCTGTGGTCTTTTATAACGTCTTTTTGAATCCACATCAAGTTTATCACCTCCAATTGCAAGACAAAAGTAAGTTAAAAGGTAGCAAAAAAAACGGTTCAAGGCTTGACCTAATGAAAACATATGTTTTTAAGTCTCTTTCTTTCAATGCGTAAAATTCAATGTTTTTACCATTTTATATGAGCATTAGAAATTGAGTTGCCTTAGCGTGTTTCCACTGTATTTTGGGGAGAATTTCGTTGTTTTTCGTTTTTCTTTTCCTAACAATTACATTTTTCAGTAGATGAATTAAATTTAATGATTTGTAAATAAAAAATCACTTTTAATTTTTTGTGTGTGTGTGTTTTTCATATAAATTATATTTTTAAAATAACGAAAACAATAATGAAAGAAAATCTAATTATTTATTTAAACATTGTATACATTTCTACAATGTTAAATGTTCTACAAAGAAAAAAAAAATCCACTCATTATGCCAATATAATAGAACAATAATAATACGAAACCATATCATAGGCTACATAAGAATTTAAAATAATTTAAATTAAATTAAGAAATTGAAATCAAAATAAAATATAAACAAATTAGTAAAAATTTAATAAATAAGTGAGTGATTTCGCTAGTACAACACCATAGTTCATAGTTTCTCAAGAAGACTTGAACGATATAACATATGCAGAGTCGTTCTAAATGAACTGAACAAATCTAACTACCAAACTCAACGAATCTCAATAATATCTCTCTAACGTTGGCTGAAATAGGTTCCATTAGAACCTATTAATTACTTCAGCTATTTAGTAATATTTGTCGTAAATTTGTCATATTTTATAGTCTATTTGGGGTCAAAATAATATTTTAATTCTAAATTTATAATTTTATACACAGTTTCTACTGCGAAGTTACGAAAAAAGAAAGAAGGAAAATGTTATAAAAAAAAACAAATTTGAAATTAAAAATCCTTTAATCTGTCTTCAAAGAATCCAGTCATGACCAACCAACATACCATGGAAAAGACCCTGATCACGTTTTCACAAATGGCAACCCTGTCATCCCAGTTAGTTAGTAATCAAAGAACAAAGACGTAAACCTATCTGAGACAACACAAAGAAATAATAAGAAAATGGAAATGAAATGCTTTGAAACAGTCCTATCAGTCCTTCAGTGTAAGGAATTAAGCAAAGAAATATTGATTATCCTTAACAAAGTTCTACAATAGAATTTTGAATGAAATTGAATGAATTTCTTTTTATGCAACTATTTCATGCGAGAAACATCTTGGCCACTTATGACATATGATATGTTGTGTAAAACGTTACAGAATTCATTAGAAACGGTGTAACTGTTGAAAATATTTCTATAATTCTAAAAATAAAACCACTTCGCTTCGTTTTTTTCTTTTTTTAATTTATTAACATTGTTTTTCTTCTTAACAAATGTTGGAGAAAATCAAATTCTTTAGAATCTATTGTATTTGTCATCATTCGAATAATCCCCCCAAGTAATTTATGAGATTTAAATGTTATTTTATTTTTTATAAATTATGTGTGCATAAAAATTAAATAACAAAAAAAAACCAACCTCTAGCTAGAACAACAAATTTTAGTAGAATATGTCAGACGTCATATGTATTTTTGTTTATTTTTACAAAAATTTTATTAAAAATAAAAAAAAAAAAACATTTCTAATCGTGCGTTGCTGGCTGATGCCTACATGTGTTGTAGGTTGCAACTGATCCAACTTTTAGGATTTATTTATTGACTCTCATTTATCATAATTAAATTAAGTATTCGGTAATCCGTTGATAAAAAAAAGTCCACTGAGCAATACTTTTATCGTAAAATAAACAATTCAAAAATAACTTCAACATATTCCATACATCCATTTCTTAATTTATACATTAATTTATTGCTCGAAACTAATAATAGTAAATGGTTTACCCTTAGGATAGCGTACAAGATTTATGTTTGTAATAATTATTTAAATTAATAAAATTGCAATAACTTGGTGCTATGGCCAGACAATATCCTTTTGGTTTTCAAATGAATTTTTAGAAAACCAAACCAAAACAATGCGGAGGATCAAAATTTACAGTTTGCAAAGCTAAAGGGGGGCTTCAGTATCAATATCAATAATATAATCTATAAATCCCAGACCTCATTCCATTCGTTGCACAGAATGTGGCGATCGAAAAGCATGTATACCTACAGAAAGCTAAAAATGTTTAACTTTAGTATAGTTTATTACTTTTTAAAGACCACAACGTATGTATATAATTCCTCCGATTGTTTAGGGATTGTATGTTACACGTAACATAGAGGTCGAATACCCATTTGTTTGAGTTTTTCTCTTCTTTGTATACGTATTTATATACATTGCACATCTATGTATACGTATGTACGTATGTACATATGTGTATAGTTTCGTCTAATTGTTGTCTTAATTGAAATACATACATACTCTTTGTTTTTTTAGGTGTATTTTAAAGTGTAACATAATTTAATATTCAGTGTTAAAATTACAAAACATGTCAGTTTGTAAATACATATTCTAACACAAATTGTTTTTGCTGTTCTTGTTTTTTTCTGTTTTTTTTTTGTTCTTTTTTTTGAAAAAATATGAAATTTTTCATTTTTTTTTAATTATATTCATACAATCATAAGAAAAACAAAAAACAAAAACGAAATATTTTTCACACTTTGCTTAATGTGTAACATGCATTCAAACTTGCTGCCACCACAAAAAACTACAAACGTTACATGTCAAAATTTAAAACAAACAAGAAAAATAAAAAATCATGTGAATATTAAAAAAATCATAGAAACTAGAGAATGACAACAACAAAAAATAAAAAAGAAAATAAAAGTTTTGTATAAAAATTGAAATTTATTTCAGTTTTAGTTACCAACTAATATAGCCATTCATTTATTATTTATGATTTGGTAATACTGGTTCACTTCAATTGAAGAGGGAGGACGGATGTTGTGGTTTTAGATAGAATCTTGGTTTTGTCGACCATAAAACGGTAGTAAATTAAGTAACAAAAACATTTCGTTTTTTTTTTTTTGCCAGACTTGTACAAAAATCAATAAAAAAAAGAAAAATTATTCAACATTTCTTTAATTTTCCGGTCCGTTCTATTATTGCTCTACTAGGATATGTACCATATAGTACAAGTTGTACCATCTCTAGATGAACATGATTATTGGTCTTAATATATTTACAGACTTACATGAGAAGCTCTATCGATTAGTTTGCTTTCATAAGGAAGTAAAGAAAGTTTCATAACACAATCCCTTTGTAGTGTAGGGTGTAAAAAGTATTCTATCCTGCCTTATACTGTGGAAATATTCAAATGCTGGCAGACATCCATAAATAAACAGAATGACGGCTGTCATTTTCTTTAAAAATAGAAACAAGTTTCAAAACGAAATGAAGATGTTTTCTTTTCCAAACAGAAAACTTTGAATAAAGATTCTCCACTAAACTGGCCAAAGGTCAAAAGACCACAAAACAAAAAAAACCGAAAGAAACGTTTCGAACTTAAATAAAGAATCTTGATAGAACATCTCATTTTTAAATTCGAAATCAACATTTATCGTGCCGTGTCGACTAATTAAAATTAATCAGAGAAAATATAAATTTTACATATCGATTGGGAAGTCTCCATTAAATGATTATGGTCGTCATAATAAACCTTCAGTGGAAGAAATTTGCAAAATTAGAAAAAGAAATTTGAAAACACTGTAAGAGTTAGAGATTGGTCATGCGGAGTATATCCCTGACGATCGTGCGGATCAGTATGGAGTATTTTGCATTTTGATTTTTACTTGCGTCCTTATAAAGTTCAATTTGCGCTATATTTACATACACAACACCTTGGAAAAGGTGATTAGGTCTTAGAGCAATAGACTTTCTATATTGATTTTGATTGATTGATTTTCTTCATCGATTATGCTTATTTCTCAAGTGCTGGCCACAAGCAAAATTGTTCCATGTGGGGCTTGTAGAATCCTAAATTGATTCTGATAAAGACATTACATTCGAAAAATATCCTCTTTCTTAAAAAAGGAAGAAAATAATTTCCATACCTTTAAGTTCAAGTATCAGTTTTTGTTTTGTTATTTGTGTGGCTCTTTTAATATTTTAATATTGTTCAAGGGTTTCTAACTACGTATTATTACTATTCTTAATTAAAATTCTTAATCGTTGTTGTTATATTTTTTTATATTTATTTTTTGTTATTTGTTCTGTGTTTTTTTCTTCACCCTTTAAAAAAAATACAATTTTGAATGACATAATCATGCAAATTATCAACACACGTTATTTTCATTTTTTGTTGTTTTTGTTGTTTTTCTTTTTCTTTTTTTTCATTATTATTATTTAATTTTTATTATTATTGCTTAAAGTATAGGTTATATTAACGATTCCTATCTAAAGAACTACATACATATGTACATATGTGTGTATATATGCAAGTTATTAATGCCGTAAATAAAGCTGTGTTTTGTTTTGTTTCATTTCTTTAAATATTTTTTCAATATATTTTATGACGTAGATTTTCTTCAGAATACACTTGACGATTGCTGTACAAGCAATGAAGTATTTCGATTTATTCAATTGAATTTTCCGCAATTGTAGGTCATAAGATACTTGCTTATCAATTTTGGTGTAGTGTAAACAGAGTATAATGCTCAAAGTTAGCTACATTATGGGGAAATATCTCTTCGTGATCCAAAATTATTTTAACAACTGAAACCTATTTCTAAATTAAGTAATTTCCATAAAATTATAAATTCAGCTGGTAATAGTATCAGCTGTTTGACAGTTTACTAGACTGAATTGGGCATTTTACACAGCTGAAGAGTGTAATGGAGAAAGGTTTTTGAAAAAAACGGAATGAGAATAGAACATCAAATTAGACGGCCAAAAAGAATTATTTACAAGCTTGAAATCGAGTTTTTATATATGCTGCCATATATTCTGTATATTCTGGCAAGGAATCTGAAATAAAAAAGGAAGTCTTCCTTACTTGCTATCGATAACATACTTACGGCTGTATATGATCGATTGTAACTTTCTATTTTGTTAAATTATAAAAAAGAAAATATAAAATAACGGTGAGAATAAAGTGTAATTAAAATAGCAACAAAATTACAAATATTACAATAACAATAACACAGAAAAAAAACATAAAATAAAAACAATATTATGCAATAATTGAAACTAATTAATGACAAGAACCTCTCTGTACTTGTTGTTGTTAAAATTATTATTGTTGTTGCTGTAAACTGTCAGTATGGTAAAAGCATACAGTAAAGTCTCCTAAACTGATACTTGACGAGATGAATTTAAACGAAATTTTACAATTTATTACTTGTTGAAGATGGTTCCACTGTATTTCTGTTTCTCTGTGTTTCATTTAATGTATATTTTTTTGTTGTTGTTTTTGTTTTTTTTTGTTTTGTTTTAATGGCGTTTGAATAAAAAATGAATAAATAAATGCAGCACCAATTTAATTGATTAGTTTGTCATTGAATCGTTCGTTTACGATTATAATTGTATAAAAATAATTTGATTAGAAAGAAATTAAACGAAAAAACAATAAAAGGAACAAATATTAGAAGAAAATAAATATTTATAAAGCAAATTGCTTCTGTTGGTATTTCGAAAAATAAATATTTTATGTTTATTCTTTCAAAAAGGTACATATATATATATTTTCGGTTTTTTCTTTTTCAATTGCAAACTTTTGAACAGACACTTCATTAGATACGTTTAATTTCAATTATTAAAACAGCACAGCAATGTACTATTTCCGATATGCAATATTTTTTGCTTAATTAACGAATTTAATTCTCTAATAAACTTTTGCTTTTGCTTTTTATGAAATTAAATAAAAAGAATTTATTTGAATGTTCCACTATATTGTATTTGAATGTGAATGTGTATGAATATAAAAAAAGAAAATTTTGGGGAAAATTTAAAAATAAAGTTGTTCACGCTGGCCACCCTAATTTTAAGTCTTAGATGTAAGATTTGTTAAAGTGTATAAACCACCCCTGTATTAGTATAAGTTCATTGTGAATTATGAAATATAAACGAAAAGAGATCACTACCCGATCCACCCCCGAAGCTAAAGGTACGTTCTTTGTACATAATAAATAATTGATTGTTTTGAAATCTAATACTCTGTATTTTTATTTACTCGCATCTCGTCAAATATTTTATTTTGGAGCTTTACCCCAATTCCCCCCGAAACATTTGGTCCTTCGAGCCGGATCATCCCCAAGATAAAATAAAATATTTAACGAGGATCCTTTTTGTAGATTGTTCGCCATACTGGATACCTTTGTTGTTGGAAACCACACTCTTTTCACCGTTGGATTGTAATAATTTGTTTAATTTCTTTTTTCTAAATACATAATTTTTAACAAGGTATGTAAAAATACATATAATTTTGTGGTGCATAAATAGTGGTAAAAAGTTAAAAGCAAAAACAATATAATATATACGCATATAGAAAGTGTTGGTGTAAGAATCTACGAAAAACAAAGTGAAGAGAAGAAAACACAAACAACACAGAGGCTATTGATCTTGCGTGTTGTTGTTGTTGTGTACTTGTAAACAGCTGAGGTTTGCCTGATTGAGGTGGCCGCTGTTCCCTTTTGTCGAATATCGTAAATTCTTGCAACAATATAAATAACCAAATTATATTATTTTATATTTGCCACTAATTTTTGGTTTTAAACCTTCTTATTGGGTTTAATTAAGGAATATATATATTTTGTTTATCTTTATATAGTTTTTTTTAATTGAATTACTTTTTGAGTAGTTTTTATTACAATTTCTATTTTTTATTTTTTATTTGGAATATTTTTGAAAATTCTAGCGGTGTTTTTTTGCGAACATATTTTTTTTTCGAAATAATTTCTTTCGTGTTCGAAGGCGTGACTTTGAATTTTCCTTTTTCTAATTTGTATCGAAGTTTTTTTCGTGAACCTTTTTTGAAATTTTCGGTCGTTTTTTTTTCTCGCGATTCGAAGTTTTCTCATTTGTTTCTATCCTTTGGAATTTTCAATTGGGAATCCCTGTTAGTACACATTCTGATTCCTTCGGTTTCCCTTTATTATAATTTTATAACCCTTTTTTCATCCCACTCGTGATAAAAATGGCCGCGTTAAGAAACTTGACAAGGAACTACAATCGCTTGGTCGATTTTGAGAGTTTCATTCAGGCTATCCCTAAAGAAGAACATTCTGTTCACACTCTGAGTGTCCACCGGCAGGAGTTGACCCGTTTGTGGGAAGCTTTTCGTGACACTTACGAGGACTTATCGGAAAATGTCGAGGATACCAAGGTATCTGCTAAAGACCTGAAGGCCAAGTATATGTCGGGTTATACACTATACTTTCAATGCATCTCGGTCATTGATGGGTTAACTGATAGCCTTAAGAGCAAGGCCGCGAACCCCCCTACTAATAGTATCCCAATCCATCTTCCCCCCTGTGATACCCCCACCTTTACTGGTGATTATGCGTCTTGGCCAACGTTTAGGGATATGTTTTCGGCCATTTATGGAACCAACCCCCACATTAGCAACATCCAAAGGATGTATTATCTTTTACAAAAGACAGAAGGTGAGGCTGGGGACATTATTCGAACTTGCCCCATGACGAATGATGGTTTCGACATGGCTTGGCAGAATCTCGTCGATCGTTACGAGAATAAAAGAGTATTGGTCAATTCTCAATTGAAAACTCTTTTCAACCTCCCTTCCATATCCAAGGAATCTGGCCCTTCCATTAAAAGTCTGCAACGGACAATTAACGACTGCATAACGAACTTGTCGTTGTTGGGCATCGAAACGAAAAATTGGGACATAATTTTTGTGTACATTTGCTCCACTAAACTTCCCGAACACACCCTAGGTCTCTGGGAGCAGTCTCAAGGGCCTTGCGCAGACTTACCCAAGTGGAGCAAGATGGATGAATTCCTGACCGCCAGATAGCGAACTCTGGAATCAGTTTCGGACATTATCGGCAGCCACAATTTTTCCCAAGGTACTGCACGGGTTAATAATCAAGGCAGTTCTGGTACCCCTCGGAAATTGAAAACCTTTGGGACAACTGTGGCCCCTAACTTACCCCAAAGAAAATGTCCAGTTTGCAGTGGGAATCATCCCATTCGTTTATGTTCGGACTTTTTGAGAATGACGGTTAGTGCTCGTTTGACAACCGTTAAAGAGCATAAATGCTGCACGAATTGTTTGGCAGCCTCTCATGAATTCAAAAGATGCCAGAGCTCAAATGTTTGCTATATTTGCAAACAGAGACATCATTCGCTACTTCACCGTAGCGAATCTTCCCCCCGGGAGGAACCGAGGACTGGAACTTACCCCGCTAACCCTTCTACCCCATATAGTTCTCCAGATATCCCTCGGCCTTCTCCTGCACAATGGCGAAATGAAGTGGATAATGGCGCATCTACATCCGCTGCTGCTCGATCTTTTCAGAATTTCGCTACCCGATTACAGTCCACCCCGTCTTCAAAAGTTCTCTTAGGAACTGCCAAGGTTAATATAGAATTAGATCATGCGATGTTTTCTACGAGAGCTCTGATAGACCCAGCGTCTCAAGCTACTTTCATCTCTCGAAAATTGCAACGGAAGCTAGATCTCCCAACTTATTCGGCACCTGCTGCCACTGTTGTGGGCCTTAATGGCGCAGTGGTAGCAAACTCAACAAAAGTTTGTACTATTTCGCTAGGATCTCCTATTGATCCCTCGTTTAAATTGACCACGGAAGCATATGTTGTTGAAAAGCTCACTGGTCAGTTACCCACATGCTCATTAGCGGAGCATGCTGATGCACCCGAACTTCCGTTAACAGAATTTAAGTATGCCCATATGGATTTGCTATTAGGTGGAGATGTATACTCCCAGATAATGCTTTCTGGAGTTCGAAAAGACCCCAGAAACCCTTTGATTGCCCAACAAACCGTTTTCGGTTGGGTTGTGACTGGCAAAATACGTCAGTCAAATTCTTTTCCCTCTACGTCCAAATCCCCTACGGAGTTGAATCCTAGACCCTCTCGTAAAGGTGAATTTGCTCAAAATTTGAAATCCGATTGCTACCGAGCCCCGAAATTGAAACCTAAATCGAGGAAGTTATTGGGGAATACCCTTTCCTAGACCACAGTCTATTTTATTATACTCTATTTTATTATGCTCCTGACCAAGTTCACTATTTACCTCATCATATCGTTTTAAGTCCCAAAACTCATTTTTCCTCTTATGCATCCACAAAGTTCCGGATTTTTGAAATTGTCAGACGCCAGCACCGCTAAAACTCTGGGTTTCCGTTGGAATGCGAGCATTGAAACACTTCTCTTCAAGCCAGCTCCAACGCCCTGTTTCTCTATAGTCACAAACCGTTCTGTCTTGTATCAAATAGCCGAAGCTATTTGACCCCGTTGGGTGAGTGGCACCTAAAATCGTAGTTGCTAGGATTATTTTATGCGACATATTTGTTAAGGCAGAACAGATTGGGACGAATGTTTGGAACCCATGACGTTTAACAGATGGCTTGAGTTTGTCGGTGATTACTCGTACATCGACAGGATTAACATCCCCCGTTGGGTTAATTTGAACCCTCAGCGTGAAGTATTTCATGCAATTTGTGATGCTTCTGAGAAAGCATATGCTGCCATCTGTATAGTAGAGTCCTAACCCCGCCTGGTGAATTTTTCACCCACTTACTCGCTGTCAAACTAAAGTTGTGCCTGTAGAAGTGTAAACTTTACCCCGTTTAGAGCTCTGCGATGCAACTCTGTTGGCAAAAAATGGTATTTTCACTTTGTAAGAAGCTGAATCTTACCAGATCGAAAGCCATTGTGGGACAGATTCGACTATCGTTCTGTCCTGGTTTTAAAAACCCCCGTGCCATTGGGCAACTTTTGCGGCAAATCGAGTATCGTTTATCGTGGACCAGGTAGGCACTGACAATTGGAATCACGTGGAATCTCGACATAAAGTTAACACTCTAATGACCTCGGAAAACCTGTCAAGGAGACTTAGTTGATGATGATTTTATTGTCCTTTCTAATGACAATTCATCCCCTGACAATTGAAAACTAAACTGAATTGAACGGGTTTATTGGTCCTGATTCGAAAGTGCGAGTTTCCGGTGTTCGATTCGCCAATGGCATTCTAACACGGCCGATTAGGAAGCTCGCGCTGCTCCCTAGTCAAGAATAGAACTAATTCGTTTTCTTTTTTTCTTGTTTGCGTGTTCGTCGTTTTCATTTACAGATCACCTAATACCCCGTGGGCTATCTGTCGAACGCCCTACTAACGACAACCTCGACATTATTATTGTTGATCCCAGCCCAAGAAGAAGAGCACAACCCACAACCAAGCTCTCATGTCCAGTACCAGCTAAAACTATATTTCTTTATTATATCAGAATTATTTTACTTTTATGCGCACATAATATTGTAATATAAACCTACATACATATATACCCTGAATTGTAATTTTTTGATCTCTGGCCAGGTGATTTCTCGATCCTCTTGTTGCAATGTTGCAAGGGGGGCGGGATGTTCACGCTGGCCACCCTAATTTTAAGTCTTAGATGTAAGATTTGTTAAAGTGTATAAACCACCCCTGTATTAGTATAAGTTCATTGTGAATTATGAAATATAAACGAAAAGAGATCACTACCCGATCCACCCCCGAAGCTAAAGGTACGTTCTTTGTACATAATAAATAATTGATTGTTTTGAAATCTAATACTCTGTATTTTTATTTACTCGCATCTCGTCAAATATTTTATTTTGGAGCTTTACCCCAATTCCCCCCGAAACAAAAGTTTTTTGTGCGAAAGTGCTGTACTTGGTTATCGCTGAACTTCAGTAGAACTTTGTTTTTAATAGAGAAAGTAAAGCTAAATTTCCCTCACATAATGCTTTATATCCACAAAATTACATTCATCACTTCTAACCTACTCTACTCTAATTAGCTCTATTGTATCGTAGTTTACTCTACTTGTCTTTACTTCTATCCTTTCTACTGTATTCTACTCTGTTCAACTAGAATGTATTTTTTTTTGTTTTTTTTTGAATATTTCAATCCTACCTGTTATTACTGTTATTTTAAATTTTCTTATATTTTTCTTATTCTCTCTTAAACAATTTGAATTTGAAAAAGTAAATAAAAAATAATTAATTATTTTTAAAATTAAACATACCATACACACTGTGTGCCTACATATTGCGATAATAAACTTTAATTTTTTAATGGATTTGTGAAACCTAACCATATTGTGTCATTAAATCATAATAAAAGTGATTTAATTTTTAAAAATCTTTCGACGTCAAGTCGTATGTATGACGCCTGTTTTTGTTTAACAAATTAATTTGAAAAACGATACGAAAATATGATTAACAACAGCATGATCGTTAAAAAGAAACTTTAATACGTTTCACATTTCAGCGCATTAAAGACATATGTAAATTAGTCAGGCTTACAGACGGTTGGTTGGTACTACATACCGATATAGAATGAAATTGAAAAAAGTCATGCAACAATAAAATGCCAGCGTCTACACAAAATGCCAGCCTACAAGTGAATCAGTATAAATATGTACATACATACATATGTATAATACAATACGACAGATATTACAATAATTTCTTACAGTTACATGCATAAATCAAATTTAGGTTAAATACATTGGTAAAGTAAGTTCCACCCCTGCCAAAAACAATAACAATAACAAAATCTAAAATGAAAAAATAGAAACAATTTATTTCGTTGGCAGAAAGAACAAAGTGAGCAAGCCAGCCAAACACGAAATCGTTATGATTGCTGTTCTGACGTCGCTAAGCAAATACTGAAAAACAAAATGAAACAACACGAAGACGTCACGAAAACAGCTGTGAGCAAAAGAACGAAAGGAATAGATTCTATATTAACATATGTATGTATGTATGTACGTAGTAATACTCATTTTTTCAGAGTCATAAGCAACCCATAGTATCAATGAAATAAAAAAAAAAACAATACTGGGTTGTACTGTGCTGGCTAGCTTTGGGAGGGGAAAAATAACTCGAAAAGGTTCTTTTGTGATCATAATAACACACTATCACCAAATAGTTAAGGCAAAATCCTACTATGACAAAGCCTTTCACCTTTCAGAGAGCGTCATCTAAGTATTTGCATGACAAGATCAATCGAGGTCTTATCGAATCAGTTAAATCTTAAATTGTTCTTTAAACTATTTGATAATTGAAGTTCAAGTTAAACAAACAGCTAAAAAAGAAACAGAAGTCATACGCGATCAAAGCTCTGCAGAAGAAACAAGAGGAAACCACTGAAACATTCTCTGTCAGTGACTGGCACTTAGGGTGCTGAGCCGATTTATTAAATTGAGTGCATGGCTGAGAAACGATGCCAGCGACCAATTACTGACAGACGTTGCAACAGTCGCAATGATTTTTCTAGGAGTCTCTGACAGGACCCAAAGGTGTTATGCTTATGGCTGCCGACCCAGACCAAATGGACTAGACTTTTACACGTATATTTTGTTAATGGTAGTGCTATAATGAACTTATTAATCGCGTATTAACTCTCTCACATTGTAGCATTAGTTTAACTGCTGTTGTTAATATTAGAATCTCAACGAATACGGTCTTCATTTCCACTCAATACTCACACGCTAGCATTTGAATATGCTTTATTTTGGATCCATTTTTTGCATTTGTGTTATTCCTTTAAATGATGTTCTTTCATTCTTCTAACAAGTGTTTTTCATACTGTAGCAAAATAGCTCTCTTGATAGGCAGCGTCAGTCTTGAATCTAACATAGGACCGCTTCCCGAAAAGAAGAAACCTTATGCCTTACTTCAGACAAAAAGGAAAAAACCTTGGTTTTATTAAAAAAAAATAATAAACTGAATGAACCATCATACATTAGATTCTACAACGATCTTTAGAGGCTCGACTTACGATATGTTACTTATTTACAACATGACGATGAAACTAGAAAAACAAGATAATAACTTTATATGCCAGCCATCTGTGAATATGCATTACTTCCCCCATAATATGTGCTAAGGTTCAGGACATACTCATACTTGTGTAGAGAATACACGATGACACAGTGAGAGTGAGAGAGAGCGAGAGAGAAGGAGCAATAGAATAGAATGAAGGAGCAATAGAATGAATGAACAGATACAGACACTGTACTGTGGTAGTCTCATCATTCAATTCAAAAAAGAAAATAAAAAAATGTAAATCAACACAATGAGCGCAACAATGGCAACACCATTAACAAATGTTGAGAAAATAAATCAGGATACCTTCATTGTAGTTGTTGTTGTTGTTTTTATTATTATTCAAATAACAATAACAACAATGACGAAATAAAAAAGCCTAGAGCTACTCTAGAAGAGATAAAGAGAGTGTACCAAATAAAACAAATGGCGTCGACATACATAAATAAAACAATAACAACAATGAAAGAAAAAAGAGAATAAAGAAAAACATACCTAACACACACAAACCCATACACACTCATACATCTTATACACTCGTATTCACACATACACACATACATGTGTGCATGCACTCTTTCTGTCGCTGTTTTTTTCTTGTATTTTTATTGTTCGAATGTATTTTGTTTACATGGTTTTACATGAGTGGGTAAATTCAGTTGTGTTGTCTAGTTGTCGTTGAATCCTTAAGGCAAAATAGATTCTTCTTCTTTTCCTTCGCTTTTTTTCTTGCATTTGCATGGTGTATCGTACGTATGTATATCTTTAGGGTTCCAAACATGTCAAAGTACGCCACTTTTATGCCATATTTTATGAACACATCTGACTGATAATTACTGAAACTGGAGCAAGTTCAGTCGAATATTTCAGATTTTTTAACTCTACGTAACCATATTTAATTATAATCACTTGGAAATTTTACAATATTTTGTGATTTAGAAAGGAATTGAATTTAAGCACATTTTGGAATGCAACATTTACGAAGAGGAGGAGTAATATCATGTTTAAATAGTTCAACTACATATCCAAAGTTCTAATCCCAAAAAATTTCCAGAATGATTTTTAAGAGGCTTCAATTCCCATTAATATTATTCATTCAGGAACACTATTTAATAATTATGAATTAATTTCTGTAGCGAAAAGTGTTAACATGTCCGCGTAAACTTCTAATATTACAGACTCCACGCATTTCATGCTTACTTACTTACGTAATTGGCCATAACAACCCGTTTAACGGATTTCGGCCTGCCGCAACACATCCTTCCAGGCGTTTCTGCTTCTTGCGCGGGCACATTTCATGCACGAAATTTAATTTACGTTTTAAATTCTTCAATGATTCCATTAAATTTCATGATCAAATTGATCAGCAATGGCCTCCGGCTGTTGCAAAAGCTTGTATATATAACAATTATTAAACAAACTTCTTTAGCTAAGTACGTGAGTTTATGATTATTGTCTAAAAACACACTATAAGGGGATTAGTACGGGATTATTCCCTATGATTTATACCATCTTGTCTTTAGTCAGTATTGTTGTATTATCAAAACAGTGAACGCATAGAGTAGCTACAAAGCTTAGGTAAAATCATACACAGGTTGAAATGAAAATTTATTTAAAAAGGTTTTTGTTTTTAAAATATTTGGATTTTGTATTATTTTTGTGTTAATTTTCCAATTCCTTTGGATGTTCAATAAAGCTTTAAAAAACAATTGTCCAAGAAATGTATTGATTTTGGCAAACAAAATCCATCAGTACAGGATGTGAATAATTTCCCAACCAGAAATACAGATTTCCCCTGGAAAAGAGGAAAATAGAAACGTTTTCATCCCACATACATACGTTCATTCATTATTCGGTAAACATTGAAGACATGTGTGGTAAATAACAATTTCTTTTGCAGGTTTTTCTTTTTTGGTTTTCCGAGTTCGAAACAAACTTTTTTGGGGAAACTTCCTAAAGTGTATCAGTGGCTGAACTTTTTTCCAATGTGTAGGATTACCTTCTCCGTCTTGTATATTTTTTTTTGTTGGTGTTGACTATGTTTTTACATTGAAATTCTTTCTTTAACTTTCTTTAACTAAACCGGATGTGACATTTTCGGGGTATTATTTATAAGCTTACTAAAGGAAATAATAGCTAAGGGGGAGACCTAAAAGAGCGTGGCAGAATACAACATATTGTTGAAAATCTGCTGTTTCTTTTCAATACATTCGAAAAATATGATGAAAAATAAAGAAATTCTTGTTGCCTTTTGTTAATATAAAAATCTATAAAAAAGTCATTTAGGTAAATAATAATAACAATAGTAACAAAACAACAACACAAATAATAATAACAGAAATTATGAAGGTTAAAATATAAGTATTTCATGTGAAAAAAACCAAAAAAAAAAGAAAGAAAATTGTTTTCATAATCTGTTACAGATTTTTTAGATTTGATACAGGAAAACAGAATGCCAACAGGAAATCGGTTGTAGTATTTGTTTTTTTTTTGTTTGTATCAGACCCCAAAGGACATGCAAATTTAGTAGGAAAAGGAAATTTTATAACACAATATATTAATGATAATACATATTGTATTTTATTGGATTTGAAAATCTATGCCCGCCACAACCTTGAATTTAATATTTATAATATCGTTACTAATTTGAGGTTTTTTCACTTCTCCTAATTAATTTGTCATTAACCTAAGCGTAATTTATGCTAAGGAAATAAAAAAAAATATATTTTTGTTGACGTGAAGAAAGCTACCATTGGATTTGAATTTAAAGGTATTCAGCTGTCCCAGCTGTAACAAATTACTTTGAAGCTCTTCATCCCTATCGATAAATATTTTAAATTTAAAATCTCATTTTCAGTACCTACACAATGAATTTTTTAGAGCATTGCAAACACCACACTTCAATTTTTTTTGGCCAGATTAACAACGTCTTGTGTTTACCCTTTTAATTAATATTTACACAGGTTTTTTCCAATTTCTTGTTAGACTACATTTCATTTTTAATTTTTATTTATTTATTTATTTTATTTATTTTTAATTATAATAGAATTACAAATTATATCTAATTATTATTACAAGCTAAGTAACATATACCATGTGCTCGATATAGTGTAACAGACCAGAGCCTCTGGTGGGAATCGAACCACGACTAACAGTCTAGCACACTAACCACTAGACTACCAGGGCGTTTGTCCTTCGTATTTTAACAAATTTTCAAAGCATTAGTTATTATTTATTATATTATATTGAGAATAAGGAAATTCATTTTAATTTATTTTGCTTTATTTTTCGTTACAGGTAAGAAACAAAATATGTAACATCCTTCTATGTACATACATACGTAGATTTAAATTTGTGAAGAGTGGTGAGTTAATTTAATTAAACATAAATAATTGGCCATTACAAGCCTTCAGTCAGGATTACGGCCT
Organism: Sarcophaga rosellei; assembly: GCA_930367235.1. Lineage (NCBI taxonomy): Eukaryota > Metazoa > Arthropoda > Insecta > Diptera > Sarcophagidae > Sarcophaga > Sarcophaga rosellei. The sequence continues at coordinate 96,429,269 of OV884020.1, forward strand.
AGCTTCTCACACCACTCATGTTGTGTGCCTTTAATTTTATACTTGAGTGGCGGAACCTACAGTTTAACGTCGACTCCGAGCGACATATTTTGGGAAACTTTTTCATGGCAGGTTTATTTACTCTCAGAGTTTTTGCCAGAAATCTGCTGAGAGGAAGTCGCCGAAGAAATATTTTTTTTGTTCATATTTCGTTTTGATGTCTGGCCTGGGCCCCGAACCCGAGCTTTTCATCTAATAAGCAAACACATTACCTACTAGACTACGGCGACTACTATTTATTTATTTTATTTTAATTTAATGTCAAACATACTACATATATTTTAAAAGTAATAATTTATTTTCTTTAACTATTGGATTTTCTATTGATGTTCGTTACCATGTTCATATCATTTAGTTTTTTGTTCTTCAGCGCATAATTTCAAGTGATTTAACAGCTGAACAACTACTAATTATTATTAAAACCGGAGAGTTTATAAGCAAACTAAAAAAAAATTTATAAACACCTTCAAAACTCCAAAAGTTCGAAAAGTTAAAGCATAAAAATTATTTAAAAATATACACTTTTCTTGCCATTTTCAATTTAAATTATTCTTTTAATTCATCTAATTCAAAAGCTACTTATTAAAATTTTTAAATTATTGACCTAAAATAGCGCATTAAAAACTTTACATGGAATAACAACTAAAAGTATGCTTCAGAAAAAAAAAATTGCAAATAAACAACATACCCCCACCCAATCAATATGCATACACACACTCTCTTTTCTTTCACACACATACACACACACATACGCATTTATTTAAAACGCAGGATGAGTCAGAATTTCAGTAGCACAGAAAAAAAGTAATACAATGAAACACACAAGCCTGTATGCAGTATAAAAACAAAAATGAAAATTACTGAGTAACTGTATTTGTGTAAGAGTATGCAAGTTTAGGTGTTGGTGTAGTAAATATAACAATAAACACAACGAAGAGCTAACTGTAACGGCAGGAGCAGCAGTGTAGGTGTAAAAACAAGTGCACACACATACCAACGTAAACAAGAGCAACAATAATAATCTCAACTAGAAGAAGAAGCAATAGAAAATCCTGTACGTAACCACTTACTCTCATTAAAAATTTAAAGAAAAAAAGAAAAAACAAAAACGAATTGCACACAAACAAACAAACTTTAAGAATTTTATTAGCCCTAAAGGGCAAATTTAACAAAAACAAGAAATGCTTGCAAGAGAATCCAATAGAGAGAGAGGGAGAGAGAGAGAGGGAGACAGATGCAAAAAAGTGAGAGTAGTTGAAATTAAAATCTCTAAGAGTATAAAAATAATATGTCAAGTATTTTATTGTTGTTCGTCTTTCGATTAATATAACACAATATGTATGGATATGTGTATGTATGTTTGTATGTATATATCTGTTATTCCTATTGTTGTTGTTATTATTGTTGTTTGCATTTACTTATGGTACATCAACAAAACGACACAACAACAACAAATACGATTGTGCAAATGTCAAAGTAATAAAACCCGGAAATTCGAAGGACATTTTCGAATATTTTTCAGCGTTTTTGTTTCTGCAACCCACACAGCTATACACACACGCGCGCACTCACACACACATGTAAATAAATATAGAGGAAAGAAAAACTACATTTTAAAATGTGGATTGGGAATAAAAACAAAACAAAGCAAATAAATAACACATGATTTTACTCTCAATACCATCCACAAATAACACGATTATAACAGTTTACTTACCAAAAAATACAAGGGCTGTGTTGTATATGTACATGTATTGTCAACGACAGATTAATAGAGAGAGAGAGAGAGAGAGAGAGAGAGAGAGAGTGATGGTATGAGAAACTGAGAGTTAATAAAGAAAAAGCTTATTAACTGTTTCATTGTGATTGCATACACAAGTAATTACATGTGCGAATTCTTGTTGTTTATAGGTAAAAAACTAGTGTTGCCATCTCTTAAAAAAGCACATAAAATTGGGTTTCAATCCAAAAAATCATGGATTTTCAATCAGAATTTATATGTTTTTCTTTTCTTCTTTTCATAGATTAAACTATTTTCAGTTGATGGCAATATGTTGTCCTTTTTTAACAAGGAAACTAAGAAACATCTGTAGTTTAATACCCTTTGCTACAAATCTTTTCAATAGTATTTTTTATTTTTCCAATTCCTTTGCATTTCTTTAAGGAGCACCATTTATTACTACACCATCTACTTATTTGCCTTACTTCAGTTTCAAATCCCTCATTGCCCAGAAACAGCGCCCTCCGTGAAGACGTGTTTCATGTAGTGATGAGGAACTTTGGTTAGTGAGTCCTACTGTCTCATAAGAGGTAGTGTTTTTGGAGCATCGTTTGTTGTCCAGCTGTTGAAGTTGTCGCCTCTGCGTGATCAGAGGTCATGAGAGGGTCAGAATGGGTTACTTGAAAGGGTATTGAAACATCTACATACATTTTATTAAAGTGAACATTTTTTCGAATTCTCCCAGAGTATTCAAGTATTTCAATTAGGCGCCGTGATAATAATTATAGAGTATAGAACAATCATGATGACGTTCGTTAGAAAAGTTTTTAACAGGCATCCGTTAGTATAGGCAATAACAAAGCAATTCCTAAAAAGCTTATATGCCTGCAAAAATAAACACATTTTTCTAAAAGTGGATTGGAATTTATGTGAACTTTTTAAAAGTTAAAATACGAAAATAATCATGTTAATTGTAAAACGTTAAAAGAATAGTATTGACAACATTGCTAAACGAGTTTGTTGTACATTATGAAATGCGCATGACTTTATTTAAACAACGACATAACGAGTTAGTGTGTGTGTGAGTGAGTTAGCAGTGAATGTTCTCTGTGTGTGTGCGGTATAAAGTAATTTTCATTTTTCGAACATTATGTTCGAATTTAAGTTTAATTATCACGATATTTGTTGTTTTTTTTCGGTTTTCTTTTGTGCTTTTATCAAAATAAAAATAAACATTTTGAAATGAAATGAAATCAACTGAAAATAAAATGAGAAAAGACCTTTTAAAGCGCAAGAGTATAAAATGCAAAGAGAGTAACAGCTTCTGCGAGAGACCAGACCCCACAATTGTTTGTATGCTTGTGTCCAATGTAAGCAAATATGATTAATGCAATGACAACAACAATTCAAATACATATGTATGTATGTAATACATATATATTGTATGTATCGTGTACGTGTATTTTTAAATGTTGTAATAAATTATTAAATAATTTGTTATTTTGTGTACATTTGCCATTTATGCCGGTAATCATAACATGCATACTCATCTATTTTTCTTTTATTTGCTGTACGCTCTCGCATACCCACACACACACTTGTACTTGTTTATGCATACTTATAAACCTTAATTTCATATTCTCAATTACCTTAGAAATGCCACACAATAACAACAACATGAAAAAAATAATTAAATTTAAGCAGAGAACAAATGATAAACAAGAAACCCCGTGATGTGTAACTCGTGCATGGTTGACGACTGTGTGGGAAGACGTTTAATGAAGATAAGCAGAAACCCTCCCCGGAAATTATGCCAACTTTGTTGATGTTGTTGAACTAAAGGGTTTTTTCTTGTGTTCCTTAAATCTTAAGTAAACCCTTTATTCTATTTTTTTTTGCTTCTTAAGACATTACTTAAGTATATGAATTAATATTGAGGTTAAAGCCGTATTATTTTTTTACTAGATTATCTCTGATAAGTATGGCTTATGTAGCGTTTTTTATAAAAAAAAAAATAATGTACACAATAAGTGGAGTGTTGCTGTTTTGTTTTCTAATAACTTGATTACAAGGATTCGCTGACAAAACATATGCTGAAATCAATCAATCTGTTAACCTGTTGTTTTACATTTTGTCCACTAGTCTCGTATTTTATAACATCCCATCAGACCATTATGTTTAAGATATTAACATCTGTAAATGATATTGTGAAAAACACCTAAATAATATCATTAAGGAACTTTTTCGAGTTTTAGTGAACCGATTTTCAGATTCTATATCTTATGTCGTTGTTACGAATAGTGGTGGCTTTATGCGACAATTGACAACACTGTCTCTGTGTTATCATCTGGTTTAGCATGCAAATTTTTTCTTTGAGCATAAAATTACTACACTACACTCGTTTAGACACGTGTGTGTGTGTGACTGGTTGTTTTTGTTGCCGCAGTTGCTATTAACCTTGAAATCGAGAATGTAAAATGAAAAAAAACATGAAACACGAAAAGCTTAGAAAAAACAAAAAGAAGGCTTAAGATGGTGAAAGGCAGTGCGGAGATTAGACCGTAATAATGTTTATGTTGTGTTTTCATAAAAAAAACAATTGTCTACACACACATTTTATTTACGTTAATAGTGGTATAGAGGACTGACTGACTGTTCAAGTGGCATGCCCATAAATATTTATTGTACATTTTGTACATTTTAATTTAATTATGTATGCTTATTTATGTTGTTTTTGTGTTTTCTTTATGATTTAATTTAATCAATAATTCTGCTCTGTATCTATCTTTTCTCTGTACATGAATGACATTTGATTTGTGTTGCTGGCAAAATATGCATTATTTTAATGCCAAACACATGTATGAATTAAAATTCAAAATAAGTAAACAACAACAACAAAAATATGTTACAAATAGTCAATTGTAATTTGTGACTTTTTTTTAACACCTAGCCGTAAACGACTGACGTGCTATAATGAACATTGTAAATGCTAAATTGATTTTTGTTTATGTATTGATATTCTAAATATTCATTTACAAGTGCGTATGTACATATTAAGTGCATGCAACATAAGAAGCGAAATAAAGAGAATTGTTTTCATGCTCTCTTCTCTGTAATTTAACTGTTATTGTTTGCTGTATACATATCAATCATTCATAGTTTTGTCGTTTTTTCGTTTAACTCTTCTAACAGCACATAAGAAAGAGTTGATTAATCGTACTCAATAAGTTATTAATGATTTGTTTTGTTTTTGTTTTGTTTCGTTTCGTTTTTCGTTTGTTGAGAGTTTTATTGTAATTCTGCAAGAATATTAGAATTAATCAGTAGACTTTGATTCCATAAACAAAACGTAAGCAAGTCTTATTTATGTACAGTAAGTATCAAATTCCATTGAAAGTCTAATGCCGAAATGTGAAACTTTAGGCCCTCCCTTTGCTGATAAAATGGACTAGAAATTGTTTGATTTTGGACATTATTTTGAAAACTTCTATTTTTCAAGCATTTCATATACATACGTATATAATCCCCAGGGATTCATTCGTCAAAGAGAGGGATAGTGATACCGGTTACCGATTGTTGAAACCTTGATACTATCTGCTGTAAGAGTGATCATGTGATCAAAGACAACAAAGAGCTTTAAACTACTGAATATGTCAATAATTGTAATAATTTCGGTATCAATTTAAAACTATTCACATAGCTTTTCCTTTCTGTATTTTATTTGTTTTTATAAAAATGCATTCCTATACATTGTTATTGTTTTTTGTTTCATATTTTTGTTCATATTTTCTTTCTATGCCAGTTTCACTTTATTTCATACAAGATACCCTAAAGGTTAATAATATCCAATGAAATTATTAAAATGTATTAAATAATAGTCTGCCATAATACCTATCTCCTCCCTGCTTCTTCCTTTCCGTAATTATAATATGACCGTTTAATAGTATTCCATTCAGTACAGTTAAGTATAAATTATTGTCTGTGAATAGCAAACAAGCGGCGAAAAAAAGCGAATTTACAAAAGTATTGAAATACAATCTGATTGATCAATCGTCTTTAATTTGTTAAAAAACAAAAAAAGAAAAAATAATAGTAATAATAAAACATTATAACAACAATGCTAACTATAAATAAATAAAATATTATTCCTCTTTTTTCAAGCTGTTCAGATTAGATTGTAAATAAATTGTTGTAATTTTATATCACCTTTTTTTTTGTTTATTAGAGTGTATAAAATATTTAGCAGTTGAAAAATTTATTTATTTATTTAGAATTAAAAGCCGTTAACACTTTAAAGAAAACACACAATGGAACTTAAGTGTGAGAAAAGAATTTAAGCGGAAAATTTCAATGGATTCCAAAGGTTTTCGATTACAAGCAGTACGATTTACAAGCCTAGTCAGCCATAAACAATTTAAAATTAAACAAAACCGACCCATTGACATCCAAGAACTCTTACCAACCATTCTTCTTCCTTCTTCAACTTTACGTATTGCCTTTTCCCCAAAAGAATTTCAATGCCCTCAAAGAAGCTCCTGAAGCTTTCACTTCTGGCAGCTTTTACTCGATCTATTATCACAGTTGCAACATAAAGCACTATATAAGATGGGTTCTCATCTGTTTTCTTTTACCATTTGAACCCATTGCATAAAATTTGGCAAAATCGTTACATTGTAACTGTATTTGTAATTGTTCTTACTATAATACTTACTTAATTGATCATTACAGCTCTTTAGTCAGGATTACAACCTGGCTTCTCACACCACCCATGTCGAGTGTGTTAGTTTTATTCATGAGTGGTGCTACCTACAGCTTAAAGTTGACTCTGAACGCCAAAGTTTTGAGAAACTTTTCATAGCAATTTCATTTACTTTCAGAGTTTTTGCCAGAAAACTGATTATTTTGATTTAAATTAAGTGTTTGCCTTGTTAGTACTTAGGCTATTCAAAATACCATTACCACTATCCTCCTGCTCGAATACAAATTAATTTCCCAATATTGTATCCGTTTTAATTGTATGGTTTAAAACCCTGCTATAATATTATGTATTATTGTATTATGACATATTTTGCGTTCTTTTTTTTTTCTTTTTAATATTTCCATTACAAATATTTATTTAAAAACAATTTTCTTTATTTACAGAAACGAAGGAAAGAAAATTAAATAATTTATAATTTTTTTTATATTGTTATTATTGTTATTTTTTTTTTATTCTATTTGTTGCTTTTTGTTGTAGAAAGAGACTAGAAAGAAGAGCGTCATTAAATTTGTAGTCAGAACGTTGATTTTTTTTCTTTTTTGTATGTGAAAATGAAATTGAAATCATGTGACCGATGAATTTCATTTCATTCGTTTGACTGTCTGTCTGTCTGTCCAACGAAACGATTAGTCTTCATCGTTTCTTAACTCTTCGCCACACAGTGTTTTTGTTTATTTTGTATGCTGATAGAAATATTTGTTGCTATTTTCTCGTTCTTCTCTATTTTAAACAAAAACAAAAAACTAAATATATTTGTTATTATTATCATTAATAATGTTGTTGTTATTATTGTTTTTTATTTTTTATTGTAGTTTAAATGTTAAATAAAATTTTATGAAGAAATAATATCGTATTTTGCAGAGAGAGAAAAAAAAGAACCGAATTTTTAAGAAAATCTTCAATAAATACCAACAGGGTAGATAATATCATCAAATACATGGTACAGAATTGAGTGGGGGTGGGCGGTAAAGGTGTTTCGACTTTGGATTGTTGCAATACCTTATAATTGAAATATGTATTATAATTGACCCCCTTTTTGTGTAGGATAATATCTATCTGTAAAAAAATATAATAAAAATATAAATATAAATATAAAAAAAATATAAATATAATATAAAAAAGTAATAATATTTAGTCCACTACAATCTGGACATAATAACATTAAATAATGAACATTTAAATTAATTTAAATCCGAGATTTGATGTCAGCATATAAGAATATAAGAAATAATTAAAAATTTTGATAGCCCCAGAGACCAAACAATTCCTTGCAATGGTTAAAACACTTTGATAGTGAACAAATTTTACTTGCCAGACAAGCAAAAATAAAACGGAAATACCTGTAGAAACTAAAAAAATGGTGGAATCAATTCATTTCTCTTTCCAGTGTTGCCAAACATTCACTCACTCATGGTGTTTATGGTTATTGTAGAATTCTTATGATTCTTTTCGTATGAATACGATATAAATGTACGAATTGGTTATTTGGGGATATTTTTAACAATTTATTAAACATACGCGGTAAATTATTCTGTGCATTTTGCATATTTCTTGTTAGACTCCCTTATTATGACAGAGCTGGTACCGACTCTAGTAAAACACTTTCACATCCATCCTCAAATGAAATACATTCTTCGCTCCAACTGCATTCTTTTATGGAAATTTTATGTGTTTTTCTTTCTATACATTGCAACAAACATTTGGAGATCTATTCAATTTTTATGATGTGATGAATTCTTTAAAAAACATTAAAAACTTTTACATACATACGGATTAATGTTGCATGCATGCGTAAATGTAATAAATGAAGTCGCCGTAGTCTAGTAGGTAGTGTGTTGGCTTATTAGACGTAAGGCCCGAGTTCAAACCGTAGGTCAGACATCAAAACGAAAATATGAAAAAAAAAAATATTTCTGCGGCGACTTCCTCTTAGCGGTTTTCTGGCAAAAACTCTGAGAGTAAATAAAATTGGCATGAATAGTTTCTGAAAAATCTGTCGTTCGAAGTCGACGTTAAACTATAGGTCCCGACAATCACGTATAAAAATTAATGCACACAACATGAGTGTTGTGAGAAGCTAGGCCATAATTCTGACTGAAGGGTTCTAATGGCCAATTATGTATGTATGCATGTGTAAATATATTTTAAATTTCTATCAGAATTGAACAAATTTAGAAGAAGAAACCATGAAAAGGTAATTTGTACATATTTGCTGACGCTCCTCCATTCATTCACTGAAATTTTTTAATTGAATACTTTTGTTTTTGGAAACAAAAGATAGAAAGATCCAATACATTCGGATACAAGGTTTTCGTCATTCTAAGTTTTTGTGTAAAAAAAAAACAGCACAGTAAATATGTATTATAGAAAAAAAAAATTGTTGACAGTTTAAAATTAGAAATCCTATCGCGTGTACAAGAATTATAGACCATTAAATTTTGGGGCAGCATATGAAATTTTATTAAATGTTTCAAAAATTAATAAAAAAAATTTAAAATTAGAACCAACTAACCAACACTCGTGTGATTATTTATTTGTCAAGGGTTGTTCTAATTCGTCTTTTATTTAAACGGAAAATAAAATCGTGCACAATTTAAAAGTTTTCTAATCGTACATATATTCCTGATAACAAGACAATTCTCTAAAGCATTCTTAAGTGTGAATTTGTTAACTTTCGCAGGATGATTTTTATTCAATTTTAGATGATATTGAAACATAAAATATTAATTTTTTTTTTATATTTACCCTCATGGAAAGTACAGAATACAAAACAACATTTTAAAATAAAATTTGTATTAATGAAAATCCAAACTATAAAATGATAAATAAAATTAATAGTATTAATAATAATACATACATACATACATACATATTTTATTTACTATTCATTTATCGAAATCACGTCTTTCTGTGTGTCTTCTTTAACCTCACTTTAGAAATTGACAAAGGAAGGCATAACCCTTTAAGAAAGCCTTGTGAGAGAAAAATATTCCCCCAATGATTATAATTTAAACATATTTTTGGCTCATGTAATCGTTCATCACATGTAAAATTATAATGAATTTGACGTCATTTCTTTCTTTTCATTTTGTTATTGTTGCTGTTATAGCTTTTGTATCATCATACATTGGCAAATTATTTATAAATCAAGCCAACCATATACAGAAAAAAAATTTTTTTTTTAAATTTTTTTTGGTGATTTTGATCACAAGACTAAATGCATTGACGAACTTTAAGAGGAAAGAATAAATAGATCATCTGAAATTGTAAATTTAAACAAAAATGAGAGAGAAAAAAAAACAAGAAAATACATTGTACATTTTCACACCCAAACATACTAGAAATTAGTTAAAATCTTCTTTATTTTTTTTTTGTCATAATACATCAGAAGAAGACATTTTGAAATAAAATAAGAAAGAAAAATAATTAATGATTTTAGTCTTATTTTTCAGGTTTTATTTTCGGAAAATATTAAATAATATTTCACAGAAAATACCTACCTATCTACCTATATGTATGTACATACATACATGCATACATACGCATAGTATATGTTTAAACAAATATTTTTATTATAAATTTTTATGAATATTTTTAATTATTCTGTTCAAAAATATTATAAAAAAAAACTGTTTTTAGTGATTGCAAATTAGAAAAAGTGCCATCCGTATACATATACGGATGATTGAATTCAAATAAAGCAATTCACTTTGTTTTTTTTGGTTGCAAACCTAAGCCCAGGACCATTGAAAATGAATTCCTGTTGTGGCCTTATTTCTATGATTTATTCGTTCATCGAGTTGCTGAAATTAAAAATGTTTTATGGAATGCCAAGGAAAATTGAATTTTCATTTTGGCTGAATGCTTTTAAATTTCCAACTTAATCCTCCTTAATGCTCTTAAGAAGATGTGTTTTACTTTTTTCGAGTCTCTGTTGTTTTCTCTATCGTCATCAGAAAACAATAAATCATCCAAAAAACATACAGTCTCGATGAAAAAATGCTCATTCACTAGAGAATGAAACAAAAAAACACAAAAATGTCGGGAATGGGGGAAAAAAACAATTTTGATTTAAAAAATTTCTTGTAATGGGAGCTAGGTAGCCATTAAAGAAACAACTAAATTTGCTTCTTATATACATTTATATACATTTGTATTCAAAGAGCGTAAAGTGCTTAGAAGTTGGGTTTCTGCAGGTAGGATTAGAATTTTCTCTGATGATCAATCAGATATCATTTATATTCTATTCTATTCTATTCTATTCCATTCTATTCTATTCTATTCTATTCTATTCTATTCTATTCTATTCTATTCTATTCTATTCTATTCTATTCTATTCTATTCTATTCTATTCTATTCTATTCTATTCTATTCTATTCTATTCTATTCTATTCTATTCTATTCTATTCTATTCTATTCTATTCTATTCTATTCTATTCTATTCTATTCTATTCTATTCTATTCTATTCTATTCTATTCTATTCTATTCTATTCTATTCTATTCTATTCTATTCTATTCTATTCTATTCTATTCTATTCTATTCTATTCTATTCTATTCTATTCTATTCTATTCTATTCTATTCTATTCTATTCTATTCTATTCTATTCTATTCTATTCTATTCTATTCTATTCTATTCTATTCTATTCTATTCTATTCTATTCTATTCTATTCTATTCTATTCTATTCTATTCTATTCTATTCTATTCTATTCTATTCTATTCTATTCTATTCTATTCTATTCTATTCTATTCTATTCTATTCTATTCTATTCTATTCTATTCTATTCTATTCTATTCTATTCTATTCTATTCTATTCTATTATATTATATTATATTATATCACTTATACTATGTTCTTTCGTCTGATAATTTATTTAAGAATTCATTTACAAATAGCAATAGTTAAGCCTGCCAATTTCATTAATTAAATAACTTTCTGCAGCGGAGCTAATTAGTCCCCCGCAATGGATCCTATCTACAAGCAACGCGCCTTGTGAAAATTTGCAGAATTTGTGTAATGTGTGTAGTGCTAAGTCCACCTCTTCACCAAGTGGTCAGTTAGTGGTCTTCCTGCATTCTCTTATATTTATGCTTGGACTGCTCTGGTTTCGCCACTACACTTCGCTATGCTTACTAATTAGTAAAACTATACACCCCGTGATCATAAAATGGTTCATTAAAAATATGCATAAGAAACACAATTTTTTCAACTCACTACTGGGCGTATACTTTTTTTCACAATTTAAGACATTTTTCATCCGCATAGCTTGTATCGTACAAATTGAATACATATTTCCATTTCTAATCATTAGTTTTTATGTGTTTTATTTTCCAACCAACAAGGTGTTGAAAATATAAAAATTTTTGCAACAATTGAATTAAAAAAAAAAACAAAGTAAAATGAAATAATTTTTGGCATTTTTTTTGTTTGAGGAAAAAAGATAAAAAATTTTGTTTGTTTATTTGACATTTGCCAACTCACTTAAGAAATAAATATTTGAAATGGTTATGTTGCTTATTTCAAATGTGTTTTAATTTTTCCCTTAATTTTCATTTTAATTTTAGGCGACTCATGTGTTCAGATTGTATTTTTGGTTTAATTTGCCGCCAATTGTTTTTTGTTTTTTTTTTCCAAAAGAATATAAAAAAAAAATTAGATCGAAATTTTAATACAAGTAAACTAAACTATAAGTGGAATATCTTTAAGTAAATTATTTATTTGCATTTGATTTTTTTTTTTTTTGTAAAAAAGGAGTCCCCATTGAAGAAGAAAATAAAAAGTCCTACACAGCAGTTTAAAGTGCTCAAACATTTGGCCAACATTTACTTTTCGGTAAATAGCTTGTGGCGTTGTTCAAGCAAAACATTTAAAATTACTATGTTTGTTGTCATGGTGGGGTTAGACGAGGGGATGGGAGGGCTTATACCATACCTATCTTTTTTTTGTTATAGTCGGCGTTATTGTGTCTAAAATACTACTTCAACAAGATGGCAGAATTTTTCTTTGGCAAATCGCCAACTCGTATTAAACAATACAATCATACTAAAAACGTATACAAATGAGAGAAGAAATTCAAAAAAAAAAAAATACAGCAAAAATAACACACAGAATATTTCTATTCATTTCCTTTTCTTTAATGAAAAACACCGACACAGTGGGCCGAAACGTACATAAATTGTTTAAAAAAAATATATTCAAATTCCCAGTAATTCGATTTTCTGTTCTTTTTTTGTTTAATAAAATAATAAATAAAAGAAAAACTTTAACAAAGTGTTAAAAATTCTTAAATCTTTTAATATTTGTTAGAACGGGATTTTATCTTTTTGTAAATTAAGCTCTTGACAAAACAATTGCTGACAAAAATTTTTATCGCTGCTATGCTGCATTATTTTTAGAACAATTCAAGGATCTTTGATTTTTAAGGTGATCATAAAAATTGGTTTTGCCAAGAAAAAAATAATGTGACGATAAAAATACATTTAAATTTTTTAAATTATATGTATATTACGGATGCATTTTGTTTTTTTTATTCCAATTCTAGTTTTATGCTCATAAAAAAGGAATACAATTTCACAAAAGACCTGACCGGTCCACTATGTGTAATATCAGTTGACCGTACGGGTGTCTTTGTTAAAGTAATTTGCCAGAACAGAACACAGTTAGGAAGAACTCCACATCCTACTAGCTATACAATGTGCATTCTCTTTTTAATATTTTGAGAGAAGCCAACTGATTTTCAAATGCGAAAGCCTAGGTACATACATGAGAAAATGTCTTCATTTGGACTATCAGTCATCACGGTCCTTATAGTTTTCATTGCCTTAGGTCAGTTTATTCGGGCAATAGTACCTTAACAACCGTTAGTTGAACCGTTAGTTGCGATTAATATCGAATATATAAACTGAATTGATCGTGTCTTCCCGTGTATGTATTATTAGAAACAGACTTAAGTCGTTTAATTTCTCAAAAGCAAAAACCTAAATCAACATTATTTTCGCCTTTACCTTCGTTTAAACCACTTTAACCACTACATCATACCATTGGAACGTGGTGTGGTTAAAGAACAATCAATAATCGAAAGTGGATATATACCGATACCATATACCGAAACCTCTTGCAGATTTGCTCTGATTTTAGTCTTCTCTAAATGCTATTTTAATCTTTAAAATTGTATGCCATTGTAGAACTTGAGTGACATACTTGACCCTAATTGCAGTATTTTCCTTTATTAGTTCCTTCATTTTACGGGGTCGCCAGAGTCTAAATGACAAAAGCTTTCCAAATGTCAGCACTTAAAAAAAAACAACTATTTTTGAACATTTCGAAATTCAAAACATGTTTTATTTTAACATCTGTTTCTCTTTAAATTTTTAATTTTGTTTTTGACGGGAAATGCGGGGTTTATCCTTTTTAATGCACAAATGCTGACAAGGTCCTTTAGAGACCTTTCGGCTATTATTTTTCCACTAACTTTAGACCACCACTTACTTTGAAAATGTATTTTCATCATTCGTATTTTATAATGTAGAGTATGTATGTTCGTTCATGTGTCAGAGTTGGGTAGTTCTGTTTTGTCTGCATTTTTTTCTCCTGCAATTTTTTTTTTGTCGACTTCCTGCCACTACAACATTAAAAATTATGTCAGTACTCTGCCATTACAACAACGATTCACAAAGAAAAGAACACGAAGAAAAAATAAACCAAAAAAACCTCATTTGTTGTTTTTGCGAAAATTGCTTTGTAGGATATTTCCCCATTTCGATGGCAAGAATTTTCTGTTCCTTTAGCCGTCATGTCATTTTTGCAATAAAATTATGAACGACAACGAGAGAGAAACTTTTAAATAAAATTATTTTTTCAGCCCTATTCTACGAATTACTTTTTAAAGTAAATTTTTCTTTTAAACCAACTTTTTTTTAGATTTTTCTCTTGTTATCTATCCATCGATACTTATAAAGGAACTAAAATTCTTGTCTTATTTCTTGAGGTGAGAGGGCAAGAAGGAAATATCCAGACTGTAATAGACTTGTCTAGCATATAGTACATCGATGGCGCCTTAATATTTTTATGGCGGTGCGTCAAACATATATTAGAGTCTGCATCCTTTTTATGTTATCTAAGGAAGAAAATCTTTTTCATTTCATATTCTCTTGGCTAAAATTATACAATTTTTTATGGCACAGGCCAAATATTTTATTTGTTATTCCCATAATGATCATTATTTCCTTAAATTTGCTTTAATTTTTGCCTCATAAACCTTTGGCATTTGCCGTGAGATTTTTTTAATACCCTATACTATGGCAAATGAGGCAATTACATTGTGTTTGTACTAGTATGGGCCAAGATACTTTTTATAACCGAAATGTCCGTGTGTAACCTAATCTTTTAAGAGAAATATTGATCCGAAATCCGAAAAAATATGACAGATTTAATGATAATGATTCAATGAAGAATCTTTTGTTTGTAATTAAATTGCGTCAGTGCGTCTGTCATCAGAAAAGCTCACGTGGCCAATTTCTCCTTAATTAGTCTCCAAAGCGATAATTTACGCATAATTAATCATTATTTCAATTGGAAAAAAATAAACATTTTAATAAATCCAATGATCTACAGTTTATTCCCTAACATGATCCATACGTGCATCCCAAATATATAAAAATAACAACCAAACAAAAAAAAATTAAAAAATTAACGAACTTGAAGAGATAATAAACAATTCTGTTACACTATGGACAGGTGTAGGAAAATATTTGCTTCAAACCTAAACACGATCCATCTTGGAAAGCAAATAGCACCCTTAGTACAACGTAGATCCTTCGGTCCATACGCACAGAGGTTGGGAATACTTCACAACGACTTCTGCAGAAGATGTAATGAATCTGAATCTCTGGCAAACGATCTGATATAACAGTGAGAGTTGTGGATAAATGGTGGAATAGGTAGATATTAGCTATGCTTAATGGCGAATGCTAATTTTACATAATCTAACATTCTTAGCCGAATGAAGACTTATATTATTTTTATAAAATTTCTTACCCATATGTACATACATAATAATAATGAAATTTTGATTTGATTGGCGTGCCACACTACATCTCAAATACGTTATGAGAAGAAATAAAAATTAAAATCATATGATGATGACACAACCTCTTTCAATTTATGTCAAAACTAATTGTATTGTATAGCGACCCCACATAGTCGGTTATAATCGAGTGTTACCTTATTCTTGTCTTTTTTATTTTATGTTTCCCCCTTTTATTCTTTGCAAATTTGTGTATTTTTTTTTTGTTTTTTTCATTACAATGTAAAGAAAATTTTAACCCAATTTGAAATGGATTTTCCGCTTTTTTTTTTTTTTTGCTTCAGCAACAAAATGTACCACAACCGACAATTTAATCATTTGAAAAATAAAAAAAAAATGAAAATAAAAATACGTTAAGCGTTTACGTGTTTCTTTCGCACAATTTTCTTCGTTTCAGATCATCTTATTTTTTATTTTTCACGCTTAATTTCAAGTTTTTTTATTTTTTGATATTTTTAAATTTAAAAATAAATTTGCGTTGACATTAACAACAAAAAAATTTTTTAGGAAAAATTTAAGAGCAATAGAAATACAGTTGAAGTGTAAGGGAGAGAGAGAGAGAGTGAGCTAGATACGTAGAACGAAAGAATAATAACAATAACAAATACAATAAATAACTTAAATGAGTCACCGGAAAAACTTTTGGCAGCCATATTTAATGGCAAAACGAAGAATAAGAAATACATACTTCGATAATGTTATCTCAGGGAGCAAAAAATTAAAGATCCTTAAGGAGGAATATTTTCTTAAAGAAAAAAAAACTAATTATGGGTCTTTGTCTTTGTTTTTGTTTAGTTTTTCAGGAATTAATTATTATAATTATTAATTCCATAAAATTGCATTGTTGAACCGGACCGCACCTATCATAGTAGAACCAGCCAAGAAATATTTTCTTTTTGGCAACAGCATTAAAAACATTTTAGCAAAAGGGAATAAAGTTCAAAGAATAAAAAAATAAATTATAAAAATATAATAAAGCCTAGACATGAGACTTTACATCTCTGGTTGGGTTATAGTTTATACAAGTTGGAACCCCCAAAATGTGGTATTTAATCTGAAAACACAGGAATATACAGTAATACACAAGATGATACCATGATCTGAAAGTATTAAAAGGGAAAAATGTAAAAAAAGAATATTAAACGTGGTATCAAGTTTAGAGCTACTAACGATAATAGTAAAGCCTTATAAAATGAACACAATTTTTAGATACAACGGAATACAACATAACTTATTCTGTATTAAAAGTGCGAAATTGCGTTGCCTTTCATTCAATGTCAATACTTACTACCAATGTTATAAGGGATCACTTCAAACTTTACAAACAACTTCATTGGGAGTTCATCACTAACCGTAGGGACAAACGCTGGTTGTATTGACTCCTGCCTTTGTTGTTGGATCGTTTTTTGGCATTAATCTGGATATCATATGTAAGTCCTCCATTTAATGCCTATGCCCTCTCTATGACCATGAGAGAAGCGCCCAGAAAATTTCAAAATTTCCAACTCCTTACTGTCCAGAACTCCTAAGTAGCTTCCACTATATTTAGAGGTGTGGTCCGAACAAAACTAGAAATTAGCCTAAATGCAACACAGCAGAATCTTTCCCACCTACGCGTTGCGTTTATTGTGTTTATAGCATAAGAACAAATGATCGAAAAGTCAAATTTTTCGCACCTTTGAAGAGAACAAAAATGTTATCGACTTCCATAAAATTTTCTATCAAATATACAATAATTTTTCAATATTTATGAAATTTTTGTGTCACAATTGACAGCAAAAAAATATAATCCCAGTCTCCCTGTAGTATTGTAGTTTAAACACAAAATATTGCGAATAATATTCCGAAATAAAAATCAATTTAATTGACAAACTTGAAAATATTACGGAAAACAAACTTTTACGCAGTGTCGTAAATTATTTGTTATTGTAGGCTGTTTTTCATTTTAGGTGTCTCAATATGAATGTTAAGGGAATTATAATTTCTTTTCATGTTACAAATCTGTCATTTTTCTTTAATTTTTTCATTTTTGCTGTATAAGCTTTTCCATTTTTTGTTTTTTTTTTCTCAGTAATTTCGGTTTTTGCAACACTAATAACTATGGAGACATACGGATTTTGACATTTATTTTGCGTTGAAAATGCTTTTTTTTAATTTTTTGTTTTTGTACTGCTTATGTGTTATTTATGTATGTTGTATTTTGTTTATTTTGTTTTTGTTGTAAAAGTTATTTAATTTTTCTTCTCTTCATTTTTCGTTTTGGTTAGTTTTAGCCAAATCGCATTTATCTTAACCTTCACAACCATTAAGACGTCATTCATCTGATAATATTTTCCAAGTTGGTTGTTGGCTTTGTTCTTTTCTTTTTTTTCCGTAGCATTTCCTTTGTTTAGTGTTGTAGTTTTCTGTTTTTTGTTTTATCAAAGACCTGACAAACTTTGTTGTACTTGTAGATACTTTTTGAAATTTTTTCCTCTTCGATTTTTTTGCTCTTTTTTTTATGACACCAAGACAAAAAGATCTTAATCTTTCACCTCCTTAATGTCGTTTTTAAATTAATGGCTGTCAAAGGAAAATTTTTGTTAGAAAATGTTTTGCTTTTGAATATGTTGGAAGAAAATATGAAACTAATGCAAGCAACCACGCCCACTAAATTTTCTAAGAAAAAGTTTTTAACCCAATTTCTTAGTGACAATATTTCAGCAACTGTGGCTGCTCGGTAATTTGATTTATATATGTATGTAGTCTGTCAATTCTTAAAAGTCACTCTATCTGAAAGGCATCTCAATTTCAGTAAAATTTTTTTCCATGAATCTACTTTTGATAACTCTATTCTTTCAAGATTATGTGCAACAAGATTAACTGATTTTCATCGAATGTAGCCCATGGATTTTAAATATGCGTTTTTAACAATAATGGATACCTTTAAGCCATAATTGATCATTGCTACAAATTGTTAAGGTGAAGTATCCGAGTCTAAGTTTATCTCAGTAATTATTTAATTTATTTAGTAATTTATATTCAGTAATTAATTAGAGATAATAAGCTTATTATGCCCTAGATGGCGTTAAGCAATTGTTGCCTTTATTAACGATTATTTCTGTAGGATTTTTATAAAAAGCACCCGCATTACACTTGTCATTAAAACAATTAAAATTCGTAACAATTTAATGCATTTCCGTTTATTCAAATAATTATCCTTTATTAATTAATTATTTGTTACATTATGAATAAAAACTATTGTTTATTAGCCCGCGACAAAATAATCGAAAGTTAACCCACTTTTAAAGGCAAATTTTTATTTTAAATATTATTTAATGAAAAAAAAATTGTTTAATTTTTCAAATTAAATTCGTTTCAGTGCTTTAATTCTAAAATGTGTTTTTGCATGAAAAATTTAACAGAAATTCTTAAATTAAACGCCATAATTAATTGAGTCATATTTGTCAGCGAGAAAAAAAAAAGAATGAAAAAAGCAAAAAAGTATTTTGAACAATAATTTTTCATAAAATGAAAATGAAAGTAATATTTGCAGTCTCGAATTTGGACATGCGAAATTTGGCAACAGAAAAGAAAAAAATATACAAAATATTTGCAAAATACTTATCCGAAGTAATCAAAATGTTGTTATTATTTTCTTGCTGAATTTGAATTTCTTATCTTCATTTAAATCATCTCAGGCATACACAATGCATGCGAATTTACGTATACAGTTGAGGACATAATTATGATCACAGATGGTAGTACATATGAATTTGGAATGTGTTGCGAACACAATTCATAAACGTTCAGTTAACTGGTGGGATTATGCTAAGCTTGGAGCCTTATTCTCAAATCAAACTTCGTATGAAATCGTTGATAATTTTGTCTTAAACTGTATATAAAACATTTGAAAATCTATTGTTAAACAAATAAAAAAAAAAAAAACAAACAAATAAAATGAAAATTGAGAAAAAAGTTTTCAACACAAGATAAATGATGCGGATTCAATGGCGGTCACTGAACTACTTGTCTTACCATTACGGGATTTTTTTTTTTGTTTCATAAAATATTGTTAATAATCTTACATTTAGAAGAAGAAAATAAATGTTCTAACAACTGCGTGAAACAGTATTAATAATATAAAAATGAACAAATTATATTTTTTTCTTTTTCTATTTTAATATTTATTTTTTTGTAATTCTAATACACCCACTCGTGACAATTTATAAAAATAAAAACATGAACAATTTAATTATTTTTATTATAATATTTAAAATTTATATTATTATTTATTTATATGTTATTTATTTCTATTATAAAATTTAGAAAATGAAATTTATTTCTTACTTTTCTATGTTGTATACCGTTTGAAATTTTATTTTTTGAAATAAAAATTTAATTTGTAAATACATATGTACGTTTTAAAAAATATTAAAAAAAAAAATGCGGTTAAGTGCGGACAAACAATAAACAAAATAAAAAATCCGGAAAAATCCGGTTATTAAATATGATTTTTTCTTTACGTGTTGACTCTGCTTTTAAAAAATACCTTTTGTTCAATACATATTTACAAAATATGTTTATAATAATATTCTATGAGAAGAGTCAAACAAATTATGTAAGTTGCACTTCTTATGACTGCTCCCAACCGAAGGCGTACAAAACTTTCTGTCTAAAAAGTTTCCTGTAAAACGGCCGCAATTAATTAAAATGAAACTTATATTTCGCTGACGTTGTTATACAAAAGAAATTGAAACGGAGTCAATTTAAATTGTCAATTGGTCACCCAGATGTGAAATTACTCTTTTTGGAAACTCCTCACGCAATAAAGCTAAAATAAGAATTGTTTACTGGTTCCTGCCACCGTCTTATTGAAATCACATGCCGTCCAATATGCATTCTTCAATTTCAGATCAAAAAAAACGGCGTGTAATCGACAAATCCGGGTACTCAGGCTGGATCACAGCTGTTAAGCTGTAATTCTTTTAAAATTTCTGCATAGTTTTCCAAACTTTTAATCGATCATGAGAAACATAATCAAACTGCAATGCTCGAATCATCACTTTTGTGATGAGTTTTAATTATTTTTACTTTCTACCATTGTCTAGAATAAGTATTGTTATCGGCCTGTGTAGTAAACTTGTTCAGCTTAATAAGAAGTTTTAATTGATCGGATACAAGAAACCAAATTCGAATTTCTATTTGATGGATTAGATGTCTGTAAAATGTTGCAACAAAACAGTTTATTTTACTTTCATTTCACACTTTTATTTTTCATTTCAATTTGATTTAGCTTCTGATGGATTTCATTTTATTACGTACAACGTTTTTCAATTCATTGTACGTACAGATTATTCGAATTGTATACATAGATTATGTATTTAGAAAATATTTTGGCTCATTATTTCAAATAGATATTCAATGTAATCGAACACATGTAGAAATAGTAATTTACAAACGATATATTTATTTTGTTATCGTAATTGGCAAAACAATCGATCGATCATTCTTCATTCAGCTCTATGGCTGGCTGGCTAAATGAAAGATGAAAACCATAATAATGGCTACAAAAGAATGAATTTCAAAGAATATATGCAATGTTTAAAGAAAAAATGTAGAAATGAATACATCACATCGTTTGTGTCATGCAGTTTCTACAAATTCAAGCCAGTGGCTAGTGACTAAGCCAGCCTAGTAGAAATTTTTGAACATGTTCCCTTTTATTTATTTATTATTATTAATTTATTTTTCTTTTTTATAATTGGAATGGTGTAAGTAAAATTTACTAAAAGAATTTATTTATCGTTTGAATATTTATTTTGACATTTCATCGTTATTAAATGAAGTGAAAATGCAAAAAAAAAATACGTTTTGAGTATACTACTCTTGACTGGGCGGGCGGCTATAGTCTTACAAATTGATAGACACTTTGTCCAACAGATACAGACTTTGAGAGGATATAAAAAGGCCAAAATCACGTCTGTTATTTGTTTTTACGGCCATTATTATGTTAAAATGTTTTTCATTTAATTTTTGTACATTTTTGCTTTAATTTGGTAAAAATTTGGCAATCATTCAAATTTTATAATTTTCTTTCCTTTTTTTCTTTCCTTTTTTTTAGTTTTTTTTTTTTTTTAATGAAACGAAAACTATTTAAACCATATGATTAGAATTTCATTAGTATTTGAAATGCATTGACACAGAGACTGAGCGACACACATACTATGTACCTTAGTATTTATCTAAAAAAAAAACAAAAAACGTAACCCAGCAAAATTTTTACCACAGCAAAATAATTTAATTTAACATTAAACGTAAACTTAGCGAGAACTTGCTAACATTTTCTTTCCATATGTCCCCCTGATTTTTCAAAGTTTTTACTTCGTTTTTTACCAATCCGTATTCTTCATATTCTCTCCTTGTACTTCTAAGCCACATAGAATGCGAACAGCCTGTGCCGCGCAAATAATTTCTATCGGTGATTATTTAGTGCTTATGCATGTATGTGCCCTGTGCAGCTCCCTTTGTAGCATTTGCTTTTTTTAATTTCACTCAGTATGATTTCACAGAGTCAGAAAGCGATTGGGAAGTTGAACGTTTTTTGTAACCTCTATCGTTGATATTCTTATCTGATCATACTCTACTATATTTACCCAATTCACAAAATGTTATAGTTGTCGTAGATCGGTAGAAACTATGACAAACTACAACTATTGTACATAATGTTGTTGGTAATTTCCATGTCAAAAACTACTACAACATGTACGACAATTTTTCCTATGTTTCCGAAATGTCGTAAATTTTTTATTCAAAAAATTTGATAACACTGGATAACATCTACAACAATATTTGCGACAAGGTGTTCACAAAATGAAATGCCATTTAACTATAATCTACAACAATATAACATTTTGTGAATTGGGTAATTATCTATATCGCCCAAAGAATTGTTTTTCATTCGATATCAGAGCTGAGGTTTAAACCTTAAAGTTGTCGCCTAGTAAGTCAACAAACTATGCACGAAACCACGACATCGTTTACGGTTTGTTAACTCACCGGTTCTTTTGTTTTGCTTATTACCGTAATTAGCTATTAATGTTTGTTTGCTTAAATTTTTTGCTGGGTTATCTAATTATAAACTATACAATATAGCTAGTACTACTGCGGCAATATTTGGTGTAATAAGTTAGTTGGTGGTATATGGTGTGTCAATAAGTTTAAATACATTTTCAGGTTGTTTATATTCATTTTGCTCTTTTTCTTTTCTTTATTCCGTCGATCTTTTTATTTTGCCTTCAAAACTATGTAATTCTACATCTGTGATATTTTTTTACATTTGTTTTAATGTTTGTTTTTTTTTTATATTGTAAATGCAGTTTATAAATAAAATAAAATAAAAACAAATTCGTATTCAAATGTTGGGTGTGATTAAAATGTTTCTTTCTTGTTACCAAGATGTACAAATATTTGTGCAAGCGGCTACAAAAGAAATTTTAATTATTTACATTGCAAAAATGACAAATAATTCAGTGATTTTTAACAGCCAAAATAATTAATTTAATTTTATTTTTTATAGTTTTCCGCCGTAAAAATTAATTAGCAAACACACACTGGATATTAGGGGACGGTAACTGAATACGCTGACAATGCTGTAATTATAAAACGACAATTAGAATAACAATACTACGTACATATTTAACAATACAAGCACATTAACTATACAGTCTTAAAATTGGAAAACGTATCATTACTGAAAAACTCTGTTTGTCTTTTTTTAATTTAACCCTCTCGCTTCATCAAGAGCTCCGAGTGGTTTCGAGGCTAGGATATAGCACAAACCTGTATTAACACAATGGGCCCTATGTGGCCTAAGTGGGTCCATACGATTCTCTTGGATGGGCTGCCACCTCTACCTACCGAGTTTATTCGTTTAACTATATAAGTTTGTTGATTTAAGTTGGTTTTCCTTGATGTTCTGTTTTATTAGCCTCCATGCATTTTACTGACAAAATGGAAGCACAAGCACTTGTCAAAATGCTTCTTAAGGCCCTGTCACGCCAAAATATTATTCCTCCTACGCATTCCTCCATCCTATATGTGGATCCCCTGACTCTAAATAAAATTGCCTACAGATAGTCTGGACATAGTCTCGGCAGGAGATTTCACACTTGAGTGCAAAACAGCTAAGGCTAGTATCTGATATGGTCAGATCAAGGGTCTGTGGAAGTCTACGCGGATCGTTCTAGACTTGAAAAGAACGTGAGCCTTCGGATTTTTTCTAAAGATCTTAACCTTAAGACAACTGATGTGTGTTTCAGATCAAGGTAGTCAGCATACATGAGGGCTAATTAATGCATCTCCAACTCTTAACATAACTATACTCTATGACTACCACAGTTTACATTGTAAAATTCCGAAGCATTTCAATTTAAGTGCTTGTTTATTTATTTATTTATTAATTATAAGCGATTTATTTATTATCTGTTGTCTAATTATATTCATTTATGTCTGTTTCATTTCAGGTAAGCAATGTTATTATAAATCAACTATGGTGGTGAGTTAATGTAAAATGTTAATCTTATGAATGATTTTATTTTTTGCGCTTTTCAATTACAAAAATTAAAAATAAAATCTTACACCTTTAAAACAATAATTTTAAACATTACAAATAATTCTCTAAAGGATGTATGTTTCTCTTTATCTTGTTTTAATCAAGTTAATAGACATGCCGATAAGTAGTAATGTTCACTTTTTCTGATGAAACTTCTTCACTGTCGAATACATTGTACATACCATGAGGACTAATTGTCCAGCCTAAAAAAGTGTTGAAACCGATTTAAACTGTGGTGGTGGTAGCTGATAAGCTTTAAGTCTGATTAAAGAGCGGGTATGAGAAGCTAGGCCGTAATCCTGACTGAAGGGTTGCAATGGCCTATTATGTATGTATGACCAAATAATGTATTTGATGTACAAACAAAATGTGTTCTAAAAGTATGTATAAAATATACACTAAGGACTTGCTACTCATTTCCACTAGCCAAACCTAAGAGTATCATCCATTAAATAATATTTTTTTTTTTGAACATAAAGAGCAATTAAGAATAATTAATTACAAATTGTTTGCTTTTGAAGCACACTGAAGATATTAAGACTAGCAACATAACTCTGAACGATTAGAGGCAAACTGAGTTTTATATATAAAAATTTAAAACACTGAAAGTGTTACAGATGTTAATTCAGTATGCTATGACAATGAAGTTGCCGTAGTCTAGTAGGTAGTGTGTTGGCTTATTAGACTCGAAGCCACGGTTCAAATTCCCGGTCACACATCAAAACGAAATATGAAAAAATATTTCTTCGGCGACTTCCTCTCAGCAGATTTCTGGCAAAAACTCTGAGACTAAATAAAAGTTGCCATGAAAGGTTTCTCAAAAAATCTGTCGTTCGGAGTCGACTTTAAACTGTAGGTCCCACCACTCATGTATAAAATTAACGCACACAACGTGAGTGGTGTTGAGAAGCTAGGCCGTAATCCTGACTGAAGGGTTGTAATGACCAATTATGTATGTATGTATGACAATGAGAATGCAATTAAAGATTATGAACTAAATAGCATGTGGTTCTAGCATTGGAGCATCTAAAAACTAACATTCATCATGTTTTCGTCAAAATACCGTGGATTTATGTGTGCATTTTATTTATCTTAACTTTTGAAACTGAAAAATGAATTTCGCTTTATAAAAAACTGTTGTCCAATTATGCTATGTTATTGAATCATACTCATAATTTCTGATACTTGTATGCATTCATACTTCTTTTAATATCATGGAACCCCTCACTCAAGTTTCAAGTACTCATAATATTCATACTACATACAACACGTATGATGTTATTGATTTCGATTCTTCATAGCTCAACATATACACGAAGCACAAAATAAGTATGAATCGCATACGAACACTAATGCACTCACTAGAAGGTTGTGTGTTTGCTCTGCTTGTACTCTCTCCTTTTTTTGCTTGGTTGTCTTTTTTCTTTTTGTAAATTCCACAAGAACTAAGATTGTAAATTTTATTGAATTAATCAAAATTCATCAGTTTGAGTAGGCTTATTAATCAAATATATTTCGAATGGTATGAGTTTATTGTCAACGTTGTATGCATACTCATTGCAGCCTGTTTTATAAATCAACGTTATAGTGAGTATGAATAAATCAGAGTACATAGTTAAGTTTCAATATTGTTGGCTCACTTATATTCAAAATTTCATAAGTACTTATCAGTAGCGAAAAAACGATTCATTGCTGATCTCTAATTCGAAAGACGCACTATTTTGCCATTCGAAAATCGAATTGTTAAAAAAAATTCTCTCAACTTCTGATTTTAAAAACGTTCCTCTCGTTTTTATAATAATAAAAAAAACTCACATTAAAAGTTATTACCTTTTTAATAAGAATTATTAAATTTTTTATTACTTGTTTATTTGTTGTTGTATTTTAACAACATTCTAATGTGTTGCTAACAATAATGCAATTTTAATTACCACAGAAAAGTTTTTTTTTTTTTTTTGCCAAGTCAAGACGGACGGTTGGTGGCAGTGGATCTTAATGATACTGACCGATTGATCTTTGATAGGTAGTTACCGTTAATTTGACTTTAATTATACGCTCAAAGCGAAATGCAATTTTAATTAATAGTACGGAATGATATGTAACAATTGCATTATAATTCAATAATTCGTTGCTTCACTACGAATTAAATAAAATAAAAACCAGTCAAGAACTGTTTTTGGTAATATTTGTGCTTTGAAAAGAGGCCGATAGGCCCCTATGGTAATGAGCAATGAAGAAATTTGTTCTTTATTAAGATATGATTAGCACAATGGGTCAATTCGACTTCCGGGTACTGTACTTGTCTTAATTGACAAGTACACGTCCTCTAACCTAAGATATGATTAAATCCACAGCCTCTTTACTGTTGACCAACTGATTAAACTTCAAACGAGAAGTGCAATGTTCAGAGTAGCAGAAGCAGATATTTTCTAAATTTTTAAATGTACTGCGATTCAAGCTAAGGGTTAAGGAATTTATATCATATTACTATATTGTTTTTTTGCCACTGGGCAACACTAATTCGATTGTGTCAAATAAACACTAAACCCAGTTTTGGGATGCGAATTTCAGAAACATGGTTCGAAAATGTTTGTCGTGTAAAAATTGGGAAATTTTCCAAGCATGTCACAGTTTTCTTTTTGTTAAAATGTTGCAAAAATTCTTGTAAAATATTCTTTTACTACTCACAATAAATTGCATTTTATACGAGAATACAAAATTTATAGAAAAAAAAACAAAAATAATTTTAATATGTATTTACTTTTAATGGCCAGATAAATTTATATCTGGTCATAATTTCAGAGACAGAAAGGTGTTATAAATCTGGCAAGACTTAAGTCGCTAAACTAAAAGAAATTTATTTCCGTTAGAAAAATGTATATACATATGTATATGTGTACATACAGTGGTGGCCACGAATTTAAGACACGACATATGACTGAGTTATTTGAGATAATATTTACATTTTATCGAAAAAATTATGGGTCCATGATATTTTTTTAGGATTTTAGTAATGTTATGAAGAAAAATTAATAATATTTTCTTACCTATATTCGGTTAAAAATTTTTATTTACATATTATATGCATAAACAAAAATTTTTATCCTGGTCACGAATTTAAGACATAGGCATAATATAACACTATTCTCTAAATTAAGCTCTGCTTCTTAAAAAAAATCCTATTATTTAGTGGAAAATCCTTTATTTTTGATCACAGCAGCACATCTCCCGGGTAAACTTTCGACTAATGCCACATAACGTTGCTTTGGAATTGCATACCAAGCCCTTCGGATTTCTTCCCACAAATCGCTTGAATTCTTTGGTTTAACTGTTCGTACATATTCCTCAACATCATTTCACAGGTTCTCAATTGGATTGAGCTTGCCATTTAAGAACAATGATATCGTTTTCCTCTAAGCAACTCTTCACTAGACGTGAAATGTGCTTAGGGTCATTATCATGCATAAATTTCTATATTAGAGGCATGTTGTCTTCAGCGAATGGTATCATTGTGTCTGTTATAATATTTTTGTAAACATGCTGGTCCATTTTAAAAGTTATATTGTAAATGGGACCTTCACCATGCCAGGAAAATGCTGCCCACACCGTCACATTTCCACCACCATGTTGTTTTTAGGGTGTACTATGGGTGATGCTCCAGGTTTGGAGGGCGCCATACGTACTGCTTTCCATCAGAGCCGAAGCGGCAAAACTTTGACTCGTCTCTCCAAAGTATATTTTTCCAAAATACCATGGGTTTCTTGAGATTTCTCAATTATCACAAAATTATCACAAATAAGTCTGTCATATGTCGTGTCTTAAATTCGTGGCCACCACTGTATATATATATACAAATGTATTGTATATACATACATATGTATGTATGTTAATGTATGTGAGCCATTTTATTTATTTTATCTGAGTTCTTTTAATATGATTTTTATAATTGCAATAAATTTAATGTATTTGAAATTTACTTAAGCAGAACACATGTTTGTTATATATGTATGTGTTTATATTTTTTTTTAATTTAACAAAACAGAAATTAGAAATCCACTTGAAATTTTTATTATAAAAACAAAAAGAATTTTTCATTTTTTCTTCTCAATTTTAGGTGTTTCTATTTCTATTTTTTTTTTTGTTTTTTGTTTAGTTTTTTTTGTTCAAAAATATTACAATTTTATTGAATGAAATTTTATTTTGTTTCTTTTTTTTTTGTTTCTAAAACAAACGCACAATTTATTTGGTTGCGCTAGGCGGTCTAATTCGATTCACATAAAACGTATAAACTACGCAAACCAATGAAAAACAAAAAAACTTAATTTTTTAGTAGAAATTTGCTTTTGTTTTATAAGTTTTTCTTATTTCTATTTCATGCGATTGAAACATCAATTAAATCATTATGATTTGCCTTTCTAGAAAGCAATATGTTTAGAATTAAAAAAAAACAAAATTTTGGAATTTTAAAGGAAACTACTTGGGGAAACGAAATATCGAGGAAAACGAAATATCGAATAAATAAAATCAGTTTTTGTTTTATGTCAACAATTTCCCCCTGGTCTTTAGATCGCTCAGCGCAAAATCGGTTTTCCAATTTAAGCCTAAAAGACTACGCTGTTAGGTCCATGTACGTTACCGTTCCTTATCTTGCCAGCTCATCAGCAATTTCATTGGTTGCCGTTGCTTTGTAGTCCAGTGCAGTCTAATACCTTCCCAAACCTTTCTAAAAGTCTTGTGAGTGTCTTCTTGGATACAGAGACCAATCTTGAACTGACTTAATGATCAGTCAGTGCCTCTAAGACAACCTGACTATACACAAAAATAGCTACCCTATCACATGGCACAATCTGTTCCCAAATCAAGTCCGTTGATCACAAACCCCTCAGTCTGGACTATACTATAATTATCAGGGAGCCCATAGAACAGTTTTACACCATCCAAGTACCAATACTACCAACCATTTTCGACTCAAATTTTACACTACAAGGCGAAGATGAAATAAATCAATCAAACTGATCAACTGTTTTCCTTATCATATATAATATAATACCCGATTTCAGTCAGTCTTAATGTATGAGACTTTTCTGGTCCAACCAAATTCTGGTCATTAGCTTAAAGAAGATGTTCGACTTGGTTGTATATCCACTTGGTGGGCTGAGTCTCATAAGCGATTTCTTTGACTTCGAGCTGCTATAATGAATCTATTTTTCACTGAAAGTAATGATTCGATGCAGACATATCTTCTTTTTCTGGTGTTCAATCAATATAGAAAATCGTCTTTCAACGTTTCTCGGTTTCAACTCCTGTGATACACAACTCCGTTGTTTTCGAAATTATTAATTTTGTGTGTTTGCAAATTATTTGGAAAGTTTTCCTTAAGCTTCCTTAATCTTCAGGGCGTAAAGCA
This sequence comes from Sarcophaga rosellei, assembly GCA_930367235.1. Taxonomy (NCBI): domain Eukaryota; kingdom Metazoa; phylum Arthropoda; class Insecta; order Diptera; family Sarcophagidae; genus Sarcophaga; species Sarcophaga rosellei. Next base: position 96,458,875 of record OV884020.1, read on the forward strand.
TAGAACTCCTTATTTTGGCTCACAGAAAAGACCTTTGTTGTCCGTATTAAAGTCATTACTTTCGAATAGTATAAATGCGATGCGATGGAGCAAAAAAAAAATGTTAATTTCTTCGGTGAATTGGAATCTATATTTAAACCATTTTCCCTTGTTCCTTCACCATTTTTTTTTTTATTATTTAACAATTTTTTTTTACTTTTAATTGAACTCAATTCAATTAAAATTTCGTTGTTTTTTCAACAATTCGTTCATTTATTGTTTTCTTCATTACTTTCCAATTTAAATTCACATTTGAATTTAACGTCTGTGGCAACATTTCCTGTTTTCATTGAATGCTTTGAAGTTTCCGCTGAAAAAAAGCTTTTTTTTACATACGTTCCAAGCGCACTCTAACGGTAAACTATTGCAACTAAACACTATTACATTGTGTTGGTTGAAAAGCTTTTTCTTGCTATGAATAAGCATATGGATGTGTACATGTATGTGTATGTATTGTTGGTTGAGAATAAAAGAGTGTATAAGACAGAAAAGCTTTTGCAATAAAACAAAGGCAATAACAAAACATAACCGCGAGCTGACAAATTAATCTCTTAGAAATGTAATGAAGAAGTCAAAAGAAAAGGTACGCAAACAAAAAGCACTTGAAAGAAGTAAGAAGAAATGAGTGAAATACACAAAAAGAAGAAAAAAAAAGTAATTACAGTAGTTTTGATTTAGCTGCCTTTTATTTATGTGCGCATTGCCTTTACCTGCACAAAAATTTTGAGAGTGTTATCTACAATTAAAGTTAAAGATTTAATTTAGCTGCATTTTTGACTTATCTGCACAAAAATCCTTCAAAAGTTAGTTGTGCAGGTAAGTCAAAACTACTGTAAAACGTAGAGTTGGAACAAGATTAGGGCTTGACAACGTTTTTTCCATATAAAAGCAGTCATATGTAAGATAGAATCTAGTTTATTTCGACAGCGTTTTTTCTTACTCTCGTAATTCTCTCACAATCTGTATTTGGTGCACCCGTACTTAGACTAAATTTTATGCATTTTGTAAAAAAACATATACATATGCTTGTATTGGCGCGAAAAAAATGAACAAAATACAAAACAAACATAAAAGCAGAAAGGGAAATTAACATAAATATGTATGTTTAAATGTAATTAGTAATCAGTATTTGACGTTGCGGCTATCGATTGTGGTCCATCTTTTTTTTGATAGCGTTTTTGATTGAAGTTGCCTATGTATTCTGTTCATTCTAAAAACTGTCTCAGTGTTTAGGAAGCTAGTGTGAGCAAATAATGAGCACAACAACAAAAAATCAACAGGCTCAATCATTCTGATACTTGCTTTTGCTTATTGAAAATTTATTAACAAAACTAATACAAATTTTAATCGCATTTCCATTCCAAACACTGGCATTCATTCAAGTTCTGGTGTTTTTTATTGTTACTTTAGGCTTTTTTATTATTATGATAAAACAAATAAAATAACAACAAACAAAAACACGGAAACCTCTCACGTTTGTCATTCCAATTTACATATGTATATATATGGATAGAATAAAGACTTCTTTGTTTCCTCCCCACTGACTTTTCTTCACTTAGATTATACAGTTCCTGCCACAACACATATGCCTCTTATAAATAAATTGAAATGCAATGAATGCGGACTCTTGCTTGCCCAGTTCAGATTTCAGTTTAGTTTTCGGCTTTCTTGTCTTCTTTTTCATTCACGTCTATAATTTTATTCAATTGTACCAGATTTTAATTCATTGAGAAATGAAACGATTTTCATCTACCTGATGGATGGCCACTTCAAAATGTATAATTTTTAAAAGCAATTTCCGCTTCTGGAAGTGATAAAATGATACTAAGGATGGCATAAAAATAAAAAATTTTATCTTTCGGTAGTTATTGATAACCTAACATTTTATAAATTGTAGCAATCACCACAAGCCGCTAATAAAATAACATCAGTGCTTCGGTTTTAAGGCTATATAGATGGATCTGAATTCATAATTTAAGTTGGAAGTTCTTTAAATTCCATGAAATGCAGTTATATTTGAAATAGCTTCTCCCTTTGTGAACCACTCCGTTTTTGAAAAATAGAGAAATTACTTGCCCTGGTCAAGTTATATTATTGTAACTTGGGGCCAATGTTGTAGGAAAAAACATACAAATAATTTAATTTATAGTTTTTTCTATCTTTTCAAAATTAAATTATGTTTATTGAGTTTACAATAATTAATTAAATAATTTTTTTGACCACAAAAAGAGTACGAGAACAATTTTTCGGGTGCAAGTAATATCAGGTATGGTATTCTATTTAATTACAGCAAACATAAATCATTAAAATAAATCATTCTTATTACATATTTAATAATTAAAAAGTATTTGTATTCAAAAATGTTTATAACAATATCTAAAACAAGAATTTCATATTAAAAATGCGTCTCCGCTGGTCATAGTCTTAGTTACCGTAACCAAATTATGTTGTCGCAGCAACTATTAAGGAAATTGAACAATTTTTCTTTTCAAACTCTTCTATTTACAGTAGTTTTGATTTAGCTGCCTTTTATTAACGTGCACATTGCATTTACCTGCACAAAATTTTGATTCGTGCTTTGAGAGAGTAATCTATAATTAAAGTAAAAAATTTAATTTAGCTGCATTTTTGACTTATCTGCACAAAAATTCTTGCAAAAGTTAGTTGCGCAGGTAAGTCAAAACTACTGTATAACAAAATGGTCCTTCGAGCATAATGCCTTAAGAATTGTAAAAGAAATATTCGTTAAAATAATATTTTAGGAAATTATTCATTTATTTATAATATAATTAATTATTAGGAATATGGCTCCTAAAGTTAGACTTATATAATAAGATTCTTAAAAACGATGACTCAAAATAGTGATACCACTTGACTGACGACTGACCAGTGTTTTCTTGTTGGAAAAAAAAGAAAATAAGGAACCCAGGCTATTTGAAAATATGAAGTTTGTTTACACTTTATTATTGCACATTTGAACTCTGAATATCTGAATTTATTAACAATTGAAATAAAAATATAAAATATTATTGCTTTTTTGGCAACACTTCACTTTACATTCGATTATTACTCATTTATTTACTCTAACCGAACGATCAATTCGTTGGCTGCATTTGAGTTAGAGGGAATGAATATAAATTCCCCCTATTAAAATATTTAATACACACCTACATACATACACACCTACATACATGTATGCACAACTTAAAAAAAAAAACAGGCGGCAAATATTCTCCGCTTTACAATTAAAAAGAAACAAAATGCCTGCTCCCACCCAAACACTTGCATACAACCAAAGAGACAGTAAATTCAATGAGACAATTGTACGTACATACTCTCCATATTTTGCATTAGCAAACCCATCTATTCAAAATTTAATTTTGTTTAATGTGCTATTTTTGTTGTGCTGTTTTGCTCGTGATGATGATGTAGTTAATGGTACTAGTAGTGGTGGTGGGGTTCGATGGTTTTGTTCGTCATCATCGTAATGCATTCGTTTACTTGTCGTATGTAAGTTTTTTTTATAAATTTTTTTCTGTTTTCATTTTTATTGTTTTGTTGTTATTCTTCGCAATCAAACTCTCGTTTGCTTGCAATAATAGCAAGCACGTGTTTTCAAACGTGATAACAACAAATTCCCTAGAAAAAAAGAAATGAAAATCAAAATAAACAAAACAAAATACCATACAAGCAGCCATAACAACAACAATGACTAAACTGAGCACAAATAACATGAATTACTCTCCATACTCACAGAAAATTTCGCTAACGTTAACGTCGCTGCCACTGCTGTCGTCTGCATTACTGTTGTGCTTTATTGTAGGCAGAGTTGGGCAAATGCTAACGTTATGATATGACTAAATCAACAAATGCTCACTTTGCTGACGTTGATTTGAAGCAACTACTGGGCATGTGACGACATCTCAGGTGAATTTCAAAATGATAGACGAATGTATACTTAAGAATTCTATTGTGAACTTACACTAACACAGGGTATGCGTGAATATCTAGGCAAAAACATATTTCAATGAATGCTATCATTCTAAAATTTATTTTAAATTCCTTTAAGGAAAATAATTTAAGTAAATTCGCAATTGTTAAGGGTGATGTTCAAGTGTTTATTGCCTAATGAAGTCCATTTAATATTTTGAAACTCAGTCTGATAAAAGTATTTATGATAACAGATAAAAACCTAATGCTTAATCGAATGTTGGAACAGGGCGTGTAAGGATTTAGAAAATCGATTCCATCCAACAGTTTTTCAAGCAAAAAACCAAATTTGTTTTAAATATCTTTCATTTAAAGTGTTAATTTAGTTAAAGGTGTGCTATTTATGGATATAGAACGTTCAACAACTGAAGAATACATAGCAATTGTTAAAACTTGTTACAAGATTAATCGAAACGACTTTCTTTCGTTTGCAGAATATGTCGTCGAGTTAATCGACAAACGTACAACTGTAAAATAGAAATTGCTTTCACCAAACTTGTTAATGCCCTTCAAACACATACATAATTGGCCATTACAACCCTTCGTCAGGATTACGGCCTAGCTTCTCAACACCACTCATGTTGTGTGCGTTAATTTTATACATGAGTGGCGGGACCTACAGTTTAAAGTCGACTCCGAACGACAGGTTTTTTGAGAAGCTTTTCATGGCAATTTTTACTCTCAGAGTTTTTGCCAGAAATCTGCTGAGAGGAAGTCGCCGAAGAAATACTTTTTGTATTTTGTTTTTGATGTCTGGCCTGGGATTCGAACTCGAGCCTTTCGTCTAATAAGCCAACACACTACCTACTAGACCACGGCGACTTCTTCAAACACATTGTGAGAAATTTTATAAAATTTTGTGAAAGTTCAGAATGCTATCAATGTGTTCTTTTTATAATGATAAAAAAAACATTTCCGATACGTATTAAATATGTATACTATATCTATGTATACTATCATACGTATTAAATATACTAAAATTAACGATTAAAAAACAAAAATAAAAAACGTATTAAACATTAATGAAAAAAGGAGGATTTTAGGCATCGATTCAATATATCCCAACTCTGCGTTGATTCTTCTTCTAAACTTGCAACACTCCTCCCCGTTATCTTTCAATCTCCTTGTGGGAGAAAAGTAAAATCTCTTGTGCATGAGAGTAGGAGAATGAATGTATGTATTTGGAGTAGTGTGTTCTTATTTTTCTCTGTTTATACACTGATTTTGTTGAAATGTGTGTGAGTGAATTTCATTGAAAACAATAGTAATAATGATGGTGATGATGATGATGATGATGATGATGATTGTAATGTTGAGAATAATGATAAAGAAGATAATGTTGTAACGTGAAAACGTGAGTATGATTTCAACATGTGATTGGTGCTTAGGATAACAGAGAGCAAAAACAACAACAATATGGAATTTTAATACTTCACTAACTGTGGCTCAGCTGCTGTGATGCTTCATAACAACGAGAACGAAATAAATGGGGAGAATAAGAACAACAAGTTGTTGTTGCTCTTGATGAATTACTTGAAACCATGTGAGCTGAAATAGTTTTTTTTTTAACAGTGGCTGTGTTTCCTTGCATGTGGGTGTGTATTTCGAAGGGTATTTAAAGAAACATCCGTTTCCCTTTTAATTCGAAACAATTAATGCGTTACATTTGAGTAATTTTTTTTTGTTTTTACAATTCTACTGTTTTTGAAGGCTAAAAATGGAAAATTTTGTTTTGTATTCTAATTTTTTTTAGAATCCTCTGAAATATTTGAATATTGTTTTTGAGTGACGTCAAATTTTTATGAATATTCCATCTTCTTCTTTTTTCTTGTTCTTTTTTCTATTTTATTTAATTAAAATCTGAATACACGTCTTTTCTATTTTATCCAGTGTTATTGGCTTCAATATTGGATATTTCGGTGTAACTGATTAACTCTTCACAAAAAATGTCATCAAATGCGGTTCGTCCTAAAGAACAGGATATGTTTGTATTTTTTTCTCTGTTATTATATGAGCTGTTATCATATGTCACTCTACCATTTTCATTTAAAACTCTGCTCACATGGGGGCGAAATTTACGTCTTAAACTGCCACGACTTTATTTAAGCTAACCTTGGGGCACCTAATTTTATGCTTCTTACATGGATGGAGTGGACTACCACTGATGGTTCTGTACAATTTATCCATAACGATTGCATACTTCTGTGTAAGGAATGCTTTTTTCTGAACTACCATATAATTGGGTATTAACGATGGGCCACATGGCCTTGGAGTACTCCTATGAAATTTAAGCTATTAACCCAATCTTATTTTTTTATTATAAATCTCAAATACACCAGCTTTATAATTCCTTTTTCTTTTTTTCTTTTCAGGTAAGCATTATTCTTAAAAATTATAATTTATAGACGTGAATGTGATTAAAAAGTAAGTAAAAATATTATTAGCTAAACGAGACGCGTTCTGATAGTCTAGTGTGATCAGTTATACTATACCAAGCTTAACGTCTTACTATCAATAAATAGATTAGGCCGGATAAATTAAATGAAAATTAAAAGGCGTTATTATTGGCGAGATTTAGCTCCTTCGGACTATTTTTCATTTCCAAACTTGAATACATAAGAAATCATTGTAAAGAATCGTTGTTTAATTGCTTTAAAAATATTTATTTACTCTAGTTCTTCTGACTGTAAATAGGGCATGTAAATAGGGAATATTAAATATCGGGGTAAAGGTGAAGTAACATACATACGTATGTTGAGGAATACAGAATGGTATTTTATATAATATTGGGTTCGCCATAGTAGGACCTTCGAAGTCCTATTTTAACAAAATTTATCTTTCATCTTAATGGCCAAAGAAAATTTATTGAAAAGCAATATTGAGTTTAAACAGTACATGTGAAGATTTTCTCGGATAAATCATGCGCGTGAACATGCCATCTTCCCGTATTTCAATGTTCAAAAATAACTTTCATTTGAGCTGACTTGTAAGTAAGTCCGACAATTACTATCGAATGAAAAAAAAAATACTTTTGAAATGATTTTGATATTATATTGTGAGTTATTATCGTTGATAACATTATATGTACTGACATATAATACAATATTAAAAAAATTATTAAATGTGCCGAAAAAACACAACGATAGGAAAAAAGAGGCTTAGGCGAATTTATGAAAATTATCCTTCTGTTGCTTCTATTCATTAACCAGAACAACGATAATAATAGAAAAAATCCATTTTTTATCAGTAGTATTTCGCATTCAATACACGTTATTGGCAAATGAACACAAAAATTATACTCTAAAATTCTCGAATTTCCCGTTATAAATAGTTTTTATTTTTGTAGTGAGAAACAAAAAAAAATCATTTCAGTTGATGTGGGTATCCGGGGTATCACTTTATTTAATGAAGTGCAGACACATATATGTAAACAAATGCATTCATTTAAATTTCCTTTACCTGTTTACCTCGATACTCGTTATGGCATTTTCCTACACACTATGTGATTGTAGCGCATTAAATGCAAAATTACTTTTTTAGTCGCTCTCTCATTCTCAATCATTCTCTGTGGAAGAGAGAGAGAGATAGAGAGAGACATGCCACAACGTATTTTTAGTTTCAGCACAAGAGCCTTATATGCAGGTGTCTTCCCAAATACTTGTAAATTGAAAAACGACATTTTCAAGTGTTTTCTACTTGAGTTACAATTTAGATTTCGGTAACGTCTTCTTTCTAATCAACACTATTTCAGCGAAGTCATATATCAAGTATAGTACGGTTTGATTGCACGCGTTACAGTTTGAACAACAGATCGATCTTAAATTAAGTACGTCGGATTTCGAAAAATGTTTGCTTGCCTTTCTTTGAATTTAAACTAAAACTCAGTACCAGTACTACGGCAGAAAAGCGATTTCAATTTCAATTCGTCTTCTGTTTATAAATGTGAATACATACAAGGAGTTGTAGAAAATGAAAATGTTCCTTTGAAGCTCTGAAAAAAAATTTTCTTTAAAACTATGTATTTGAATGACAGCAAATTATAAAAGTTCATACAAAACACGGTTCTTTCTGTTGACCACACTAAGTAAATCTCATCTGGATGGTAGTTTATGTGTGAATGTGTGGAAATGGTATGATTTGAGATTGAGAGAGAGAGAAATGACGAATACCTGTATATGTCTGTCAGTGTGTGTTTTAGAGCTGATATTATTTACCACCACAATCATTCGCTTATCCATTCTTACGATACTCAATGTATGTACGAGAGTTTGCTGACGCGTGTTTTACTACTAATATACATACATACATATGTATGTATGTGTATTACAGCTCTAACGTTCTTTTACAACTAATTCATATGGTATGTGTGCGTGTGTGTGTGCATAATTTGTTGTTTTTGTTTCTGTTTTTATTGTTATTATTGTTGTTACGGTTGTTGGTATTGTTGCTGCTATCGTCAGTTGAGTGTGGCAACAACACGTGCTTAGAATGCTGGTACACAGTGGGCTTTAGGTCATATTGAGCTCCGCGTGACTTTATTTGCGCGATGACAACGTGCAAATCTATATTTGTAAATGTTTGGAAATATATATGTAGATATATTGTATATATGTATGTCCATGCTCATATGGAATGTGTTTCAGTATGTATGTATGTATGTGTAGCTATCTACCCTATACTGTTAATTGTGGGATACCATTAATGTAATTTTGATTTTATTTACCCTACTTTACAACCGTCAAAATACAGAAGTCGCTTAATCATAGGCAGGTGGGTGAAGTTGAATTCAAACGACGCGTCGCGACGATACGATAAAGAATTTCCGAAAGCTCACCCAGAGTAGGGAGTGTTTTTGTGTTCATAATTTTGATGAAATCAAATGAAGAGAAATGCCTGTGAAGACAACATTATCAAGGAGTAGCACTTACATATACATAATTGCCGTATAGGGTATAATATAGTCGCTATAGTCGATTGCCTAGTATATTTCACTGATTTTCATTAGTTTTGTTTGTTTATTTATTGAATATTCTTTTTATTTGCCTGTTTTTGATTTTGTTGTTTTTTTATTTTTTTTTTCTACACGACTACGGTTTCGTTTATTAGTGAAGTGATTCGTCGTATTTTGTTTCGTTTTATATTTAAAAAAAATCCCATCATATTAAGTATAAGCAATGGGAAAAATGAACAACAACAACAAAGACAATTACAAAAACAATTTTTTGCAATTAAAAAAAAAAATTGGAAACACAGACCGCATTTAAATCAAAATGTTTGTTTAGCCTCTCTAATGGGGTTCAAAACGTCTATTTATGAAATTGAAATGAGATACAGTTTAACAATAATATATGTATACTCACTCACCTACACTTGTTTATCAAGAGAGAGGGAGAGAGAGAAAAATAGAATGAGCGTAATAGAGGAAGGTAGAAAAATCAAAACTGATAAACTAATTGAATGAGTTGAATTGAGTAAGTTCCAATGATTTTTAGTTTGTAAAGCTAATTTAGCGTTTTTTAAAACCAATTTTATCGATGTAATAAAGAATATTATTTTTCAAAGAATTTGAAAATCTTAAAGAAACCATTATCAATTGGAAGACTGACTATTTTGTAAACAGCATGAATGTTTCTTTTCAGGGAAAATGTTTGCCTCTTTTTTAATATTTTCAATGGATACGTTTTCATATACGGAAAATAATTGATAATTATAGAATCCGCATTCATACGTTGTAGACTTTGCCAAGAGAGAGGGATTCAAGGGAATCTATAAAAATAATTAATCACCATAGTACCAATCTCTTGCTCAGCTGGAAAAACCCCAATTAATGAAACCAAATGCAAGCAAACTTATAATAAGGAGGAGGAGTACTTTGAGACAGTAAACAAATAAAAACAAAAAACGCAAATTTACAATGTAATTACAATAACGAGTTGTTAACACTTTCTTGTTTATCTTTTTTCAAAATGCTACCGATCAGAAGATTCTACTATAAAATATTAATACACGCGATTGAATAAAAAAACTACACGAGTTTTACAGGGAGGAGACATACTCAGGGATAGAATAGTGTAAATATGTGTAGAAAAAATTGTGAAATTAAATTGATTTGCGGAAAATTTCTAAACTAGAAAACAAATCTAAGCAAACAACGCTTATTAAAGAGTATATTTAAGTGGTCATTTAGTAGACATGGATAATAATCATAGAACATTGAATTTTAGTGTTCGAAATTAATGAATGAAGTCGACGTAGTGTAGGAGGTAGTGTCTTGGCTTATTAGACGTGAGTTCACGGTTCAAACCATAGGTCAGACATCAAAACGAAATATGAAAAGTTATTTTTTCGGTGACTTCCTCTCAGCAGATTTCTGGCAAAAACTCTGAGAGTAAACAAAATTTACCATGAAAAGTCTCTCAAAAAAATCTGTTGTTCGGAATCGAACGAAACATAAGTGGTGTGAGAAACTAAGTAGGTCCATAATTTTGACTAAAGGGTTGTAATGACCAATTATGCATGTAATGAATTTAAAGTACAAATCTCTCCTGGCCTTGTAATTTTTCTAATATCGACGCTATTTTTGATCAGATTTGCAATTCCATCGCTGCAGAACCCGTTGTGTTCCGATGACTCCTAACCCGTTTAACCTTTTACCATCAAGAAAGCTTTGAAGACACCATAACAAACAACAGTCAGAATACAATGCAAGGACCGTGATATATGGCGGTTACAGTAATCTTTCCATCTAAGTGTCGGCAACCTTTGAAGAGTTCGTTAGTTCTTTTGTCGTACCGTTTCTGCTGACACTTATCAATGTGATACTCCTTTCTTTGATAGGTTAATTCAACTATAGCTTCGTTATGGACGTTAGAGATTAGAATTTGCTGTTGTTTTGTCAAATGTCAAAATTATTCCTTGAGTTGCAGGCGTTTTCAAATGATTTCAAATTGTCATGTGACTCAGATTTGTTCTTTCCGCTTTATCTTTTCATCCGAAGTTGATTTAAAAAACAAAAAAATAAAAGATCGTCTCAATATAAGTTACCAGACAAGCAACGGTATAACGGTATGATGTAATCTGAAATGTCAACCTTCAAGATATTGATGTCAAGTGTATGATTAATTAAAACAAAAAATTGTAACAAAGTACTGATCCGTCGTTGAAGTTATAAATCTTAAATTCTTATTCACGTTTCTGTTTCCTTTTCGATGTACGTATTCAATGGGGTAAATGAGAAGTAAATTTAGTTTATAAAATTGATTATAATTGATTATAATTGTTGCTAGTTAATATGTATACTAAATGACAAATAAATATCATCAATTAACGACACGTTCCTGTAAAACAATTAAGATTAAAGTTGGCTTGAAGACAACGTTCGAAAACTATCTAACTGAAGTACGCTTTTGAATAGTACATATGTATGTGTTTGAAAGACAATATGAATTTTTAGTTTTTAGATTGATTAATACTTCTTGATTTTCTTAATGGTATAAGGACAATTCAGACTAGCCAACGGCTAAAACTTATCTGCCAAAAATGAACAAAATGGGCTTGAATATGAAACCGCTTAAGCTCGATTCAAAATCGAAAGAAGAAACAAATTTTCAACAGTGTTTTTAAGTTGTTAACAAGTAACATTCCCAAATAATCCATCCTGGAAGACATTTAACGCCGAGAGGAGAGAGTAAAGTTAACAAACAACATCGTCTGAATGTCAGCAAAGCTACCTCTTGAGTATAAGTACGACTACATGAGCAATTTTTTCCTCAACACTATACCCAATACAATAGACCCAAAGATGATAAGCCGATCAGCCTAAGACCTGCTACAAGTCCATCTGTCATTGCCCAGAAACAACTTAATCCGTAAACTTGTACTTTCAGACCTTTGTAAGATGCTCATCGTTAATGCAATTGTGAGGAAAACATGTGGAAATATATGTTCATATACTCCAGAGTTTGGACCTCAATTACTTGGGTTTGTAGACAAACACTTCAACGTCTTTAGCAAGTTACGGCCACATCTTTCAAAAATAGAAGAGGAATACAAAAAAATTAAGGAAATTTCCATCACAAGTTGTCTCTCTTTTATTTTTGAAATTCAGTCAAATTTTGTTTTTTTTTATATTTTCTTATCCAATATACATATGTATACAAGCCCCACAAATGAAATGAAAAACGAATCCAATTGAAATAATTAGAATTATTCTCCTTGAAATTAAAAAACTGCGCTGCTGCAGAGCAACTGTAACTAATCAAATACCCTGTACAAAGGAGCAGATAGCAGAGACGTTTGTTTATTGCCACTGCTACTGATACTGCTGCTGCTTTTACGGCTGCCATAGAATTGTAATTGAATTCTTTACCCTTTTGCTGCTGCTAATTCTGCTGTCACCGTTGCTGGAAGCTATTGGGGGAATATATTGAATTAAAAAAAAGAAAAACAAAAAATGAAAATAAATAAACGACAACAACTACAGTTACAACAGTATTGAGAACTTTTGCTCACGTTTTAGCCAATGTTTCATAGTGCAATACTGGCGACAAATACATTCGCATTCAACAACCGACACAATCATTTTGTATGCCCGTCTCAAGCATTTGATCGCTACGCTTTAAACGGACCGGAGAATTTTCCAATACGGATTTTGAACAAAAATTTTTACGGCGTTAACAATAACGAAAAACAAATAACGGAGCGCAGAAAAAAAAGAGATTTTTTTTGTTTTCTTTGCAAATTTATAAAATTAGTCATAAAATATGCAAAAAAAAAAAAAGTTTAATTAAATTAAATATTAAAAAAAAAATTAATAAGGAATGATCATAACATACTGCGTTTTCCTAAACATCAAATCTAATGCAGTTTTGCAATACATTTTCAATGAAAAACGAAAATTAAAACAGCAAAATCGGAATGAAAATAAATGTTTTGTGGAGAAAATATTAAAAAAAAATGATTTTAAATATTTTTTTAATTATAAAATAAAGAATATAGCATTATTTTTACATAAATTACATCGAAAGAGATGTTGACTTGAAAACAGCTATAAATGAATTTGATATAATAGCTTAATATTATAAATAAATAATTTAATAATAATTCAAATAATAATTCAAATAAAAATTCATATTCTTAAGCATATAATAAAATCAACTCTTAAAAATATCTTAAAATATGAATCTTAAAAATTTTAATTAAAATAATAAAAATATCGTTAAATAATAATCAATAAAACGTTTAAATGTGTATAAAATTAAAAATATAATTATAATAAAAAATAAAAAGTGATAATAAATAAGTAGATGAATACATAAGTAATAGAATTCATCAAACATGTGTAAAATACTTAAAAGTGTACAAAACAAGTAAAAAAAATATACATTAAAAATATATATTGAATAAATAATATATAATACGTAGAAAATAATAAAAATGCTTGAAAATTATTTGATTATATATAAAAGATTAAAAAAATTAAAAATATAGTTAATTTTTGTTAAAAGAAATAAGACATACAGTGGCTCACAGTGAAAATGGCCCACCATGATCATGATAATCAGTATTTGGTTAATATTTATTAAAAAGGAAGAAAATAAAATAAATATTTTTGTTTAAAATAAAGTTTATTTGGTATTAAATATAAGGAACTAAAAATTCTTTTAATTACATTATTAATTCATTGATTTTTTATATCAGAAACAAAAACAGTATTAGGTCACAATGATAATGGCACAGTATATTATTATTAAAGGAATAAAGTTTTTTTAATTTTTAATATTTTGTTTTTTGACTTATTACCGATTTTAAACGATTAGGAATGGATTCTACTAACGATTTTTTAAATTGGCTATTTTCATGGTGACCAAAATTTGAACTGCTTTTGTTTTTTACGTAAAAAATCAATGAATTAATAATGTAATTAAAAGAATTTTTAGTTCCTTATATTTAATACCAAATAAACTTTATTTTAAACAAAAATATTTATTTTATTTTCTTCCTTTTTAATAAATATTAACCAAATACTGGTAAATTTCGTAGTGGGCCATTTTCACTGTGATCCACTGTATAAATAAAAATATAATAAATTATATAGAATGAATTTAAAAAATTCTAATAAAAAATTTTGTAAAGAACGAAAATAAATAATCAAAAAAAATAAAATAAAAAAGGCTGGAATAAATAAGTTACCATACCATATTCATACCATATTATTAAAAATAAATTGAAAACAAATTATGTGATTAAAAAATTTTACAAAGTTTCAGTTTGAAATGAAAAAACAAAAAAATAAAAAAATAAATCAATATTAATTACAAATGAAAATCTTACGTGCAAAATATTTAATAACATTTAGAATAATAATAAGAAATAAATAAAAATATATTAAATAAATATATACAATAAAATTTAAAGAAATAAAGAAATAAATAAATAATTTAAAATTTTCCTATATTAAATAATTAAATAAAGTAATAAAAGTACATAACATAACTTCTCTTAGTAGTATAAATGTAATATAAAATTTTTATTGTCTACATACATATGTGTACTAAATATTAGTAATAAAAATAATAATTTTTATTATACAATACATGCATACTGTTTGTATATAAAAAAAAGTAAAAAAAACATGAAAATAATTATAAATTGATCAAAATAAGTGTTTATGATAATGAAATACTTCAAAACCTTCTAAAATTAAACAAAAACTTAACGTATTGAAACATAAAATGAAACACAAAAATAATCTCAACTTTAACTTTATAAACAACATTTAAGCGGCCTAAGTTATGGATCTTAAAACCAATAAATAATTGTTATCTTTCACTATACAAATACAAATCTTATATAAAATTCATAAATTTTTTTTCGTTTGCTTTTAAATCATTCCTTCATACGTCACCAGCTCAGTATGATAAGCTTTATAACATAATTTCATCTTTTTCATTTTCTAAAAGCAAAAGAAAAAATTTCTCGTCATCATTCATTCAATCATTCTTTCATTCAATAAGAATTCTACCACTACATAATAAAAATAACAAGACAGCATTTAGTTAAACTCACATTTATTAAGAAAGAAAAAAACTTTTATTTTTCTTCATTTTAATTTTTGTTTTTTTTAACAAGAAAAAATATATTTATTTGCAACGTGACCATTTAATGAAAATTATTTAGGAAAAAAAAAAAAAAAAAAAATAAACAAAAAAAAAAAAAAATAAAATAAAAAACTAAATATTGTTGTTGTCTATTTTAAAGTGCTTTTGTTTGTTTTTGTTTACATTCATTTTGGTATTTTTTATTAATTTTTCTAATTGTTGTAAATATAACAACACACGTTATCAGTTTAATGACGACTTACATAAATCGTATGTGGAGTAAAAACAAAAAAAAAAACAAAAAAAAAGACAGTAAGACAAACCAGCAAAATAAAGACCATTTCCTGGATATTATCGATGATGTGGATTTATTTATATGTACATATGTCCTATGTAAATTTTATATCATTTGCCTTATCAGGTGTTGACCTTCACTTTACCGTTATAGCGGTACTTCACGGCTCGCGAAAATGTTGTGCCTCCAATTTATAACAATAGTATCGAAATATTACTTGTCCGGAAAAAGTATTACACACTCTAAAGCGAGTTATATGGATTTTCTGGGACGTGCCCATTTCGACAATTTTGTGTATTCACTAAATCATTCAAATTGAAATGCGATTTATCAGTGAAACTGCGTTTTCAATGATCCGCAGGTATTTGTTCTTGAGTAAGCTAAATTATGTTCTCATAAAGGTACAGGGCTTTTGTCAAAATTCGCTGTATAATACTTCATGAAATTTCAAGTTGCTGAGAACAATGCCGAATTGATGTTTTCTGCTACAATCTCGTCTAAAGCAGCAATGTTTTAAAGAAGTCTTACTGTCTAAAACCCAATTTCAATGCAAATGGTTTTTAAATTATTTTAAGTTCGAGGACGTGTGCCTTAACCCATTGCCTAGCTAATTTTAGATTTGAATTTGTTATATTATTTTCATAAATCAGTTATTTTGCAATCCATTTTAGTATTAAAACCAATCGAATACATTTAAGAAAACATAGCTGAGCATAGACATCAACCTCTAGTAGGCTTTTGATCGATTAAACATGTGGGTTTTCTTGTTAATAAAAAAGCCTAATTATGTAATTCTTTTAGATCCATTATTACAACTTGCCGTTAATGTTGGGTTTAGCTAAAGTGAACTTTAAAATCACCTTTAACTTTTTTTTCGTTATTACAACCTAATGATAAAATAAAGTCAACTTTATCAAAAATATGGCAGTGCCGGAGCAATGTCGATAATTAAACAAGTTTTTTTTTAACACAGCGGCAACTACGGGTTGTTTTTTATTGTGATTGCTCATTTTGTTTATATTTGGAGTTGCCATAATGATAATAATATATAATGTGGCAAGTTCTTACATAAACTTAACTTTAAAAGTTAGAGGTAGGATGATCCTTCCTTTAGCTTAATGCTTGCTTCTAGCTTATTGTCCACTTATAATAATGAAAAAGAATTTATCTGCCCGTTAAAATCCTCAATTCTGTTAACAGCAAGTTGTAATAATGGCCCTTAATATCAAAAATCTCATCCAAAAATCATTGAATTTAATTTTTTGTCCAAAATTTAAAAAAAAAAAACATTTTTTTAATTACTTTGTTACATGGTAATGGTAAAAATGCTTTCATCTATTTTAATTCTTCATCCAGTTTTTTTTTGTCTGTTTTTCTAAATAATTTCTAAGTCCGTTGCTAACAAATCTTTATCTTTTATAAACGAAGCAGCTCAATTTCAAAATGTGGAATCGATTCATATAATAAGAAATAAATAATATATAAAAACCAAATAATCAAAAGTAAAACCCCAAATAAAATTAAAACAATTGAAAGGCGTTAAGGCATATTATTATTATATCGTAAATTAAAATGCAAAAGAACAACAATAAGTTTTTGCAACTGTTGTGGCAATTAAATAAATATCACTTCATTGAACTAAAAGTTTTGAATACTTAAATCAAAAACTAAAACGCAAAACAAAACACTCTTTGGGCAATAAAATTAATAAAAAAAAGTGGGGAAAAAATTAAAACAATTCAATTGAAAATATAGTGAAACACTTGTGAAGGAGAAAGATAGAGGAACAGAAGAGAATAATGTCTTCGGAACCTGGTACATGTGCTGGATTTTTCCAGGATCATGCAAATACTGCAGCCATTAATCAATATTTTCAGCAATTAAACTCGCAAACGGCCACAGTGTCGGTTAATAATTTACTCCATAGCGGCAGTGATAGTGGTAATGATGGCAGTCTAACCGGTAGGAGTACTTCTTCTGGTGACAGCACACGTAGTAGCATTAGCAGTAACGATTCCTCCAAGTCTTGTAGGAATACAAGTAATAGTGGTGGTGGAGGATCCGTTCAAAATATAGGGGGTTTAGGTAATAACAGCAGTACTAATCAGTGGTTAAATATGCAACAGCAGCAACAAAATCAACAACACTTACAAAGTCATCAACAGAATCCACAACAACAGCAACAGCAGCAGCACAACCATAATCAACAACAACAACAACATCATCACCAACAGCAGCAGCAACAACAACAACAACAGCATTTACATCATCATCAGTCTCTGCTTCAGAATCACCAACAATCGCAGCAGCAGCAACAGCAATTACAACACCAGCAACAGCACCAACAGCAACAACAACAGCAGCAGCAACAACAACAACAACAGCACCAACAATTATCCGCCGCTCTTAGTCAATCGCTACAGCAGAATTTAGCTGCTGCTAGTGCCACGGCGGTTGCTGCTGCCGCTGCTGCTTCAGTGACCACAAATCCGCATTCGATTTTTGGTACCGGCAATTTCCACTATAAAACTAATAATTCTTGGTCCATACCCTCGCTATCCTGCTATCAACGACTCTATAATGAAAATGCTCACTATCAAATGGCCTGCAATACAAGTAATAATGGCAACAACAATAGTAATAACAACAACAACAATAACAGCAATGCCAATAGTAGCAGCAGCAGCAACAACAGTAGCAGTAATTCATCTAATAACAGTGGTACTAACAATAACAACAACAATAATAATAATAATAACACTACTACCACATGTACAAACAATAACAATAACAACAATTTAAATAATTTAAATTTTTGTAATACATCCACATCCACCACCTCCTCATCGGCCACTGCCTCAGCAGCTGTTACTGCCACAACGGTACAACACGTAGCAAATGCTGTAGCCGCTGCCGTAATCGCCAATGAGCATCACAATCATTTGAATCATTTAAAAAATCGTTTTCAACCATCAAGTTCAGGTGTGTAAAATTCTACTTCTGGAACAATTCTTAAAACGATTTTCTTGTTGTCGGTAAAGTAAATATAACACGATTTCTATAAGACAAACGAACGAACGTCTGAACGTCTGAACGTCTGAATATATGAAATGAACACTGTTAAGCTATTTTCATACAAATAGTAGACGTTCGTCATATAGAAACAGGAATATACTTGATTTTATTCATGGTCTCATTTAAAAAGAGTTATAATTTTGGGAACAGCACAGTGTAAGCGATCAGTGTGATCAAAGTCTCAAGAGTACTTTGAAAAAGAGTCTGCTCTCTTCTAATACATTTCTTTCACGTCGTAAGTCCCTCTTGATTTTTTAATCTCTCTCTATCTCTCTCTTGTTTCAAATTAATAGAGTCTAATTAAATAGCATTTGCTTTGTCAAATTAAAGAATTTGTACGGTTCGTAAACCCAATCAACCCAATGCCTTTTGATATGAAATCAAAAATCAGAATTAAGAGAAAAAAATGATCAACTAATCATATTATCTATGGACCACATAAAAAAATGAAATTAAACCGAACTGACGGAATTGTATGACTAACTCAAGAGGACAGTGAAATACACTACCCGTCTTATGAGTAAGGAAAATATTGACAAACAAAATTTCGTCAAAGAATCACAAACAAAGCAAATCATCATTACATTACTTATTTATTTAATTGGTCTTAATGTATCGCCTATAGGCCCTTTCTTCCAGGTGTCTCTGGGTTTCCTGAACTTGATGCTCCTAATGCAGGGCAATGCCTGTCGCACACACAGAAACATTCCCCTCCATTCGAATTACATAGCCAAGACGGCATACCTATGCTGAATTATGTTCATATTATTAACGAGCCATTTATCCCATTTTATAGAGCTTCAGTGTGTTTAAAAAAAAAAAATGGCTGAATAGTAAAATATTCCACTCCAATGGACTCTACTGGAGATGGATGGAATTATATCCTGCTTTAAATCGAATGTCGAATCGATCGACAACAACCGATTGTATATCCGTTCTGTTGAATATTTTTTGTAATTTGTTATGTTATGTTATGTTATTCAACTCAGGGTTGCAAATAATACTTTGAAATAGAACTTTCTTACAAATTTTTTACGATTTGGAAAATCATTCTTATCCTATTGTCGCATGGTGTATATGCATATATGTATGTATGCATGCATGGACATTATTTCTGATTATATTTGGCAGGTGAAACCAAGAAAAAACAAATTGAGGCTGTTCAACGTATTAATGGTATTACAAAAAAGAAAAAGAAACAAAAATTCAACAAAAAGTCAAACAAATAAAATCTTTTGCTGGTTACTTTTTGTTATAAATGCACTATCAAGGCAATAGGCTGTTAGAGTTGCAAAAAAAAAAACAAAAGAAGTAATACTTTGAAATGTAAAAAGCCCATAATGTAACAACAATTTACTGTTATTATCATGATAATAATCAATTTCGAAAAATTCTACTTTTATTCGTCTACTCAATATTATTAAATATCATCAAATCATTTCGAAGATCCACATTTACCACTTGTACTATGTATGTATATTATGATTCGGGAAGCCCTTGAGTGAATGTGAATCCTTAATGTGTGTGAAGATAAATTCAAATTTGAAACCCCAAGACGCAATCCATAAATTTTAGCAGCGCCACATTTGGGCTAACAGAGCAAAATTTACTCGTATGCTTTGTATGCCAGTGACCTATCTATCGAAACTATGTTTCAGTGCAAAGTATGGATAAAATCGTGAAACACAACCAATGTTGCGACGGTGCTCTATAAATATCTATTATAATTCTAAACTAGCTGAAGCTAACTTTGGACATTACTTGCTTCCCAAACCTATATACTATCGATTAACCATTCAAATATCTATTGCTGTTTCAATGCTATGAGCTCCGTAATTGTTATGTTTCGAAGTGAACACTCCGATTGCTCTGATTCCTCAGAGAATGTTATAGGAAAGTCAAGCCGCGGCTCTATATATGAAAAATTCGTCATTACAATACCCAATGCATTTTAGCAGACATTGTATTTTTTAGGCAACTGCAGATGGCAAGCCTGTCATTCTATGTTCTGCTGAAGTTTAACAAACGCATGCTTAGGAACGTAAAATAATGAATAAAGTTGCTTGGACTCGTACTTAACCACTAATGTCGCAGCTTAGGCGAATGTTCTGAATAATCCTATATTTTCCACAACTTAGCAAAAACGAAGATAAAATCAAAATAGGGTCGACAGAATGGTATGTTTTTGGAAAAAAAAAAAGCAAATACATTAGAACCCATATTAAAGGACATACGATCATTGCATCACTACTAGTCTTAAATAGCTCATAACTTTTTTACTTCCTGAGCTGCAGCTGTATGCAATTTATGCTGATTTATGCTGATGACATGATTTTCGAATAACTTTTTGAATATACATATGTACGTACATATGTATATTCTTAGGGATCCTAATTTTATTTGATTAACAATATCAACTACTTTACAAATTAATAGAGCTGCATAGAAAAAAATATATATACCTTTACGCTTTAATTGCGGTGTCCTGGTATTTTAGTGTTTAAACACTTTGTAATAATTTGAATATAATTTGTAATTTCAGTGTAATTAATAACTTTGTAACAATTTAAAAAGATTTGTTTACTCTACAGTTGGAAAATTTCAATTATAAGACCGTACGGCACGGCACGTTTTAAATTTTATTTCGTTTCTGGGTTTTTTTTAAGTAAATTCAGATGATAAGATTTTCTAAAATTGTTTAATTGTTCATTTACATCGAATAAATATTGTTGTAGGTCTTTAGAAAATTTTAATTATTCTCAGTGCAACAGTTAATAAAAAATCTAATAAAAAAAAAATAAAATAAATTGAAAAATTCCCATTTCACACTTCAAAATACCTGCACATTGAATGTGTAGGCACAGCAATAGATAGGCACACACGCCAGAAACGTGAATGCACCACTCACAAGTAATAAAAAAAATTATTTTTAAGTGTATTGGCATTACTTAATCATGATGATCATGAACTTGACACTACATTTCATATATTTTTTATTTTTTATTTTCTGTTTCAGCGTTTACTTGTATGCCCCTTCAGTCTCTCTCTCTTGATCACTTTCTTTCTCTTTATCAAATTGTTCTGGTAGCTCGTGTTTTTCTGTTTTTAGCCAACCAGCCGGGTAATTGCATTCTCATTCTAAATGCACACATACTCTACTCGTGTATGCATTTTCATTTTTTATTTTGTATTGTTTACTCCGCTCTTGTATTGAATTTGTTAACGTAGTGATCTCATTGACAATAGAAAAAGCTTATCGAGCAGTGTTGCCGATATTTCGTTGTAATGTGAAAAATAAAATTGAATCGTTTTGTAATGAATTTGGGAAATATAATTTCAATATCTAAATATATGAGTGCTAAAAATAAAAAGTAAATTATCCACTGTACGTTCAATAGTAAAGCTATAAATAAAACGAAAATTAAGCTACGATTTCGATACTTGGACCATAACATTTAAATGTACGAAATTTTTTTTTTTTTTTTTTTTTTTTTTTTTTTTTTTTTTTTCACGCCGAGGAGGGGTGAATGTTCCTAACCGCACCATAGAGGAAGTCGTCACATCCTCCGTGTGTGGGGCCCTCACCCACTAAACTCCCCCCCTCGTCTCGTGGACTTGTGCCCACTCCGGAACTACGGTGGTATTACTTCGGAGTGGAGTCCTTTTGGCCATTTGGCCCCTTCGTGTTCATATCCGCGTCCGGATTGCGTGTCGTAAGTTGAGGAGACATTCACGTGTCTCCACTATTCCTTTAGATAAGGATCCCGTGTCGTTTTCCTTTGACACATGTGTCCGTATCAATTATGCCGGCGTGCCTGCCTGTTCTGCAGCCTCAAGGTCTCTCTTCTTCAGCCTTAGAATGCGCTCCACGTAATTCGCCACTGAGGCCCAATTTTCTCTGCTCGAAGTCATAACACCGACAATGTTAGCGGCCGTGATCATTCCGATTTCCGACGTCAGTACAGAGCGATAGCTCTGCCAGCGTGCACATTCGAAAACCGTGTGCTCTGCATCATCAATAACTTCCCCTTCTTCGTAAAGACAGTGAGGGGAAGCGGTCTTGCCTATCCTGTGCAGATATTTCCTAAAATATCCGTGACCCGATAGCATCTGCGTAACGTAATAGTTTACCTCTCCAAATTTCCGACCAATCCATGGCCTTATGTCCGGGATAAGTCTCGCCGTCCACCTTCCTCTATCTTCCTCGTTCCATCGTCGTTGCCATCTTGAGACGGTGTTTTCCCTGAAGTGGCCGGTTATATGATCTCCAGCCGATTTCGCTCTATATATCTCCATCCGCTCTGCCGCCAGCAGATCCACAGGGATTGTACCTGCTATCACAAGTACGGCTGGGGCGGACACTGTGCGATATGCCGACGTGATACGCAATGCAGCCGTTCTCTGTACCGATACAAGTGACCTTGCCCGCTTTTTGACATCTAGCGTTTCGGCCCAAATCTCGCTCCCATAGAGCATAATACTGTTTCCGATCTCCATCAGGAGTCTCCTTCTCGTCGGTAGCGGTCCTCCAATATTCGCCATTAATCTGCTGAGCTGTCCAACGATCTTCTGGGCTTTGTTAGCAGAGTACTGAATCTGGTACGAAAATGTCAGCCTGGGATCCAGCCTTATTCCCAGGTATTTTACCGAGCTCTTGGTCCTGATTACCTCGTTTCCAATACTCATGTCCACGTGCAAAGGGATACGACGACCAGTGATCAGTAGTAATTCCGTTTTATGCATGGCCAGGTCTAGGCCGTGGGAATCCAACCACGTTTTTGTTCTTAATATGACACGTCTAAGTTTTCGCTGTGCCTCTTCCGTATTCCTGGCCGTAATAACAGCTGCAATATCATCCGCGTATCCAACCAAAAAGGTTCCCTCTGGCATATCCTCTCTCAGGATTCCATCGTAGTTAACGTTCCATAGGTCGGGGCCTAGGATAGATCCTTGTGCCGCACCTGATGTTATGAGCTTCACCTTTGGTCCCGAGCTTGTGTTATACACCAGCTGTCTGTTACTCAGATAACTACTTATCATGGCCAAGATGTAGTGTGGCACCGGGAATTTGTACTCCAGAGTATTTAATACATCGCTCCATCTAAGACTATTGAACGCGTTTTTAACGTCCAAAGTCGCAAGCAGTAGCACAGGCCTCGAAAAGTTATTTCCTCGCTGTGTGACCATGGCCGCTTCAGTCACCTCTCTCAGGGCGCCAATTGTAGACCGACCAGGTCGAAAACCATATTGTCTATCCGACAGTCCGCCACTATTCTCTATAGCAGCTGTAAGCCTTGGCTTCAAAAGCCTCTCGAGCAGCTTCCCTGAAGTATCCAGCATGCACAGTGGCCTGTAGGCGGATGGGTCCTCTGGGTCGCCCTTTCCCTTGCTTATTAAGACTAGCCGTTGTTTCTTCCATATTTCGGGGAAAATACACTCTTTTAGGCACGCGTTGTACATTCCTAGTAGGAGTTCCGGTCTTTGATTGGCAATTTCCCGCATTACCTCAGGCGGGATGCCGTCGGGCCCTGGTGCCTTACCGGGTTTTAGTCCTGCTGCGGCTACTTTTAGCTCCTCTGCGGTGAATGGTAAAAATTCCGTATTGAGCATATTCTGTCGTCCTTCGTTCACTGGTTCATGAGTAGGGAATAGTGTATCCACTATATTTCTCATTATTCGCTCGTCCATAATTTCCATTGGTTTCCTCCTGTTCAGTTTGTCCATTACAATTTTGTATCCAAGTCCGTAAGGGTTTACGTTCACGTCATCTCGTAGTTCTTGGAATGCCTGATTTTTCTTGAGCGTTATGGCCTTCTTCAGTGACTTTTTTGCCTCTTTGTATGCCCGCATTTCCTCTTCAGCTGGTCCGTCGGGTCTAGCTCTAGTGTACCTCCGCCGTAGTCGTAGGCACTCCCGCCTGAGTGCTGCGATGTTGTCGTCCCACCAATACACTGCCTTCTTCCTGATATTCGGGGGTCTGAATAAGGGCATTGCCTTTTTACATCCGCGTCTTATTACCTCCATGGTTTGTTCTACTCTCGTCCTCGCATCGTCCGAGAATTCAACTCTGCTACACAATCTGTCCACTTCTAAAATTAGCCGATTCGCATTCAATTTCCGTGCATCCCATCTTCGACTATTCGTGATGTAATTGTCCTCCTCTACTCTATTCCTTGAAGTAAAGGTGTACGATATGTACTGGTGATCACTGCCCGTATATATTTCCAAGACCTTCCAGTCCCTCACTCTATGATACATGCTCTCCGAGACCATAGTTATATCAGGGATGGTCCCCTCGCAGCCTGGTCGTCTGAAGGTAGCTACGCTCCCCTCATTCGCGAAGACCAGACCGGTTCGAGCTGCCATATCCACAATTCGCCTGCCTCTTGGGTTGGTATTCTGCATTCCCCACTCTACAGCTCTGGAGTTAAAGTCGCCTGCCACTATGAGGTTGCCGCCGATCCGCGCCACTGCGTCCTCGATTCTGGCCAATTTTTCCTCAAAGGTTACCACGTCGTCATTGGGAGACAAATAACAACTCATTAGAGTAATCTCATCAAACTGTACCCAGGTGAAACAATCTCCCCTACCAGATCTTCTCGGTCGGGGACCCTGGTTATCCGGTATCCATATGGCTGCTGTGGATGTTTCATCGCCCAGCCAGAATCCGTTATTTTTTGATGCGTACTGTTCGCTTATAATGGCTACGTCAACGTCCTGCTCCCTGACTATTTGCGATAGCAAAGAAAAAGCCACCTTCCCTCGGTTCATATTCAGCTGCAAAATCCTCATGCTGCCTTTCGTATGCTCATCTCACAGCCCCGCGATCCCGGGAGGTGATCCAGACGTTTTCCCGGCTTCTCAGAGCATATGCAACATTTCGGTGCATTTCGGCACTCCTTTCTCTTATGTCCCTTTTCGCCACATTTCATGCACAGGTTTGACCTGTCCGGTCCATCACATTCAAACTGTCTGTGTCCTATTTTAAAGCATCGGTAACAGCGTGTCGGTTCGTCTCTGATAGTTATTCTGCAGCGTGTCCAGCCTATTTTGATCCTCTGTAGTTTCAGAAGCGCATTCGCACAGCTTGCAGAGGCTGTCACGAAGGCTCTTTTCTGTTCCCGACTGTTTGCCTCGGTTAGACGAATGGATATATCCGGATTCATTTCGCCCGCTTCTCTTTGTACCGCTGCCGAAACTTCCTCGGTGGTTGTGAGGGCATCCAGGTCGCGAATCTCCAAAGTGACCGTAGGTACAAGCTCCTTCACGGTTGCCTCTTGATTTAGGACGCTCTTTAGGTTCTCCCTGAACTCGTCTCTTTTGCCTCCTTTACCCATTTCAATCAGAATGGCCCCTGTTTTTGTCTTCCGGACGGCGCGTATCGCTATCTCCGATTCCTCTGGTTTTATGTTGCTTCGTATGTTCCTCAGAACATCAGCGTAGCTGCGCCCCTCGGTTGGGTGAATGATCACAGCTTCTGGACGTTCTTTCACAGTTTTTCGTCGCTCCTTTTTCTCTTTCCTCGTCGATTTCTTGCTCTTAACTGTTTTCCATTCTTCGTCAGCTAATGTTTCCTTGAGCTGTGCCGTGTCTGCCGGTTTTGCTCTCGGCCTCTTTTCCGGGCGGATCTCCGCCGGGCTTGAGGCGCCTCGCTTGTTGAGGGAACTTACAGGTGTGGAGACATCACACTCGTTCCCGAAATGTACGAAATACAATGTCATTCAAATGATCACCTCTGGATTGATGGCAGCAGTCGAATCGAAAATTTAAGGAAATGTCTTGGTAGCTTGAGGATTGTTGGCTCTTTAATGGAAAATAACCGCGTAAACATGGCCTCTAACATAGTCTCCTAAAACAAAAGAGTCTAATGGAGCAGTCTAATGGAGCTAATTCGCATGGCCAATTGGTGGCCAAAACGTGGTACCATCTTGTTGAAATCATATGCCAAAAAAGTTAATTATCATAGTGCTCTAAATTGACGGTAACGGTTCTTCTAGGGTCTTTCTCGAAAAAAGATTATAATGCGAACAAAACAGTCCATAATCACTTATGGGTTCTCTGAGCCCTATCTGCGATAATTTTGCTTGTTTACTTTGCCATCGGGTGAATAGTTTCCTACCAGCATATCAAGGGCGTAGTGAATGATCAGCCAGATTTAACTGCAGCGTGAGTTGAACTTAATATGGATGGAGAAGCAAATCCGAATGTAAACTGTATGATAATCTCTCATTGTGTTTATTGTTATTTAAACACAACGAACAAGTCAGACACTACGTCGGTCATCAAATCTAAAAACAAATATTTATTTATGTTGATTTTTAATATACAGTATTTTAAAGGTAGACTACTGGGCAGAAACTGTCTGTCATGATCAATCAGTAAACGTTGAAAAACCTTAAGCTCTTAAGTTCAGGAATATTTTGTTTTCAATTGTTTATCAATTTAATCTCTACGACTAACCTAATTAGTCTATTGCAAACATGCTTGTCACCACCACCAATTTTGCGTATTATTTGTTGCTTGCAAACCCCTTTGGTTTGGTTTGTTGTTAATTTTCCGTCACTTTTAAATAAAAAAATTATTTTTGTTTCTAAAAGGCCATGAACATTCTTTTTAATCCACTGTTTTTGACACGTTCTTCAAATTAAAGAGTGCGATGTGAGTACGAGTCAAACGAGCGTAAATTAAATAATTAAATAACAATAAGTGAAATGAAAACGAAATCTTACACGCTCAAATGTTTTAATAAAAAGAATTATTATTAGTTTCGATAAAAATAACATCTAATGACGTTAACAATCAATCGATATGCAAATTTAAGCCCACCTATGGATAGTTTTTTAAAAACCACTTTCTTTTCAAAAATTTCTTTCATTTTTAAATCTGTTGCATATTCTTTATACGGATGACGTGAATAAATAAAAATAAATAAAAAATTAATAAATTTCCATAAATTTGTATTAGAAAACAATTTATAAAGAAAAAAAAAAATAAAAATATCACTTTTGAAACTGTGTTTAAATAATTCGCATAGAATTATGGCGCTAGAAATGTTTGTTAATGGACACGACGCCTGTAGTGCCCTAGATTAGATGCGGCAATTAAAAAAATCTCACAAACTAAGGCTTGCTAAGATAGTGTACTTATACTAGATGAGAATAGAACCAAAACAAACCGATCAAGGAAAATACAACACATGGTACTCATTGTTGTTAATCGCTACTTCACAAAGTTTAAAAATTACTAGGCGTCTTAAATGGAAATCAGGGATCGTTTAATCTAGTTGCGTATGATTAAACATTTTTGAGGGGAAATTTATCTGCAAAGTTTGACATACTATGTAAGACAGGTATTTCATCCGATACACTTCTGTACATACGTACCTATATAGTTACAGTGCGGAACAGATTATAAAATAATATAATATAATAGCAACATATAAAACTTTTACTGTTTCATTCTTTTTTTCTTTTAAAAAGTCTTATTCATACAGCTGATTTCACTTTTTCCCAATTGTATTGGAATATGACAATCCTCATTCATCCTTCTAAATCACTTAACAAAATTTGTTATACCCGCAGTGTTCTTTTTTTTTGTCAATTGAATAATTTGCTTGGCAGCATTCTTTTTTGTCCTGCCCTTTTCCATAGAGAAATAGATTCAAAACGAATGCTGACATACTCTCATTAGAAAAATTATAGCAATCGAATAATTTATCACCCTGAATTAGAATTGCTCATAAGAAATTTAATAATCGCGGTTAAAATTTGCAATTTAGGAAATACAAACAACAACAACAACATTTAAAATTATTCTCTTTAAAGAAGATAACGAAAGAGAAACGAAAATAATGACTGACTCGAACAACAACAACAAACGACATCGAAGAAAGAAATGCTTTCGTTTTCATTTCAGAAATTTTTTTAAACAACTCCAACAACACACAAGTAACAGTCATAATAACAACAACAACAAAAAAAAACAGTTACAATCAAAATACAAGAGAAATGGCCATAACAAAAGAAGAAGAGTTAAAAGCCAAGTTAAACTCACACTTCTGTAGCAAAATATCTGTGTATGTGTGTATATGTATGGAATTTAAATAAAACTTTGATTTGATTTTGGTTTGGTTACCCTACACCATCACCATCTTAATAGTAAAGAAGAGGTGGTGGTGCATTGTGTTTGTACCAACTAAATTCTATGTGTTCTAGAGTCCATAAAATTTCCTATAATGAAATTGGAATCCGTCGATCGATCGTCATTTCCTACTTCTGTCCTATGTAATAACAAGTTATCATATTAAGCGGCAACACCTCTTCTAAAGGCTGAACTGTTCAAAGTAAAGCATCTACGTTCACATATTATCGGATTTGCAGTGTCATTGTCGATTCCAGGCAATCGACAATTTATATACAAATCAGTCACAAATTTTTGAGTAAATGAGTATTTTTTATATATAAAATAAATATTCAATCGCCTGAAATCGCTTGTGGGGGGGTTAAGTATCACTAACCCACAAATAAATCAAGCAACCGACAAATCTTGCTTCAAAGTGGGCAATTCGATTGTGTCATGTTGGCTCCAACCATCGGCTGCAAAATATTTTACTTAACAGAAGTATATTGAGCTGTAGGGATTCATAAAGTCGAACTGGGCTGCACTATTTTGGTAGACTTTTTTGTTTCAAGTGATTAAAGACTTGTGATGATAATTTTTCTGTGTTTTTTTTCTTTCTTATTTCATATCTCCATTGTTAAATGATTGTTTTAAGACAAGTTTTTTGGTTTTTTATTTTGTTGATTTTATCTACTCTTTCTTTTCTTTTCTTTATTTTTTTATTTTTTTTTGTTAATACCTATAGTTTTAAAAATCTGAATGTTGTTGTCTTTATTGTTGTTTTTTTATGCAAAATTTCTTTAATTTCTTTTTTGTGTGTGTGTGTGTATCCAAATGTATGTGTAGGTGGTTTGGCAGTTTAATGATCATTCTGAGCTTAATTATATTTTTAATTCAATTTTGATGATAATGGTGTTCGATCATTATCAAAATAATGATCACTATTCGTTGAAGCTGATGATCTTCATATGATGATAATAAACATTGATGATGGCATCATTGAAGGTGAAATTCATGTTAATGGCATATTTTTCTAGTGTTCGTTTCTTCTTTTTATTTCTATTTATTTTCTTTTATCATAAATTTAAATATTTTGCTTTTCCTTACGTTTTAATTTAAAACTTTAAGAATTTTCTTTCAATAAAATTACCAAAATTAATGCAATTTATGATTTTTTTTTTTTTGTAAAATTAATTGATTGAGTTCTCCTTGGAACTACATTTATCAGTATGTCTAGTTCAAATGTTATTAATTTTGATGAAAAAATAAGAGCCGATTTGCTTTCAATTTTTTACTGCGCAAAATTTAAATCATAGTTTGAGATTCTCGAACTTTGTTTAAGTAATTTTGTGAATACTTTTAAGAAGTCTCTATATTTTTGCATGTTTTAATATGGTGTTAGGGTTGTTATAGGTCTAAAGCAAGCATCCAAACTGTGTAATTATTTGTCAAAATAAATAAACATTATAATTACAAGTTATTTATTTGAATATGTAACAATAATAAGCCAAGCTATTGGCTTCGTGCTTGCCTTAGGCTAAAAAGATTTAGAATTTTTAATCAAATCCATTTTGAATACTTAACACTCAGTGTTTGTAACATAAACAAACTATGTCAGACGATTGCAAGCTTGTATAAAAACACTCAATTGCTCAAACTGTCTTGAGTTATTTGCATACAAACTTTTTCGATCTTCTTACATTGTTCCCCTACATTTCCTAGGTTTAATTATTAATATAATATAATTAATATAATAAAAATAAATAAAATAAATTTTTGTATAATTCCAAACAAATTTTTAACTTTAATTTTTTTCTTTCTTTCTTTTCAGGTAAGCATTTCAGTTTGAAGCCGTTTCTTCTACCCTTTCGTGCATTCATGTTAATCATTTCGTTCATCATTTGTATGTATGCTTTAAAAAAAATACCAAGAAAAACTGCGTAAATACTTTCATGCTCGTAAAAGTTTATTTTTTAATATTTATAATCTAATTATTCATCAGATTTTAAGTTACTTTTGCAAGGCAAACGCACCGGTATACATGACTCCAATATACATACCTTACATGTTGTTATTTTAAAACGAATGATTATTGGCAATGAAATGAAAATGACTTACAATTTTTTGAAGTAATTTAGTGTTTTTCAAATAAATTTTCTATCTTTCGAAATGGTTCGCCAATGAGTTACGCTTGATCCCTGTTTTAAAGTCACCTAATCCTGATCTTAAGCAATGTAACACTTTGTTAAAATTTCACTCAGTTTTCGACAAAAAATATTTGAAACTCTGCTCATCGAATTTACAGATAAATAAATGGGAAATGGGAAAATCTATCGATCTAATTTGAACCCTTCTGATCACTCAAAATGAGTAAAATTTTGAGAAGAATCAACAAAAACAAAAAAAATACACAGAGTACTGTGCACAAAAGCAAGCTTTTCATTGGATCGCCAATTAATTGTACAAATTGTGAGTAACCCCTGAGAATATTTTTCAAATCGTATTAAATTCGATATACAATGAACAAATAAAACATTTAACAACATGCATACATATATGTATGTATGTACGTGCATGTATAAGTATGTATGTTATGCTATATGAAAGCCTTTCAAATTCGCATAAAAATAATTTTTAATAAAAGTTAATTTTACTTTAATTTTACAAAATCTTTACGGCAAACCAATCAATGATCATCCCATAGTATAATCACTGCCACCGTTTCTGTAAAATCAACGATTTTAGACGATCGGAAATTTGTATGAGAAAATTAAAACTCAAAAATATCGGAGAAAATGAGAGTAAAAATTTGTCACTGCCTAATTAAACCACTCTAATCAACACTCTCACTCACTCACTTTCCAAAGCAAAACAAAACAAAACAAAAAACAAACAAAAAATTGCATGAGAAACCAAACCCAATAATAAAAACAAAAAGTAACGTAATACAAAAAAACAAAAAAAAAGAAAACACAAATAAAGCTAAACTTACACACACAGACACACCTCTAACACCAACTACTAAAAATGCTTCCGCATGCTACGGCTGCTGTAATATTGTAGTAATAAGAGAAAGAAAACAAAACAAAACAAAACAAACAAAAAAGCAAAAACAAATTCATACAAAAGAAAAGTTTCCCATAATGACAAACAACAACAATATTCATACATACACACGCGCGCACGCACACACACACACATATATTGTAGCTTAACATTGCAAAGCCAAAAAAGTTACATTAACACTGTATAATAAACTTAGCCTGTGTATTAACGAATATTGAAATAAAAACAAAACAGAAAATTCCTTCTCAGCAAGAAGCAAAAACAAATGAGAAAAGCTTTTGTAACACGTACTTAGTAAGTATGAGTAGTTGTCAGTTGCTCGTTTAGGTTATTTCGTTTTGAAATTTTTGACACGAGCAAATAGCAAAAGCACTAAAGTACATGGATTATAATGCCAACAACAACAACAAAAAATAAAAACTTTTGCTTTCAATATTATAGTAGTTATTGGTCGATCGTAAATGCTTAACTTGCTAAGCTAGTTTCAGCTCAGACACTTAAAAGAGTGAATACATGATGCCCTTAAGTAATATACATACATCACAGGAAGTGTGTTGTCATTGTGTATTGTCCAATAAGGATCTTTGCAATGTGATCTACCTGCCGCCTTGCATTTTATTTGACTCCTGCTTGTTTGTCCATTTGTCGTTTAAAATTATGCAGCCATCGATGATCCCTTTTTCCACTAAACTAATAATTCCATTTCATGGCATTTTTGGCGATATTCTTATGTAGTTTTCGAAGGCTGTAGCCGAATCAGTTTGATTTGCGCCCGAGAATCGGAGGCTGCTGTGTCTCATACTCACAAATTGATAATTGCTACACTTTGGAGCCAGATTTCATATATACGGTGCGTGATCTACAGTTTAACGTCGACTTCGAGCTACAGATTTGAGAAATCTTAACATCTGAAAATGTTAAAATTATTCAGACACGAACAGCGCAAGGAATATTCGATTGAATTTGTGATGATGAAATGAGTACAGTATTTTTCTTTTTTAAACGAATTTGACTTGTTTTTAAACATTACAATTTTCAAACTTCGTGTTACGCTCGTGTTTTTACGTGAGAACCTTTGGCTACTGAATTGTTTAAAATAAATTATGATTACATTCCTTAACCGCACTGGGGCAGAGAGACAGGGAGAGAGAGAGATGCGAAAGAAAAGCTTGCAAGAAGAGCTGATAAGCTAAAAACAATGAAAGCCCAAGTTTAACATGAGTGTATTTTTGATTTTTCCTTTTCTCCTACATCTCTCTCTTGCTTGCTTTGTTTGTGTCTTTCTTCTTCTATAATTTGGATTTGCTCGAGCCTGGTGTACATGCGTTGATTGTATGCGTGTATGTGTGTATGTGTTTTAGCGTTATTAATGTAGTGTTTGACTATATTTTGCGCTTTTTTTTGCCGTCAAACAGTGAGCT
Organism: Sarcophaga rosellei; assembly: GCA_930367235.1. Classification (NCBI taxonomy): domain Eukaryota; kingdom Metazoa; phylum Arthropoda; class Insecta; order Diptera; family Sarcophagidae; genus Sarcophaga; species Sarcophaga rosellei. The sequence continues at coordinate 96,491,979 of OV884020.1, forward strand.
AGTCTTTCTTTCTTTCTTTCTTTCTTTTTTCATTGTTTACGTTGTGATTGTTGTTATTGCAGTTGTAGTTTTGGGTTTTGAAAAATTCCCTCTGCTGGTTAGAGCAATAGTGGGCTGGTAAGCGCTGTTTGCTTGATTGTAGAGCATTAAGCGTTTTTAGTCAAACTATGGCTATTCACTCTTAAAGCGTTTAGCAACGTTACCGGTATTATAAGCGGAAAAACGCGATTTTCTTTTGAAGATATTTGGTAACGTCTTAAAACAAAAGTTTTAAATTTTAAATTAAAAAAAAGAAGTAAATTAAATGCTCCAAAAAATAAATGAAAATATTTTAAGTTAAGTTGTGATTATTTTAGAAAGAAAAAAATATTGAACAAATTCTAAAACAAAAATACCTGGTGATATTTCTAAAAAAAAAATACTGAAATCATGATCTCATTTAACTATTGAATAATAAAGAAAACGAAATTTAATAAAAAAATAAAAATTCAAATCAAATCAATTTGAAATATTAAACATTTTATAAATAAAATTTAATTTCAAGAAGTGTTTGGAATTTTTAAAATTAAATTAAAAAAAATAAAAATTAGAAATAAAAACATCGAAATTTATATTCAAAACTTGCTTTTAAGCTTAAAACAGAAGCTCCATTTAGAAAAAAAGAAATAAATGAAAATAAAGAAATAAAAGCTAATAATTAAAATAAAAAATATATTCCGAAATTAAATTGTTTGTCAAAAAAAAGTGCAAAAGAATTGATTTTATTAACAAATCAAGGTTGAAAAAAAACAAAAGAAAAAAATTTAAATTAAAAACAAATTGTGTGAATAAATTAAACTGGAAAAATTCAGTTAAAGAAGTGAGAAAAAGTTCTAAAATTTTTTCATTCCATCTTTCTTGGATATATATTTTTTGTTGCTGTAATTATAACACGAAGCGAACGTATCTTTTGTTTATGAATGAATGGTTCTTTGATGTGATTTTATTCATGTTGTTGATGTTGAATGAATGCTTGTGATTTACCGTTATCAATGAGAATGGATTACCAATTGCCACCGCAAACGTTACAACTGGCTAGTAATGCTGTTGGCAGTTTAATGAATGCCGCCACAAATACTTTAGCACAGCAGCAGCAACAACAGCAAACGAATCACTTGCAATTGTTGCAATTGAATCACCAGCAGCAACAGCAATTACAACAACAGCAACAACAACAACAGCTTAATGGCAATAATCAACAGCAACAGCTGCTTAATCACATGACTTCGGCGGGACAACAAACGTTGCCCTCTTTAAGCACTTTACCACTGCAAGTGGTACATCAATTGCCCCATTTATTGGCCAATAGCAATAATAACAACAACAACAACAACAATTTAAATATACTCAATAATAATCTAACACTAACAACCAGCAATAGCAGCAATAACTCCACCTCTTCCTTACTTAACAACAACAGCAACAACAACAACAACAACAGCAGCAACAATACACCAACAACTGGCAACAATGGCGTTGTAAATAATCCAAGCAACAGTGTTAATGGCAATATTTTATTACGTAATACAATGCAACATGTGGCAAATGCCAATCAACAGTTACAGCAGACCATCAATAATTTAAGCAATAATTTAGTATCATCACTGCCGCCCAGTAGTCAATTGTTGCAGCATCATTTGCAACATTTAGCGAATGTTAATAATGCCGTAGTACAGCTTAATAACAGCAACAGCAATAATAGCAATACAAACAGCAATAGTTCATCGCCCACCAACACCAATCTTAGCAGCAGCAGCAACAATAACTTGTTGCTAAACAACACCAACAACAATAATAACAATAATCCCTCAACGCCAAATAATAATCTTGCCACACATTTAGCCGACAATGTGGTGGCCCATAATATTGTCAATGGCCTCGTGGGGGTCTTGAATAATGTAAACAACAACAACAACAACAGCAACAACAATAATACAAACAATTTAAATCATAACAATAACAACAATACCTTAAACAATTCAACTTCCCAGAATACAACGTCAGACGATAACCGTTGGACACAATTTCAAGTTCAACAATTATGGAAACAACATGCAACATATTTGAACGGTATGGCTACAAATGAAATTCAAAAAGAGTTTCAATTCTTTTCTTTGTTTTGAGTCAGAATGAACTTTTGATAAAAGTATAACAAACTAAGCAAAATACATCAATTAAGACATGACTGTCCAGCCCTGGCAGTCTAATATGTCTCGTATGCTAGACTGTTAGCGTGAGGGTTGTGGGTTCGAGACCCCAACTCATAATAATTAAAATACAAAATTATATTCGAATAAATAATTTAAAAAAAAAAATAAATAAATAAAAACGATAATGAAAAGTGAATATTTGTAACGACGACCAAAAGAAAAAATAGAATAAATCTTTAGAAAAACTCAAAAGTTTTTAAAATAATCGGTAAAAATACATACATACATACATACATACATACATGTATTCTTATTCTTATTGCAATCCATCCGTGGCAATGTTCCTCACTTCGCTGCAACGTTAGCTACCGTTGTCAAACTTTAGCTCAAGCTTCTTAAAAAAAAATGTATTTCTCTCGGCGACAATCTGCCAACAGTATTTCCCAGTATTTCGTTCGGATTCGACGTAAAACTCTAGGTCCCGCTACTTAGGAATAAATTACCATGCACACCATTTGTGGTGAGAAAAGCCAGTCCGTAATCCTTTCTAAAGAGTTGTAAAAATGAGTAATGTGGGTATGAGCTTGACCTTGCCATGTGGCAAACAGGAAAGCTGCAGAGCGAATGAACTGGCCAGATATGGTATTGAACTTTCCCATTGAGAACTTGCAGTAACAGTTTCTGTTAATCAATATGTGCAAACTATAAAGGAGAACTCTAAGTGTACCTACCTAGTGTAATTGTTGGCGTCATGACCTGACAAGTACATTATTAATGACTTCTGCAATGCTCTGCTGCTGCAACAAGGAAGAAGAAAGGAACTATTCTTTCTTTTTGAGTACATGCGCAGCTCTAAGTCGTAGGTGTAGGAAGTATTTTGTTTTTCTAATATTCAGATAATGTCAATATCTGTCAAGGAGGGACTTTGAAAATCTAAAACTTTTAAAAGCGTTTAAAATATGAGTTTGTAGATTGCAAATAAAATAAAAATATATTTGTGTTTAGTTTTAATTAAATTCTTTATTTTTCGCACAATTCTGCGCGCCACTGTTTACAACTTGATGTAAACAACAACAATTGCTTTGTTTGTTATTCCTCTTTGCACTCTTTTGCATAAACAATAACAATTACTAGCCAATTGTTCGACAGACTTTGTAGCGGACGATTAATCTCTTCAAACTCACCGCGTTTTCACACAAAACTGGCTGAACTTTTACTGTTAGGGGAATCCGTTGCGAGATCATAAAAGTGTCCATCCTTTTGGCTTGATTGATGGCCACTTCTATCTATCTATCTATCTATCTACCTGTATGGATTGGGCTTAATCCAATCTCAGTTGGATTCTCATTTTAATAAATTTAACATAAATAAAGCAATTTGAAAGGCTTAGCCTTTGATCTCTATCGATAGTAAGGGGCGCCCACAGGAACTCTTGGAAAAACCTTGCTGAACAGAATCTAATTTATGTAATGTCTGTCTGTTGTGGTCATATTTATTGCAATGTTATTATTGAATTTTCGAAAATACATATTTCAATTGGAAGCATAGAACAGTTTTAAAGTTTAACACTCAGTAACCGTAGGACAATGGTGCAATATGTAGAAAAGCTTGAATATATTCGTGTCACTTTTCAAATAATTTTTTTTTTCTTAAATTTTTTTTACAATCGAAAATATCACATCTAACTGTTTATCAATTAAAATTAGAATAATTAAAAATATTTTAATATTTTATTTTTTTTTTTGTATGCCTTTGGATCGAAATAGAGTTGCTGACATTTGAAACCTTTTAAGAAAAATTTGAATTTTATTGATTTATCGGATCAAATAAAGAGTGTAACTAATACCGGGAAGTAAAAAGATTACATACGTATATGCAATGACAACAACATTAGCAACATTAGCAAAAACAAAGACAGAAAAAACCTTCACTACAGTTAGCTGGGATGTCAAAGTCAATGTTGAAAAAGGCTTAAATTGATTTATTGGTAACAAATAGCAAATAGACAGCAATAGCAACAGCTAAAACAATAGAAACAAAATTACAAAACCTCAGTAAAAGTAAAAACGAAATGCGGCAGATTTCTTGTAACACAAACAAAAAGACCGAACGAATAAAATCGATTTAAAAATTTTGATAAAAAAAATTATATATGTATGTATGTATGTATGTATGTATGTATGTATGTATCAAAATGGCAACAGTCGCCTTCGCCATGACATTTTTTGTTTTCCTTTTCATTTATGTCGAGGGGTTTTGTTTGCTTACTTTTCCTTTAAAAAATTAGTTTGTTAATTTTTTTTGTTTGTTTTCTGGATCAATTTTAAGGCCAATAAAATTGACAATGACAACAATAACAACAAAAGCCATGGCAAAGACAAGAAATAAAAAAGCAGTCAATAAATGTCAACATTTACAATATGAATGAAATAAAAATGATACAAGAGTGAGACCAACAAAAACAAAAAGCCTTCCAAAATCTGTCTTAAAGAAATTTTGCAGACTGTTGAACAGTCTGACATACAGACAGACAGACAGACAGACAGGTTTCTATACAATATTTTAAAGGGTCTCCAACTAAGCGAAAACAAACTTATTTCTTTAGCATTAAAGTGACTGTTTTTTTTTGTTTTTGGGTTTTTGAGCAACTTTCGATTTAAATTTCATGTCGAGCCAGTTTATTGGGTGTCAATAAAACAAAAAAAAACAAAAAATATTTTAAATGATCTGGTTGTACGTACACCACGTATATCTGTCTGTCTGTCTTATTTGGGCTGTCATTAGAGCACTATAATAATATTTTTAATGTATTTTACAAGAAAAATAGAAAAATTTATTGTTTTTATCTCAAATCAAATTATCCAAGGAAAAAAGAAGAAAAAAACTTCAACATGAACTTCAACTTAACCTGGCCAAATCAACATTATTATTGTTAGGATTATTATGGTTTTAATTGTTGTTTGTAGGTACATAGGTAGTATACATTTAATATCAAAATTCTTCTTTTTAATTTTATTTGGTGGCTTTAAAAGCAACTGCAAGAGTAACCCAGCAACACTTTTAAAAAATACAAACAAGTCATAAGATCTTATTCAATTCAAAATGCAAGTAAATTTCATTTAAAATCCTATTGGAAATGTTTTAAAGCTTTCAAGTTTTTTTTTGCTGAAACAGGTTATCGCTTTGATAAATTTCTTCTTAAAATCCACATACCTTCTATCTATGTGGGTCAAGGCCTTTATAAAGAAAACACACAACAAAAATGTAAACATTATTCTTGTTCACCAAACTTTCACTGGAATCTTAACATATTGGTTTGCTGGGTTTCTAAGAAAAAAGCGACTCCATCTCACCATCATCATCAGCATCATGTCTAAAATAACAACAAGAATCCCATCTCTTTCACACTCGCTCTCTTTCTGCTGCTCAGTGTATTATTATTAGCGTTATACTATTTGAAAGAGTTGCATATTAAGATAAAGCAGACGTAATACTTGCTGTATGAACGCAATGGTTATAATTTTTTCTTCTTCTTCTTTTTCTTCTTATTTGTAATAAACGTTGTTGCACATGTAATACTCTGTCTGCCTTTGTGAGTATGGCGTTGATGGGTTTTTATTTTTGCCGGCTTAGCAACCTTCCTTAAACAACGACACCAACAATATCGAAATACACACACGTTTTTATTGGTTCGTGTGTGTTTGTGAGCATGTTTAATTGTGTCTCTCTGTTGTCTCTCTATCAATATGTTAAATTTCGGATTTGTTTACTTATTTATTTGTGTTTTTTTGTCTGTACATTCTCTCTCTCCGCATGTTTTCTTCTGAACTTTGTTTTTAAAATATGTTTGTGTGTATCTTAGCCACTGCTACTGATGTTGTCGTTGCTGCTGCTGTGTTGTGTAGAAAAAAAATGTACGTGAAACTTTCACTTTTTTCGGCAACTTTTTTTGCCGTTTTTCCTTCTTTTATTTTTGGATTTTTATTTTAAAAACTAAATTTTTTTCTTTGTTGTCGTTTTATTTCTATATGAGTTTAAAAAAATTTTTTTTTTACACAATAAAGTTGTAACTTTAAGTAGAGAAGACAATAAAAAGAAAAGGAAAGAAAAGAAAAATTCATTTGAAAGTATCCGTTATTGATGTTTATGATCATTTTTTGGCAAATTTTTATTTCTTATTTAATGTTTCTTGTTTTATGGATATTAAACAAACAAAAAAAAAGAAAACAAAAAAAAATATGTAAAGAGAAGGAGAAAAGGAACTGAAAAATACTGTTGCAAGATTAATGGCGTTTGTCGAATTGAAAACAACTCCTTTTTCCGTATTAAATAAAAACTTAAACGAGAAAATGGGGAAAAAATTAAACTCCTTAGCAAATTATTAAAAGGAAATTTTATTAATATCATCCTTATGAGTTGACATGACAGAATCATTTAAAAATTTTATTTGAAGAAATGCATTTAAACGCTTTCTAAACATTTCTTTGAGTCCTTTTTTTTGCAATGATTTCAGGCAATGTGATCACAATGGACAGGCAAATCACAGCAAATTCAAAAGCAATTAACTTTCCTTCAAGAATGATCGTGTACAAGTAAACTTTAGCTTTTGGCCAATTGTATACCTTCTTCTTCTAAGTTTCGTAAATTTTGAAAGTTTACAACTTTGGAGTCTTTTATGCTAAAAGCCGATATGATCAGTAATAATGACAGGAAACCTCAATCGCTGTTAAAACAAATTTTAATAAATATCTGTGCTCAAAATAGTGTGCTAACACGTTTCATGTGAGAAAAGTGAAGCGAAGCATCGCTTACTCAAAACATTTAGATTCCCTTTTCTACCTTTAAAAGCACTTCAGACAGTTCAGTTACAGGCGGCAATATGTAATGGGATTCCCATTATTTTTATACACTTTAGCTCTTTTTACTAGTCTCTTAAGATACTCTAAAAGAAAGTGTCCCGTAAGCCTAGAGATAAAGATTCGATCAGCTTAATTTAAAGACTGAACAGGTCCGCTCTTTTGATTGGAATGAAGTGGAATTTATTTTTAATATGCTGCGAAACCGTGGTAAAGGAGAGTTCTTTTCGTGGATTGTAATTGGTTTGAAACTCGAAACATCTGTCAATTATTATTCACACTTTCATGTTCCTTTAAAAAAGAGCATAAAGCAATATACACAATACAGCAATGTATACATAATGAATAATCATAACCCAGACATGGTTTTTGGGGAAGGAAAAGTTTTAATAAAACTTCCTAATATAATATAAGTATGTATGTATGTATGTATGCATACATGTATGTATTTTAAATGCTATCCTATACAATAGAGCTTTAGTTCAAGACATTTAAATGAAATTAAATTGTCAGCTTTAATCCTCCTAACATACTCTGGTGGTAATAGTTACGGCTGTACATTGCCCTTATAAAATTAATTCAAACTGATTTTATTCAATTTAATTTATGACTTTATTTTTATTGATTATTTATTGATTTTCTTATTTTTTATTTTAATTTTCATTTTTTTTTATTAAGGAAATTACTTAACAATTTCCCTGAGCGTATCAATGTATTACGAAATCATTTTTTTTGTTTGTTTTGGTTTTTACGTGTTTTTTTTTTATTTTTATTTTTGTTGTAACAATTTTCTTTTATAGCATATCAAAACGATAACATTTTTCACATTTTCCAGACAGGCAGATTTTTTTTAATTCCTTAAAAGTAAAGAAGAAAATCGACACAGAGAAAAGCTTAATAACCCAGTTTTTATTCAACAACAACTGCAACAACAACAGCATAAACAAAAAAAAAAATTGGCCATAAATTGATTATAAAAAATTGCAAAAAAAAAACACACGCTATAATTTTTGAAAACAAAATACAAGAAAACAGTAATAGAAGACGAAGAAAAAAACATAAAACAACTTACTAAACTAATTATTATGTATTGTATTAAATTTAAAAAAAAAAACGAAGAAAAAAACACAAAAAACTTATAAAAAAAAAATAAAAACATTAAATGAAAATGAGGAAGTGACCAATATTTGTTGTTGTTTTTTTTTTTCAAAACACAAACAACAGCAACATCAGTGACTATGCAATGGTAGTTGGTAATGCAGTGGGGTGGGGTAGATACGATATGTTTATAGGCTAAAAAAGAAAATTGGCAAAAGTAATGCGATTTTGTGTGTTTGTGTGTGTGATTGAGAGAGAGAGAGAGAGAGAGTGAGTAAGTGTGTATGACACTGTAACACATGGAAATTTCCACGTTTAAAAATGAAAACAAACGTTTTAACCTGGCTTATATCGTGTGTCCATGGCTATGTAATTAAATATTTATGATTTCATTTAAATTCATGTTTTTTTTTTTTTTTATTTTTTTTTTATTGCGGTGACTATAAACTGTTTCAGACACTTCATATGTTATCCATTTTTCTATGCTATGATTTTATTGCATTATATTGCATTAGAATGCCAAGACTATGCCATTCATTTGGATTGATTGAACCTGTTAATCCTTTTGAGGTAGTTTGGAATCGATTTTTCACTCATTTCCAACGGCATTTCGGTGATAAAACTTTGACGTAGTCCCGCAAAAAAGTTCAACGGCGTTAAATCGAATGTGTTGTAAGAAAATTAACGTTGTCGACACGTGAAAACACTCTTTGTTTAAACTGCTCATGCAACAAAGTCTAATTCGGTCGTGTTTGGTTTTACGGCACCGTCTTTAGGATATAAGCTTCAATAGTAGGCCAAAAAGATCCAATAGACGATAAATGTTGTTCCTTCAATGTGTAATGGATCCCAAATAGCCACTTTATCCACAATAACTTATGTGGCTGCCGAGCTCCATCCGCGACTATTTCGAATGCTGATATAACTAACGATTAAGATATAAGCAGCATCGTTAAAGAAATCCGGTCAATATTAATTATTACTTCACAATTTTTTTATTGTTTTACCAATTCTCCACGCCATAAGTATATTCTTATTATTTTTCTCTCTCTTTAAACAAAACTTAACCTTACAATTTGTTAAACATTCACGGTAAACATGGATAGAAGAAACAAGATGTCCTAATTCTTTCTGACATTGTTTGTAGGTAACAGGGAATGTGTGTAACTGGTGCCTAAACGAGAGAGAGAAAGAGAATATTTATGTTGCTCCCTTTGTTAATGGTCATGCATAAAATTTGAGCTAATAGACAGCAATAACAATAGCACAGACTAAATACAATATAACACTTTCACTGAATTGATTTTTTATAAGTTAAAGTTGTAGTAATGTTCCTCTTCTTCTTGTTTTTTTTTTTATTAACAAACATAAAATACAACTACAAACAGTAATAAAAGTGAAATGAAAAGTACCTGTGCGAATGCTTTAATGTATTGACTCTTTTTTGTTTTGTTTTGCACGTTCCGTTGCATTTGGTTGCCGATTGCGCAACTGTAATTCATTCGTATGTCCATACATTTTTGAACATTTCATGCTTGTTTTAATTGTGTTTGTCGATGTACATATGTGCGTATGTGTTTGGTTTTATTGTGCATGGTCTGGTACGCTGTATTTTGATTTGTATGCATTGTAACTCGTCATATCGAATTGAGTGTGTTGTGTGTTGAGTATGAAATAATAATACCAACGCAGTCATACATGTATAAACAAGTACTTATTTGACTCTTCACACGTTTTTTTATTTCTTATTTTTTTTTATCGCTTTTGACCAATTTAGAAATTAAAGTATGACTATTTTTGTCGTTGTTTTAATTGTAGTAGAAAAAATTTACTTATTTCTTTTGCTTCCAAAAAAAAAAAAAAAAAGGTCGAAAGGTGTTTTCAACACGTACATGCGTTTCAGTCTTTTTATTCATTCATTTGTAAATATTGCTTTAAGGGAATTATATTGTTTCAATTAATTTGTGTTTTGTTTGGCTTTATTTAAAACAAGAATTTTTGCTGCTGCTGCTTAGTACGTTATATTATTAATTGGTATATATTTTTCGGAACATATGAGATTGCGAAAAAAATAAATGATGTTACAATAGCTACAGACTGAAAAAGATTGAATATATTATTTAAGTCCTTTTGGCACCCATACAGCATCTCACATATACAGTGGTGGTCCAAATATATGATATTAGAACATTATTCTAGCTTTTCAATTGCACAGACTACTTACTATCCGCCTTGTATTAAATACTCGATTGATTATATAAATTTATAATTTTGTTTATTAGTAGCAATAATAAAAATCATCTCCTAATTCAAGACGATAACAAAAATTTAAATTTTTAGCAGAGTGTCCAATTGTTGGTAATCACATTTTATTGCATATTAAATTTAAATTATTCAGCTATACAGCAAGAAGTAGCATTTCTTTCTAAAACTCATGTACATACATATGCATGTATGTCCATATGTTTGTATGTACATATGTATGTATCTACATATGTGCATTTAATTTTCCGCAAAATTTTCGGCAACGAATTTAATTCGAAATTAAGAATTGTAATTTTACGTGTTCGTGGTAGCAGAATTTCGTTTGTATTAAAAAATTAACAATATCTCGAATAATTATCCATACAGTGCTTTAGTTTACAGTTAGTCATGTAATTAAAGTGCGTGAGAGCACAAAAATAAAAAATTTGTAGCAACAATATCATTAGGATGTGCTAAACTTATTGTTTTATTATTATATGACAATTTTTTTTAGGACTCCAAGCTATAAAAAAGCTCATAATTCAAATATGTATTAATTAAAATTTTCTCTCTTCCCCTTATTAAGAAAATACATAAAAAAGAAAAGAAAACCCGGTAACATGTATATTCCCACAAAAAACGTGTATAACATTAAAAGCAAAAAATGAAATAAGAAAGGCGTAATATGTAGTTGCAATTGCATTTTAAGAAAATATACTTCACCACAATGACAACACTGGCGCAAAAGTGTAAAAGAAAACATGATTATGTATGATAAATCAGAAACTGCATAATATTGTAACAACAACAATAGCAATACTAACGAAAATATGTAATAATGAAATGAATGAAAGTGTAACACTTTCTGTTTGAAAAGCAATCACAGCCAGTCTGCCTACCAAACCAAAACAAAAAATAAACCAACAACAACCGCAACATTAAATCTTCGTGTGTGTATGTGTGTAAAAAACGAATGCATACCCATCGGCATCGGCAGTGAACATGTAACGAACAGCCTAAACGAAAATAAAAAACAATGATGAATGAATGTATGAATGAAAAACAAGAGCAATTGCGGTTAATGCAGAAAAAGTAAACAACAACAACAACATTTAGTAAAAATATGTGTTAAAGTTTTTTTCGTATTGTTGTTGTTAACACTTTTATTACATAACATTATGCTATCTATAAAAAAAAACAAAAAAAGAAACACAAAGAAATGTTACGCATACGCCATGTAAAACTATTTGATAGCATAAGAAGAGGCGAGATAAGAGAAACAATTGCATTGTTTTGTTTACATTCCAATACTCATCATTGTAAGTACATATGTACATGCGCATGTGTGAGTAAGAGTACTATGTTTGTTTATTTTGTTAATGTTGTGTTCCTTCGTAATGTTGTTGCCTTGATATCAAACGAGTCTCAATCAGTTTTTTTTTATTTTTGCATACTTATGCATATATGTACACCTTCATACATGATTTATGCGAGAGAGAACAGAGAGTAATTTGATTCTAAATGATTATGATAATGAGTGATGTATGCTAATGATAAGATCGAAATTTAATTGAAATTGCTCAATTATTAATAATTCTTAATTGCATATGTAGTGTACAACAATCCATAGAGAAATAGAAATACATGGAAGCCGGTGTGGTTAAATAGTCAAAACTGAAAAGGCTGGATGCATTATAAGCGTGGGATGTATGATAGCGACGGTTGTTTATATTGCAAGAAAGCCATATTTTTTTATTAATATTTATATACAGGCTTAATTTTTTTCTTTTTTTTACAAATCAAATAAAAACTTTTCGCTTTTTCTTAAAAACTTATGGAAATGTTTTCGGCTTTTATGTTAAAAAAAAAACCGCAAAATTGTATTTAATGACGTTAAAAATTATAAATTAATTAGTTAAACTTGGTATAATAACAAAAGAAAATCAAATTAAAATATAATATTATATATGTACATGCATACATACATATATACATACCAAATAAGTGAAAGTTTAATTCCGCATTCTTCTCTGCCTTTTTTACCATGGTTTTTTCGCCATGGTTCAGTTAAATTCAAGTAACCCAAAAATTTACAGACAATAATATAAAAAATAAAAAATATAAATTGAATAGAAACAATGATGATGAACAAATGCCCAAAATTGGAAGGAGAAGAAGAACTATATAAATGAGACAAACTCCCAGAGAAAGAGAATGAAAAATACGTAAAAATTATTAAAAATAATAAGAGAGAAAATTAAAGGCAGCAAAAAAAAAAAAATGATAGAAGAGGAAGAATATCAGTGGAATTATTGTTAATACGTGTTAAGGTAGTCCCCATTTTTCAAATGAACATCAATGAACAGTCAAAGCAACATCATTATAGTCATCGTCGTCATTATCATTAAAAGTTTCAATTTTAAACAAAAACTAATTTAGAAATGAAAATTAACAATGATTTACGACCTTTTCTACTACTCAATGAAAGTGAAAACTCACACGCATTTACGGAAAAAAATCAAAACAATGTTCAAACACAGAAAACCGTTAAAAATAGCAAAAGTATTTCACAAAATTATGTAAATGAGGTTTAATTACCCGGCAACAAAACAAAAAAAAATTTCCAAATTTTTTTTTTTTTTTTAACGAAAACCAGTTTTTGTGGTCAGTTGAAACAACAACAACAATTACAATAAAATTTAAAATACAATGTATACATATTAATATTCTTATTCATCTGTTTTGTTTCATTACATTTTGTATATCTATCGCAGAGAGTGTGTGTGCCTACGTGCGTGTGTGTGTGTGAGTGTGTGAGTGTATATGTAAGAGAGTTTGTTTTACTGTTTTGGTAATTTTCAAAGCAGTTGACCCAATTTTTTTTAAAGACCATGTTGCTGATTGTTGTTTCAATAGGCTTTACTTTCTTTGAATGCTTTTTTTTATTGAGTTTTGTGCTTTGGCTCGTTTCGTTTCGTCTCGTCTCTTTTCTTTTATTATTATTTCTTTTATTTGTTATTTAATTTTATTTTTATTTGATCTCTTACGAGATTATTTAAATTGTTAAACAAATAAAGAATAAAAATTTTCAGTGTTTCAGAAAATGCTCACAATGTCTGGTCGAATACTATCTTAAAGAGATCGGCAGCTGTAACTAAACCATAGGCAGTCATTCAAATGACATTGCATTTCACACATAACGGCAGGGTCGATAGTATTATAGTGAAATTAAAATTTTATCAAAATCTTCACCCATTTTCATCAAGTACGAAGTGTAGCTAGATTTTTATAACTCACTGTGTATAATAGTCTTGCATCCGATCCTAAAACGATAAAGGAAGAATGTGTGTCTTTTGTTTTTCTCAATTTAATAACATCTTCCCTTAATTGTTCTCTCCTTTGTAAAATGTATGTACATACATATGTGTATGTGCATGTTTATGTGTGTATGTTTTGATTTTATTTTATTAACGGGTTCCCTTAACGTGTTTTCCCCGTGAAACTGTTAAGTGCCTTTATTTTAAGAAGCAGAATAGTTAAATGGAATGCGTGTGTGTGTTTATTTTTTGTTTTTAAAAATTTTGTGGTTGTTATACATGCATACATGCGAGTATGTACGGGAATATGTGAAATGAATTCGTATTTTTTCAGTTTTTGACTCTTCGAGTGAAAGTGTTTCATTAAAAGTAAAAGTATAACATTTTTTTTTATAACCATTAATGTGTATGTGTGTGTGTGTGTGCGTGCTTCTGTTTGATTTACCCATATATTTTAAGGTTTTTCTGTATCTGTTTCATAGTGCGTTTCGTTTCGCGTATTTAAATGTTTTTTAAGAGCACGAAAGTATTTCAAGTGCTATTGTATTTGTATGTGTGTGTATGTATTTGCAATTTGCTTGCTTTGCTTGTAACCTTTAACTTTAACTCCAACTCATAATGGATCAGTTTGTACGCGCATGTGTGTGTGTGTGTGTGTCAGCTAAAAATAAATCCCTTGTCATGCTTTCCTCTAAAATCGCAACAAAAAAAGCTACATGCATACATACATAAGATTTCGCTTTTCGCATTTCTTTTGTTAATTTTCGTGAGATTGTTAATTGTGTTGTTACTGTAGCGTTATGTTTTTATTTTGTTGGTATATTTTTTTTTGTTATACCGTTAATTCTTTGCAAAAACAAATACATATGAAGAAACGCCAGATATTTCAAATTTCATTACCATTTTATTTGATTTGTTTTTTTTTTATGTTCCGTTATTTATTTGATCTCTATTTTTTTCAAATTCTTTTTTTGTTTTCCAGGCAGGAAATCTCCATTTTTGGGGTTCATTTGCAAAACGAACGGTAAATTTATTATTTCTTTTCCTTTCTTTCTTGTTGAATTTGAGTTTGAGTTTCTATTTCTATTATTTTGTTAATTTTTTTTTTTATTTTTTTTTTAAATTTTTATTTTTTAATTAAAATTTCTTTTCGTTTGTTTAATAATTTGTTATGGTTTTGTTTTGAAATGCTCACTTGTATTGTTCTATTTATTGGATTTCTGATAAATTTTGTTTTTTTTTTTATAAACGATAAATTACAAATTATTCACGGTATTTAAAATTAAAATTTTTTACATAAAAAAAAAGTTTTTATTAAATCTAACAATTCAATGCAAACGTTTCTATATGATGGATAAAAATTGCATGTTTTTTCATTCTGTTTGTTTTTTTTTAATTGTTGAAATTAGGGAGAGTAAAATTGAAGTATATATAATTTGAGTGAATTTCTTAAGTTGAAAATGAACAGGAAATCAAAATGAAAACAGAGAAAGTTTTCTTAAAATAATATTTTGTTTCAAGATAGAACTGAGTTATCTGTCTTAATTGCATCTGAAGCCTTGTATTTAACTTTTAGTGTTTCAACTTTAATAAAATCCTTTCTTTTTGTTCCTTGAAGAAACATTGAACTGTCACGAAGTATCTCATCCTTGCTTTGTGTCAGTTCATTAATCAAGTTTTTGCACCTAAGCAGGTGATTGAGATACCATGGCAGGGTCTAGGATAATAGAGTTGTTTTTTTTTTTTTTGTAAGTAAGACCAAAGCCTGCTGTGAAAATATATTGAGTGTAGTGGTGACTCTGCTTCTTGAGTCATATTCTTTCTTAAAACTTGGTTCACCTTTCCTTGATATTCGCTGTTGACGTTATCCTCTATGGGGGATTAGATGGCTTATTTCAAGAAGAGTTGAAACCCCTACATTTTGAAATGTCATATTTTTTTGTTAGAAAAGAAAACGAGATAAATTGTATACACGTTTTTCGTTTCAAATAAATAACAATGAAATTAAAAAATTCATATAAATTCAGTTGACAAGTATTTTAAAGCCAAATTTTATATTTTAAAAACATTAAAACGTGCTCTTTAACCCTGAAAATTTAGAACTCCATTCTTTCTTTGCTTATTATTGTTATTTAAATTACTGCCAAAGTATGTAGTAGTAATTGTTGAAGCAACAAAAATGGTTTTTAAAACTCCAAACAAAGTGTGGCAATAACGTTTGTATATACACACATACACACTCATATCCACAACGATTACCCATTTGCATTAAAAGAAATGCTAAGAAACTATACAAGAAGACAAGAAAAACCAAGAAATACTAACGTTGTATGTGTGTACTGAGTTGTATTGTGTTACTTCACCTCAAACACGTTCCAATGGCATTACTGTGATTACACGTTTGTACATATTATTTAATATTATTACTTGGCCGCACTAATACTGTTACATGCACATATTCTCATGTCACAAGAAAAAGGAGAAAGGAAAGTAAAGAAAAGAAAGAAAAACACAAACTAAATATGTTTCATGCCGATTGACATGTGAGTTTTGCAGGCAAATAGTCAGTCAGTCATTCGCATTGGCATAAATTTTATGAGAGAAACAACGAAAAAGAAGAAGAAGCAAAACCATAAATTGTTAAAAACAAATAAAAAATTTCGCAATATTTTGTAACCCAAAAAAAAAAAGCAAAGCATTGCAGCTTAATAAAATCCGATCCTTTTTCTTTTCCAAGAGCTGTTAGAGTTAAAATTTGAACCCAAAGCTTTACCCTGCAGGCTACGGCAACTACATATTTATATACATATAGATTATATAACGAATGAAATTTACTAATTTAATATATAGTATACATAGTATTAGGATTGTTCATGTTATGAATAGAATTGTTTTGTTGGGCCTTTATTTCTATATTTAATGCTCAAAAGATTTTCTTCTAATTTTTTTCTCTAGACTTTAATCAATCCGAAGCATACTGTTAAATTGTTTCTCTCACTCATTCTATATGTATCAGAGATCAGAAATGAGTGTTCAAGATGAGTAGATTCGAATCATACTACATACTTACTGATACTTATACGCATTCATACTTATTTTAATATCATATTCATACTACTCATATTCAAAGTTTGAAGTACTCATCGTACTCATACTTAACAATACGTATGATTTTGTTGATTTCGACTCTCCTTTACTCAACATATGCAAGAATCACAAAATAAGTATGATTCGAGTACGAACTCTACAATACTCACTAGAAGGCTTTGTGTTTGCTTTGCTTGCTGTCTTTGTCTTTTTCTTTTTTCTTTTTTTTGTAAATGCAAGGACTATAGGACTAGGACTAGGACTATAAATTTTGATAAATGAATCAAAATTCATCAATTTGAGTAGGCTTATGAATCAAACATATTTCGAATGTTATGAGTTTGATGTCAACGTTGTAGTTATACTCATTGGAACCTGTACTTATGAATCAATGTTGTAGTGAGTACGAATGAATCAGAGTAGTTAAATTTCAATAATGTTGACTCACTTATATTCAAAATTTCATGAGTACTTCTGAGTGGCGGAAAAACTATTCAACGATTAAACTATAATCATTGAATTCTTTGGAATGTTTACCACTGGCGAGTTTGTAAAGTTCGAAAGGAAAATATTATGGTCCATGTTTAAACCCACCGCAGCAATTTTCATTTTAGAAAATTTTTTTCAAGATGCCACAACTTTAAAAGAATTGTGTTTTTTTTTTAACAGAATGTCTTAATTTTAGGAAAATAGAATCGATCTGACAACTGCCATAATCATCATGGATTTTGCATATCAATGCAACCAATTTTCAATGCCAGTTATAGTGTGCAAAATACATGCTCTAAGATGTTGTCTCTCCCTTCTCTCTTTTCAACAAATACTCGTAAAACTTAAAAAAATAAAACCAAGTAGAGAAGAAGATAAAAACTCACAAAAAATAAAAGAAGAAAAAAAAACATCGACAGCATGAATAACGACAACGACAACAATAACATGGCAGTAGTTTGAAAGTGAGAGTGAATAAGAAAGCGGAAACTTTCAAAAAGATCTCAAACAAGATATTAAAATTACATGAAGGCAGCCATGACGACTGAAGTCATTTTTCTTATTCACCTTTTTTCCATTTCGATTTCTTTTGCTTTTCTTCTTCTCCTTCGTCTTTTGCCAATATTGTACCCGTTATTGTACCGTTGTTGTTATTGTTATTGCGGTTGTCAGTTAAATCTCTTTTTTGGACTGCATGACTGAGCTCAGGTTATCAACGTCATCATCATTAACATGAAATGAGAATAAACACACAGGTAGACAATACAGCTTAAGAAAAATTTTCAGGAAAACTTGGTTAATGTTTCCTTCAGTGGGTTTTAATGCAATACAATCGTTTTAAAACAGATATCTGCATTACGGATATTGAATTTGCAATCCAAATTGACTCCAAAATCGAAAATTATTACATATTAAAGTATTATTAAGGCCTATTATTTCTATTGCGATTTTGTGAAAGCAGTCTGGCACTCTGGCCATCAGATAGTATTTCTATTCCCCAACACTTGTTCTTTCTAGTCAAGGCCGATTGAGTACATCTTTCGATTGCCTGGACTTTGCCTATCCGAGACCTCAAAGCTGCATCAGACAGTGGTGCATAGTAATAACTGTAGGGTATATTATAGATAACAATCCCCATTTATTTCCTTTTCCTTAAGCAATTTCTTTAACATTAGCAGCCTGTTGTGGGTCCCTGCCATTGGTCTATACCGTTCATTTCATGATGGAATGATAAGAAAACTTAATGCAACAACAACAACAGTGCCTTATACTTGATTAAAGCTTGTTTTCTTTTACCCAAAACTTGTTGAATATTCAAAAAAAAAAAAAATCCCATTTTCCCCATACCGCTACTCTTTGCCTTCATTTGACTCTCTAGTATGAATCAGTCAAAAAGAACGACTGGTTTTAACAGAGATGGCCAAAAAAATAACTTGACTAACAGCAACAAAACAGCCGTACAAAATTTCACTTTCGCTTTTAACATTTTTTTTCGTTTTTTTTAATGTCATTTCATATGAAGAGTTTCTTTTCGATTTTTTTTTTGTCTTTTTTTCTTTTGAATACTTCTTGTCTTGTAAAAATATCTTGAGACGATGACTTAACTTTTTTATTTGGTGTTGGTATGTTTTTTTTTCTTTTTTTTTCTTTGCTTTTTAGTTTATTTATTATGCTATTGTGGTACAACTCATGCTATTATGTTGTGTGTTACATCTACATACGTACACTGTATAAAAGAAGTCTAAAAAAAAGTCTTTTAAGACACAGAGCAAAAGAGTGAGAGAGCGATCGTGTGCTATAATTTCTTCGTCTTCCTTTACAGAATAACTGGTTTTTTATAGTTTTTAATTTTTTTTTATTGTTGTTATTGTTGTATGCCTATCATGTTTTTTTTCTGTTTTGTTTTTGTAAAAATACGGAAATAAAATGTGCAAAAATATCATCATGAATGTCTGTCTTAATTTTTGAATTTTTCTATGACTTTGCATGTGTACATGTACAATAAATTTTGGTCGGAAGAGAGGGTTACAGAGAGTTACAGGAGTAGATCATCAGTAGTCGCAAATCAAACACACATACATAACATATAGGTACATACATATAACGATAACAATTACTGTGTTATATTATTATTATCATTATATACACACACATAGACGTACAGTTAAAGAGTATACAATATATAGTAAACAAACAATGTGGAGTGTGTATAATTGCAATAGAGAGCAAAATAATAGCACAGCAAATGCTTGATTGAAAGAATTAGAAAATTTAACACGATCCATATCATGATTTGATGTCAATAAATTGGTTTAAAATGCTCTCTTTTAATTATGTATTGTAAGTCGTATATGTATTGTATGTAAGTAGTAAAAATTAATTTTTGCTGTTATACTTACTCAAAAATGCGATGGATAATGAGCAATAAAATTAAATTATTTAGTCGGACTTGTATGGCAATTATAATTCAATATAAGGTTAAGGAAAATATCCACATACACTCACTTATTTTAATCATTTTGAACTCAAATATTTAATTAGAATATTTTCCTAATAATGGTCATAGAAAATTTAATTGAAAACAATTAATACTCGGAGAGATAACTTTTGACATCTATTAGAAACTATCGACGGTGAGGTTTTGGCATCACCAAGTTGTGCGTAATACCGAAAGTTATTTCCTTCCAAGTTCATTAACTTTCAGTTTCATAACATCTTTTGCAAAACATTTCATATTTGAATGATTGGATTGAAGACTGGAGACTGAGAAAGGACTGAACAATATGGGCAGCGCTCCAAGAAAGTCTCAATAGCAGTTTTCGATAGAGTGTTGAAATCCTCAAAGAAATGTCCTTTAATATTTAATATAATCACAGAAAGTATCGCCTCCAACACGTCTTTATCTGCATATATTCTGTAGAAGTCCGCCTGAAATCTATCCTAGATGCCCGTGAGCGACCAAGCATCACAACTATCTTCGTTACGATCTTCGTTATTTGACCCAAGGCTCTTAGCCATGTGGAATCCTCCCAGTGTCCACATTCATCTCCAGATTATTTAAAAAGGGTAGCAGTTTAGTGGATTACGATCAACGCATATAACATTAATCGTGTGATCAAATCTTTCCGCTGTTTTTCCAAGACTTGAGCTACATTACTATAATTTTGCTCTCCACTGAATACAAACTTCGCTATTGTTTTTCATAAAATATTCCGACTTTGCGTGTTACAATTTTGTTTTAATGGACTATTATTGCACTTTTTTGTTGTTATTTTTGTTTTTCTATAATTTTTGTTTTGGTTTTTTCTTTTTCCATTTTTTTTCCTTTTGTGTGAATAACAATGTTTTTTAAAAAAATTTGCTTTTACTAGGAAAACTTTTTAACCTAATTTTGAGAAAGTGTTACAAATTATTTTTTTAGCAAAATCTTTTTAAACAGAAAACTCCAATAAAAGCTTTGCATGTTAGAGGCTTTATTCATATATTTTTTATTCACATTATTTTCATTTTATCATTTTTATCACCCTCAATAAGCTTTCATTATCAGAAAAAAAAATAAATAAAATAAATAAATAAATAAAAACGTTCTATTCCATCATACCTTACATTGTTAACCTGTGTTAAATTGTAGTTTCTTATGGCTTTGGTCACATGTCTGGTAAATAGACTGTTTTTTCTTGTCATATTGCTTTTGTTTTTATTTATTTTAAAATTAATTTACAATTTTCGTAAATTTATTTAATCAAGTGCATGGTCAAACAGTATTGTTATCATGGCGGCGCCTACACTTGAGAAAATTTAATAAAAACCACAATCATTTCACAATCGATGCGCGTTTTTGGCGTATATTGATTGCATATGTATTAAATTAGTAATTCTTAGCAAAACTGCAGATATTTTTAAATTATTTTTCCTTTTTGGGTTAGACAATGTTCTGAAGTCTTTTTGAAGCCTCTACACAAATTTTATGTAATTTTAAACAGGTTCTTTCCCTACTGTTCCTCATAATTGTAAACCTGAATACCAATGTATGCGTGAATATCTCTGTCTGTTAGGCTGTCTACTAAATAAATTATTTATTGGCCACTGACAAACACTGAGCCGAGATTGAATGTCGTGTTATTGTCAGACCTCAAATGGCCTAAATTGGACAGGAATCAAACTGTGTGTGCTCAAGTGAACTTTAATTTAATAAAATTATCACTCCTTATGTTTTCCATCTTATCCTTATTACAGGGTAGATTTACTTATTAAGAAAAACAATACCTTAATAGTTACTTGAGATTTTGAAGTTTTAATAAGAAATAAGGCAATTTGAGGTTTAAATATTGAAGTTCTTATTTCTGTTCATTCCAAGTTTCTATTCCCCCACTCTCTCTTATTTCCAAAGTTGAGCTACGGCAATTCAGTTATTCTTTCCTTTGATTCACACTCCTCTTATTGGCTCTCGCTCAACATTAAAAGATCCCAAGCTTACTTTTTATAGGAAGTCTGTATGTTGCGAAGGACCGATTTCGAAGTGTTCTATCGTTTCGATATCTTCACTATATGAACTGCATTCATCATTTTCATATTCCATGAGTACACTCACTAATGCACTCAATTTGCGCCTGATTTTATCTTAAAATTGTTTTACCCTCATCGGAATTACTCCAGAATATCTACGTAATCCTTTCTATTGTGTCATTTTTCCCCGATAGTCAATGTGGCGTTTCCGCTTTCCCTGTTTGTCTCTCTCTTTCTGAGAGGTGTCTGTATTGCACGCACCCTCTGTAAATGTAATACATACTATGGTTTAATTCGCATTACAAAAAAAAAAAAAATATAATTTAATTAAATTAAATTAAACATACAAATATTTACAAATATTTGACTTTGTTGTTGATTTTAATAAATTTTTATAAATTTTTTTTGCAGGTAAATCCACATCAAATAGTAAAGAAGTAATTTGCCCGGATGACAAATATAAAGAAGAAGGTGATCTCTGGAATGTGGAGGCCCAGACGGCCTTTTTGGGTCCCAATCTATGGGAAAAGACCCTGCCCTATGATGCTGATCTTAAGGTAACACAAGTTAGTATCACATCATCTCGCTCTGTAGTGGCTGCGTCAAAAACTACATTTTTTTACAAAAAAAAAAATACAAAAAATTGAACGTAACTCCTAAATCCTAACCCCTAAAATCATCCTTTTCCCACAATTCACACACGTTCAGAATCCAGAATTAAAACTTTATTCTTTCTTGATTTCAGAATGTTTAAATAATTTTGTGTGTTAATTTTTGTTTAAATCTCAGCTTGTTGTAGTGGCAAAATCCATCTTAATTTGTTACTATTTTGTTTTAAATGCTAACAAAAAAAAAAACAAAATAATAATTTATTATATTAACTCAAGGCTTAATTAATTTTAAAATGCTTGGATTTAAACTGATGAAAATTGTCTCAAGAAATATTTATTAAATTGAACATTACATACGGAAGAAAGCTTTAATTCTATTGCTGGTTTCGAATACGTTTCTTAAAAGAAAACTACCCATCTCTTGCGTTATCGCCATGGTTGTCTAAGACTCCTGTTACCGTTGGGAATTTATAAAATTCATTCTGTCCTCTCCTTTACCTAACTCCAGTTCAAGTTCGTTGGGTATATTCACCATTTATGTCGCCCATTTGGGTAAAATTTTTCCTTGAAGGCGCTCTATTTATGTTTTATTAGTTTGGCGCCCAAATAGTTCCGCAATTACTAAGATTGTTGCCCACATTCATCGTCCTTAACTGCACAGTGTAGCACTATTGAACGTAAGTGTCCTTGTCTTACTTCACTATTTACATTGCAGACGTCTGTATCCGTCTATTGTACGTTAGGTTAGGTTAGGTCGGAGTGGTAGCTTTAATATCAAAAGCTCACTTGAGCACGCATAGAAGCCCGTTGTGACGCAGGTGAAGGCATTATCTGTACTGACCAAGTTCTACCAAACCAGAGAAGAAAAAGTTGGTCAGCGCGGAGGCTGCTCATCAAAAGCACGACTACCCTGCGCTGGAAAACCAGCCCGAAAGTTGGATAAACAATGCTATATCCTTGACATCAATAGATGATAGCTCCCTCAAGCTGACAAGAATTGGAGAGCCAAATAACCTATATCTGCACCTAACAAGAGATGGGCACTGACAAAGAAAATGGATAACAGTCTCCTCTTCCTCAGCGGATCTGCACCACCCACGGCAGAAGTCGTTAAATGGGAGCCGCATCCTTTCCGCGTGTCTACCCATAACACAATGACCTGTAAGCATGGCCACTGTGATTGAACTGTTGTAGAATTAATTAAAGTTGCACATATAATCGCCGTAACCTTTGAGGATATATTTATATCCTACGGAGTACATATGTCTAAAATTTCTTATCAATGGATCGTATGCCAAAGGTCGTATTATATTATTCATTGAAATTGATAACGACGGCGATCCGCTAATTTACATCCACGAAGCAAACGTACAGTTTTTGCTTCTTCCGAGCACAAATAAACTACTTCTGATACCGTTATTTTCCCAAATAGATTTTCTCAAATGCCCTGAGAACTGTGGTTAGAGTTTTCCTATTAAATAGATTACTGTGTTTGGAATTGTCTTTTAATTTAAAACCTTATTGGCTGCCAAAACGGATTTCCAATTCTTTGTTCTTATATTATAGGATGGCCTTCTGTCGTTGCTTGAAAAACCATGCCCTTGGTCATAACGTATTGAGTTGTTTGTAGTGGGTGTAACAGTGTGGAGATTTTACAAATTGAGAGTGTTCTATTGCTCGAGAGATAGTGATTCTCATGGAATTCGTTATTAATTTTATTCACTCAGATGGATACTAGGTGAGGTTACTTTCTATAAGGATTATTTCGAGGGGTGCCTAGCGTTTTGTTGTTTCAAAATTCATTTTCTCTCGGATATGAATATGAATTTTTCTGGGTTTGTTTGTACTCCATTAAGTATGTATATCTAATATTAAAGTCAGGAGAACACATTTACTGGAGATTATTCGGCTGTCTGGTTCAATTTCTGCGCGAGTGTTTGGTACTGAGAAATTTAAAGGAAACCCAAAAATTGATATGAATATGAAAAAGAACTTATTCGATACAGAAGTTAAAATAGTGGGACCACCATATTTTTTATTTTTTCGAAAGATTTCGCAGACCACTCGTCACAGTCTAGCTTGAGAAATCAAATCGTTTCGATAAATAGTTTTACTTGGAGTTTTTCAAAAATGTTTTAATCCAAGAATTTTAAGTGTTTTACAAGATTAACTAGCATTTAAGAAAACTTTTTAATCATTTTATATTAAATTTATTGTTTTTTTTTGTCTCTTTTCTGTAAATTTCTTTGTAAATTTGTAGTATGCCGATTTAGATGAATTTTTATCGGAGAATAATATACCTGATGGATTGCCTGGTACTCATTTGGGCCATTCAAGTAGTCTGGGTCATCGTTCAGATTCCCTGAGTCATGCAGCTGGTCTGTCACTGGGACTGGGTCATATAACGACAAAACGTGAACGATCACCATCACCGTCAGATTGTATTAGTCCGGATACGCTGAATCCGCCGTCACCAGCTGAGTCAAGTGAGTAGATTGAAAAAAAGAAAAAAAAAACAATGAACAATGAACAATAGAAAAAAAAGTAGTGAAAATAATTTCGAAATCATTAAACCAAAATTTTTTTTTCTTAATTAAGAAAAAAAAAACCAGAAAGTAAAATATAGACAATAATTAACAACACTAAACAACAGAAATTTTTTAACGATTGGCAAAATTATGGAAATGGTGTATTAAAAACATTTTATAGTATTTATTTTAATTTTGTAATTAACGAGATTCAAAATTGGAAATGTTTTCTTGAAATTTGAATTTTAAAAAACTTTTTAAGAACAGTTGTATACAGCTTTGCTCTGACTGTAGTTTAGATTTGTTTGTATAAAAAACAAATTAACATTTTATTTATTTATTTGAAATATTAAAAAGAAAGAGAACTAAAAATGAAATCTATTTGAATATAAAAATCATAATTGGTATGGACACAATTAATAAAATTAATTTTATCAATTTATTTATTTTTTTTTTTTGTATACATATACATACATATGTATGTATTTTTATTTTTAATTATTTTGGCATAACTAGATTAACGCATTAACGTAGATTAATTTGTTTTTCCAATTATTTTTTTCTTACTGACTGTGTTGTGTAAATTTGTAAATACATATGTAGTCACATTCTACAAATTTGTTTTAAGTATTTTATTTTCCATAATTTTGTTCTTTAAGTATCATACTGAGATTAATCAAATGCTAAATGTTAAAGGAATTTTAAAACAAACAGAAATCAATTTAAAGCGTAAAAACGTTTCTTGCTTTGAATATTAAATATCTTTGTGTCCATATCATTTGAAACATGTTGCTAAAACATTATGAACTTTTTTGCCTTTTTGGCTTACAAATTTTGTACATGTTATATTGGCTGCAACCCACAGTGAACTGTCCATTTATGATTAGCTTTTTAGCAACATGATGCAGAAACATTTCATGATTACAAATTCTCGTTTATTTATTTTTTTTGTTGTTGTAATTTTCGGTTTTTAGACGTGATCGATGATTAGAAGTGATTTAATTTATTTCTAATTTTTCTTTGCTTTTAATTTGATTCCATTATCTTTTGTTTTCATGATTGAATTGTTTTTGTTTTTTTTATGAATTGCGTTTCTTTAATTTAGTTTGAAATTATTTTAGTTTTTAAATGGACAGTTTGTGAAACATTGTTAACATTTAGTATTTGATATTCCAGCATTTTCCTTTGCATCATCGGGGCGGGATTTCGATCCACGCACTAGAGCATTTTCCGATGAAGAACTCAAACCGCAACCCATGATAAAAAAATCACGCAAACAATTTGTTCCAGATGAACTTAAGGATGACAAATACTGGGCCCGTCGACGAAAGAACAACATCGCTGCCAAACGTTCAAGGGATGCCAGACGACAAAAAGAAAATCAAATCGCCATGAGGGCGCGATATTTAGAAAAAGAGGTCAGTTACATACATACATACATAGCCATATTACACATATGTATGTACCTTGTCACATATACATACATATGTCATAACTTACACTGTTGATTGAATAAATTTATTTAAAATTATTTCCTTTCGTATAGAATGCTACATTACACCAAGAGGTAGAGCAGCTAAAACAGGAGAACATGGACTTACGTGCACGTCTCTCAAAATTCCAAGATGTGTAATGCTAAATTGTTCTTCTTTCTAATACCACTTCATCAACTTATACTTCTTAATTTGTTACTACTAATTAATAAATTATAAATTAATTAATTACACTACTATGATACATAAAAACAAAACAACAAAAAAAAAAAACAGTAACGTTTTAAAAACACTTTTTTTTTTTCTTAAATTTGCTTAAAGTCGACAAAAATATTTTATTATATATTTTTTTTTTTAATTTAAGTTTAATTATTATATTATTACTATTATTTTTTTTTTCTGTAGAGTATAGTTATAGAAATTGTTTATATCCCCGTTTAAATTTTAAATTATATTTTAGCTTTATAAATAATTCTATTAATGTCCTTATATTTAAAACGATTTGCTGTATTCTATACATATTTAAGTTTTCAAAATCATAATTGAATTTTTTATTTTTTCTTTCTAATTCAAATCTGTCCCTCTTTCCACCCACCTTCCTCAAAAACCGTTTAAGTCTCATAGTTTTTGAAAAAAAACTAAACAAAAAATAAAAAAATAACTCACTATTCTTAGTAGACCACTTAAAAAGAAAACAGAAAAGCATGCAAGTTTCATACAAATAAATTCTAAATTATTGTTAAAAGAAAAGAATAACAAAAAAAGAGTAAAACATTTAATACAATAAACAATAATATTGAAACTATACATTATACAAAAGAATTACAAGCTAAACAATATGGTTATTGGTAATATAAAAGGTTTTTTTTTATATAAAAACATACATTCAAACATACGTATAGGCATACTTAAAATAGTAGAAATTAAATTTATGACTTGCATTAGTTACACAATTAAATTGGAGTTTTTAAATTTTCATTGAATGAAACAAGCAAAAAACGAAAAACTTTAAAACATTTTACGGATTAAATTAATTCATTAATTATTATGAAATATGTTTACAAAACAGAAGATTAAAAAAGAAAATTATTGTTCAAAAGAAAAATTACAGAAATTATGAACACACACATTAATAATACTTAGGAGGCAAAACTACAGTAACAACATTATTTAGTTTTTTAGAAGAAAAAAAAAAAATTAAAATAAAAAATCTGAAAAAAATAAAAAAAAAAACACGGTATACTGAAATAATTATTTTTTTATTATAGGCAATATGTATGTATATGAATAAATGTTGACTTAATATGTTTAGCAACATGTATCAGATACAATTTTCAAAATTCAAACATTTTTACCAGAAAGAAATTACTTCTAAGGGCATTATCTTGGAACTTGGGCAGAGGAACATTGTGATCGAAGAAACAACTTTCTTAAAGTTGTACTCGGCATGTGTGTATGCGTTAACTGAATATAATAAGTATACAGAAGTATTTTTCAAATAGAATTCATTTTTAATGTAGAATACCTAAAGAGTTCCAGGGGGAAGAAACATGTACACAAATGCTGTGAGAGTCAAATACAATAGTACTCGAGCGGAACAATCAGAGTGCGATTTTAAATTTATTTTTTTAATAATACTGTAAAGGAATATCGTTTTTATTTAATTATTTGGCAGCATTTTTACAAAACATGGATTTAATATATAAACCAAGTACAGTTTACTGTTAAAACAGTATCTTAATATAAGGAAGTACATTTGAAATGTTCAAAAGTTTAATTAAATTGTATTGCAACAATGTTGCGAAGTGAATTAATAATGAGAACACTATACATACATAGTTGCAATGTAAGAATTTAATTTCTTACAAAGTTAAGGTGAAAGCTAGTGATAAATTACCATATTAAATCGTGATAGAGATATGTATATTAAGGCAATTATGATATTCAATTTCGTCAAATATTTGCTTAATGGGAATGTAGCAATAACATTATGCTGTTAAACATGCTGATTTTATTGTTTTATATTGATTTTTGTTAAATAAGATCAATAAGCCAAATACGACACTTTTTAGACCAAGGATCCGTTAACTCATTAAAAGAATTTTTATTTACTGTTTGTATATGCTTATCGTTCCTTTAAGGGAGACATAGCTGTCAGAAAGCTTCTCATTATTTTATCCTTATTGCAAGAATGTTTTTCTTCAGAAAACTGTTCTTTTTTTAAATTTTAAAAGCATTGGCAATTTTAGAAACATTTTTTATTAAAGTTAGGGTAACCATATTCTAAATTGCTATCAATCAGCGCCCTTAAAGTTCCCTACCTAAACAGATCGTTAACATTTCATGGCAACATGTTTTCCTAAATTATTCCTTATCATTTTACTTTGTACTTCTAAATGTAATTTTTAACAAGAGAATGATAAGCTTTTAATATGAATTGACGATCGGCTGAAAATGCTTGTCTTATACAAATACAGGATAATAAAGTATGTTGAATAAAATAGAGAAAAGAAAATAAAAGAGAAACAATTTTGTATATGTACATATACAATATACCTACTATTTGCATAATTTTACTTATAAATTTTATCAATTTAGAAGGCAACAAGTTACTACAGTCAAAAATATGAAGTGAATTGGCATATTTAAAACTCAATCTTAAGTTCGGTAAATACACATTATGTCGTTTCGATGAGTGTTGTCTTTGTATGGAAAAAGGGAAAAACTAGCGGGAGTGGGTACACTTTTTGTTGCATTGCTTAAGTTGCATTGTTATTCGATCGTTGTATGCAACACAAAATCAAGATTTTTATTAAAATAAGCTTTAAATGTACAAAATGCATTTTAATAAACAAAGTTGCAGTTGCAGCTATGCAGTATATTTTTTTTTTTGAATTTGCTATATACAAGCATACATTATAAACTAATAGTTTAGCAGTGAATATAAATTAATTTTAAAAGATTAATTTCCTTACACATGCGATTTACAAAGTTTAACTTGAAATTACAATTGCAATCACTGTTCCTTATGTTCCTTTAAAAAAATTTCGTTAAAAAACGTTTCTAACGTTTTATTAATACACATTACGTTTTACAACATGTTGAGGCAACATTTAAAAGAAAAATATTAAAAATAAACAAAACATACTTAAAAGAAAACCAAGTACAGCTAGTAAACAATAATTTAATTTCCTTACAGAAAAACTATCATAATATTAAAAAAAGTACACACACTTATGTACACATTAAAAACACACACACACAGAAACACCGATTAGCAGTGTAGATGACCTCATTGAAATGAAAAACAAAATGAAAATGTTTAGAAACATTTTACAAAAGATAAACAAAAATAAAAATACTTAGAGAACAACAATATTGATTAACAAAACAAAATTAAAGAAAACAAAAATAAAAAAAAAATAAAAGTACCTTTATTTAATACAACAAACAATGTTATGATGCAATACAATAAAAATATTAATGAAACATAAAATGTTGCAAATCATTATTACATTTTTTTTTTTAAATTATTTTTATTTTATTATTTATATTGTGTTTTTCATAAATATTATTAAATAATAAACTAATTAAACTTAGGTTACCTCTTGCATACAAAACAAAAAAAAAAAAAAAGAAAATAGAAAAATAACAAAAAAAAAAAGAATTAAAAACTTTATTTGTAGTAGAATTTGTTAGTAGCGTTTAAAGTTAAAGTTAAAGTTGAATTGAAATTAGTTTTCATTGTTTTCTCTTTTTTTTTTAATGCTTGAAAATATTTCAATTTTATTATTATTTTTAACAATTAAAAGATATTTTTTAAATATTTTACACTAAAAAAGAATTTCCTTATGAAAGCGAAATAAACAAAGAAACAAATTATTATTATCAATTGTTAATTGTATATGAAGGAATCAATAATAATTATAATGATATAAAATATATTTAAAAAATTAAAAAAAAAAACAGTTTAAATACATATTTAACAAAAAATAAATCAACAATAAATTAAAATCATAAATTAATTAATTAAGCCTAAGCAAAGTAGTGAGTAGTAGTGCAAGTGTTTGTTGTTAGTTTGTATTTTAGAAAAGTTTTATTTTTCAGTTAATTGTTTTTATTAATTATTATTATACATACTATTATTATGATTATTACTATTATGTTTTGTTTTGTTTTATTTTGGTTTATTTTTTATTAATTATTACACTTTTAGTTAAACGACAAAAACAAAAATAGTAAAACAAAGCAAGATTTTGTTTCTGATTTTCTTTTTATTTTATTTTTCTTTTCATTGAAACTATAATTAATCATCATTATTATTACTATTATTATTATTTTTATTATTATTATTATTATTATTATTTTGTTTAAATAATGTCTTAAGTAGTTTTTATGATTTCTTTTTTGTTAAATAGAAATACCGAACAGAAAATAATAAAAAAAAATTATTGTAATTTGAACAAAAAAAAAACCGCCCCCGGAAATTGTCTTTTGTTTTAAATTTCTTTTAAAATGTAAAGTGTTTTACGATTGTTTAAGTAAACTTAAGAATTAAGTTATGTCAGCCACTATGTAATGCCATTTTAAAAGTTTTTCTGAATCCAAAATCTTCAATTGATACTACTTGTTTCTACTAATGGTTAGCTTTAAAGCTTTCTTATATCAAATATCTTGGGAATTCTCGGCAGTTTTTAAACACATATTCTAGCCCAAGCGCTAAAACCTACTAGTTATACCATGTTACTACACATTCTTTCTCTTCAACTTTCGGTCCCGAAAGTAGTCGTTTATTATGTCCATTAAGAATGGTAAAATTAAATGCGTTCTTAATATAAAGTGTGATTAATGCGCACTAATTTTTTCGAATCCTATTCTAACATCGCCCTCAATTGGGTCTATTGCTATGCTTGGTATCTGAAATGATATGCTATCTGTAATTAGGGGAGCTGTAAATATTTGAGAAACTGTGTATTCCATATAAGATTTTTTGCTCCTCATATTATATTCATACTAATTATTAGAATTTTCCTATAGTTCCTAAGAGGAGAACTGTAATAAAATTATTTCACAATGTGATTTTGTTCTCGGTAACCAGACACATATTTCTAATGGCAACAATAGCCTCTCGCAATGTTCGATCAAGAACTGCAATATAGTCGGCATATTAGAGAAGTTTATTAATTGCTTTTCGCTCAAGATCTTTCCAAAAAACGATTGAAGAGATTACAAAATAAACGATAATCCTGATTGAAGTCGCGATTTGTATAAAATGCTTAGGAGAGGGCCTTTGTGTCAGGTACTTTTCGAACTTGTACAGAACAGGAATATTTTTTTACTGTTGGTGTTGCTCAGAGGTATTTAAATACTTCGACTAAGCAATCTCAACCTGTATTGATTGACGCCTGACGGGCGTCAGTACGAGAATAAGTTTTCAAGTGTTTTATATTAATATAACAAATTTTTTGGAATTCTCAATTTAATTCACAAATTTATTTCAACTACTATTGCAACTACCTTGCGAAAGCTTAGATTGTTCAGAGATTGTCTGGATTTAGAAGAATCAATCTTTCTTTCCATTAAGTACATATATCCTCCCAAACTTATCTCCACAGTCCACAGAAAATTTCTAGCTTCGCCAGCAGCAAAGAAACTCTCCTCTTGGCAAGCTTACCTGCCCATTCATTGCAAAAGGCGACCCTATTTCCCCCGGCTGTATCCAAAGGCCAAAGGTAATCTGGACCCAGTAAAATAAGAGTTTGCAATGGGAAAGTTTTTCATTTTTTCTAATGTCTTCTGTTTCTGTTTCTGTTTTATTTCTTTTATTGTATGTAATGCAAAACAACGAATTATAATGATGTTTTTCTTTTTATACGACTGTTTTTTTTTATGTTTATTTAAAATGTTCCTTAATTTTTTACTTATTGATCAACGAACTAACAATTTATCACCGATAAAAACACACAACCAATATGATCTCATGATTTTAAAAACACTCACTGAAAAATTAAAAAGAAAAAAAGAAAAGAAAATAATGTAGAAAATTTATTTAAAAATTAAAACCCATTAAACAAAAAAAAAAAGAAACAAAAATAAAAAGAATGAAATTAAACATTTAATTATTACAACGAACTATAATTATTTAGAATAAAAATATTTCTGCTTCCCGAAATACATACACTGCGGAAAAAGAATTCCCAAAAATAAATAGACCACCTAAAAATAGTATGAAGAGACATTTAACTGAATAAACAAAATAACAAAAGAAAAAACTAAAAAACAAAAAACAAAAAATAAACATATTGAGTCTGTCAATGTTTGAGCTTTGGTTGTTAATAAAAAGAAAACACAAAAAAAATTGAAAGGAATAAAATTCAATAAAATCTTAAAATTAGTATTATCTAGAGAATTACAATATATACATAATAAACAGATACATACATACATACACATACCTACATACATACATACATACATAATTAAATGAAAATAAAATAAAATTACAAGCAATTGTAGTAAAATATCAATATTTGTAAGAAGTAAAAATTTAAAAAGTGAAATTAGAAAAACAAAAACAAAAAAAACACAAAACTGATCGTGAAGATGAAGATGAATAAAAAAAAAGTAAAATTAAATACTCTAAATGTAAATTATTATTAAATACTTAGTATTTTATAGTTATAATTGTTATTAGAGTTTACAACGGCAACAATATTAAATGCAAACAAAAAAAACAAGAAAAAGAAAAAAAAAAAACCTACGAGAAAATATTATGAAAAAAAGAATAAGAACCACAAAACAAATCTTGTGTTATTTACTTAATGACGTTCAATTTTAGTTGGTCACTTAGTGATGTTGCCTTATATGTTCAAATAATATTGCATACTTTTAGGCTTTAAATGATTAAACTCTTGCATTGTAATGTTTTCTTTAACAGAACAACAGATACATACATACATACGTATTTAGTTCTTGTTTTAGCACCATTTTTTTAAACAATATTGTCCACTTTAACGATAACCATGAAGACCATAAATTTCAAACTATCGAATCAATGGAGATATCATAACGTCGATCTGCATTGACAAATCTGAAGCAACAGTTGTTATCACTGAAAATTCAAAAGAAATCATAAATAAAATTGGCATTCCTCTGCAGAGACACAAACAAATGATCTCACACGCACTTTACTTACGTTTAGAGGCCGGATAATGACAAGGAAGAAGAGTAGAATATAGGGCTTAGATTAGGTTAGGTTGGAGTGGTAGCTTTGATACCAAAAGCTCACTTGAGCAGCCATTGCACATTTAAAGCACGACTACCCCAAGCCGGAAAACCAGTCCGAAAGTTTGATAAACGAAGCTATATCCTTGACATCAATGAGTGATAGATAGCGCCTTTATTGACAGAACAGGTCTTGTCAAAGGCAATTAGGGAAAATGAAAACCTAATTGCACTATCTGAATGTGGTTAATAAAGAAATAGGTACAATCGATATTACAAAGGGAGGACCTTAGAGGACCTAGCTTAACTCAAATATGAATAACTAGTCTTAAAGGGGACATCGTAACGTTCTCTTTAACCTAGTAACTTTAGTTTTTTCCAATAATTTTCTCTCTTTGCTAAACGCTCTTGCAGACAACAAATGCGTTTGTCTGTTTGTGTTTGTTTGACTGCAGACCAATTCCTTTGGAGATTGGAACGAAAATGTTTAATAAGAATGATTTTCTCGCATTCCATCTATAATCAATCTGCTTAGGGGGTCTTGCGAATACGATAAATTTTAATACTGTTACTTATAGGCTTATAAGTGCGACTCAACAATATGTAACACGAGCAGGCTCTTGATGTTTTTGGATTGAAGTGCAATCCAATCTTCACTGATCATCCTACTCAACATTTAAACCACTTCAATCAAAGTCTATACTGGGGCTTATCGAACGCCTATAAAACGTAATAACTTGTGCACTTAGTTCATATCTTATTAAAATGTATTCATTTCATAAACGAACATTGGTATGAAGAACACTTTCACTTTCACTCCCTAGCTGAATACCAATTTGGATACAGATATGCAAATATGTATGTACGTACATACATACATAAGAATCCTTAAGGGCTAGAGATTGTATGAATTTTTTTCATTTTTCCTTTGAGACACATAAAATGTAAAATGCATGCATTTTAATTAGATTTATTGGATATTTTATTAAAGCTTTTAAATGGAAATGAAATAAAATTATTATAATTAACATAAGTACACAAGTAATACGTATTGAATATAAAATTAAAATGTTAAATCTATAACAAATTTGAAGTGAAAATGTCATACATGTACATACATAAATATGTATGTATGTTTCTATCATTATTATTCTGAATGACTATTTTGCAATTTTAAACCAGTGTAGGAACACTGGATGCTAACATGGTTATCCCAATTCAGCTGGGAAACCAGAAGAACAAAAAACGTAATACAGTTCTGCCATCGTTAAATATTGAATGGCTTGAAAAGCCTTCCCGTTTATACTAAGTGCTGTTTAACTTTTTAAAGACTTAATGGAAACAAATCTTTTACCACCAGTTTTAAAGTGTGAAAACTCGAAATGAAGCAATTATAATGGAATGTGCGAACTACCGCAATGTCTAGAAAAAATACTAAATAAAATTCTGCCTAATTATGAAACATCATCTGTAACATTTTCATGTTAAGAACCGTATATCATTTACGTATGCAACCTAATTCCCTTTCAGTCTGCGATCAGTACACCCAACCGATTTATCACTACATCATTCGTATTGGCCTCTGTAAGAGTTACATTTAATCTCTGTCACTCAGTGCTTTATAGTCGAAGGAATATACACCATCCCTGAGTAAAATTCACTTCATCTTAATCTGAAATCTTTCAAAAGAAATAAAACACTAAAATAACGAGATGTCTAGAAATTGTATCTCATAATGTGCCATTTTCTACGAAAACTATTGCAGTTCCAGATTGGCTTTTGGTACCGCCCTCGTTTATTTTTTATTTTTTAAGCCATTAACGAAATCTATGTTTAGAGTTACATTCGATCGGCTCCAATTACCTTCGGTTATATGCTTGCTGTGTGCGACGGCAAGGACAGCTATTGTTGTCCTATTACAGAAATGTTTCTTCACATTCGTCCCTTGATGTTCCATAATTAGAAGAGAACAGCTTTAGGTGGGAGTTGAGAAAATGAACATGAATGAATTCTGTACTCTTCTAAGAGCGAATATAATTTTTAACAAAATTTTCATCAAATCTCGCTATACATATGCAAAGTTTTTATTATTATTTGAACTGACTTTAACAACTTACAAAATCTGCCCCATTTCAATATCTCTTAAGCTTAAATTGTTCTAATTTTTTTTGTATAAACTATTATTATTTAAAGAACTCTTAGTCTCGACCGTTAAAACTCTCCTACTGATGTATTTTAAGGATATTATTGTTCTTCGCGGCCTAACAATTTAATAACTCTCATCGTCATTGAAACTAGCAATTATTTTATTGAATTACAGCATACTTTTAATAGACTGAACAGGAAATAAATAAATAAAATGAACAAAAACAAACATACGTTTGTATATACATATGTATGTATACATGTATAATTACTGGTTTTTCTTGTATACAAATACAAAATATATTTGAGTATTATGCGTCTTGGATTTCTTAAAAGTTCAAATTAAAGCCCACCTTTCATTGTAAACCGACTTAAATCGATTTGGTAAAGACCCACCTCAATAAGTTATAAAATTCTTTATTTTTTTTTTATCAATTTAAAACAAATATGTTTTCATATGAGTACAAACAGATCCATGATAGTACACACGCAATTTCATATAGTCTCTCTCTCTCTCTCTCATTAAATAAATAAAAAAGAAATCGAATTAAAAAATCTTGGTTTTGTGGTAGAAAAACATTTACTTCTACCTTACAAAAGTATTAATTTATCGAAATTTTAAGTGACCTTCAAATTCCGTTCTTTATAAAGACAGAATTCATCTGAGAACAGACAGAATTTTCACTAAATTTAATAGGAATGGAACTACGACACAAACAGTTTTATTTATTCCTCTCAGCAATCCATACCATAATTTTGGTGTACCTTCAACGACTTTTGTGTGTGTGTGAGACCTGACATCATAAAGAGCAAAGTAATATTTAAAAAAACAAATTTTCAGTGACATCCTCTCTGTGCTCTCAAAATCATACACTCGAAATCGAGATAAAACTGTGGGTTACAGTACTTTTGAATCTTCTTCAAATTCTTCTGCTGTTAGGGCATATATCGCTTGGTATAAAAGACGAAATGTGGATCAGAGAACAAGCTCAACTTTGCCTTCTTTGGTACTTAGAACGTGAAAACATTTGGTGCCGTGAGACGATAATATCTTTTGCAATTCTTCGAATTTTCAATCCCCGATAGTAAATTCATTCAATTGTTCCTGGTGAAGCGTTCTCAACGAGCCTTTGTTAGCCTTGGCTTTAATGATGTTGTTTTCTCACCAAAAATAATGCATGAAATTTATTTCCTTTTCCAAATTTCTTATCAAATCACATGGTAGACTAGTGCTTTAAATGTCCATTAAATGTCTACTCCATCTGCTTAACAAATTCTAACTGTAGATAAAGTCTGTCGTTGCAATTCACAATTTATTTGCCACTACCCTACCTACATATACGTACATATATACATATATATGTATATGCTAATGTACATATATACTATATATAGTATAGTATATATAGTATAAGTATATAAGTGCTTCTAGTGCTAGTATAAAGCTAGTAGAAAGCTTTTGGTAAAAGAACGATTAGAACGATTATTTAAAACTATTCGCATTCAATGCTTACTCTATTAAATAACATAACAGTAGTTAAGTAGCATGTCGGGTTACAAATAATAAAACAAAATATATAAAATAATAAACAACCAATAAAAAAAAAACAAAAAAAATTAATATTTTGGAAATTTTATTTTTAGAGAATATTAATAAAAATGAAAACAAAATGTACAATATAAATTTGTTTTGCAAATAAATCTCTAAAATGTATTGTAATTACGAATTATAATAATAAATTTATACAATAATAAATAAAATAATTAAATAAATCCCCCAATTAAAATACAAAATAAAAAAAAAACAATCTCGGTTTAGAAATAAATTCCAGAAACGGTTTAAATGAAAACACAACACTAAAGTGCAAGGCCTGAAAAAAAAGAAAACCAAAACCGCTGAAAAAATTAAAAATAAAAATACAACAAAAAATTAAAAGAAAACCCCAATAATATTTTTAAAATAAAAATTGTTAAAAAAGAGAAAAAGAAAATATAAAACAAAACCTTTTTTGCAGAAGAATAAAAGAAAGTACCTAGAAAATCAAATGACAGGGATGTCATTGAACACGTACATACATGCATAAACACACATACATATATATAGTACACACACACATAACCACTTACACACTCCCTCTTACACACTCGCAGGCAAAACTTGAGATGAAAATGTTTTTTTGGAGACAATTTTAAAAAATATTTAAATTTAAATAAACAAAAACAAAAGCAAAAAAGAATAAACGTTAAGAAATAACAAAAAAAAAACAAAAAAAAAAATTAAAATAAAATATGCTGCTGCATTATATTTTGCTGCAATAAACAAAAGGAAAAAAAGATTCAATAATTTTTGATATGAAAACATAAACACAAAAGGATTGTAAGCGTATTAATAAAAAGAATGATTATGAAACAATAATACTCTGAAGACAGGAAAAAAAACAAAAAATAATGAAACAAAAATGAATTATACAATACAAATTAGCCTATAAAAACTATAAAAATATTTTATAATTTCACTCTTTAAAATGCCCCTTTTGGCTTTTTCCCTCACGTTTATTTATTTGTTTTCTTCATTATTTTTATGTTTGTTTCATTAAAATCATCATAGTTTTGTGCCATAATGCCTAAAAACACAATTTTAGTTAAAAAAAAGAAAAACTTCTTGATAACTATACTGGCCATCCTAATTTATTGTATATTAAATTAAATTCTTCGTTTTTTTTTCTAAATCTCTTGTACATTATTATGCATAATTATGTAATTTAAAATGAAAACAAAAAAAATTTATTATTAAACAAGATAAAAACGCATGATACTATAATGCAAAATACAATAACAATACTTAAAACAAAAAAGAAGAAGAAAAAAAAGAACATGAATTATACTATAAACTAAACATTATTGATTAAAAAAAAAAAACAAAACAAAAAAGAAAAGAAAAAAAAATTAAAATAAAAGTTTAGATACAAATTTTAAAAATGAAAGTTAAAAAATAAAAGAATAAAAGAAAAATATTCTTGCGTTTTATTGTAACGAGAATAAAGTCATAGGAATCTACATAATCGATATAGTCGTGCTCAGAAAAAAAAAAAAAGTTTAACACATCTACCATTAAACAAATTGATTGTGGGTATATGTGGTGGTATACTTCCACCACCACAGAGTTTTGATGATCCAGAGTTGTCGAGTTACCAGTGTAGACAAAATCACTAGTTAGAATGATATCTAAGTCTGAAAAAGCTCATATGAAAACGGGATTAAGCTCTTGTTTGAGGCTAGAATGTCATGTTAATCAAATCAACCAAAACAAGATCTTCTATATGCTAAGAGCAGAGCAATGCGGTAGATTTAAAACCCTAAAATGTGTGCATAAGGATAACAACGTTGTGTTAATTGGTAATTTCTGAATTAATGTTTTCAACTTGAATATTTTTTCAACAATTTTAATTACCGTTATTTTTATTTCCAAACAAATTATATCAATTGACGAGAACTCCGTTAATCTGACAAGGAATGAAGAAAAAAAAAAAAGAACATTGCCAACAATGGCATGCGTGTGTAAGTTTACACTTGTGTTTGTAAGATTGTAGGGGAAGGCGTTGAGAATGTGTGTTTTGAAAACAGCGTCAACACTCATTTTCAATTTCATTCTCAACACAAGTATATTAAGTGCGTTAAAGTGTGTATTCAGTGTCATATTCATACGCATTAATTCTATTACACTTCATTTACATTTGCATATACATATACATACACACACACATACACATGAAGAAAAATATTTCCTGTTGTTTTACTCTTACATTTCTTACAGATGCTCTTTTACTTACGGCAAAAGCCCTGGAAAAAACAAAATGGAAAAATAAAGAGAAAACAAACAAATATGGATACAATAGCAGTGGCATAATAGAGTGCTTTTATAACAGCGTTAATTTGTGTTATTACGTGGATATATGGATAAAGAACAACAACAATAACTTGGTGTATAAAACAAACAAAAAGAAAGCTTTTCTCTTTTATAATGTTTTTATTTTTCTTCGTTTTTTTTTTGTTTTGTGTCTGCAAGAGTACTGCCGTCTTATTTATGCATGTGTGCCATAATAGTCGTGGCTGTTATAAGAAATATGTTGTTTTGCTCGTTTTAGTTTTTGTTTGGAATTTTTGCCATTAAGTTTTCAAGCTCAAGTTCAACACATCCAGTTTGACAGCAAGCCATCATACAAGCAGACTGCAGTCAGACAGCCATTAATGGTGTTGGTGTTGTGAACGAAATATCTTTGAACGTATGAATGTGTATGTGTTCATTTACATTTTATGTAACTACGTTTGCAACACAACAAAACAAAACCAGACCATCCAATAACAAAACACACACATTTTATGCCATTTTTGCAAGAAACTACAAAAGACTGTGTGATGATGTTTGTTGAACATGGTGCGATAAAACAAAAATTTGATAAGAGATCGCAAGCCACAGTATTGCTGTCTTGGTTATTTTCGTTTTGTTGATTCTCGTGTTGAAAATAAATTTTTCGTTTAAGTATTCGGACATTTTTTTTATAATTAAAATGACTCGTTTTTCATTTTCTTTGACATTTTTTTTAGTTTTAGTAGAGGAAAAATACGAATATGCTACAAGCAGTTGCCAAAATGTAAACCGAAAAGTTCACAAGGGACATGAACTGTAGTCCTTTGGCTTACTAGACGAAATAGTCAAGTTCAAACCTCTTCTCTGATATACCTATTCAAATAAAAGAAAGTTAGATAACTATTTTTCTCTACTGTCCAAAAAAGAGGAACGAACGAGGCAATGATTGCTTCCTATTTTCTTTAAAGTAGTGACGCTTTAACATTTAAATTATTTCTGTTTAGTTTTACAATACACAAGAGAGAGAAATGAAATTGAGAGTGAAATGAGAGTGAGTTTGTTTCCTACTTTATTTGAAATCATAAATTTTAGCCTTTTATGCCATTATAAATTAAATATTATTACTTTATTATGCATAACGATGGATTCTATTCACATACCCACACACATACACGTGCACCCACCCACACATAGCTTTGAAAATATGTATGTGCCTGTGCATAAATTCATTATGAAACATTTTAAAATGTAAATTACATTCTCCCATTCAAAGATACCACACACACACACACCCATACCTTCAAGTACAGTATTGGAAGAAATAATAGACACAAACTCATATGTATTTTTTTATGCATCACAGATTAATTTTAGATTTGATAATGTTTTGAATTATCCAGCAACACCAGTGTTCTACTTTTTAACAGTTCCTAACATCAGGAATTCTTAACTGAAAACTGTGCTCTGCCCGTTAAAGTCACAAACAATCTGAAACCAAAATATAGGAACATATTTAAATTTTACTGTGTTCTTATTATTTTTTACGTCACTTTAAATGCTTCTTCTCATTATTATAAGATTCACATGCAACGTACACTGTACGTTATAAAATATTTAGAGAGGAATGAGTAAAATTTGGAAAATGAAAATGTTTGCTGACTACCACTGTGTATCATTGTTGTTGAATTATTGTTGTTGTGCGTCAAGTTTACAACTCAGCACAAGAGTATTAAAGTGTGATGCAATCGTATGTATAAAATTGTTAAATTACTCTCAACGCAAAATGTTTTATTTAACGATTGAAAATGCGAATAAAGTCTCATCAAATTTGAATTATATTGTGAAATAGAAATACGTAATCGATCTGTTAAAGAAAATTTCATTTAAACTGAAGCAATTATTGCATTAATTGTTTTAAACAAGAGTTTATCATTGTGTTATTGTTAAAGGGATTTGATGGTTAATGTTATTCAAATATTGTTACTGTTTTAAAGGTACGTAATTCATTCTCATGGATATTTAAACTCCTTTATTTTAGATACATATCTAGTAATTTCATAGTTCAAAGTTAACAAGCAATTTTATAAACCGAAATGAGAAACCAGTGACAATCACTTGATGCCAAACCCTGACTATAATCTGGATAGTTAACAAGCCGGAATTAATTCATTATCGCTAAAAGCCACTCCTTCTGGTCGAATCAATCACCTCTCTCTCTTTCTCTTTAAATACACAGTAAGATTTTGACCATCCTTTGCTTGGCTTTCCTGATAATTCACAACAATTGAAGATTCTTAACGACAACTCATGTAAGACTCACATATCAATTTTATTTTCTATTCAGTCTTAATCGAGGAGTTCTAATTCATATCTATTACAACTACTTGCATCACTCTGAATATAGAGTCGACAACCCTGCTCAAGCGGAACTTTTGGATAGGATTGGACTGGTTGTATGTATAGTAGAATCCGACATACGGTAAATATAAACATTAAACGGAATAGAATAGAATTTTTAAGACTCGTATTCGGAACCCCGACATGTGCAATCGGCCACATTTGTGATGATATTGAAGTTAAAACCTTGGAACGCATCTTATTTATGGAAACTGTTGGAGTGTAATATTTGAAAAGTAAATGAAATGAAATTAAAAATCGGTAGGAATTTTGAAATTTATTTATTTGATCAGTCAATGAACGCTAAAAAAACAACAATTGAAAAACATCATGCGGGTGATGATCCACAAAATAAAATAAAAACGATGACTGTTACAAATTAATTTAAATAAAAAAAAAAGTGTTCAAAAACATTTGCAAACTCACAGACTCTGCTGTTATTGGCTGTGACACAAAACGTGTCAACCAGAAAATCTCTTCAGCCTTAAATTAATAATCACACCACAATGAATGACAAAAAAAACCAATACTTAGCATTGTAATTATGATCTCAAATGAATAAGAGAATTTCAATTTCCATTTCAAGAATACAAATAAGTTGTGACATATATACATACAACCCTACCTCCCAATTTACTTAATTGTTATTCAGATGCTACACGACAATTTAGCCGGCAAAACTAAAAGAACATCAGAAATACTGTTTATGAGTTTATTAGTTATTGCATGCACTTTTAAGAGAGCTACAGCGAATGAATTATTCTCTTAAGAGTATTATGAAAACATCATAAAAGAGAGAACGTCTTAAAGAGAATAAGAGTATGTAATAAATATAATCATACTGTTGCTTATTTGTTGTTTAATTTTTTATTTTTTTTATTTTTTTCTGTGTTTGAATTTCACAATACTCTTTACACAACAAATATTAAAATTTACAGCACCAGTAACAACGCAACACAACACATTCACACGTAATAAAACAAAACAAAAGCATAACGAGCGGTTTATGTGTGACGTAACGTAAAACAAAATGTTAAATACAAGCAAGCAGATAATACAAGCACAACTTCAATTAGAAAGTTGCCAGATGTTTGACTATTTGAAATTGAATAAGAAATTGCAAATTAATGCAGATAACTCATG
Source organism: Sarcophaga rosellei (assembly GCA_930367235.1). Taxonomy (NCBI): domain Eukaryota; kingdom Metazoa; phylum Arthropoda; class Insecta; order Diptera; family Sarcophagidae; genus Sarcophaga; species Sarcophaga rosellei. The sequence continues at coordinate 96,535,174 of OV884020.1, forward strand.
ACAAAGGGTCTTACAGCCATTACAAGCTTAATTCTATTATAATTCATCCATAAGGAACAATAATTCATTAGCAATCACATGCAAAGGTTAAGAGTTGTCAATCATTTAGCAGACGCCAAAGCACTTAAATTTAGACCTAAATGTGGCAACACTTGTTTATTAAACTGATAAAACACTCTAACAGTCAACAGTATGAGTTTTTAAAAGTATTTACTGTCTACCATAGCCGTTTCAAAACACAGTTTTTGGTTTTTACTGTATGAGTGAGTATTAACGACTGACTAATAGAGAGGCACTGTGAATGGTGTGTTGAACGTAATGATATAATCGGCCATCAACAAACAGTCAACGTACAAATCTTAACATATTGAAAAAGTCACTGTAATATACAGACTCTTTTAAAATACACACTCCCACACACATGCACATGCATACTGGTGCTTACGTATATACATTCTCACTTGGAGAGCATGAAGAAATAAGAGAAATACGTTTATGTATTGTGCTGAGACAATATCCAAATTGTATTGAGACTGTGAAATTCATTTGCTTTTTAACAGCGGCGGTGACTACAAGCTTAAAAAGTGACTGTATGTGATGTCTACGCGCGCTAAACTCTGAAAATATATTTAAAAAAAAACAAAACAGAAATTAAAAATTTTCTTTTTCGAAGAAATATTTGTTATGAAAAGAATAAAGAGAGAAAAAACACGTCACGCCGTTGATTTATAAACGCGTTGTGCTAATAGAGAAGACAGAAAACGAAATTCGTTGTGTTTTGTAATGTGAAAAAAATAAAGAAAATTCCATGTTTTTTTGATAAAATTAATACAAAACAAAAGAATAAATATTATTTTAAATAAAACGTTTTCAATCTGAAATGAATTGATTAAGAATAATAAAAAAGAAAAAAAATATTCAATAATATTCTAAACGAGAACGGAAAAAATTCATTTTAAAGCCGTTACGTAAAATCGTATCTTACAAAACAAAACAAGTTACGCCCAAAAGTGTTTCAATTAGAATCGCCATTGCCAGCAATTCAGTTCATCCAGTGTGTGTTTGTGTGTTTCTTTGTTTTTACGCTCTACACAGTAGAAGAAGGCCTGTTTATAAAATGATATAAAAAAACAAATTTTCCAAAAAAAAAGATTGTGGCTAAAAATCAAAGATTTATAGTCGAAGAAATATTTGGATATACACATTCATACACACATGTGTTGATATGAATATAAAAATAATAAAAAGGTAAATTTATTGAGAAAAATTTCAAAAAAGTTTCTGTTTTTTTTGTTTCAACACGAAATCGAATGAAAAAGACTCTCATGAAGGAAAACTTATGCAAGTGGTGTTTAGCTTGATGGTATAAAAAAATTCTGATTGAGGATTGCGTGAAGAGGGAAAAACAGTTACAAAATCATTACGCGTTCACATAACACTTACTCACACACACGTTGCTTTACATTATCGTATGGGGGCATGCAGCTGCTCTCCCTCTTTCATACACTCTTAACGGCATACAATCTCAATGTAAACTGTTGAATTTTTCTTTTCAAGAACTGAAGGAAAATAGAAAAGCAAATATTTTATAAGATTATGAGTTTTAAGAGAAAGAGAAAAAAAGAGTAGAGCGAGAACATTGACTACTACATAACAGTTTTCTTATACTTATGAGTATAGGCATTAAGTGTTGCCAGATGAAAATGAAATGCACAGAAATTTACAATAAGAGATTTGTAGTATTGCAGAATGTACAATTCGAGATATTTTATACATTCTTAAATCTGATATTTCCCTGTTCTATCTATGTAAATATACATATATACATAGTACTCAGAGTGGCCGTTCAATGATACGTGTTAAATCTTTCTTTTTATTTCTTTTTTGAGACCAACACTTAGAACATGATCCCTATTCATGTAGTGTATTGTGTTGGCATACCGGAAAGATAGTTGCAGGAGAAAGAAAAGAGGGGATAGTATGCGAAAATATTATCAGTGTAAAATCTTCATCACTATTTATCTCTCGAGAATTGCTTTCATATATAATACCACATAGCCCATTAATAATCACAAACGCGAAGAGTCTCTCGAACCGTTAGCCTCGGCACGTGTGATATAGCACACTACCAACTAAACCATAAAATAAAGTCTATGCTTACATTTTCTGTTCAAAGTCAAAGATATATTTTGTCCTTCAAAAGTTTTCGGCCAGGTTACGACGTTTTCATCTTGATAAACATATAATAATAAAAATAAAAGAATATATAAACATAACAACAAAATCAAAACGGAAGATATTTAGGCTATAAAGCACTTCTCTATCTGCTTTGTAGCACTGACCACCTCCAATCCTTGCTCCTACACTGACATCTTCTGTTCAGTAGAAACTGGCATCAAAGATCATTGGCTTAAGAGGTTTGTTTTCATTAATGTTCTTTTACTTGCCTATACTCACAGATACTCGCTTATGTTACACTTGCCAATAAGCTTAAAGGCTTAGAAACAACAAAAAATTATCCGGCATCACTACAACCTACATAACATATTGTCGTTACAAAATCAAATGTGAACAACTAATAACGTGTAAAAGAGATTGTTTTAATTTTTTTTTTTGTGGTTTGTTATCTTCGTTGCAAGAGAAAACTAATAGCGAATGATGATTATGAAACACTTAAGAGATATAGAGAGGAGAATTTTCATTGCTTTACAAAACAGTGCACAGTGTTCAGTACACAGTGCGAGAGAGTTTGTGCTTAACATAACAAGAGATGGGGCTGAATAGCGTAACCACAATGTGCTTACGATGAGCGGCAGCCGTATGAGTAGTAAAATTGCAAGTGCCATTCTCTATTACCACCGTAAGGCGCTAACAATACTACGCAAAATAAATAATAAAAATTTATTCACATTAAAAAAAAATTTACGTTTTCATTCAGAAAAATCCCAACTGTTTGGTTGTGTTTGTTTGCAAACAGAGGTGATTACGATGATGATTAACATGATTATGAAGTTGATGATAATGATTGTGTGAAAAACAAAAAACAACAACTGGCATAGTACACCACAAATTGTCTCAGTCACAATCGCTTACGTGTTGCTATATTTATAAACGTATTACTAAACAACAACAACAACGACAACAGCAACGACAGCAACAATAATAAGATTATTATTATATTATGCATATTGACAATAACAACAGCAACAGCAACAACCATTTGATGTGTTGTAAATTACGAGCGATTTTTTGTTTTTGTTTATTTTGTTTATTGAGTTGTATAATTTATTTTTGTGTTTTTGTATTTTCTTAAATATTTTCAAGTGTAACAACAACACCTATAGGGCAACATTTAGTAGAATTTTTAACAAATTCCTAGAAAATCATAAACAATCTGAAATTGTTATAAAACAAGTTGCTAGCAGTGCATGACTAGTGTAGTGCACTAAATGAAAATTTATCAAATTTTTTTGTTGCTAATTTCGTGGAAAATAAAACGAATAAGATATGTATGCACTTCTAAATTTAACATTTTAACAGGAATGGGGTTTCTTTCTAGAATCCATTGTAATTATTATCGTGTGAAAAAATATTTTTTTTTAACAACAAACAAACACTCAGCATGTTTTTACGTAAAGTCCACTTGTTTGTGCATTAATAATCAGTTGTCTGATCAGAATTCGGATTTTCAGCGAATTTACCATTTTAGCTTTCAAACATTTCATATCAGATTTATTTAACATGATCTTTCCGTTTCGCTTTCAAAACTTAGCTATAATTTCGACGACACTTTCATTTCATTATGCATAATGCTTGTACGGTGTACAATGTCTCTTAAATGATGATAAATCGAGCAAGGATTTGACGGCATACTTCCTTGGAATGCCACCTTCAGATCATAATGCTCACCAAACATTGCATTACGATAAATAATTTCTTTTATACAAACTTTCTACACACTCGTATATATTACTTGTTACGTAATTTGCACTTATGCAGTGTACATAATATCATCTTTTATTGTTGTATGTATGAATGTACATACCAATCCTATTACATTCAGTTTTTAGTTCTTTCTCTCTTGTTTGTATTTTTTGTCATTGTTTTTGGTATTTATTATTGCATTTCAATTGACTACTTCAGTTGATAGATAGAGCTTGACAAATTTAATATGCATGAAATTGAAATACAAAATCAACACGTTACAACACAACATTTCGTTTGATTTCAATGTAAATTTTTAAATGTGAGTGAGGGCATTTAAAACCAACAACAACAACAAAATGTAATAAATTAATAAAATTATAAACAAAACAAATTTTATACGACATGTACATATGTATGTATGTGTATCTATCGTCAGACATTTAAAGGTATGTATGCATGACCAGAAATGAAGTCATGGCTGGCAACAGGGCAGCAAACCTTTGACAAGAATCATATAAAAAACAATTAAAATCCATTATCAAATAGAAGGATCAATGAAAACCATGCACATTCACAAAATTGTGGAAGAATAGTCCATCTGGCTCAAACCAGACGCTTTAAAACATTCAGTTGCCGCAAGAACTTATTAGTTTCATACAAAAACAAAATTTTACTGTTGCAACATGTTGTTGAATGAATGTTGAAACGGAAAGAAAAAAACTATTCGAAAATGTCTGCAGCCAAGGTATAAAAGTCTACAAAATCTAACTCTTTGGGATTTTTAAAATTATGCAACGCATTTTATTTTGAATTTATACTTAATAGGACTGTATAAATCGCTGTGTCTGACGTCCACTTTCTGTCTGTAGATTATTTTGTAGATATAAAATTTACACATTTTAAAGCATTTCTAAGTAGTATTACAACATGTTGTTGATTTTTATATCATTTGCTGTTATTGTTGTTTGTCTTATTGTTGTTATTGTTGTTGTTGTCATAATATTATTGTTAGCAATTGTTGTATAATGTTCTATATTACAAAAATAACCTTGTTACAACAACTATTCATAGCAAATAACAATTTCATTAAATAAAATAAATACAATACAATACAATATAGATATTAGATATATTATAAATACTCACACACATACACACACACAGATATATATCTAACTATAATAAATATACCATACGTATATACATACATACGAGTCGAGTACACTGTATAGAATTCTAGGCTATCCTATAGACTATAGTAATCGTTTGTTTGTATTGCATCGTGTAGATAGATTTCCTTCATTGTCTGCTCAGAATTTTTTATATCTTACAAGTTATGTCAATGCAAAATTTGATATTCATACGTACATATGTACACAGAGCGAAAACTGCCTAATAAAATCAAGAAGATTTTCTCTACGAAACGTTTTTGGAGTGAGGGGTATTACAGCAGAAAGAAACGAAGATTTTTTCGTAGAGATTTCTTGTTATTTTTATGTGATAAATCTTTTTAATTTTTTCAAAAAGTAAAACACATACATTTAAGAAGAAAACTTGTTATTTACCATTTTTTTACTCAAATTCCGTCACTTTTGCCACAAAAAATACAATCCATAGAGAAAAACTTATTGATTCTATTGTGTTTTCTTCTAAATTGTATAAAACAAGAATTTCTTATTAATTTCATTGGGCTACCGAATCAATTTTTTCAAAAAGGTTTTTCTTATAGATTTCATTAGGCTACTTAATAATTTTTTTTTAAGGAGTATGCCTTATTGATTTCATTAGGTTTCTATTTGATCATGTGTAAATTATCTTATTAATGTTTTAATAAGTGGCAAGTAAAGAAGTGGAAAAAAGTAATAAAAATATTTCTTCTTAAAAGAACAAAGTAACAAAGTAAACAAAGTTCAAATAAAAATATTGAATTGTTTTAATTTCAACAAAAAAAGTGTTATAAAAGCCGGGAGGAAAGTTATTTTCTCGTTGGACTAATGTTGAAAAAAAAATTGATGATTATCCTGTCACTGCGGACGAATCTTTTAAAGATTTGCATAATGGTAGAACTCCTTAAATTCATATATGTACATCTTTATAATCCTCTATCTTTCTCTTTCAAAGATAAATATTTCGAGCAAAAGTGCTGGTTGCAGCACAATTGCAGTTCATGGGAACAGGTGCTTCCTTTCTGGAGAGAAACAAAGAAAAATATAATTGATGGATATAAAATGCCAAATCTTTGACGAATATTTTTCAAGAGTGGACACGATATAATGATTTCTTAGGTTAAGTGAAAAGCAAAATCAATAAGTATTATTTGAAAAAATAAAGGGATAGTTTTATAAAATTAAGAAGAAAATCTTTTTGAAAAAAACAAAAAGAGGGCCTAATAAAATCAAGAAGAAAATCCTTTTGAAAAAAAACAAAAAGAAAGCTTAATAAAATTAAGGAGAAAACCTTTTTAAAAAAATCAAGAAGACTATCTAGTAAAATCCCTAAGTTTTCTTCTTGATTTTTTCAAAAAGGTTTTCCTTATAAAAACAATAAGAATCTCTTCTTGAAAAAAAACCATAGAGAAATCTTATAAACTTTGTTCTAATTTACTATGTATTTATTAGGTTCAGTTTTCTCTGTGTATGTATGTACGTACGAATGAAGCAATCAACACATACAATACAACACAAAGCACAATACAATACAATACGCTACGATAGAATGCGATTCCTTTTTTAAGAATATTCAGTCTGTCTGTCAGTCAATAGTCTGTCTGTCGCATGTAAATATTGTACAAACATAAGTGCATACATAAATAGTATGTACATACAACGCACACACAATTATGGTTGGTTATACGAGAAATATTCTACACACATATTCTAATGGCAATACACAACATTTGCCAATTCAGTGTTTTTGTTGTGCTGCTGCTGCATGCATATTCATATAGGAAATTACTAGGAAAATAGTCTAATATTACATTTATAGGGTCGGTCTCTTAAAACGGTTATACCTTGAAGTAACATACATACCTCCATGCATGCATACATTATGCATAACAGCACTAACTACCTTATGACGACGGACGAGGAGCAGGAGAAAAAACAAATTATTAGCAATGTGATTAAGACATACAAAAATATATTATTTCTGTGCATAATCATCTCATGTGTAGTTTATGGTCAATGGTTTATGGAACGAAAAAAAAGAATATATGATTGCGTCGTTACGGGCTTATCATTATAGAATGGCCGCCACCAAAGCCATCGTTTAAACTGTCGCTCTTACGATTTTATTCAATATGATTGGTTTGTATGTACTTTCCAATGATCGTCAAAATCTTTAGCAAAGCAATCCTCCGCGATATCGGCATTCATTTAATCGAATGTTATAATGAGTTGCCAGTTTAACTTCCTGATTATTATCATTTTAATTAAGCGCACGCATACTAGGCATAAAGAAATCATCGTTTACACCCTTAATGTGTCACTGCCCAGAACAATTTCAAATACTACTGAGAATGTCCGGTTATATTTACAATAAAACAAATTGCCCGAGATGTATGTATGTAGGTAACTCAATTTGGATAGCTAAGGCCAGAGGACTCTCATCCTCATGGTATAATGAATACGTCTTCAATTTAAAAGATTTAAAGTGCAAAATATGTGGCCTTCTTAACGAAATTCTTTTCTCTAAAAAATACTCAACAAACCAAATAGAATATGTATTTACTGCCAGAGCAATAAGCTACTTAAAGACGTCCTCAAACAATTTCTCAGAGCATCAGTCAAGTCTTTACCGATGCATCTGGACTCACGTTGTCCTGAGGATATCCAAAAAAAATCTGTCGTTCGGAGTTGACTTTAAACTGTAGGGTAAGAAAGTAGGTCGTAATACTAACTAAAGGGTTGCAATGACTAAGTAAGTAAGTAAGTGAGTAAGCTAGTCTTGTTTTTGACAGAGCTAATTTTCTGATATTACAATTGGCAACTCATAGCAAATCGTTTCCCTATTAATCTCATCAAAGACCCATGAATACCTATCTGACAGCCAATCCTGGTTTGGGAACCTAGAAAATTATCGACTTATAGCTTTTGTCTATGGAGGAATAATGAAAATGTTTCCCGAGATTATAGCTTTCATTTATAACCAAAGGAAAAACAAAAAAAAATCTGTTATCAAATGTTATGTTATTTGTTATTTGTTAAATGTGTTATTGTTAGGCCAAAGGATTTCTTCTCCGTAACGAAGGATTGTCGGATATGTTACTTACAGTTAGCAAAGCAGACTTAAACCTTATAACGACATACATTATGATTCGTTCAAATGAAATCTTTTACAATCATAGTCATACGGAATGTTCTTTAGTTTGCTTAGATTTACTCTTAAATATTAAAATTCTATGTATGTATGTATAAAATACAGCAGACACTCTCACATTACGATTGCAATTGAATTTAAAATGAAAATATCAAAAAAAAAAGATTGTTTTTGCATTTCGTATTAAAAAAAAAAAAAAAGAAACAAAACAAAACGAAATTTTGTCTTTGCGAAATATCCAACCATAATCACTATGGCATACGAACAAATCGAGTCGCGAGCTGAGTTGTTTTGAGAAATTGATTTCATTTTTATAGAGAATATTTTTTTTTTTATTATTTTTCTACTTGTTGTTGTTGTTGTTGTTATTTTTTTTTTTTTTATTATACGTAATTGAAAGTGTTATGAAACCAAGAAATATAAAAAATAGCAAAAACAGCAGAATCTAAAATGAAAAAAAAACATTTCGTAAACAAATATGATTTAACTAATAAAATAAAGAAAAAAAAAATAATAAAAAAAACAAAAAAAACTTGACGACATCACTACTCATTTTTGGTATTTCGCTTTATTTTCCTGTTTTTTGTACAATCAAATTATGCAATAATTATTAAATTAAAAATGTTATGATATAATAAGCAAATAATCTCAACTTGTTTATAGTTTTTGTATTCAAAAAACAAAAATGAAATTCCTCAAATCTCTTTCTAGTTCTGTTCTGTATATACATACGCAGTTATTCCCCCGGGATATTATAAGTTTGCTTGAAATTTTTAATTTTTCTTTTGTTTGTTTTTATTACACATTGAATATGAGCATAGAATTATTTTTTCTATGAACTAAATAGTAATTGTTTGTAGAATGCACTTATAAGGTTCGTAATTTTTTACAAAGAATTTAATTTATCGTTTGTACGGGTTATTTAAATTGGTCTATAATGACAGGTTACAGCGATGAGCAAAAGTAGAGTATTACGCTGTAAGATATCGAGTCGTAAGAACAAAAATATAAATGAAACAAAAAGCTACTGAGATTTGTATTCTAATTCATTCATTCAAAATACTCAATTGGTCTGATAATTACGATAATGTGATAGGTAAGAGTACAAATAAAAAAATAAATTGATGGTAACGGTTACTTCAGGGTAATTTTTGAAAATAGGCGACTCTTCCGGATGCGAATAGCTTTCCTAGAACCACTTATTGTCAATTTTGCGATTAAGTCGTATTATCAGCACTGACAGCCTGTAACTCTGTCACCTAGTCTATGGTAATAGTATTTATTGCAGCGTAAGCTAGACTTTATATACAAGATGTTGGTACAGATCAAATTGCCGATAACGCCTAAAGATAATAAGTTGGACAATAATTTTCTATTATTTTACAAGTTAAACTAAAATAAAAAAGAAAACTTTGAAAATATTTAAATGAAAGTGGATTTATCGATAATAATATATCGATATATACAATCACTCCGTAATGCTCGAAAAGTGATCACGACAGAATCGTCGATTTTGCAGTAAAGTTTTACCACTTCCTACGCGTTCTTCGGCTGTTAAACGGTCCACATTCGCATATTGTACTTCAACTGAAAAACAACAGTCTGTCTGATCTCAGTAGGTTTGAAACCACTAAATCGATCACTGACTCTCTAAAGTTTAATAAACTTTAAATTAACCAGACATTATTAATGATTAACATTTGATTTGTTTTAATACAACGAACTTAAACGAAACAAAAATCAATTGCCTTTAAAATAAAATTTCTAATGACATTCACATAAAGAGAAGTGTGTTCGGGTAGTATGGTGACGTTAATTTGTTTACTCAAATTGATTTCTTTTTTGTTTTTTGGCTGCAACTGCATATCCGTGAACTAATTTCAATAATATTTTAATTGTTGTAAACAAATGTACGAGTATTTATTTGGGTCAATGTTAACATTACATTACACTATTGAAAATTAGAAAGAAAAAAATGAATAAAAACCACAAAAATAGAAATAGAAATTGAAAAATAGAATTAGAAAATCAACGAATATAAATAAATAATATCACCCACCAATGAGTTTGTTTATGACGCGATTGATTTGAATTGGTTTAAAAATTTATTTTGTTTACTTGTCGTCGCGCTTGTGAGTCAACAAAATTAACTTTTAAAACGGATATCAATTTTAATACAAAACCAAATTGTGTTTGGTTTCTAAGAAAACCAATATCAACCAAAAACCACCATTTGATGTTGGTTAATTATAGTTTTCATTGGCTTGTTTTCTATATTTGTTTACGTTTCAATTGAAATTATTTTTTTTTCTTTCTTTCTAGATAACAGTAAACAAATGGCGAAAACAAATAAAAGTTTTAAATATGCTTGCCACGACTTGAAAATAACCTATGTAGTATACGTACACACATGGGGGTGTATAAAGCAAAACGTTTAATGAGTAGTTTAGTCCTCTTAGAGAAAGGAAAAAAAAATTAAATACATCGTAATGAAATGTAATGTAAAACTTGTTCATAATTCAACAATAGTAACGATGCTAAATTTTTTTTAATTTCATTCTTGCGCAAAAGCTATTAAAACCTTGGATGCATTTCTGTCAAATTGCTTGAACAGGAAAATATCGTTTCGACTACCTTCTTCATGTTTCTAATTTACGGTGTCAAACACTTTTAAATTTCCTTAAAAATTTTACCTCGCTTCCACACACTTTCAGTTTTGTTTGATTATTTTTCTTCTTTCCCACAACTTTGAACTTACAAAAGTAGTCCTAATTACTAAAAGTGGGTCGATACTGGAATGCAAATCAAGAATATCACCTATCGTAAGCTCATGTGTGCGTTCTTTTGGTGACTTTTAGAAATTTTCCCAAAAAAGATTCTAGGTGGCTAATAGAGATGCTGGTTTATGATCACCCCAACATTACTAAATTTAATGCTATTTATTACTCATTAGTGTGTTGGCATATTAGAAGTGAGGCCACAGTTCGAATCCCAGACAAAACGAAATATGAAAATATATTTCTCTGGCGACTTCTCAGCAGATTTCTTGCAAAAAAAAACTCTGGAGGTAAATAAAATGATCATGCAAAAGTTTCTCAAATATCTGTCGTTAGGAATCGACTTTAAACAGTAGGTACCTCCATTCATGAATAAAAATTAACACACACAACATACATACATACATATGTAAGTGGTGTGAGAAAGTAGGTCGTAATCTTTACGAAAAGGTTCTAATGGCCAATTATGTATATATACATACATACATATTATACTATAGTTATACACACTAGTAACATAGTGATGCTAATTTGTTATCGATTCTTTCTGACAAGAGAACGTAGATGAGGACATCCATCAAATCTAACATTTATGCGTACAAAAGATGAATTAACAACCGTATACGAGCTTAGTTTTTTTTTTAAGAATAAAAAAAAAGACTACAAACAATTAAGAATATTTACATAACAAACATTGACTACAAACAACAATAACAGCAACAAATAAAAATTAAAACAAAAACAAACGAAAAATAAACAAAAGGTGGTGGTGGCCTGGCATACTCTATACATACATACATGTGTATTGCTATTTAAAAATTTACACACACACACTCTCTGTTTTTTTATCTGCTTCTAATGCCGGCACAATAAAAATACAAAAGAAATGTTTTTATCATTATTTCAAAAGTAAGAATAAAAAAAGAAAGGAGAAACAAAAGAAAAAAGAAAAAACGTGCGCATTGTATCAAAACAAAAATTTCAGCATTTGTTTGTTTTCATTTGCTATTAATTTGTTATTGTTAATTTACCATATACGTATGTGTGTATGTATGTATGTGAGTAATAATTTTACTTGGGGTTTTGCTTCTTTAGTTTACATAATCAGAGAATATTTAATAGAGAATTGATTATATAAAGAAATAAAGAAATTATCTAAATAGAAGAGAATAGAGAAAAATATTTGAAAAGGAATGTAAACACAACATTTACTCATACAAACATGTCAATAAGCACGTAGTCTTAAAAAATTAATACTAATGCTGTTCTCTTATATGCATGCCGTGGTTTTAATAGAACATATGTATGTATGTGTGGTGTTCTCTTGTGTTATTGTGGGGCGCTCTCTGTACTAAACTGTTTGTGTTATTTTATTATTATTTGTTGTGTATTCAAACACAAAGTAAATCGTTCTTCGTTCGTTTTGTTTTGTTCTTCTGTATAGCAAAGAGAGTGCGTGTTTAATTGTGAATTTTTGTTTTTGATTTTAATTCTTTTGTTTGTCTACGTGATTCAATCAGTGTTGGTTTTCACATTAATGTTATGCAATAGCGGATGAATCTGATTAAATATTGTCGCATATGAAATGAAATGTTTATATTAGTGACACACACTCTCTTCCACCGTGAGAGCTAAAAATGAAACAGAAAAAGGCAAGATTTTATTTATTTTAACACGATTTGCTCCTTTTACGTGTTGTGCGTTTCACAAATTTCTAAAAAGAGGGAGAGAGAATGCGTAGTTGTGTTTGTGTTTGAAATTTGTTCTTTTCCTGGAACTGTTACGAAACATTCAAATCAAATATTCATAGCCTTTGTTGTTGTTGTTGTCGTTTTTCTTCTAATTCAAGTTGTACTGAACGTAAAGTTTTACGTAACGGCATATTTTTGATTATGTATCTGATTTCATGAGTTTCAACGAGTTAAAACGTGTGGGTATGTGTTTGACTCATGGTTTGTGTCTATAATGACTTATACATTTAACAAATTTTGATGGCTAAACATCAGTTACCTAGTCTCACTAACCCATTTAATGCAAATGAGTAAATAAGAAATTATCACCAACAGTTTGAAAAAAAAGTTCTGCTGGATAAATCACCAAAGTTTATCTTGTATATGTTTAACTCCATGGACCTGAACCAGATACAATTGATGAAGCCTAAAAAATTCCGGAATAATCAATCAGACATGAAGCTAAAATGTTCCGTTATGAGAACTTTCAAGTAAAACCAATTGAACAATATTTAACAAAGAGTAATTTTAAAGTTTTTCTGCACTCTCTAGAAAGTATGTATGTAGGTCTACAGTCTCGTTTGTACCACTAACTATCTTTTACTTCGTTCTCACTCTGACTTGTTTCCAATTTATAACCTCAAAATAGGTCAGATTGAGAATGAAGAACTTAAGAAATCATCTTTCAGTTTTAATTTGCTCGAAATGCACACGCTTTCATCATTCTTTTGTCTTTAGTCTCACTCCCATCTGGTCACCTTTTATTTGTTTATTTTCTTTGTTTTCATTTTATATTTTGTTTTATTTTGCTTTATTAGTCATTTAAAGAAATAAAAACGTTATAAAAAGAACATTAAAATAGAACATTAGACAGCTTAGAGATTTATTTATCAAGACATCACGACTACATGATACCTTACACTGCACATACACATACATTCATATGTACATATATTTCAGAGAATAATTACTACTAAATTAATACATACCAATATTCCATAAGTAAATATATAAATATGTAATTTGCGTTAATCACCATAAAAATTTCGATTACTATCGACATCATTTGAATCAATAGAATAAAAGAAATTAATAAAAAAACGTGAATAAAAACAACAAAAATGTTTATTTGTTGACCATAATTATATAAGTGTTAAATAAAAACGATAATCAGAAGTGGCGAGTGGTCGCACGCATATTTTATCATTTATTTTTAACGAGCGATAGCAACAACACCGACAACAGCGGCATCAAAAATGGCGGTGGCGTTAAGGTAAACATGTGAAAGTGTTTTCCTTTTTCGTTCTTTGATTAGAACGCGCCAAAAAAAAAAAAAAAAAAACCAAAAAAAAAAAACTAAACCAAAAAAAAATCAGCAACACACGATTCTGTAGGTTCACGTCAGAAATATGTCAGGAAAAACAGACAAGAAAGAAAAACGCCAACAACAACTAATTTGTAATAATAAGAAATTGGTTTGTTACGTAGAAAACTAAAAGAGAGAGATAAGAGAGAGAGAGAGAAATAAAACAGAAAATTAAGAGAGCCATAGAATAATCTCTTTTATGGAAATGAATTTTACATAGAATTTCTTATCAGTGTTTTATAACATCGTATATGAAAATAACGGTTTTATGTGTTGCCAGACGGTTTGGTCTCGATTAATTAAACTTGAAAATTGAATAAATTTCAGCTTTTTTCGGCAGTCAGCTTAGTTTGTAACACCTTCTTAAATGTGACCAGTAATATCCATTTAAACCTACCCATACCGTTAAAATTATTCGCGTTCTCCCATGAATGCTCTTTTAGTTTAATAATGTATCTCAGAAATTTCAAGCGCCGCCACTTGTACAACGTACTCATTTATGTAAACACACACACACACAGACGTTATCAAACTCTTTAAAACATTTTCTCTTAACAATGTATTGAATGAACAGAAACAAAAGATTAATTATATTGCATGTACTATGTTCTCAAGCATGCGGCCTCTCTTCGTTTTTCTCTTTTCTATTGAGAAATAACACAGTTATACAATATGTACACCACCAGTGTTGCCAAATTTTTTTCAAAATTTCCCGTCAAATTGGGCTTTAAAAATCGCCAGAAATCGCTAAATTAAATTTTTACAAAACCGTCAGAAACCCGTCAAATAAATAGTTTGAAAATATTAAATTAACGTTAAATAAAATAAAATGTAAATAATTACACATATTTTTTTTTTTATTATTCTTAAAGAGGCTGCGATTTTATGTTTTTGGGTTTCTCCGTGATTAATTAAATTGCTCAACTTTCCGAATAAAGCACGTTTGCAATACTTTCAAAAAGTTTTTGTAGGATATTTTTAATTTTTTGTTAGCCATCCTATTGGTTTATAATGGTCCAGCCATTCGTTTCGAAACTTTTGTGGGTTCTGAGGTGCTATAACTTTTTAAACAGAATATTTAATTTAAATGTACATTTTAAAATTATATTCATATAATTTATGTTGTAACAATTTTATCTTTTTTCTGGCATGTACTTTTTTGTTTTTTTCTTTCTTCTGCTTTCTTATTTGAAATACAACATTTTAAGCTTCACCTTCATTTGATTACGGCCTAGCTTTTCACACCACTTATGTTGTGTGCCTTAATTTTATACTTGAAGAAGGACCTACAGTCTAACGTCGACTCCGAACGACAGCTTTTGAGAAACTTTTTCATGGCAGGTATATTTACTCTCCGAGTTTTTGCCAAACATCTACTGAGGAGAAGTCGCCGAAGAAATATTTTTTTTAAAATTTCATTTTAATGGTGGTCTGGAGGTCGAACCCGGGCTTTACGTCTAATAAGCGAACACACTACCTACTAGACTTCGGCGACTACTGTACTTTTTCTACTAACCGTTATTCGACTCTTGAATACAAATATGTGGTTTTATTTTTTATTATTTATATCATATAATTCAAACTTGGAAAACCCGCTGGAAAAACGCTAAAGCGCTGTAAAAAACCCTAGATTTCACGCTAACCGCTAAAAAGCATTTTTTCCCGTAATTGGCATTGCAAAAACGTCAGATCTGACGGGAAAAACGTCAAATTGGCAACAATGTACACCACTAAACAATGTACTTAATGTACGGGTCTCTCTAAAATACTCAATCTTGTGTTACGTAAATTGTTGTTAGTGTATTTTCCAAACAAAATATACCCGATATTGTATACGTTCTATAAATTTTTATTGTTTTCTTATTGTTTTTTTGTTTTCTTTTTGCAGATAATCAAAGTATAACAACTAAAACGGAACCAAAGCGGTTTCAAAGTGAGTACAATCAAATCAGTTGCTCAGCGGTTATGAATCGGAGGGGTTGTGCGTGTACTAGAGTTTCAATTGTAACCGATAAATTTGTGTGTAAAAGATGAAAAATAAATAAATTTTCTTAATGAGGGAATAAAATTATCAAATTAAAAGAGTAGTGAAAAGATATTAAATGTAAAATTAAAAAAAAAATTCCTTTTTTTTATTAAGAAAAAGAAGAAAAAAGATTTAAAAAAAAGTAAGCAAAAATAAATTTAAAAAATTGCTTGTGAAATTCGTGTATAATGTCTAAAAGTGCTACTGAGCAATTTCAAATTAAAAAGAAAAGAAAACATCCGTTAAGTGTCTCAACCACTGCTCCCTTAAAAAAGCCCTACAAACGTCATATAAATTCAGTGTCGTTGTCGTCATTGTCGTCATCAACAGCAGCAGCAGCAGCAGCAGTAGCGACAGCGGATTTATTAATCAAAGAAAATTATACCGAATTTCAAATTGATAATAAAGAATCCACAAAATTCAACACACTCCTACAAATAAAATCTTTAGCCGGAGCTGTAGCAGCCGCCGCAGCAGCAGCAACGGCAGCCGCAACACTTGACAATTTGAGTGAGGCAAAAAAGTGCATAATAACGTCAACAGCAGCAACAACAACAACAGTTATTGCAAAACCAAAACCCATAGTTGCAGTAAAAAATTGTTTACGTGACCAAAGTCAAGTGTTGATTTTAAATACACCCGTGAATATGCCTCTTTCGCACGAATTTTATGTAAAAGGCGCCTTAGCCACCAAACGTGGCTTAAAGGCTTTGAAAACAAATGCCACGTCGGGTTCACCATCTGTGGCGTCTTATGAGGACGCCAAACGGCCGCGATGGTCTAACGAAAATCTCAAATTGCATTCGTCTTGCTTCGCGACACAACAGCAGAAAACGACTAACAATTTGCAACTCTCCTATATGTTGGGTGAATCCTTGGCCCGACATGGCCGTCTACAGGAAGCCTTTGATATCTATGCTTTAATAGCAAGTGAACAGCCGGAGGGTTTTATACCTCTGGAAAAGCTTAATATATTGGCGACTGCTTTGCTTGAATACATACGCAATTTAAGTTCAAGTTCCAAAAAAACACCTGATATAACAGATGCGGAATCTATCAAAGCTTTGAACAGTGAACAACAGAAACTTGTTACACCTATTAGGAGTAAATATGCTTCTTCAGCAACTTCAGGAGTACTCAACTGGTCTATGCCGGCCGCTGGTCTTCATAAGCAATCGTCGAAACTGAAAGATTTAGATGCGGACTTTTTGGCCTCAGCAGTGGGTGGTAATTTGGATTTGCACTCACCCACCCGAGAACTAGCTGGAGTTAATAATGGATCGAATGTAGAGAATTACGATCCGTTAATGTGCCCACTGTGCCGTGATGTTTTACGTTGTCCGGTGACCACCAATTGTGGTCATACATTTTGCCGTCAATGCTGTGAAACTATAACCATGTGCAACATTTGTCACATTAAATTTCCCAGATGGCAAAAGGATGACAGTTGCTCTAGCAGCAACAACAGCTACAACAATTTCAACATTGGCAACAACAATAAATTGCAAAATTTCTCAACAACATTAGCTAGTCTGTCCACGGCCACCACTACTACTACCAGCATGGATTTGACAACAACCCATAGCAATTTGTCCTTCAATAATCACCAACAAATGTACTCTTCGATTTCCCCTTTTACTACCTCATTATCTTCCTTCACTTCTTCCACTTCCACGTCCTCGTCCTCGTCATCATCATCAACATCATCATCATCGTCACCGTCATCGTCAACCGTTTCGTCATCGTCAACGTCATTAGCAACCATAAATGAAATGCCACGCCTACAAATTATTACCACACCATTTCCGCCCTCACCTACTACCGTTACCACTACTACAATAGCGTGTACAACAGATACAGCCACCACTACAATGGCTTCTACTTCAGCAATCAGCGGCGGTGTAGCAGCTATACGTTCGTCCAGCTCTAATGATAATTTCAAATTTATGCCGGATGTTTTAGTGCGACGCCTAGTGGAAAAATGGTGGGGTGCTGATTTAAAAGTGAAAAAAATCAATGAGACTGCTACCAGTTACATGCATTTAAATCTACTCGATGACGCTCTGAAATTTTGTAATGCCAGTCTGGAAAAATGTAAGTGAAATTGCTTTTTAACGTTTAAAATTGCCTTTTTTTATTACTATTAAATTAAAAAATTATTAAGAGAAATTAAAGGAGTGCGAGGAAATGGTCAAATATATATAAAATAGTGTCAAATGATGTTATGTATGCCACGATATGAATTTTATTATGTGATAAAAATCGTCATTTTCTGCTATTGTTTGTAATATTGCTTACTCAATTTGATTAGATTTTTATGTAAGTTGTTAGAAAAACATAGGTTTTAGTTTTCACAGCAGCCTGTCGTCAATGATTGGAATTTAATACAAAATTTCTGATGGTTACCTTACATTCGCGTAAATGTTTCGAAAGTTTTCATTTTTAATTTCTTTTTTATAAAAGAATTTAATTTCAATACCTCTTTGCTTACCGTTTTAGTCCATTTTCTTTTGTAATAATATTTTAATTATTTTGCATTGCTTATGCTCTCAAAAGCCTTGACCTTTTCAATTTCTCGCTTTCCTTTTGCAATTTGTGATTTATTCATGGACGAATGTGGAAATTTTTTTCTATCAATGTATCCTTGATAGCGGCATACAGTTTAGATGGCTTTGATTGTTTAGATGGGTTTCTTTTTTTAATATTTAATAAGAGCAGAAATATTAAAGAGGTCTTTTAAACAATTTGAAATAGATTGAAATGAAATTGTTGTTGCGGACACTAAGAAAAAAAGATTGTAAATGTTTGAAATGTTTGGAAGTCGTTTGAAGGCTTTCAAATCCAATTGATTGTTAGTGGACTAAATTCAATATCATCTTCATTTACAAGGATTTGTTTTGTTTTATTTTATCAGCTTTTATGAAAGATTTTTTCTGCAGAATGAAAATTATCGTACGAAAATATTTTTCTAAAAATAAGTGACAAGCGTTTAATGGAAATTCGTTTTCTTTGGCTTCTTATCTCATTTTTTTTTTGCCTTAAACACCTGTTTATATTCTATTTTTCCTTCTTTTAAGACTTCTTAATAAATCAATAAATTAAAAAAAATAAAAATTGATAATGATGGAAAGTTGCATCGCATAAAAGATTTCCAGTTTTTCTCCTCTTTAATCCAGACTGAGGTGAGAAGCACACTAACTCCTCTAGGAAACTTTCTTAATGTCATGGTATTACGAATGAATTTCTGTCTACATTTTTATAAATATTCGTAGTGAAACACATATACACATATACACATCCACAGCAATACTCTCGTTAAAAGGATATC
Source organism: Sarcophaga rosellei (assembly GCA_930367235.1). Classification (NCBI taxonomy): domain Eukaryota; kingdom Metazoa; phylum Arthropoda; class Insecta; order Diptera; family Sarcophagidae; genus Sarcophaga; species Sarcophaga rosellei. The sequence goes on from OV884020.1 coordinate 96,554,645, forward strand.
AGAGGATATCGATTGTTAAGAATGTAGTAAAAGGTGTGACTCATTCATTTATGACAAATTCTTATTACGTTTGAATAACATCAGACTTTTAATACAATATACCACCATCCTTTTTGGTAGAAATACGTGGTTATTTGCAACACCTTCAAATATTTGATGCAATTTTATGGTGGCAACTACATATTCTTATTTCTGTGCCTCATAAGGTAAAAGTACGCTTTATTCGTAAATAGGGCATTTAAAAACGCTAAAAATCTTTCGAAATTACTAAAGTTGTAAAATTTTTGCAGGGGCCGCATTGCCACTGTTTACTAAATCAATTTAAATTTTCTTTGAGGCATACTATAAACGATTTATTCAGGCTAACAACGCATCAACGTTTCTTATTTTTATTGTAGCAAATTTTATTTCGCGACCTTTGCTCTAATTCGATGTCATATAAATCAAAATCTCATGAAATAATAAAGTCTTCCAATCCACGAATTTCGATATTTTAAATTAGATAAGAGGGGAGTAGCAAATCATCGGACGACAAGATTGACTATAATTTGATTTATTTGTTATGTATTTAGCCACATAAGCAACAAGTTGTAATTCAAAGCAAAAACAAAAGTATTAAGTGAAAAAAAAGATATTAGACAAGTTTATAAATATCCTTATAAATAAAAGCAACAACAAACCATATAAAAAATATTAAAACAAAATTATATACGATATAGCCATGGGCCATGACTATGCATTTCTATATTGTTCGTGTATCAAACAGCTACGCCATTTGACATTCTTCAATGTCCTTATACCCAGCAAACATTTATTTGGTTCGCTGATTGAAGATATAGTAGAGTTGTAACGGCATTTGTTTTCATCTGAATAATTTCCACAGTCAAACCCACATGCTTAAAAATAATTAGTTGGTGGTGGTGGTGAGCCTGTGTATGTTTAGAACAAACACTATACAAGAGCTATATACATACATATGTATGTAAGTGAGTGCTAGCCAACATTCAATGTAAATCGTTACAAATTAAAAATTATAAATGTTTGTTGGGTCATTTGCTATTTATATTCTGTACATGTACATGTATAAGGCAAATATTTCTTTTAACTCATGTGTGCGTGTGTCTGGTTACTAAGGGCAGAAGTTTTCTTCTTTTTTTATCATCGTTTCGTTCCTTTTGAAAAGGAATTTTAACGAACTTCTTCTGCATTAGTTTGAAAAATAAAATGTACGCAGATATACAGCGTACTTAATAAAAGCAAGCGAATATGGAATGGAATGGCAAAAATAACAACAACAAAAACAAAGCAAAAAAAATTACGTAAAAAAAGGAAAAAAAAACAGTAAAACAAGAAGATAAATATTGTATAATAGAAGCAGAGCAGATTATAATTTAAAAAGACTGAAAGACAACGTTTCCAAAAATTAAATTTTTTACAAATATTGGGTTGCAGATTGTATATGAGGAGATAGACCGTAATCCTGACTGAAGGGTTGTAATGTCCAATTATGTATGTACTCGTATGTATGTAAATTGTATATACAATATAAGTGAAAATAATGATTATTTTATTATATGAAAATATTTCATAATAAATTTGAAAAACTTGTGCCTCAAAGTCATCCAGTGTAAGAAACCCTTTAATGAGGCACTATTAGTATGCTAGTCATACTTTTCAGATGCTTAATAAATGGTGTTTTTGATTCTAAATTGTGCAAATTCTCTGTGATATTTATTCTTCCATATTTATTTCTGGCTTTTTGTACACTTTTGTACGCTTTGTTGGTTTGTTCCTTTAGCCTTTTAAGTGTGTTATTTGAATATATTACGCATCGTTTCATTTTATACGACTTTGTAAATAAATTAAATGAAAAACAAGAAAAAAGTATCCTTGTATGCATACAATTCATTATGTGCTTTAATAGTCCGCTGTTAAATACGTGTACACTGTACATACTTCTAGCTTTGATAGTTCAAGGCTAAAACTATACATACAAATTCTTTAATTTTTCAAACATTTTCGTTGGAGTCGCAAAACGATTTATTTATGTCTCATTTAGTTGTTGTTTTATGTTGGAATTTAAGAAACAACTAAATTCTGAGATTCTTTATTTTATTTAACGTTAGTCTCCTATATGGGAGCCATGATAATAAATGATATAAAAATACCCGAGAAAAGTAAGTCAAATCAAATTTTACTTTATAACTTTAATACTAAATCCTTACTTGGCTGTCTTGATAAAAATTATGCATTATCTATAGAGTTTTATTCCTGTTAATCATGTTAACTTATTTTTCAACGAATAAACAAAACAAATTCGTATTTAATTTATATATGTACATGAGTATGTATACCGTAAAAACTTTTTTCTTCCGCTTCATCCCCTTGAAAACCTAATTTACTTTATTCAAGTAAACAAAATTGGAACTCCAAGTTAATTTCTACCCTTTAGTCGTCTACTAAGCAGTTTTCTATTGACAGTGTTATCATATTTTATTAATTTTAAAACATCTTTTAATATTTCAAATACTGTATGTATGTATTTGTCAGTCAAATGTCATAAATTATGACACTTTGAAAACATTGCTTCCAAGCGTTTTGTCTAATTGTTGCTGTTGTTTTTGATATTTATTCTCGTTGTGTATTTTACGCTTAAACTGTCAAAAATTTATGATGGCTATGCTCATCACAATAGCAACGATAAAGAATTGAAATTAAAAACTTTACAGAGAATACCAGATACACAAAGATACACGCCTAATGAAAAAAGCATGAAATTGTCTCGAAAGCGAAGAGAAAGAAAATCATTTTTAGTTACATGCTTAATTAATTAGAATTGTAGGGGCAGCAAATGTATGATGCGTTCGTTAACAACAACTACTAGAAATGAATATTTTAAACAAAATCAAGTTTTTTTTTTTATTAAAATTTTCTGTGATTTATACTCTTACACACATTCATTTTCAATGGATTGCGTTGTGTTGGGTTGTTTTGAAACTCCGCTTGTTATGTGCTTTAATTAAGGTTTTTTGGTTCCCCTTTACATGTTTCAATACTTTGCTGTAAATTGCTGTTGGTTAGGTAATGAAGTTACTGTCTCCACATTAAAAAGATGTTGAAAGTCTCAAGTGCAAACAGAGTTTAATTCAATGCTTTTGTGAAAAGAGTACGCTTTTATTGGCAACGCAAAAAATTAAACGACTTACATACATACATAGTCAGTCATCAATTTAAGTTAAAATAAGTAAAGGAAGCAAGGGGCTGAACGGCTGTTGCTTTACTTTATTAGTTTTCTAATTAAGAGTTTTAAGCAATGTTTTTATATAAATTATTAATAAATAATTAATAAATCTCGGGAAAAATAACTTTAATAATTAAGATTAAAATAAAAAAATAATTGTTATGGATGTTAGGACATTTTTTTCTACTCACATACATATGTTTGTATATAATAGACATTAACAGAAATATTTCTTTTAGAGTTAAGCAAAACCAAATCGTCTGACAGACGTATTAGGTAATAAACGGATTGTTTGGACGGCAGTAGTATTTCCATTGCTTGTGCTGAAATCCACCCAACAATATACAAGTGTTGTTTTTTCCGTAATATTGGACAGTTGCATAGATTTTCTTTCAAATGTTCAATTTTTCCTTCTTTTCATGTGGTTTTTGAAGGTATCACAAATAGGCCTTAATTTTTTCTTTTTTTTTTTTGAAGCCATGTACATTCATATTCATACATGTACATGTATTTGAATACAAGATGCCTGCGTACCCAGTCATATTTTAAGCATGTGTTGGTTTTAAATTTTTACACATATGTTATCCGGTACGCATAATTACCGCAACAACATTTTCAAACATATGGTGGCTGCCTTTTATTTGCCTTTTATTTGCTGTTTATTCAATGATGTTTTCCATTTTTTTGCTCTCCGTTTTGCTCATGCATAAGTAGACCTTCATTTCCATAATTATACCACGTTTATTAAAGATGAACTGAAGTACTCTACACAACATTAAGGTCGGCATGCAGTGAAGAGTGTTTATAGTTGTTTTAATCTTTTAATAAATCATGATATATATGTATATATAATATACTTTTATCTTTGAATATGGTTTTTATTTTTATTAAAATAACATAATAATTAAAATGAAATGACAATATAACACGAAAGGAATACAATAAATAAGACTTAAAAGACTGGTTCAAATTTTTCATTTATGTTCATTGAATTAAAGAATTAAGTCATTATCACTATTGGATTTTGGTTTTACTTTAGTATGAATAAGACAATAATAAACGCTTTTAATTTCATAAAACCTTTCTATATACATATGTACACATGTAGTTATAATCATTAAATGCATAAGTTACAAAAGTCTGTTGAAATAGTTTCTATTATTTTGACATACTAACAATAATTTTTTTATTACTGGACTTATATGTAAATCATTTAAGCCTCTAAACATGCATAATTTACTTTCCATCATTAAGTTCGTTCGACTGTATCAGTAGTGTGAACAGTTAATCGTTTGCTTAACACAGCATTTATCCTGCTATTACTTTAGTCCTATGGACCATAAAAACCGAATATCATTTAATAATACACACTCTACTAATCCAAAAAGACATTATTTACCAGCACAACATGGGGGTGGAAGTGTATCAAAGATAATGGAATTATTTACAGTTAATCTTCTTAGCAATTTAATTCAGAAAGATATTAAGAAAACATTTGCTAAACATTTTACACAGACATTTAAACATGCTGATTACGATGGCGTGCTGTTGAATAGAGTTTTATATTAATATGTATACATACTTACGTATTGGATTTATTTATCACACTTTTTGTAATTTGCTATCCCCCCCCCCCAACATTTTCATTTTCAGTTTTCTAACTAGACGACTCCAAATAATTATATTAACGGGTGTAACGGCTACTACTGCTGCTACCACCACCACTACTTATTAAGATTCCTTTTTATTTCATTTTTGATCCTGATTTCCTCGTTTCGCACTTTGTGCTCTTATCCCCCCTGTAATTTGTAAAAAAAAAAAAACAATTGCAAAAGGCAACAGTAAATAGATGAGAGAGTGAGTAAAATGGAATTTCTTAAGTTTTGAAGTAAATTCCGTTGCAACAGTCTTTGCTAAAACGCCTCTCTATAATGCGTCTAACTAAGAGAGTTAGTTGTCTGACTGTCAGCTTTTCCTGTCTTTCTTGCGTTCTATGTCTACATTTAAAAGCGGATTAAAAACTTGTTACACGTCCTATCATTTCTTGCATTGTTTTCGTTTAAATGAAAATTTACGTCTTTTGCAGCATCAAGAGCAAACACAAAACATCATCATCAACTCAATATAATGATAATCATGATGACAATGCTGTTGGTGATAATGATGTTGCTGTTCTCAATGACTAAGAGGATACATATTTCTTTTCTTGTCAAAGATGTTGTTGAGTTGAGGGTTTTACTATCTGTATTGTACGAAGAAGAATAATAAACGACAGCAATAGCAACAAAAACAGCATCAGTAACAATGCTAGTGTGTTTCTGTCTGAAAAAGTAAAGAGCAAAAACACCGCACTAGTAACTTTACTATGGTTTTTGCTTTTGTGCATACATTATAGGGAAGCCAAGCCTATAGGCTAACGAAAACGGGAGCCTAACATGAGAAATAGAATCTTGGGATAATAATAGAGTGCGCATTATAAGTTTTCCGTTGGAGCAAAGCAAATTTGTCCGCATCGTCCCAGTACAGCCATCAGATTTTAACACGCTGATCGTGTCATTGAGCTCATTTTTGATCTCATTGTGGCTCTCGAACTGATTATTTTTCTGATTCATTTATTTAAATTTCAATAATCAATAAAACTGCAGGAAGAACCAATCTACAGTTATGTCAATATATGAGTACAATAGCTGTAAATTGTGAAAGACTTTTTAAAATGTGAAACTCTGCTTATGTTTTTTTTTATATTTCTGCATGTACAATAAACCATGACAAAGTTGTAAAAAGAAGAAAAAAAAATAACAAAAAAATTAATGCATAGGGAAATAATTCATAAAAAAAATCATAATTTATCTGTATTGTTATTTTCCATGTTTTTGTAATTTTTTTTTTCGCTCTTTTTCACCCAAAAGGCAAAAGTGTAAATTGTAACACTTATGATTTAAAAGTTACATTAACTACACAGGAGCGTGTCATGAACAAAATAGAACAAATATTATATACGCGTGTACAGTGATATGAAAAATAATAAGGACACCAATGTGACTCTTGAAGATTTGACTATGAAGCAAATAAAAAGGGAGAGAGAGAGTGGGTGATAAGCAACTCTACTTATTCTCAGCTTGTGGTATATCAAAAAAGCAAATTTCATTGCGGTTTTATAATTTTTTTATTTAAATTTGTTTATTAAATTAAAATTGAAATTCATTCTGATTACTAATTACTCCTCATTAATACAACAACAACATTTGATTCCGGTGTTGTTTAAAACTGGTAAACGGCTTCTAAACATGGGGTCAACAATATACTGGAATATTGAATCCGTTATATATAATTACTCGGCCTGAAGTAGTTCAAAAAGGCTTTTCACAATTTGTAAGCGAATTTCCTCTGGTTTTAGTTTTTACCTTAAGTTCTCGATCAGATAAAATACGTTAATAAGTGATATTGTTAACATCGAACCATTTCTTAGGATACTTTCCAGTATAGTTCTGATTATTATCCTGCTCGAACATGCATCAAAGCATGCATTCGAAGCATGAAATGTCAATGTCATTCCAAATATCTCCGTAATATGAGTGAAATGTTGAAAAGCGCCCTTTGATAATTGAATGCGTTTTCTTGCATTTATGCAACTCCAACAGCTACCAACTCCAACGGCGTTAAATGCGTTTGTTTTATTAAAATGAAACAAAAATGCAAAAATTTCAAAAAAAAACTGGTTTAGTGAGGGAAGTTCACCGCACCTTTCCTTTTTTTGTTTATATTTTTCATTAATTTCTGAATCCAAAAAAATTGTATTTGTTTTCATTGTTTTCGGTTAAAAACCTCTTGATACAATTCAAGAGGATTTTAAATATTTATATTGTGTTAATTATATCAACAATTAAGAAAATGAACTTAAACAAATATTTTGTTTTAATGCCAAAATACATGAGAATGCAAAGAAAGAAAAGTAATTTTTTGGGTGTTTGTTTTTATTGCCTTATCACTTGAATATATTAAAAATAGAAACAATTAAAAATTCATAAATACTGAGGTGTTTACGTGACCAAAATACAAAAAAGATAATATAAGTACATGGGTATATGTCATTAAGAATGAAAAGATTATAAATAAATATCAAAACATTACAAAACACATACACAAACAAAAAAATTGAATTTTTTTCTGTTTACACTGCTTATCTGTTTATCAGAAAGATAATCAAAAATATGTGGTCCATTGATAATTTCAAATTAAATGTAGATTTCCTTCTCAATATATTCTTTACTGCTAAAAATTTCTTTTAAATTAATTTTCATAGCAATTATGTATTAACATTTATTGCCAATAGGGCTTTGCCAACTAATCACCCAAGAAACCGTTTTTAGTTGAGTCAACATAATTAGAAATGTTTGTCATAATTATGTGGAAAAGATAAACGGAAAAAAAAATTTCATTTCAATTTCGTTCATCCGGTAGCTGCATAATCCAGTGTTAATTAAAGGCAAGGCAATAGACAATGTGGAAAACAAGTCAGCATATTTAAGGATTTACTGTTAGGTGGGTGACCTGCCATTTATATTGTGGGATAAAGTACTGAAATAACAATTTTTACTCAGAACAACTAAAGCAGTCCACGCTTAACAAATCATTGCGTTATTTTAATATTTCTTTTGTTTCTTATTTTTAATTTGTCATCTTCGGTATCGCGACAATTTTGCAAATTTTTCTCGTTTGGCATTTGAAATATTTCAGGCATTTTCACCAAAAAAAAAAAACAGACGAATTGCAAATATTTGCTGTTTTGTTTAATGAAGTTGAAAAAAGAATTTCACATTGAAAGCATTGTAAAGAAATAAGAAGAAAATTTTCTTTAAAAATGTTTTAAAAATATTTTTTGCCTAGACAGAAAAGTTTTGTAAATCAATTTAAGTTTAGGTATACTTACATTTCTGCATATATTGCTATAAAAGTTGTATAAATTTCTTTTAAGTTTTAGTTGATAAATCAAATAATAATTTTAACAAACTTATTTGATAAAAAGTGTTATGTAAATAAGAATAACTTTACTTTTTCTCACCAATAATATTGAATTGTGATTAAATCAAAACATTTAATAATTCGATTTAATTTTTCCTGTTTAAAATTGTTTTCCCATAAAACTGTTGCTTCAATGTAGACATTAAATAAATGAGCTTAAATGACCATACTAAACGCTTTCGTTTTGAATGTCTACCGAAGAAGAAAACACTTGTTCAACATAAAAGTACAAGTACATGTTTGACTCAAAAAAGAAATGAAAATAAAGCCAGTTAAACAAACCACATTAATGACACTCAATCCTTAAACACCAAACTATAGCATTTCTTTATACCTATTCACGTTTCTCCCTATTCACGTTTCGTTTCCATTTAATATTATTTCACTTTATTTGTAATAAAATATTCTCTGAGAATGCCCTGTTTTTTCTGGCCTTCCTTTTCAGTACATACATACATATTTAAATGGCTGGAATAATGGACTTTTATTTACCAACAGCTTTTTCTGTGGCGGAGTCTATAAATATTAACTTACAGCCTGTTCTGTTGAAATTATTTCTTTCATTAACATTTTCTGTTTTCCATCACTCTCAGCCACAGCATTTATGATGCATACGAAAATAGAAGAGCACAGTGGGCTAGAAAAGTATAAAAATAAATTGTTATGATTTAAAAACAAAAATAAATAATAATTATTAATCCATTATTAATATTATTATTCTTATTACAATTATAAGCTCATTTCTAATTTTGTTTGAATTTTATTGATCTACTGTGTTCGCTCGCAACTCTTTGAATTTTGTACACTTAATTTGAAGCATGACATCACTGTAGCACTTGTAACAGGATTTCTTTTCTTTCTCTCTCATTATTTTGTTTTGAGTGGGGGTTTTTTTACCTCTTTATTCATTTCCTTTTAATTATTTTTGTTGTTGTTGTTTGTGTTTTTAGTTGTTCTCTGGCATTATGGTAATTTCCAATTTATAGTTGTTGCTCTATAATGAGCACAATAATGACTGTTCAACATACAATGACGAAAAAAATAAAAAAACGAACTGAAGGAGTAAATTTGAGAGAACTATAAAATGTGCAATAAAACACAGCAACAATATATGTACATACATATGTATACATGTATGTATAATCCAAAAATATGACATTTGAAAAAGAACAAAATTCCTGAGTAAAATAGTGGGAGTGTATTGGTACACGTGTTTACATTTATAAGGAGAATTTATGTCTTTTTTTATTATAATCACGCCATATTAAACACATACTACAAGTTTTTCAGTTCATTGGCCTTTTGGTTTGGGGTTAATTTTAATAACCTACACTACCTATGTTTATAATGCCTTAGCATCCACATTTACTGATCTGTGAACGAGAAAGAGAGAGAGATGTTTATGAATCGGCTTATGGTGTCGTGCTAAATATAATCGGAAACGGCCATTTACAATTCTACTTATTTACTCTCAATAGACATTATACGTATTATACTCAATGTTTGTTTGGTTTTTATTATTGTTTTTCTGTGTGTGTGTGTGTGTGTGTGGTACTTTGACAACAGGATATGAGAACAACAGGGTAATTTCTCTTTCATTGAGAAAACAATAAGAAGGAAAAATACGAGCAAATTATTGTGTTTTATTATTGTTGTTATTATTATTGTTATGAGTGTCGTAAATTTATTTTTATTTTTATAACAAAGTAGAAATGTTAAAAATAAAACATTTCATTTAATTTTAAAAGTTCTGGTATTGAATAAGGTACAATGTTGGTTAAATATTACCACAACTTAGCATCAGTTGTTTAAAAAATAATTTTCCTTGCATAATCAATACTACATGTACATATATTTGATTTCATTTACAAAAAGACAAAAAAGATTAATTTTTTTTTTAAATAAAAATTATTTCAATTCCTAGAAAAAGTTTGTTTCTTCTCCTCTAGCACAGAATTAGAAATCCTTTATTCTTGCGAACGTATCAGATTTAGTGTTGCCACTTTTTTCTTATTTGTTATTCGAAATTGCCTTTCATTTATTCATATTCTGATGAAACCTAATATTAAGATAATTAAGTCTACAAAAATTTCAACCAAAGAAATAATAAAAAGAAACAATTTTGTTTTAAATATTGAAATAATACCGTCTATCAAAAACAAGAAGAAAAAAAAAATTAAATGAAACTCTTATTTTTTATTATCATTAAGACAGCCTTCGACCAATAATCCTTTCTATTGATATCGCCTTTCTATTGATTTAAATGCCTCTAACTCCACGTAATGTTGTATTTTTTAAATGACCCAATATTTGCAGAAATCAAAAATAAAAGAAAAAATTAAAATAAATTTTCTTACAAAATACACCAACATTTATTTGCTTAGCAAATTGCAAAAGAAAATGTTGCAAAATTAAAATTTTGCAATTCTCGTCGTGTTTTTTTATGTTTCTGTTTCTCATTTTTGCTTATATTTGAGCAATAGCTTTTTAATAAATTGCAACAGCCAACGCTGCTTAGCTTTAGCTGTCTGTGTGGCTGACTGGCTGCTGGCCCACTTTATAAATGAAGAAAAACCAAATCGAAAAGCAAAAAAAGTGAGTTGAACAGTGTAAACTTTTGTCCTCATTTGCACAACGGCGTTATGAATGGGTAACGGTAATAAAGATAAAATAGCAAGAAAATGCAACTGTAATAAGTTGTACTGCTGCTGTTTATAAAGTACACTACCATTAGCTTGTGGAATTAGAGTGCATTTAAGCTGGTGATTGTAAAATTTGTTTATCAGCGTCTTTAACACTTACAACTTTCATCATGAGTTAGGATCACATAATCCTAATAATACTAATGGTAAATATTCTTCTTATAGGCCATAAGTTTGTTCTCTGTTCAAAATCTTTTGACGTGATTATAAATCTAACGTATTCAATTTAAAAATCTCAAGTTCATAGTTGCTCATAATTGCTATACAAAATGTTTATTTGAAATTTGAATCAGATTAACAAATAAGTATGCAGAATGCAGAAATCCAGAAACAGTTTAAAATACCCAAATCAAAATATTTATAATATGTACATATATAGTAGCGCATTGTAATGTCGGACTTGATTGACTAAAAAAGCTTTAATGGTATTGATCTTATGCTGCAAATGTTGCAAGAGTTTAATGTAAATTGATATTCGTTTACTTTTTTGATTTGTAAACGTTTTTTCGATTGCCTCTTGAATGTATTTGTTGTTATAAAATCAATTTTGTAATGATATTTATAAATAAAGTTAAAATATTTTAATTTCTGCGCTTAAACGATAATTAAAAATTGAATTTATATCCCATAGTCTATTCCATATTAAATCAGCCGTGATATTATTAAGCCAAACAAGGCCCTTTTTATAGGTATATTCAAACTTGTAGGTTTGGCCATGAAATTAGGTAGAATATGCATCTCTCGTATCCTCGTTATTTGACAATGCCTTGAAATTTTATAAGAAAAAAAAATTTATTTGCAATATTTCGTAATGACTTATAAATATGCTCAAGGACAAACAAAAAAGTTGAACTAAACATATTGCCCATAGAAAATTTAATCCCAAAAGTTAGTTTATTATCTATTTTTTATCATAATATCTTTTAAAATTTTTCTGGTGGGAGTAGAGTGGCATTTACTCTGTACGAGCTATACGATAAACCATTTATCTTTACTTCTTTAAAGATCAGTCATTGGCATTTAAACATCAGATAAGAAAAACATCGATTTTATATTAAAACAAAAACAAAATTAAAACGAAAAAAAAAAGAAAAATAAAACGCTTCAATCGTCAAGTCATTCATTGTCTTGCCAATATTATTGTCAATGGTTGATGATGTCTGTCTAGCTTTGATTTGATACTATTGCAGCCGCTTAGTGTGCAATTCATTACAATCAAAAGGTGTGGCATTAAATACTGTAATGAAATCAACTACAAATACAAAAAAAATATGTATTAATAAGAAAAGTATAAAAAATAAATGCTATAACAAAGAGATAATAATCATACAATATTTCAAAATATTTGATAAGCATTCATACAGTAAAGGGGGTAGTCCACAGTGATTTGAATTTTTTTTAGAATTTTTTTTCTTACAAAATAAATACAAAAAAATATATATATTTCAAACCCCTTTTTCAGTATTACTTGACATAATTAACACAAATAAAAAATAAAGATCTGTAATCGCCAGCTGACAAAAATATTGGCTTACTCTAGTACTCTGGTAGACATCCATACACAAACTATAAAATGATTGCCATAATAAACGCAGAAGCACTTACTCTAATGCTTATAAGCATAGCAACAATAATGCGACATACTATTGCTTAGAGTGTCTACATACTCGTATTTGTGTGAAATCGCGTGAAAGGCAAATATACACACACATACACATGTGTTAACGTAATTCTGCGTTCGTGTAACATAAATGTCATCAAATTATTGTTAATATTGTAACACAAAGTAGTGTTTTATTGTTTTTTATAAGAGAGAGAGAGAGATAAGGAGAGTGTGTTTGCAAGTATGTATGTATTGTTGTTAGGTCCTTATGCAATATCAAATAGTTATTATTATTAATGCCGTTAAATAATACCGTTCTAGTATATAAAAACAAAAATAAATACTTATAATGCAATAATTATTGTTTTTGAAAGAAGATTTTGTAATAATTTAATAAGTAAATTATTAATTGCTTCTTTTTATTGTTATTCAATTAATTAGAAAAACACGTTTTCTAATTATAATAAAAAAAGTTAGAAATTAATTGTGATGTAATGCATAATGCACATAATGGAAAAAAAATTAAAAGTATTATAAGCGAATTTAAAGACTTTAAGGTATGCAATACAATTATATGTGTTTAAATGACGTCTTCAAAGCTTAAAATTCTCTTTCTAGTAACTACACCTTAGGTTACAATTTGTATATAGTCCGATCTCTGCAGCAAGTCACTGATATCGTATATTTGGGTGATTTCTACCTTGACTATTTTTCGTATTTTCTATTAACCACTTAACATTGCTCTGTTAACTCCAACATTGGCTCTGTTAAAATTTTTTGTTTTCGTCTTTGCTGGTTAAATTTGAATTTATCTTCACACACATCAGGTTGAAACAAAATCAGCTTCATTCGTTATGAACTGGAATCATGTTCCTATACGATACGATTGAAAACAATTTCTTAGGAGTCTTTAAACTCCATAAAGTTGATACGTTTTTAATTGAAAATAGGCTAACTTTTGAACCAACAGTATGCCTTTTCTTTGACGTCTTTATATCAAATACTTTACAAGTGTTATGGCTTAGAAGACATAATACATAGGTTCCCTTTAAGTTATGTTTTATATTCATTTAATTGAACATTATTTTCTTCAGTGTATTTATGTATTTCATCATTGGATTGACCACTTCCGGCCTTTAAATGTGACATTTTTTTTGCAGACATATTCTTGATTAAAATTAATTAAATTTGTAAGGAAATCATAAATTAAATTAAACAATCTCTTTTATATTCGTTTAAATAATATGACAAACGGATGGAAATATTTCAAAAATTTAAAGAAATGTTGCATTCGGAAACTTTTCATTTCATTTCAAAAGAACTCTCGGAATTTATTTTCATGTAATGTAATTCCATAAACAATGGCAGCGGTTTTATAATGAAATGAAAACGATACAATAAGGAGGCTTTTTTAATTTGTTTTTGTTGTTTGTAAATCAACATTATTTTCTTTGATCGTAATGGTATCGTTTGAATAGAAAATTAATACACAAGCATAACTGTTAGCTGCCGCCACAACTAACCCACGCTTTTATTATGTGTAACAACACACCAACAACACTAACAATAACAATAAAAACATATTACGAGAGTATTTAGTAACAAGAAACAGTCGGGGTATTACAAAATGTTTTTATGTTGGTTGACCTGTTTTAATTTGACTGTCTGTGGCTGTGGTGCGTCTGTAACTGTAACTATGTATGTCAAACCATTTTATTTACATTTTTTTTCTAAATTTTGCTTTTATGTGTCTGTACGTATGTATCTTTATATCTGTTTAAACTTTAAATACTATTTTTTGTTTTTCAAAAAAAAAAAAATTAAATAAATAAAATCAAAAAATGAATGAGAAAAATAAAATAAACTCATAATTATGTAACATTTTTTTTATTGTTTGAGCTAAGCTTTATTCATTTTTTTTTTTAATTTTTGTTTCATTCATTTTTGCTGGCTTCAAGCTCTCTCAACTTTAGTCACCTACCTGGCCTGGGCACAAAAATGGCATGACGCGTTTTTTCTCTCTATATTTTGCACATACACACACACACTCACAAATATCTTTTGAGTCATACTGTATTGTGTGTCAAAGCAAAATTTTAACAACAGAGTTGGAAGAGAGTGAATTTCTTAGGAGGGAATGAGGTTTTAAGTTTTCTCAGAATTAGAATTCATGCCAGTAAAATATTACGAATAGTTTATCTGAGTAAAAACTCGATTTTCCCTGGTAGTCTAGGGGTAAAAGTTGTTAACGTTGGCTTAAACATTTGAATTATTAAAAATATGAAAATGAAAATTCAAAGTCAAGTTACCATCTCTTGCGCTTGCCTTTTTGCAAACTTTAATTAAAATTCATTAAAAAGACATGACATACTTTTATTCTTTTCATATCATATATCTTTTCCGAATTGTGCGCAATAAGTGGCACGTAAATTTTGAATGAACGAAATTTTTACAAGCCAAATTGAACGCATATGTATGTATGCCTGTATTAAGTCTTAAAAATATTATTCTGACCCTATTGACGATTGTATAACAAATTTTTGATTGAACATCATGAATCAAATTTAATTTTTATTTGACCTGCTTAGTAAGGAGGCTTTCGGATTATTGCAGCATTTATCAGACAGATACATGTACTTGCTATCAAGTCATAGTTTCTAAGAATTTGGTAAACATCTATATGGATAGTGGGTATGTTGTGAAACCTTGAAATCCACGGTTCCAACTAATTTGGAAGTGAAGGTGTTCTCAAAAGTTTTCAATCGATATTTTCTATGTATAAGTCTCTCTCGTCTTTTTGTAGTTTAATTACTATCGCATCTTATGTGAGTTCTTCGTGATTATTAGGTGCTAAAATGAAGTTTTGAATAGCGTTCATCCAGCATTACGCCCTACAAAATCGGTTTTAAACGTTTCTCAGCCTTAATACGCTGTAACTTGTGTGAATCTTTAAACATTCATTTAGGGTATTCGATTTTAAATCATATGTTGCCATTAATGAATTCACTCATTTAAGTCCCCGATAGAAATATTAAATAATAACAAATCAATTGAAAACCGTTTTAAACAATTCTTATATAATCGTTTACTCAAAACTATCATCATTCAGTTCTCTTAAATACTGGCTACAAACATTCAGACATCCGAACACATAATGACCACGCTTTTGTTGCTTCATTTTTAAAGCAACAGCTCTATTTGTGGGCATGTATGTATGCATTTTATGTATTGTGTATGCATATGTACATATTTTTTTTGCTGTGTTATATACACCACTCGCTGTTATTTGAATTATTTTTGGACAACATTGTTGTTGTTTAGTTTTGTTAATATTTTTAAACAAAAGCAACAGCAACAATAAATATTACAACGTCATCGTAATTTTTTTTTTGTATATTTGACTTTGACATACTTTTTACAAAAGCTCAACAGCCAGACATATAAAACCGTTTAAAACACAACCAACTAAAATGGAGAAACAACAGGAATTGTTAAAAAAAAGAGAGAATTATTTCAAGACTCTCTTTTTATTTAATATAAAGCTAAAATTGAATAATAAACAAAGAAAACCGTAAATAAGAGAGAATTTCAAATAATTTTGTTTTGAAAGAGAGTTCTTAACTTAAGCTCTGCCTTTTATTCGCTCACAACTCAGGGAGTGATTTTAAAAGTGTGGTGTTTAATGTTTCTTTATTTTACGAAGAAAATATCTAACGCCTAAGAGAGTTTCAAACATTTGTTGTACTATGAAATGCGCAAGCCTTGATTTTATTTTTTATTATTAATTGTGTAATGTTTTAAGAGCGTCAGTCGTTTTGAAAGAGAATTTCGTTTTGTTTTTTTTGGTAAAAGCCGGTTTGTTATTTCATACTACAATTACATAAGTACTTCACATCATTTTTGAATATTTGTGTATGCCTATTTACATACATATATATATATGTATGTATGTATATCCATGATAACAATGACGCGAATAACTTTATTTGTATGTAACAAGGGAATGTGTGATATTTTAAATAGAGTGTTTGTTGGTGTTATTGTTATAAAATACATGGTTGTTAGATAATAGAACCATTGAGTTTTATTCAAATGAAAATAATTCCATACGAAAAATTGAGAAAAAGGAAAAGATATATGTATGTATGAATCTTTTTATTGTTTTAAGAAACAAAAAATAAAAAACATTCAATCGCTGGTACACGTTGAAATTATCAAAAGTCGTTGAAACTGCTAAAACAAAGTGTTCAATTAGTGTAGTATTGGAAAAAACAAAACAAAGTCATGTACCTAATACCTCATGACCAATTAAACAAATTAAAATGCCGATTATCGATTATTATTATGAAATAAATCATATGTTTTCAATGTACATATGACTAATAGAAAATTATCAGGGGATCACCCTTAAAATTATCTAGGATCACGTTACAGTCGCATGATATTTTCACGTGTGTGTGTATATGGCATAATATGCACCGAATGTTGGTAACACTCTCAGCTTTCAGACTTTTACTTTCCTTTTTGATGCTCTCTTGGAAATATCCAAAAACGTCAACACTGATAACAATTAAAAAAATAGGCATTTACATATTTGTTAATGAATAAATCTATGGGTTGTAATTTACTGCAATAAAAAAAACTCAAGGCAAAAAAACAAAAACAAAATAAAATTATGGTCTTTGAGCAACGTATTCAATTATTGAATAAACTTCAAACACAAGAATACGTAATGTCTACGAAGGCAACTCAAAGGGTTTCTACACACAAACACAAATCATAGGCCACAATAACGTCATATACATATGTATGTATGTATGTACATACACATATGAATGCGCATACCGCTCCAAGACAAATCCAATGTTTATAAAATTTAATTCAATTTTGTTATTTCGACAACACAAACAGTTACGATAACCTAAAAAAGAAGAAGAAAACAAGAAAATTAAATTTAAAAAATAAATAAAAAATGAAAAGAACAAATAAAGCCATTACAAAACAAATACACAACACACATGCATACATAAATACATACATACGTGGGTATATTTACCTACAATTGTATACAACTGAGAGTGTTTTCTTATCACACTCACATAATCAAAATACAATGCAAAAAAAAAAAAAAAAATCACATTAACAAAAGCAAGAAAGAATAAAGAGAACAAGTGAACAAGAGATTGTTGTGGAAGCAAGAAACGTTCTCATTAATAATAATAAGGTGATCGACCTAACCAAGCAACAACAAAAACATGCATAATGCTAGATAAACTCTCTCACTCACACATGCACACGCACCTAAACAAACACATACTAATGAAAGTGTTGTATGAGAATTGGTCGTTGGTTATACCCTACACACCTTGAGCTACAATGGTCAACTCAAAATCACTTTGTAGACAATACATTCCAAAACATAAGTTTTCATACAAACAGAATATTTGCAATCGAAATATGTGTGTTCAATTCTTTCTAACAATTTAGATTTTGATATTTTGTGATGTTTTTTCACTTTCTCTAAGACTAATATCTCGTCTGGAATGTGGCTCTAATTGGCCGTGCCTGAGGTGGGTTTATTTTCTATGGAACCAGAATTTTTATACAAAGGAAGAGTCTGATAATTTCGTTTTTTCCTTTGTCGATTTTCATTTTGACGCCGTTTGAATAATCTTGCTACAGATAATCGGTGAACAGATCTCATTTTGGATTGCAAACGAAGAAAAAAAGAAAAATAAAACAATAAGACAATATTTGAAGAGTTACCTTTTTCCGGGTTATAATGAAAACAGAAGAGATTATTCGTTATGAATTCTTTTGTTTTTTATATAATTTTAGTTTCTCATTGTATCCAAAAACAAACACAAAAAGTGTTGAAATTTCCTCTGTTTGGTTAACGCTTAAGAACTTTTTTCACACTCTACATAACGGTTATCATTTAGCCGGTCTTGACACATTTGTTTTTTTTCGGCTATTAACTGTGTGTGTCAGCTTGTTTTCTAGGCTAGAGCGTAAATGCACTTGTTTGCCATATTAAGATTAATGAGTGCATATGTGTGTGTGTGTGTATTTATTTCTTCTCTTTTTTCTTTGCTACACACTTGTTTATTTACATTTTTGTTGTTGCCAAATAAAGCTATAAACTGGAATAACCAAAAAGATATAAAAAAATTGCAACATTTTTATACGAGCAAGGCAATCACTCCCTCTCTCTTTCTCTGTGCCTCTTTATTTTTATTGTTTTTTTTTTAATATTTTTACTACCCTTTGTTATTACTTTGTATGACGCATTACGTTCAGAGTTTATCTAGTGGAAAAAAGAAATTTTTTTTTTGTTCATAGGCTTTGTGTTTGCTTAAATCGTCATTTTATTTTCTTTTTGTTATTTTTTATTTTCTTTCCTACTTTGTTTATGTAATTGTGTTGAGATACAAAAGAAGAAGTGAAATGGAAAAAAATCGCTGAATTGTTGTAATAGAATAAAACATAGAAATTTCATTATTTGCTTAAGCTTGTATTAGAATAAAAAAAAATTTAAAAAATAATTTAAATGAGGTGTTACAAAACAGAGACTAATGATTGTAATAGGGAAAGCTGAGTTCGGTGGCGTTCTACTTCGAGTTCAAAACAGGCTGGTTGGTTGGTCCTCTGCGTTATTTGATCCACAATTTTGAAAAGTGTTCAAAATATAGCGGGGATTACATGTTTCGTCGTCTACAAATTATTCTGTACAAATTAAATTTACTGGCTTTACTTATTTGTTGGTTGCAATTGCAATTCTATCAAAAGAACTCATGTAAATTTAAATTTGAATTTGAATTCTGAATTTAAATAATATTTTTGCCATACTTTTTTTTTTTTTTTTTTTTGAGTGAATCATCATTTAAAATTTGATTTATTCCAACAATTATTATGACAAGAAAGAGATCTTATATGTCAAGCCAAAAAAATAGAAAAAAAATACCACAAATTTTACAATTCATTTAAATAAACTTTTCAAACATTAATTTTTCCGCTTTACGAACATCAACTTTATTTTGTGATTTGAAAAAAATTCTTATTAAAAATTGTTGACAAAATGCCAACAGCATAAAATCGTATAGAATATCTAGTAATATTAACCACAAGGCATATAAAAAGAAATTTAAAAAAAAAAAAATATTTTTCTAAAGTGTATAAAATTGAAATTTAAATAGAATATTACTTGGTTTTTATATCATATATGTACATAGTCAAAAGAAAAATGAAAAGAAATACGATTTAATTAAAAAATAATAAATGAAATGAAAACTAAGGCGTATGAAATAGGTACAAGGACTAATTTTTTAATAAAATCTTGTATGATAAATAATTTAAAAAAGAAAAAAAAAAATACACATAAGTATGTGTGTATGTATACAATATAGATACATAAAATACTATGTACAAACTTGCAAATGTCCTTTGTCGACTTCGGGGTTAAAGCGTAAACATACATATTTTTTGTTTGTTTTCATTTCAATACCTGTTGATTGCATAATACAAATAAGACTGATTTTGTTTTTGTGTTTGACCATGATTTTTCTTTTTTTGTTTTGTTTTTGTTTTTGTTTATTATTATTTTATGTTAAACGCTTGCTTGAGGAGGAGAATGACAGTAAGCTCATTCTCCTCTCTGTTTTTTTTTAACCACACACCACTTTTTAAAGAATAAAAATGTTTTTTCTTTTCAATATGCAGATAATATGTATCTACATACACATGCACACACATACAACACCAACCACAAAAGGAATTGTATTGTGTACTCAATTTTGTTCCGTTATACATACAAACATATGTACATACAATACAAACAGACAAAACTTTAGTTAAATGCATATTCGGTTTTAATTCATTTATTGTATGTTTACTTATGTACATATGTATGTATGTATGCATGTACTTAAATTTTTAAATATTATAATGATAATGGTGTTGTTGTAGATACGTTTTCAATGCTTTGTTTTCTTTGGTTTTTATTTATTTATTTCTCTTTACTGTTGTCTTTTGTTATTGTTTTTTTTACACTTAAATATTAATGAAACGCGAGTAAATGGTGAATGCACACAAATATGACCTTGAAATGTTTATACGCTTTAAATAATCAAAACAATACATTTACCAATACTCTCACAAGCAGATACACACTTAGGTACATTGCTTGCTAATACGGGCATAATATGAATGAATGTTGGTAACCATAAAGAATATTAATCAAGCTGAAGAAGCCTTATTAACTCTTTAAGGGGCAAAGAACTTTTTTTAAAATTGGTTGCACTTCGGCCAATTTTTCTTGCCTCTCGGGCGATATACCATAATGCGCACCGAAAGCAATGTTTTTTCCACAATCACAATCTGTGTCGCATAGTTCTTCTTGATAACTGAAGTCTATGAATTCGTTTGCATCATATGTTGTATCAGCCTTTGCAAGTGTGTGTACTAGATAGGTTGAATATCTCGCCATCTCTTCCATAAACAGAAGGAATTCTAAAGCAGTCTTAAGAATCTCTAGGATCTAATTACCGTAATGCAACTGTACATCAGTCAGATGTGTATATACATACTTACTCTATACCATACTCTGATACCGAATTCGCACATCATTTAGTTAAACGGCCATCATTTCAGCCTGATTAATGTTACAGTAGATGGATAATCAAAGCGCCATTTTAATATGAGATTCCGAATTTTGTAGCGTGATCCGTCTGCGAGTAACTGGATGATGTTCTGTGTGAGTTGTAGTATTTCAAGTTATTATCCACATCGATTTAAGTTTTCCTTTTAAAGCCTTTATTCCGCCTGAAACTGTTGACAACACTGATGCACGCTAACCCTGAATTCACGTGCACATGTGTATGGACGTATTAGTACATACATAGATATATATGTATATGTATTGATTTCTATTTTAATTTCCAATTTAATTTGTTTAATTTCACAATTCCATTAATTAATTAATTAAGTAAGTTACGGTCTATAACACGCTTAAAATTATTTTTTTTTAATACAAAAACAAAAAAAAAACCCAAAGTACAAATCGATAATGTTGAGGGCTTACCAAGAAAGTAGCCTAAGTCTATTTGATTATACCGTTATGTGACATACTATAAGGCTATATGGCCACACATCTGAGATTAACGGATCAATTTTACCTTTTTGTGTTGGTAAAAAATACTCACACATAAAATAAATATTACCAATATATACATACTTACATATATTTGATCAGTTAAGTTTGATGTGTCGCCATTCAACATTAAATTACTAAAAAATTTGAGTATAAAAAAGCCTCATTTTTTAAAGTCCCTAGAAATTAAAAGAACTTTTTGTTTTGATTAGAAATAGACTTTAATAACGTGAGCTATATAAACGAATAATGAATGAGTGGTTTTGTAAAACCCTCTAAGTCATCGAACATTAATGCTGGTCTTATTTGATAATGGTTTGTAATACAAATGTCTAAAAGAGAGATTTTTTTCCTTATTTTCTTTAGAGTTTTTCAAACACGTGTTGTGTTGTGGTTTTGGAACAAAAGTTTTTCACAATTTTATTGTAGTTTTTTATGTGTTATTTCCCACACTTGCCAGGGTCAATAATCGTAAACAATTTTATTTTTTTCTGTTCCAAAATTGCCACAATCTATTTGGTTCCATGGCATATTTTATGCCGAAAAAAAGCAAGAAAGCATGCCAAACGTACTTAACGACAAATAAAGAAGTCAAGGCCAAAATAAAACTTGTTGGATCTGTTTACAAATACATTCGTATACTTTTATACATTATTATGTCAGGGGAATAAAAGTGAGTACCGGACGCTATTGCGAAAGAAATAAATAAAAAATAATGTTTTTTTTGAAAAACCTCATGCTACCATGAGTGTAATTCAGTTTGCTGAAGTTATTATTGTTGTGAGCCTTGATGACTATGCCACAGAAAAAGAAAAGAAAACAAAAAACAACTGAACATACATATATAATTTAATTTATTTTCCATTTTCTAAGTGCAAAAAAAAAAGTTTTTCAGTTGATTATTGATTCATTAAAAATTATACCACAATTATAAGTGAAGTTGTAAAAAAAAGAAATTAACCAAATAGAAAATTTTTCATTTTAGTAATAATAAATACAAATTAAAATCCTCACCAAAAGTTATAAAATATAGTTTGTTTAAATTTTTCAAGTGTAAATTTGAGTAATATTTTTATAAAGCCAGGAAGAAACAAAGAGTTTTCGGTGACGGGAGGAGACGCCGAAAGAAATATTTGTTTTTCTTTAAGATGCCAGAGTTGAAGTTTGATTTCTCAGAGCTCTCTTTTAGTAAATGAATACGCTGTCTACTTGATTAGTATTTTATTTGTTAATTCCTAATTATATGTTTAATTATAGATATGTTAAAAATATGTTTGAAATAATCCAAGCACTATGGCTGCCTTTGTAGTCAGTCCAATTGGAAGAGTATGTTGTGGGTTTGATTTCAGCCAGAGTCTCGGGTCTGTTACGCCGCACACTGATCATATGATCTTAGTTATTCGATCCGTATAATTGGAATATAATTTATAATTGTGTTATAATAAATAAATAGTGTAAGAGTTAAACAAATTCGTGGGGGAAATAAGACGTACTAAGAACCAAAACCTATCTGTTCAACTTTATTTAAATTGATTATATTTCACAATTCAAATAAGATATTGTGAATAATTTTGTACCTTACTTTACATGGCATCGGTGTCACCTTCGCCTCTAGATTTGTTTTTATTAAAGATGAATCAATGAATGAGTGTTCGTTCCATCTATCATTGAATTGTCAAATTGTTGTTGTCAAGTAGATGATGATGATTTTTATGTTTTATTTTCGATTTATTTTCTAGTAAGTTGTAGTGACTAAATGTTTATTTGTTGCATTCGAATAAATCTATTAATTTTCATTTAAAAATACCATACGATATAAATAATAAAATTTTATTTTGATTTCAGTAACATTTTAGTGACAATTAAATGTCAAAACATACACAAATAATTTAAGGCCTGCCCGCATACTAAAAAACAAAAAAGGAAAAAACAAAAGAATTATTTATTAAACAGTGAAAACCAATTAGAAACAACATGGGGTGTCATGTTGAACGCTAAACGAAACTCGTCTGCTCTCAACCTGAGTTTCTTTTAAATGTTAAAATGTTTTACGAATTTTTTTTTTACTTTTGCTCATGTTGACTTTTCACAGTTTCTACTGTACTTATAAGTATATTTATTTTAATTTTTAAATTCTCTTTTCGTAAGGCCATATATATTTCTAATATAGATTGTACTTCTAATATTATATAACAATTTAAAAACAATATAATGCCTCAGTATTTATTGCAACAGCAAAAATAGAAAATATTAACATTTTTTTTTTTATAAAATAAATTAAATTCTATATGTATTTAAATTTATTTATGTAGCATTAAGAATATTAAAAAAAAAAAATTGTTTATTCATATACATATAAAATTCTATTATATTATGCTGTGTTTGCTCTGCAATAAATCTCAAAATGAAATTGTTGAAATGTTTCCTGTTCACAAATTTGAATTGTATAACAACAATGCAATTAAAAAATAATAAAAAAATTAATTATTTATACATAATTCGCAATAAAAGTGTAGAAATACATACATTTAGAGACATTGAACAAGAACAAATTATTACTTGATAAAAAAGTTGTTGTTTATGAGTTAATATTTGCGATGCTTTCAAGAAATGTTTGAATTCAATTTCAATCAAAACGGGTAAATTGAGATTATTTTTTAAATTCAGCGGTACGTTTTTATGGAAGCGCTATGCGTAGATAGGTTGAAGGGGGTAGAGCCTCATCAAAAATTATAATCGCTTCTAAATTAAGTATATATTATATGATTTTAAAGTGTGCTTTTTAAATTTGTAGTTCAATTTGATTGGGGCTTTGGCGTTCAATTAGCTTTACAGTGAAAACATTATTTAGATAGAAGTGAAGAACTGCTCAACAATATATTCTTAGTCTCCATAGTCGTCGAACCTATTCTAACCAATTACTAAACGTACGCAAAATAAAAATGTTTTTCTGATTTATTCACATTCAAACGTTCTCTGCTTTAGAAAGTAATTTAAGTTAAATATCTACATAAATATTTATTTTAAGGTTTCACATTGCGTTTTATGCAAATTATTCGATTTGGTTTTCTTTTCCTAGTGCTAATTAGATTGCCATAGCTGTAGTTTTATTTGCATATGCGCTTGTAATTATTCGTGAGCGTAATTTAGTTTCCTTTGTAACATTATAAAAATTATGACAGATAATAAATTTTCTATAAATGTTGTATTTGCAACAAAAATTTTTATTAAAATTGAAATAAGTTTTTTTTTTAAAGTGATGATTTGTCATGTTATATGGTCTGCAAACGCTTAGCCGTCCATCCATACGTTTGTCTGTCTATGTTTAATTAAAAGAAGAACAGAAAAATTTTCTAAACATTTAAACAAATATATGTTCTACTATTAAATATTTGCTTTAAAACACATACATACATATATATGTATGTACATACGACTAAATTGAGAATTATTAAAAAGAAAGAAATAGATTTTCTTCAAAAAGAATCAAATCGTTGCCAAATTCATTATTAAATTATTTTTATTATTTTTCTTATTGTTTACTTATGTGTTTATTTATTGTGCTAAACATAAAATCTTTTTAAAGAGGTCTTCTGTTTACGTCTACGTTTTATGGGCTTATGGGTTTACTTCTATTAAGGCGCTATCATAATATTTTTTTTTTAAAATTATATTCATAGTATTTTAAAGTGAAATAAAATTAAAGGCGAACATTTTTATGGTTTTATTACCATCTACCATTCCATTGGTAGATTTGTTAAGATTAAGACCAGATGGACGTAATATCGTAGATGAACTTTTAGAGCACAGTGTCCTGTAACTGTACAGGAAATAATAATAATTGGACATCGTTGGGTATAATAATTTTTGCTTATCTTTCTGGCAACTTGTGGATTGTGGATAAAACTGCGAAATTTTTAAATAAAGCCAGTAATAAACAGATTTTGAATATTCAGTAGAGGCGTTCTGCACCGGTTTCAACGAATGGCTGAGTCGGAGGAGTCCAACCTGTTATCCTAATGATTCATTAGAGACTCAATTTGAACAAGTTGTGTCTTCCTTGGGCAATAGTAGATTATCATTGTCATCTACATATTATGTAATTACATAATCGTATCGATTTAACACTAAAATTCTCTATACGCCACACTTTGCTCAATTTGAAGAAAGCAACACAAGCTTTATATATGCGTTAACCATGCGTTATATTGTGGTAATTAAATTCAGCAATATCTTCACCTAGTCGTCGTAGTTTAGTGCGTAGTGTGTTCGCTTATTAGATATAAGGCCGCAGTTCTAAACCTAGCTAAACCTAGACATCTCGAACAAAACGACGACTAACTCTCAGCAGTCTTGTGGCAAAAACTCTGAGAGTAAATAAAATGAACAGTTTCTCATAAATCTATCGTTCGGAGTCGACTTTAAACTATAGGTCCCTCCACTCATGGATAAAATTAACACACACAATATAGGTGGTGTGAGAAGCTAGGTCGAAGTCCTGACTAAAGGATTGTAATTACCAATTAAGTAAGCAAGTAAGCTCGTTAAACAAATATGTTAATACAGATATAAAGGAAAAAAAACCAGAAATATTGACGATAATTGGCGTTTGAAAACTAAGCTTAAGTCATTATTCTCTTATACAGGAAATGGGACAAGTTTGCTTTTATTTACTGGCATTGAATTTGTTATCGATTTGATGTCACTTTATTTGTTTTGGTAGTTAAGGAAACTAACAAAAATTTATGAAAAGTTTTTCAAAGTCATCCACAGGGTATGTAAGTTACATACTTGCTGTGTACATAGCTATTTTTCAAACTTTTGAGTTTATTTAGGGGGAAAAAAACTAAGAAGAAAAAAGTGCAAAATTAAGTTTTATTTTTTTTGTAATTATCTCAGTTCATTGTATGCAAGTGCTTGTTGTAGCAACTTTTACTTCCATTCAATGTCACAATTTCTTCTATGTGTAGCATTAATGCGACTACAGCATGCAAGTAAGTAAGTCGACTGTCAAGGTTTTTGGACCTGCTTAAAAATAATTCGTAAATATTTTTTTCATATTTTTGTACATGTTTTTAAATTATTTTGTAGTATTTTTTAAATGTATTTTACTTACTCTCAGCAGATTACTGACAAATACTCTGAAAGTAAATAAAATTGTCATGTAAAGTTTGTCAAAAATCTGTTGTATGGACTCGACTTTAAACTGTAGGTCCTGCCACTCACGTGTAAAATTAACACACACAAAACATAGGTGGTGTGAGAAACTAGGTCGTAATTCTGACTGAAGCGTTGCAATGAGCAATTATGTATGTACATATTTATTTTATTTACTCTGTAGAAAATTAAATCACGCGATTTTTACATTTTTTAAAAAGGCAGTCCTACTTGCCATTTTGAAATTCAAATTCATTTGGAAACCCAACTGTGTTGCGTAATGTTTAATAATAATGATTTTTTTCCTTTTTTTGTTGTAATATTTGCTTTAGGCCTTCAGCATTACATTTATTTTGCCGCAGATTTGTTGTAAAAAATTCAAACTCACAATCAGAACAACATTTCATTTCATTTCATTGTTCATGTAATTATGATTTCTTTATGCATTTAACAGTAAAAGAGTTCCCATATACATACATACATCCTCTTGCTCTGTAAATGATAAGCTTCTTTGAGATAAAAGAGATATAAAATGTGTTTTTTCCATTGATAATTTCAATTTAAGAGTATATTAAATGAGTACAGTAAAAGAGTTTTGTTTTTGAAAGAGTATAAAAGTAATTCGTTAAGTGAAATGCTAACCCTTTAAGAGCCGAGATAATTGTAGGAAAATACTAAAGAATGAAATTGAATTTTTGTATTCAAATATTTTAATATTTTAAGGGTTTAAACAGTTTATATTTCAAACATGGTTAACTAGCCGTTATAGTCTGTTTGTTAATCTTTTTTCAATCAGAATTAAAGTAAACCTATTATTGAGTGTGATTAATAATAAAATATATTTTGAGAACAGCTGGAGCGTATGAATAATATTATATTGTTGAATAAATTATAAACCATACGCTTAGAGTTAAAAATAAGAAAAAAATCCACAATTGTGAAAATGGTTTTGAAAACATATTTAATAGAAACAAATCATAAAAAAGACATACATTATCATTAAAATTTTCGTTTAATTTTTAATTTTAATGGGAAAACCATTAATCAAAAGTTATTTTTGTGGTTATGACACTTGAAGCAGAAAACTTCTCAATTTTTTTTTCTTAAAGAAATAAGAAAATGTTGATTTCTGCTACAAAATTAATGTAAAACTTAAATGTGGTACATTGAACTCATATTACATATTGTAATGAGTGAAACATTTTAATTTCTTTATTTTTGCTTTTTCCTCAAATACTAAAAAATAAACATCCAAAAATGATAATCAATAAGTGAAAAATTATTGGCACTCTGTCAATAATAAAAGAAAATTGTAGAAAATTTTATTTCTTATTAGAAAGCAAATGAAGGTAATAAATGGAAAATTAGTGGAAAATCTTTCGAGTGGTTATGATAAACTACTATGTAGTCGTATTAGCAAGCAAATAAAGCATATATACATACATACAATCAGATTATTTTTATGTATTTCGTATTCGATCATACATAGATAACATATGTTTTTTTTTACAAATAATTACACTTTCATTCAGCTGGCTGTTACCCGGAATTCTTCAATATACCAATAGTTCTTCAAAGAAAATTTTATTTAAATTATTGATTTTCATGTGTCAATACTACTTACCTGCTTATCGACGCCCTCCCACCACGTTTAGTTAATTGATATTCTAATCCGAAGTATCGTCGCAGTCTTATTATTATTTTTTATTGACTTTGCTTAAGTTCGATTTCATTTCATTTGCCCTTCAACAGACACTCTATTTAGAGTTGATTTAAGGAATGATGGCGTTCTAGCCGTTCTCAAGTCTACCACAGTACAGTGACCTTCAACATTGAACACCTTGTTTTGATTTTATTTGTTTACAAATTTTAAAGAAAAACAAACAAAAAATAGTTCCTTCTGTCAAATTTGTCAAATTCTCGATCTAAAATTACAATTTTGTGGCATTCTTTTTTAATTTTTTTTTGAGCTAATGTCATTAACGGCGGCGTCCATTACAATCACTTAAAATTATTTTCATTTAAAAAATTATTTTTTTGTTTTTGTTTGTGTCTGTGTTTGAAATACACATGGCCATTTCTTTAAGATGAAAATAAATGGAAATTTAAGTTTTCTAATTATTTAGTTTAATAATCACAGAAAAGAAAATTATCTTTTAAGAAAGAACAGCCAACAACAAACACTTGAAGTGTGTGCCTGTCAATCATGACTAATAATTTGACAGGCTTCTCCGACAGATAAATACTCTCACATTTAGTTAAAAAAAACATAATTTTTAAATTATTTTTGTTTTCATTTTAAACATACGCATTCATACATACTCGTATGTATGTACGTACGTATGCCTGCGTGTATGTATAAAAGTTTATATTTTTTTTTATTATGAATAATGTGGTGTTAAGCATTTCAATAATTCAACAAAAAAGTGTTCTGAAAATATTTTCTGATTTAAAAGATTAAAAGTTGAGCAAAAAAGAGAATACTAAAGATTACACGGTGCGACAATAAAAATACACCCGAGTATCTGCATAGTGTAAGTTGTAAGTTGTATTCCTCGAATCTACAAAACTGTTTTATTTGACAAAAATAGTTTTTTCTTTTTTTTTGATATTTTTACACAAAGCTATTGATTACTCAAATATGTTTTCAACTGATTTTGATTTATGCAAAACAAAATAGTAATATTTGCTAAAAATACAAACATTAGCCGACTTCTGGTAGTCGCTCAAATGTAGTCGTGAAAATGTATTTGATTTTTTCCTTATTTGGCGCACAGTGTTATTATTGGTTAGTTATTTTTTTTTTTTTTTTAATTTCTTATTTCAAAATGATTATTTTATTTATTTTTTGTGTTCTTTTGATTTTAGCTCCTACAAATTTCAAAAGCCTTTTACTGCGTGCCGAAGTTTTAAGGAAAATGAATCATAATCAAAGCTCATTGGCGGACGTGGATAATGCATTAAAGACGCGCTACACATCAGCAAAGGTGAGGTTTTCCTATTGATTTTTTTGTTGTTGTTGTTGTATTTGATTTTGAATTTCTTTCAGGCACACTATTTACGTGCATTGGCTTTAAGCGATTTAAGCCGCTACGAGGAGGCTTTATATGAAACCTGTTTGGCTATAGGCATGGACAAATCATCAAATCTCAGTAATACCGAATTATTTCAACATGATCTCACAAAGGTATTAACGTCGTGCTTACTATTACATTTGTTTGTTAAATAAAAAAAGAAAAACGATTTAAAATACTTTGGTTACTATCGCTAACATTTTTTAAAACAACTCAGAAGTTTTTCGATATTTTGATATACATACATACACTGCTGTTCAATAAAATAGATTCATCTTGCAATTAATTAAAGAAGGGACGCTTCAAATTTTTGAAATGTATCGGAATTATATTCATTAGAGGCCAGTAAACAAAGTGCAGTTAGTTTTTTACATATACTCCTTTGCATAAGAGATGTCTAGTAAACCTTTCGGAGAGCAGGTGAATCTATTTTTTTGAACAGCACTGTATGTATTAATAGCTTTATACACAGTTAAAGTTATGAAAGTTTTACTGAAAACTTAATTTTCAATACCCTCTTTAGTGAATATAATAAAATTACTTTCAATTAGACTTACAACTAGGAAATTGTATTCTGGTTAAAACTCCTACATCCCTAAAATGAAATTGATTTTTTGAAGGTGGTGTGAAGTTCATAATCAGTACGACAATAACGTAGGTACATATGTTTCAAGAAGCACTAGGTGAAGCTTGGCCGCTGCACAATTCTGATTTGTAGTGTATATCAGTCTGTAGGTTTGCTTTCACTCTTACGCCTTTTAAGCGAGCCCATTGTTTCTTAGTGCATTGAAGCTTCTAGCTCCCATATACATACATATATCGAAATGCTATTTATTATGATATGGCTGGTTTATAAATAATGCAATTTACTGACAAAAATGGGCACACAAAAATAGGCTGTCAGCCACTAAGTATACTTCTACTGTCCGAATATCTTTACTAAAATCCTTGTCAAAAAATCCCTGTAATAATCTACTCTATCGTAGTATTTAACTAACTGGTTACACTCTAAACAACTTCAATTTCTTTTGCTCTCGCCATAGTCTGAATAGTTCCAAGGTTTCGACTTCAATGTCTTTCAACAATCCACCCACAAACACTATTATACAGATCGTAGGACGTTTAATAAATTGTGTCTTTTTTTCTTCGCATATATATAATACAGATACTTCAAAAGTTACTTTCCCAAACACCGAAATGTCTCAAGTTGGACTTGTCGTCACTGCGTTCTAACGCACCGTACAGTATCTACTCGGATCAGAGACTGCGGCGAAAAAATATGTCTGTTCTCAATAGTAATGCCGTACAGGATGATGACCCATTAAATCTCTATGAGGATGACGATTTTCTATCGGCCAACTATGGCAAGGACTGTGTCATATTGGCAGATGAAGATGTTTTAGCCTGTTCGGATTTTTTAAATTGTGCTGATAAGCGTACAACATACGCTAGTATTGCTAAGAAATACGAATTGGAATTAAAGAGACAGACAACACGAAAACATTTTCGCCGGAAATGGATGCAAAATGAAACGGAACTCTTGCCGCCAATCGATGTGGAGAGTGCACGGTGTAGCAGTCAATTTCGCAATGTGCTCGAACGTATGCAGCAGGAGATTGTGAGGCTGAAAAGTAAGTTGCATTAATTTATATTCGAAAAAAAAAATTGAATAAACGAAACGAAAAATTTTATTTTTCTTAATTTCAACAGAGATAGAATCCTCACCAGAATATTTACAGAGACAACTGGTGGCTGTTAATCCTTCTCTTATAGATGCCAGTGATTTCGATTGTGTTTTATGCTGTCGCACCTTTTGGAAACCGGTGATAACACCTTGTGGCCACACTTATTGTTTGGTGTGCTTGGATCGGTGCATGGACTATACCAGTTCGTGTCCATTGTGCATGTCGCCTTTGGTCGAACCATGTTTAAATATGTACCAGGGTGCTTCCTCGCCTGTTCCTCTAATGTTGACTAAAAGACCCGTTACCAAGTTTTTAGAGGCCGCCATGAAACGTTTCATTCCAGACAGTTACAACAAACGTTTACGCCAAGAAATGGTGCTAGAACCTTCAGTGCCCATATTCATTTGTACAACCGCCTTTCCCTATGTACCTTGCCCGTTATTTGTTTATGAACCCCGCTACCGGTTAATGGTGCGCCGAGCCGTGGAATCGGGTGAGAAGCAATTTGGCATTGTTCAACCACATAGTGGAAAGTCCCGTTATTATGATTATGGCTGCATTTTGGATATACGAGACTGTGTTTTGTTGGGCGATGGCTGCTCCATATTGAGTACGATAGGGTGTAAACGCTTTAAGATTTTGGCTCGCAGCGAAAAAGATGGCTATGAAACGGCTAAAGTGGAATATATACACGATGAGACTATACCAGATGAGCATTTAACGTATGTCAATAATATGCATGATGTTGTCCTATCCAAAGCCATTCATTGGTATCAGAGTCTGGGTGAAGATTTAAAACATGAAATTCTTCAGAGTTATGGTGAAATGCCGATAGTGGAAGATAATTGGGAAACTATAGCTGATGGCCCCGCCTGGGCATGGTGGATTATAGCGCTGTTGCCACTGAGACCGCAATTAAAGGTGGGTGTGTAATGCCAGACAATATAAATTATTTATTATATTTAATACATACAAACATACATATGTACATATGGATATATCCATCTGTGAATCGCTTAGATATTTTGAGGAATTTCTCACACAATCGTCTTAAATCGTTTATCTCACGGCAACAGAGAGTTAAAATATCTGTTTCGTTCGAAAGTTTTTGAAAACATTATTGAAGGTTATTAATAACGTTTTATATTTGAATATAATATTCCTATACATCAATTGACAGTAGAGATGAGCGATATTTTCAAAACTGTGATTTAATCACGGTGATTGATAATTCACTGGTAACTCCAGTGATTGAAATTGCCAAATAACAGTTACTAATAATGTTGTTCTTTCAAAATTGTTACATACTCAAATTTATTTCATTTTATTTTGTGCGAGGCAGAATTACTATTAGATGATGCTGATTTTTGCTTTTGTCTTTTATACATGAACTTTTTGTGAAACTTAATTGTCAAACTTCATATAAAAAAAAAAATACATTAAAAATAATAACATTGATGACACCACTTTGATTTTGTTTAGTAGTCTTTTCGTAGTATGTATCTAGTTGTCTCTTTCTTACGACTTAATAAAATACGTTATTATCATTATTGTTTTCTTTTGGAATACTGTGATCACAATCACTGTTTTAAAGAACAGTGATTAACAAATCACGTTCACTGAGAACAACGTTCTTCAAAAATCACTAGATCGCTCATCTCTAATTGACAGTGAATTT
Source organism: Sarcophaga rosellei (assembly GCA_930367235.1). Taxonomy (NCBI): domain Eukaryota; kingdom Metazoa; phylum Arthropoda; class Insecta; order Diptera; family Sarcophagidae; genus Sarcophaga; species Sarcophaga rosellei. Next base: position 96,587,955 of record OV884020.1, read on the forward strand.
TCGTGACAGTGAGTTTTTATTTTGAAAAAACAAAAAATATATTTTTTTAATTTTATTCTATTGATTTTTAATTTGCAATGGATTATAGTCCTTTATATTACTTAACTTAAGATTTCAAATCTGTACTTTATAGTTGCAGCTTATTTACAGTGTTTTAATTGCTTTGTCTTTATTACAGGTTGATATCTTGGCGACAACGTCTTTGGAAAAACGTTTACGTGCTATTGAGAAAACTATACACTCTATGCCCGGCAATTACCACTACCAAACGGTGTCGCAAAACTGTGATGTTGCCGTTGTAGTACATAATCAACAGCTTCACAGTCATGGTAATGATGTCGAAGAAAACGAAGAAGATGTCCATCATATGCATCATCATGTGGTCGACGATGAAGATGATCTCTCGCGTAATAGTGTTGATGATGAGGACGAAGAAGTGGACGATGGACAGACCTCATTAGAACATCATATACAAAATGAAACTGTAGAACAACAGCAGGCTGCCCATATGCCTTTAGAGCAGCAGCAACAAATGCTTCAGCATCAATGTGACAACGCAACAACTGCGGATGAATGTTGTCAACGCACAAATGCAGTCGCCTACGAACATGAACAACTAGACATCGCAGAAGAGACTCATAGCCAACATCATCACCATCATCAACAGCGACATCATCGTAATGGTCATGCTCATTCATTATTGTTATAAAATAATGAAAGAACGCTTAAAGCCACACTAAACGAAGAGGAAAGCATTACAAACTTTAATCGCAACAGAAAGGAAGAGAATTCTAACAATTTTAATAAATTTAATCATAACAAAATACAAACAAATATTTTCTCATTTATTATTGTTAAAACTTATATAATTATTAATAATAACAATAACAACAACTATTACAAATACTATTACAACTACTACTACTTTTATAAGAATTATTATTATTTTTATTATTATTTAATATTAATCTTATGATTAAATAAACAATTATTATACTTATTATAGCTATTACGATTACGGAAAATAATAATGATGATGATGACTGTTAGAAATGTAAATTTCTAATTCTAAATCTAATTCTTCTTTTTTTTTCATTTGAACTTTTTTAGTTAGACTATCTGTTTGTTTGAACTTCAGTGTGTAGTCAGTTATGTGTGTATGTGTATAGTCATTAATTATTTATTTATAAACATATATACAATACTATAATTATTAAAGGGAAATAACATATATTTAATATATAAAAAAAATTATTTTTTTCTAAATTAAAAATAAATCTATTACAAAACCAAAATGGAAACAATTAAAGAAAATTAATAAAATTAAATGTCTATTATGTGATAAATTTGAAAAAGAGTAGCTTGAAATATTTAAAAACAATTAAGGAATTATTTCCTTTTTTTAATAACAATATTAGATATTATAAGCTAGCTACATGTTGTAGCTACATGTTTAAATTAATTTAATCAACATGTTGCTGGCAACATTTTTTTACACAAACATTTTGGTCATTTTATTTGAACATGAAAATTAAAGAACAAAAAAACAAAATTAAAGAATAAAAAAAATAAAAAGACAAAACTAGCGAAATTATATAAAACAAATTTCAAATAAATAAATAAAATAATAAAGAAATATTTATAATTCTACAAGTCCAACATGTCGCTAGCTAAATTCGTTTTTAAACATTTCTGTTCCATCTTATTAATTTCTCTTTTTCCTTACTTATCATTTATAAAATAAAACAAAGTGTTGTTGTATGTGAACAAAATTTTAAGTATCTAGGGGCCAATATACCATAGCTGTACCAGTAGTTTAACTTACTAAAAACTGAACCTAAATCTAAATCTAAACTAAATTCCTAATTATAGTAATCAAAAGATGTTTATATTGAATAATAATTGGTATAATTACTATTGATTTGTAAAAATTAATCTCTTAATTGTAATTGGTGTCGTAGATTTTAAAAAACGTTTATGCAAAAACTTCTAAAAGTTGAAAAAAACAAACTCTAATGAAAACATTAACAAATTTTAAGATGGAAAAAGCAATTCGAAACATAATTTGGTTGAAAAACAAAACACATTTGATTTACTTTCAAAATTCTAAAAGTAATAAGACAATGAGATATTAATCATTATGAAGGATTACGTTTATCGTAGTTAATATGTTGCTTGTAAATGGAAAATTTTTTTATGAATAATATTCGAAAATATTGTGATCGTCGTAGTCTATGGCAAGCGAATCGGCTTATTAGAAGAGAGCTCATCCGATTTGGAAAAAAAGTCGACGTTAAAATGATAGTTCCGTCAGTCCGGCATGAGCGATATGAAAAGCTAAGCCGTAAGCTTGATTTTAAAGGGGGTTGAAAGCCAATAATGAATAGTTTAGACAAATATCACATGCTTTTATAATATTTTTGAAAATGAAAATAATAATTGAAGCAACATGTATTCAAATTAAATTAATTGTTATCACTTTATAATGTGTTAAAGAAGAATTATTTCGACAAGTGACAAGAAAAAATTAGAAAATATTGCATTAATGCATGAAGGCATGTTTGAATTCGGCTATTCAACTTTGACGGTTCTAAGACCAACCCAAACAAAATGAAAAAAATATTAGCCATTGCTATTAGTGGAATGCTGCCACTGTTGCTAGAGAAATATTCGAAACATTTGCACTTAAATTTTTTTAAGTATAATTTTACAAACGGTTTAGAAAATTTTTTTTTATTTTTAATATAAATTTCAACCAAAATTTTAAATTTGAATTGCTTAATATCTGTGGCAATATTAAAATACCGCCTGTGTTAGACTCCGTAGTTAACAAACGTAATTTTAAAAACTAAAAACTTTCCAAACTTTTGTACTATCTACAACCTAAGCAGGCAGTCGTTATTGCTATAGTTATTAATAAAACGATTATGAATGGCAACTGAACTTCATTTGATGTTACCAATTGACAAACATAAATATTTAGTTACCGAAAATTGTATCTTTACAAGCAAAATTTTAAAGTGTTGTTTGTCTATTGGACTACGTAATGTCAATTTGTACAATATTAGCAACTGTTAACTAAACAGAATTTCGCTTGTCGTCCATAATTGCGCTATAAAATGAATGTTTGTGTATCCTAAAGCAATAGGATCCATAGTTACGAACATTCCACATTTGTTTTCATGAGAAAATATGTAATTAAAGCAAATTCTTCTTTAAAAAAAAAAATATATTAAAAAATAAAAAATAAAAGAACAACTTTTTTAAATAAAATTTTTAAAACACAAAATTCAATCAAAATTTACTTTTTATAACACAAAATTTTTAACCAAATTTAATTAAACACATCATTAAAGAAACAAGAAAAGAAAAAAATAAATAATTAAATAAGAAAACGGTTTCTTAAATTAACGCAAAACATTATTTAATATTAAAAGTAAAGTAATTTTACCTTAAAGAAATAAAATAAATTGAAGGAAAGCGAAAGAAAATAAAATTCAAAATCAAAAATGTTTGTAAATACTTTGCAATACAAAAGAGAGAGAAAAAAAAAATAAAACAAATTACAAAAATTAAAAAAAAAAAACCAAAAAAAAAAAAAAATTAATAAGAAAGAAAATTTCAAATAAATTTATATTCAATTCAATTCAAGTACATAAAACGCTGAAACTAAATGACAATCTGCATAATTTATTTATTACAAAATCGTTTAAAAACAAATAACAACAAAAACATCTACCATTTCACAAATATTAATAATTAAACAAATAAACAAATATAGAAATTAAATAAATTAATTGTAATCAAATCAACTACATTTCTTAGAAATTTATTTTTTTATATTTAAATCAACATAAATTATCATAAAAAAAACTAAAAAAAAAAATTTAAATTAAAAAGAAATAATTGTATAAAAGAATGATAAACAAATAACTAACATATGCTAATAATATAATTTTCTAATACTTACTCTTTAACCGTCTGTTGTAAATCTCTATAGAAAAAGAAAAGGAAAATTATTTTCATTAATTTCCAATAACTTGTTAGTTAACCCATTAAATATGTAATACTTCTAAGTATCCTGTAACACCCCCCTTTACTTAGTTATGCTTTGATTCTAAATTCTGTAACTGAATTTTTCATAAAAACTGTAGCTTTATTAAATACTAAATTTGAAATGTTAAAACAATTTGTATGTGTATTTAAAGCTATCTTAATTTCATTCCTAAAAAATTTTATATTTAAATTTATATTTCTATTGCGTATTCTTAAACACTCGAAATGTCTCTTTTTTTTTAATTCAATTTTCTATTATTATAATTTAATCTAAGTTTTAAGAATTTCAATTTATACAATAAATGCTGTGAATATTTTAAGAAAATTTTATTTTATTTTTTATCGTAACCATAATTTTAGTTTTTAGTTTTTTCATTTAAGTTTATATACATACATATTTATATAATAATTGCATATATTTTATGTTTCTATATTGATTATTCTTCTGTTTCTTTTTTTTTTTCTTTTTCCTTTTAATATTGAGAGAATTAGAAAGGAGAACAGAAAAATTAATGTTTCCTCAATTAAAACCAACTTTTTTACTTCATTTTTAAAATAAAATTTAATACAAATAAAATTCTTTTAAACTAAACAAAAATACATAATATTGTTGTCTTCTTTAAATTGTATTCAAATATTATCTTTGCATTGATTCAGTTATCTGATCAAAAATCTAAAAAAAAAACAAAACAAAACAAAAAAAACGTAGAACTGCTGACAGTCCAATGGTACCTGGGCGATTAATAATAATAAGAAAGTTTCAGTTTGAGCAATATCTCAATAATGTCTCATATTATTCTAGTATTTTTGATTAGAAGTTGAATTTCAATCTCCCAAAATAGGTATGTCGTATTTATCGCCATACATATACCCTTTATTTCTTTAGCACACTACTTGGCTAGGGCTTTAACAAGTGTTGTCAACTTTTTTTTAACTTCCAATCGCGACTTATTTTTATTTGAAAGATTATTCATTGTCTTGAGGGTTGCATACTAAAGCTGTTTTTTTAGTCATGCTTGACGACAATTTTCTTAGGGTTTGTCTTACTCATTACCGCATTCTCCTCGATGCTTGTCATAAAATTGTTTCTTCGCTGGTTAGTCTCTACAGGTTGGCATTAATGTTTCATAGCCAAAAATAATTGTGAAATTCTCGCATATGCTTATGTATAGAAAAAGCCAATAACTTTGCGTTCGGTATTAGTCACATTGTACTACATAGGCATTGAATATACGAATTTTACTTATACATACTCGATATATAATTTGTGAGCCAATTCTTACGGAGTCGCCCAAAGGCTGATCTGGTTTAAGTGAATCGATATCAAAATGTTTACCGTCATTAACTCACTCAAGTATTAGGATGCGCATTGCTTGTGTCTTCTGGATGTTGATTTCCAGGCCGACGATAGTATCATGGATGTTAGCCCCTTGGACTTGAGACAAATGTCGTTTGCATTTTGAATTTCTGTCTTCTTTTTCCATAACTTCGGGTTGAGCTTATCAAGAGCAATTACAAATAAAAGTGGAAATAGCTGGCATTCTGGTTTCTCGCCAACATTAAGTTGAGAAAAGTGCGCTTATTATTGATTATGAAGTGCTCGTTGCTGGCGTCGTGTGTGCTATTGATGATTTCTACTACCTTGAGCATCTTTTTTTTAACTAAAATTGTCCATATCAAGGTACGTGAGCGAGCAGAAGGCGTGTTAAAATTTACGAAAAGTAAAAGGATGAAATCCATCGTCATCCAGTTTGCACTTAATGCACTAAGTACCAGTATGAATGAAATGTCCCAAAAAACTATAAATTTGTCTCATTTTTAATCTAATTTTCTGTTTGTTTAATTAATAATTCCAAAACGTGTTAATTAATCCCTAGTCGGTGATGCAGATATTCTGGTCCAGGACTACAAATTTTTATGGATCTTCTAGAGTTCGAATGATAACCAGTGAATGGTTGGCGTCTAGATGCGTGTATGTGTGTATGATACTTTTGATGTTCTTGTGTTTGTTGCTGTTTTGTTTTTATAATAAAAAGATCATTGTTCTGTATTTAGAACTTTGATGAAATAATTTACAATCGATTTGATTTGCATGTTATCCATATACGCTCTTATTTAGCAATTATAAATAAATACGATACGAATCAAATTTTATGTGATTTCAACAAAATTTTTTTTTTGATTTCATTGGTTTGTTGAAAATCTTTTATGCATTTTGCTTAGATTATTTTGTAATTTCGACGTCAGTCACGGTGTATCTTTTCAGCTGTGGTTTATTTTTTCATTTCTGATTATTATGATTTCTCAGTTTTTTTTATCGCGCGTATATGTACATAGTTTGAATGCATTTGATGTCGACTTCTTCAGTATTCCATATCTTATCTTGTATTGACTTTTGCAAGTTCTATTCTATTTTTATATCGCAATTTTTTAATACAGAAAACGAAGGTATATTAAATTTGGAAAGACATTTGACCGTGCAGTCAACAAACAAGATGAAAAATACATTTCTAAACAAATTACTGACTATCATACATAATAAGCCTTTAATCAGTATTACAACGTACCTTCTAAAATCATTAATGTTGTGTGTGTTAATTTTATACATTTGTGGTGTTTCAAAGTCATTTCCGAACGACAGATATTTGAGATAATTTTCATGGCAATACTTATATGTATTTACTCTCAGAATTTTTGTAAAAAATCTGCTGAGGGGAAGTCGCCGAAGAAATATTTTTTTATATTTCCAGTTTGATGTCTGACCTGGGATTTGAATCGAGGCCTCACGTCTAATAAGCCAACACACTCTCTGTTAGACTACAGCGACTGACTATCACAAATGGATAATAATTAATTGACCTTCTACTTTAGCTGGTCGGCTGTCTTTAAAAAGCTACGGAGTATATCTATGAAATATAGAAATTGAATCCGGAATAACTATATTATTATCGCATGTATTATGTTACATTGTGCTGGAAAGATAGAGCGTGCTTAGTTCAGCCTGATTTAAAAACGCCTTCGGACTTTGGTCCTCTTTACGTCCATCGCCGAATAATATTGTGTAGCGCAGAGCGTTTTTTCACCTACTACTATGCTGTTGGTTTTTTTAAAAAATCACTTTAAAATTAAAATGCATGCGTTTCCAATGCATCTGTTTATCTTTCTATTCCATTAATTTGTTTTACAGATATGGTATAAGCTGGACGTTGCATTTAAAGCGATTCAACTGGAACTTTGATTTTGCGGAATAATTTATCGATTATTTTTTCCTTCTAAAATCTTTTTATGCAATCTTTTTAAAATGATGAGATGATTCTTTTTATCCTTCTCCACCAAAAATTTCTCTAAGGAATGGCTTACGAAGTGATAACGTTATGCAGTGCGAATGTAATATTACTTACGTAACATACATACGTACATACATTATTGGCTATTGTTACCTTTTAGTTCGGATTACGGATAAACTTGCCACAACGAACATGATTTGTGTGTGCCCTACGGGTACAAATGTATATATATTTTTTAGGATCTAGTTTCTAAAGACTTCTAAACAAAACGATCTAAATTGTGTACGTTTCTGTGTCCACTTGAAATTTCCGTTAAATATAATATACAGAGTATTGCAGCTTTCAACAGCGGAGGCTTGGAAGATACCCGTTAAGAAGGCAGCTGACAACCGCTCTATATGCCAGGTCATGATGTTCTCTAACGAATCTCGAGTAAGACTTGTTTCTTATTATCTTAAACAAAATCTCCTTAGCTCTGATCGTCACTACGATGTGCAAACAAATCATTGTATTCATACATACATCTAATGCATAATTCATACATACATCTAATGCATAACATCTTCCATAAACCCATCCATGTCAGTTTAATATCCAGAATTATTTTTCAAAGATTTCGTATAATTTTTGTGTGAATTTGGAAGTCTCTTAAATTTTCCTCTTGTCTGGAACAAATTCAGTAAAATATCCTCCACAACCTTGTGGGCAAGCCCTATTTGCGCCGATCCTTATTGTTTAGGCGCCTGTAAGCTACAAAAAAACACGATTTTTTTTAATTGTATAGGTATACATACATATGTATGCAGTTTCTTAAATCCATTTGATTAGATTAAGAAGTTTAAGCATTCAGTGCTGTAGTCACTTATATTCATGAAATGTTTCAGCAACATGTTGCTTTAAAAATTGTCAAGGTTATTGGAAACATACTGGTATATGGAGAATTCGTATTAAGCCCCAATTAAAGGCATTTGGAAAAAAACAACACGAGAAAACTTGTCCATTACAGCTACTATATTTAAAAAATAAATTTGTTGTTGTTGTTATTATTATTGGCATTTAAATGTAAATTACAACTGAATCTGTAAGTGAGAATATTAAATAATCGCTACAACAAAAGAAACTACTGAACCCATATTATAAAACCTTTATTAAATAAAAACGAAAACAAAAATAAATAAATAAAAACCTAAAACAACAACAAAATACTAAACAATAACAATAAAAACACCAGAATATTATCTAATAGAACGTTTGATAAAAGCGAAAGAGAAATAGAGAGAAACCGAAACCGAAACAGAAACCGAAACAACAAGAACCTTTGCAACCCCTTCTATAACAGAACAGGTCGTCAATAATTTAGTGAAGAATGGAAAGAAGAACGTTTTGAAAGGCTCTGTTTATAATTTTAACCACACCTCCCTTAGAGCATACTTACAGGTACACATTTGTGTGTGTGTGAAATTTATTTTAATTGAATTTGTTTTATAGGATTATTTGACTGAGAATATGTATGTGCAATAATTGAGAACTTTTCTTACTCATATACATTGTTGTTGTTGTTGTTCTTTATAATTTCTTCCTATTGAAGTTTTGATACGATCACTCCTTCTTTTATTGTTTTCGTTTATGTGTACAGAGCGAAAAGCTTTAATACTTTCTTAGTTTAGTATTGATAGACATGTGTGAACGAATGCATTCGCAACTTGTTGCATTTGTAATGAAATTCAAAAATCAACACAAACAAGCAACAAAGAAAACAATTACAAATGCATTGATAACAGTGAGTGCATTCATTATACTCTCTCTCTCTCTGCCACACTCATACAGACTTACTCTTATTGATTGTTCTCTGCACCCTTAGTGAGACTGCTGAGTATAGGTGCTTAGAATATGGCTTTAAAATAATAAATTCGTTAATTATTATTAAATTATTTTCTTTTTTTTTTAATTATTAAAATGCAAACGTTTACCGAAAACATAATGAGCGATTATAATTTGTCGATAACGTTTTTTAACGAGTTTCTGTAATAGCACTTATGATAAAGGAATTTACCCTGTTCAAGACTCATTATTAATAAATGTCGTTTTCTTAAGCGCTGCCATTTGGAATCCATCAAACAATTGCGCATTTCTGTTACCTCGAAGTCGATAAAGTCGAACATGCTTTAGTCCATTCATTGGACGTCTCATTATCATGGACATCACTGTTATATTTGCTCGTACAATTGCAAAAAGTTTTTTTTTTTGGCTTGGACTGGATTAAATATTTTGCATAATAATTTGATGTGTGATGTGTTTAGTAAAGTACAACAAAGTAATACAAATGTGGTGACAGAAATAGGAGACATGTTGTAATTCAATTGATCAAATCAATTCAAGCAATTGAGTCAAATATTCCGTTTTTGTCGAAGGTAGTAATTACAGGTCAGAATACTTTTAACCAACCAACCCATTACTGCTATACTTCCTTCCAGATTTTTCAGTCTAGAAATTTCAGAGTATGTATTTCTTACCGCTGCATAAGAGATGTTTCACTTTCCCTGTAATTTCTACAGAAGGAATTTTTAACTTATATGCCCATATAGTTTTTTCCATTTTGGATATGTTCCTTCTCAATTGTTGCATAAGATTCTCGGATTTCTACAACAGTAAGCCTGCTTAAAGCGTTATAATGGAAAATTATGTCTGTTACGGATTATCCAGGGTTAAAAGAAATAAAGACCAATAACAGAACATAATCTGCTCCAAACATTTGGCTTCTCAAAGACCAAAAGAAAATTTTGTTCGAAAAATCAGCATTAGAAAGTATGCTCCTCCAGCACCTACGGCATTATAAATGAATTACCAGTTCTTTTTGTTGCGTGATTTGGACTTTATATTGGTGACTAATTTGTTATAATAACCTCATGTTATGCTCCAAAAGTGGCAACGTTTGAATAACAGCCCTTGTGGTAAGTTTTGACTTGGGTTGTTATTTGACCCACATTCGTAAATTGCAAGCCTGTCACTAAATAATTCTAGATAAAATATAAGGTATTTATAAGTAGACAGTCTTGCCAGATCCGTGTATTTCAAACAATAATGTTAAATTTTTGTTTGTTTTTTTTTTTAGGATGGAAAACATTTTTTTAAATAAATTTCGGTTTATAATTTGAAAACTAAATTAGTGGAGATATCATAGTTTTAAATAACTGCATTTTCTACGGGTTGTCAACTGTTTAGCAAATATTCTCTTTCTTTACAATTCCGCCAACCAACCGCTGCACTAAACTTATTTTTCTTTTATTTTTTGTATTGGAATAGCAATAACAACAAAAAATAACATTTAAAGCTTAGAAAGAAAAATAATAAAAAAAGAACAATTGCCTGACTGACTGACTTAATTCTCAGTTCAGTGTTATTTGATAATTTGGCGCGACTGACCGTTAAGAAACCGAATTTCACGAGCTCGTCCGGGAAAGGCTAGAGAGTCAGTGCAATTTCAATTGAAAGAAATAAAAAAAGAATATATATGAAATCAAAGAATACATATATAATTAAAGTAACGGCTTCTAAGCGTTAATAAATAATAATAATGAAAAAATTGCAAATAAATCTTATGTTTTATAAAAAAAAAACTTTTTTTTAAGAAGTTTTTGTTTTAAAAATAATAAATGAATAATAAGATGAAAATAATAAAATTTAAAATAAAATAAAAAAAAAAATGTGGCAATCATAGGTAAATTTTTAATATATCAATAAATCAATAACAAAACAAAAAGTAATTTTAAAAATAAAAAATATTTAAAATATTAAAAAATTTAACAGGAAAGAAGAAAACAAATAAAAAAAAGGAAAACACGGAAAAAAAACAACAACGACAACTAAGAAATTCAGCAATTAAAAAAGCTCTATTACAATAAATTTATTTACATTTGTTTAAACAATTTATTAATAAAAGGCAATTTACAACGATAATATATAAATATTACATAATATTCAATGAATCAATTTCTATTATTAATTTATTAAAAAAAATTCTAGTGAATAACAAAAAAAAAAAAAATAATCAGAAAATCACAAAATTAATAAAAAAAAAAGTATATATAAAATTTTTGTTTGTAAATACATTCTCAGTTTAGAATAAAAAAAAAAAAAAAATATAAATTGCAGTGCATAAAGAAGAAGAAAAAAAAGTAATTTTAAACAAAAGTTTAATTGTTACAACAATTTCAAAGTCAAAGTCGTTTATTGTCGTCTAACTTTGAAAACGTCATCAAATTGCTGTAAAAAAATTCACACTAATACAGCTACACAAGGGGAAAAATTTTATCATATGAAAAAAAAAAAAAAAATGCAAAAAATCAAAACAAAAAATTAAATAAACGAAGTAAAAAGTAATTCAGAAACAATAGCGAATAAATTAATTAATATTTATAAAAAGAAAAATCCAAAATAATAATAAAAAAGGAAAAAAAACTGACTGTAGTACAATAGGGAAGAATTACAACAAATTTAGACAAACATTTTTATATTTTGCTTGAGTTGCTGACAGCTCGTGACGAATGTATTTGGGTATGTTAAGTAAAATGGGAGGTAAAATAGGACATTTTACAGGTCGCCTAATGTTGTAATTTGATAATGCTGGTACCAGTAGCAATCTTTTCAGCGAGTTTCCCTTCTCAGAGAATTGTTGTCATACGTTTACATAGATTTGTTATACTGGTTGTTTGGATTTGACCACAAATTCAACAGAATATTTTTATAATGTATTTGAGAAGAATAGCATTAAACTGCGATCGATAATCAATGTAGTACTTCTGAGTTCTCTGAGTGGATAACTAAGCCAATTGCGTTTAAATTTAATCTTCAAGTGAGAGAAAAAGTGAGATCAATACTGAAATTTATAATGTATGTACATATGTTAAATAGCGTTTTAATTACAATTGTACTTGATTGCTCTCAATTAACCAATTATAGGCATATATTATAATTGAGAGCATTTCTCCCTATTGCCTTAAAATAATCACCTTCTGATTAAGACTTTGATTTCTCAGTGATGTACAGACAAGTTGGCTTATTAGGCGAAAGGCCCGAGTTCGAATCCCAGGCCAGACATCAAAAACAAAATATGAAAATATTTCTTCGGCGGCTTCCTCTCAGCAGATTTCTGCCAAAAACTCTGAGAGTAAAAATTGCCATGAAAAGCTTCTCAAAAATCTGTCGTTCGGAGTCGACTTTAAACTGTAGGTCCCGCTACTCATGTATAAAATTAACGCACACTAGGAAGATAGGACGTTCTACAATGGGTCAATTCGACCACCGGGTACTGTACTTGTCACAGTTGACAAGTACACGTCCTCTAACCTAACCTAACCTTCATACATAATTGGTCATTACAACCCTTCAGTTAAGATTACGGCCTACCTTCTCACACCACTCATGTTGTGTGCCTTAATTTTATACTTGAGTGGCGGGAGATTTTGAGAAACTTTTTCATGGCAGGTTTATTACTCTCAGAGTTTTTGCCAGAAATCTGCTGAGAGGAAGTCGCCCAAGAAATATTTTTATTTTTCATATTTCGTTTTGATGTCTGGCCTGGGGCTCGAACCCGGGCTTTACGTCTAATAAGCGAACACACTACCTACTAGACTACGGCGACTTCTAAGCACATATTACATTTTAGTTATGTATATATGTATGTATGTACAGACAAGTGGAAGTGTAGTATTTTTTTTTCGTGTAATTTTCATTACAAATAATTCAAAGAACTTTGCGACGACTGTTAACCTATTGTGCATCCCCTTGTCGATCAGAGAGTTAGTATGTTAAGGAAATGGACTCTAGGTCGGAGGTTCTGTGGAACGGGAAAATAAGTTTATATTGGTTTACTTCGTGAAATGGAAGATAAAGAGATAGGCTTAGAGTGTTCACAATTCAAACATAGTTAATATAATCTAACCCCTTCATTATCAAAAGATTCAGAAATAGCCTGAGAACGGTAATTAAAAACTTCAAAAGCGTAATAAGAATTGCTTGCGGTAAAAGTATACATGCTGTGATGATGAAAAGAATCATTTGAACACATTCTTCAAACTTGTGCGGTGTTAAGGCAATTCAGGAGAAAACATACCGGGGGGCTCACAGGAATTACCCATAATGACACAATACATCAAATTGAATATTATTCCCTGTTATAATCGCTTCTGCAGGAGTCATGTATGGTATGCTTATGGACGGGTATGAAATTCTAATAACTATGAGACTTAAGATGCTGTTGCATCTTCCTCATGTCCATGAAAAGCCAGATATGTCCAGATCTTGTATAAGTTATATACACACATAGAGACATATTTACACACCAATCATATATCATATCTGTAGGGGAGATTGTCCAAGAATGCTGACTGTTTCTTAAGAAATTTCTTAAACATTTAGCAGTTACCCACATATCTATTCCTGGACACGGGAGCGTAGAAGGTAACATAAATCGAAGGAGTTGGAGGAAGTGGCAATATAGCGCCCCATTGAATTCTCAGTGCTAGCTGGTCGCGAAAATTAGGAATATCGGAGCTTTGCATTGAATCAAAATAAATCCAATCCAAGTTGTAATAATCGAAGTACATTTTGTAAACCGAACCCCCTTTACGAATATTTCAAGTACACGTTACTTAAATTCGATTATTAAAGCGTCTTATGTAATGGAAATGCATTACCTGAGAACAGAGAGAGGTTATTTAATATATTTTATAATTATTGATTTGATTTGATTGGATTGGATTTGACGACAAATATTATGAAATATTTTTGTGTGTGTGTATGTGTAGTACCACGATTTCCATTTAATTAACGTGTAAATGTTATCATTTATACGGTTGCCAGCGCAAATTTATTCTCAATTCATTTTAATTTTTTTGTTTTTGTTTTTGTTCTCGCTCTTCAGTGTCTTGAGTTGTGTGGCGAACGTCAAGGGGCGAACGTTATGACGTTGCAATCTTGGAAAGTGACTCTAAACTTTTTTATTAACGAGTCGCTATAATTGACTTTAAGAATTTTATGTGGTGCCTCTGTATATTTAACCTACGGCCCTCATCCTGTTTTAAGTAAATAATAAGAGTGAAATTAAAAGTGTTGTATATTGCAATATATTGATGGAGAGATGATGTATTACTTAAAAGGAACAGAGAATACTCCTGCATTGAATCGAGGCGTTACTAGATAAATTATTTAGAGAATATTAAAGCTTCCTAATTTCATAAATTCGGAAAGCATGAAGGGACATTTCTTCGCCTTTTTCTGGATTGGAACACCAGATATAAAATATTGAATTAGACTAGACGTTGGAAATAATCTGACTCTCATTAATTGCTGTGTTTTTAATCGATAATAAAGTGTAAATCAAAGATATCGTACCACATTTAATTGAAATCCGTGTGGTACGTTGAGTATTTCAAAGATATTTACAAAGTAACCGTAATTGACTTTGAGATAAACGATAAGTTAAATATTAGACAGCGTATGCCACTGATTAAAATTATTCTAATAATAATACACTGGAAATGTAGTTTTTCCTTAACATTTAACAACAGGTTAAACCCGATTGGTGTTGACAATGTTAATGAAGTGTCTCAAATGAAAATGTTAAAATAAAACTGAATTAAAATTGTTAATCAAACTAATTCCCCAGGCACAATTTAAGCGTAAATGCAACTTAAATAAACATTTCTATGCAAAATACGTTGCAGCCAAAGTGACATTTAAAAGTTGTTTTCCGGAGAACTTCAGACACATAACCCAGTAAACAATTAATTTTTTAAAATTTATTTATTTATACACTTAACATAGGTCTTTCAGTGAAATGAAATTTGCAGCACGACTAGCAGGTAATTTGTAACGCAAATAGCAGGCGGTACGACAGTAACTTGACGAATAAATTTGATTGAATCACCATCAGAGTGAAATGCCATTGATATGCAATGGAATTAAGAAAAAAAAAACCAAAAAAAGTTGTTGTTCCATTGATTTTACGAATCTGTTGAGAAATACGAACAGAAATAGTGTAAGAAAATAGTGGTACAAAATTGTTTCTAGCTAATATGCCAGAAAATGATTATTGCGTCGTGTGTTTTACTTCATCTTAATGTTTCACCGATTGCAACTTTTGTGTACTCTGTTGTCTATGGGGTTATACTATTGCAATATTCTTATCTAAGTAGTCAAGTTTATTAAATAATTTATAGTTCAGTTAATATAGACAAGCCCCTGCTCTTCGTACCTAAAGTTTGATTAAAAATATTTACAATTACAACAAGTATAACAACTAAAACAACTACTACAAAAAACAATAAATTAACATCCGAGTATTCACAAGATCATTAACATGAGAAATTCTTAATAAAAAAAATACACATGATTCAAATAGAGTTTTACCATTATACACGTACTATGTAATATATTTACTAGATGTGTAGACAGTGTATTTATTGCAATATTAAATAATTGTACGTATGTATGTATGTATTTCGATTTTTAATAATATTATCTTAAGAAATATAAACAATATAGGACAACAATAACAACAATAATAATAGCACTATAATAATAACTACGACCAATTGAAATATTGAAATATCATTAGAATGATGAAACAAAAGCTTAGCGGTGAAATCTAGACTCGTGCTTACAATTTTGTAGTTGTTGTTCATGTTAGATTAAGCGGACAGGCGGTATACGATCTCAAGCGTTTTTCAAGCTGCAACCCCTGCTGTCTTTTTGAATTGCCGTTGGTTTGAAATTTTGTAATAAATATTTATTGTTTAAAGAATATTTATTTAATTATTTTCTTTACTTATTGTTTTACACTGAGAAATAATTTATGAATTATTATTGTGGACAGACACTCAGTGAGAATGTAGGTCGAATGCTTCCATCGATATCCTATTTCTCTAGGCCAAATTTATTGACACTGAAAGAGAAATGTTGCATTTCTAAGGAGGATGTGTACTTGTGTATACAACGCCCGCTAGGCTGCGCTTAGATTCAGTGTTAATTATCGACAAGCACTGATAGTACTGATAATCCATAGTCAGGTGTTTTTTTAGAGAAGAACCAGTTTATAATCAGAAACCAAGCAAAGCTTTTCTCGCCTTGAATCTACGCGCAGATTCATTGCCATTCAACTGTAATTGTTTTGACTTGAGATTGTTGTAAGCGATCCATTCATCACCATCCCAATCAGAAACGCTATGATATTGTGGCAATTCAGTAGCGATTCCTAGATGGAATTCCGTTTAAAAAGGTTTTTGTGTAGATTTTATTCAAGGAGCGTAGAACATCAACTACTCTATCCTATGGAATCGGTCACGATACAATTTACATATAGTTTTTTGGAATATTGATGTTATTTGAAATGTTAGAAATACATTTCCAACAAAAAAGAATACATTATATTGAACCGAAACATGGGGATGCACACAACATCCAAGCATTAATAAAACGCTCTTTCTAAAGCATACAGCCGTTGGGAAGCCGCTTTTCACTTCACATCATGACCGACCTCAATAATTTCTTCGAGTGTAAAACGAAAGCAATATAATATTGAATAACAACTACATATGGATGTATGTATGTATGTATGTATTTGTGTGTATGCAATATACGTTATACGACTATTACGTTATTTTTAAACTAAAGCTTTTGAAATATTATTTAATTTTGCTTTTATGGACATTCGTTTTTATTCTCTTTTATTATCTTATTTCAATTATATTGCTATTGTTGTTGTTGTTATTGTTACTACTAATGACAATGTATTTGTTGTTGTCTACGCTAAGCATTTAAGATATTTTATTACAGCACGACAACATTTTCTGTTGTATGTATATGTATTGGTTGGAATATGAGTACATATTGGCAAAATGCAATTATTTTATATGTGTGTGTAGTTCTCTCTACCTACACTTTCCTGGGTGCATAGGGGGTTAAGCAATGATGCTTGAAACCGTTACAAAGAATAGTCATACTCAGATTACCTTTCTGAATTTTAAAAAAAATCTTGTAATTGAGATGTTTTTGTGCCGATTAATGTTTAAAGGTGTACATTTGACCTTGACTTATCCAATAATCGTAAAAAACAAGGACTTCAAAGATAGGCACAGTTGCTAGGGACGTACATAGTTAGTCAATTTAGAGAGCACTTTCTAAAGTAGAGCATTACATAGTCGGGCTTAATTCATACATAGTTTCTTATCAATAATGCAATTGTTGTATAGCGGCGGCGGCATTTATTTGAATGTATTGGTAAGTGTGCTAGTACACATTGTCATTGTAGTTTGGTGAGAACTGTTTATTAGTTACGTTAGTTAGTTAGTTTTTTTCATTCTCTCTCTTATCTGTGATGTGATTAGTTGCTGTTGACTGTCTCATTATAGTTTTTCTTTTTTCTTTTCCCGTTTTTTTTTGTCTACGATTTAAATAAAATTTTTTATTTCTCTTGTTGATTTTTTAAAGCTGCCTTTATACGGAGGTTTGTTTACATTTCATTTGGTAAAACACAAAGAGAAAGAGAGAGACTAACATGTTTTTGGTTTTTGTTTGTTTTATTTAGTAATAATGAGTATATCTTGGCAATTTGTTTACTTACTCTCATGTTTTTCTCAATTTTTCAATATATTTTTTTATTTTCCGCATTTGACCTTAAACTTACACATGAATTGTAAATGTCGTTTGATTTTATTGTGTTTGCATTTCATTTATTCCTGGTTATTAGTAGTTGTTGTATTGTGTGTTGTCGAGTGTGTTTGTTTATTTGTTCGTTCTCTGGTTCTTTTTTTGTTGTTGTTTGTTTTTATTTTATTTTGCTAAACTTGACTTAATTTCAATTATTGATTGTTTAATTTTAAGTCAGTGTTTTTGTGTTTGTTTTTGTTTTGTTTATGCTTTGAATGCTTACGATATATACATTGATTGTATTTTGTTGTTGTCTTTTCCTTCCGTTTCTTGCATTTTATTGATTTTGTTTGGTTTCTTATATCATGTTATTTGTTGTTGTTGTCAACAATTAATTATTTCCATTACATAGCTTTTAATGACATTTTCTCTGCTTAATATACATGTAATGTTTGATTTTTCTGATGGAATGAACGAGTTGGCATCAAATTTTCTCCTGTTCTATTAGCCTAATAAATAATTAATTGTAAAAAGTATAAATTAAAGGAATACCGAAAAAATTTTAAAGTTTTTTTGGAGTACAAGAAAATTATATTTCCTTTAAAGAAATTTTTCAGTCTTCAAAAAACACCACTATTGTTAAATAAAACAAACTTTAAAATTTCGAACTTTCGGATTCTCCTTTTTATGATTTCAAAATCACCGGTCTGATTGTCATTTAAACCAAAAGATGAATGCGTAAAAGGCGGCTCCGAAGCTCATTTCTCACTCAGCACGCAGTTACATCAATAACCAAAATAAATACATGTGCACCTGACTACAGAAGTGGCTCCGACGTTAATTGTTCATTAACGTTGGAACTTTTAAAAACCAACATTCGTCAAGTTATTAATCGAAAACTGCCTTAAAAGCATCGACTGCTGCAACTAATCGTTAAGCTTTCAATTAAATTACATTTTATTTTGCATTATAATGTAATGGAAACTTAATAATACAAATGAAAGCTTATTCTATTCCGACATGCATCATATACTTGTGTTTGCAACTTCGTTTATATCGAGTTATGCATTGTATCTGCATCTGCATTCTTTGCAAGCTCGCCTATTATTTCCAAATATTCCGTCTTCGGAAGTTTGATTTCAATTCGGAAATCCACATTTTGTCGAAGAATGAAGAGAGGCAGAATGAAGAAGAAGAATGTTACTGGCGTCTTGGTTCACTTGATGTTCTCAGCAGGGCTGATGCTTTTCCAAATTTAATGATAAAGAAGAAAGAGTGTCACCTCTGTATTCCAAATAATCTTAATCTGTACATGAACAATGGACTTGAAATGTTTTATTGCCAAACACAACGTTCAATTATTTAATTCGATACCTCCTACTTTGCTAAATCGATTCTATTTTCATTATTCCATTTCAGGAGTACCTATATTTTCTAATTTTAATTTGAAATTTTTAGCAAAAAACACAGAAAATCTGCATTTTAAAATATTGTCTTTAAACTGAAACTGAAATACTATGTAATAATTTAAATTTTTTTTATAATTTCTTCAAGAAACACCTTAGAAGTGTTAAAAGTTAAACACACACAAATTCATTAGAGTTTAAGGCACGCTACGAGAAACAATTTTTAATTGCATCACATTTTATGGGCTTCCCAAATCAACTCGCAATCGAATAAATCTTAAACGTTTTCATATGAAAAAAAAACAACAACAACAAAAACAAAAAAAGGTATTTCACAACCTTTTTCACTTTTAAAATGAAATTTGCATTCGGAGATGAAATGAAAACTGTTTTGAAGAAATTTAGTTGATGTTGTTTGAATGGGATTTCCTATTGTTGCGGAAAACTTTTAAAACTTTTTAGTAGAAATGCTAACAAGTGGAAGCAAAAATTTTGATGGGTTAAAAAAAGGTGTCTGAGTGTGTGTGTGCGTGTTGGAAAATAAGTGGCTTTCCTTAAAAAGTTTATTTTACACACTTCTTATGGTTCTTAATGGTTTTGTTAGATAAGTTGAGGTTTTTGGCGTAAAATTAATGAATGAGCCTCCCTTTACTGGTTTTCAGCAGTATAAAAAATACTGTGATAAAAATGGAAGGCAACACAATTAAAGAAACAACAAATTTACAACAAAAGAAGTTGAAAATGAAAATATTCGATTGGTTGGAAAGTACTCGCGATTTATTGGTAAATTGTAATCGTGAACAGCTAGACTACGAACGTCGCCTCCACGTTCGCCTCGATCATCAATACCGGAGCATTATAAGTTAACTCTAATGGAGTTGTTTCACAACATGGGAATATCTTGAATATTGTGCTCCTGATGAACTGTAACTTTTTTTGGGAGTAAGTATGTTTGATCTCTCAAGACCGTTTGGATAATGTTGGAACAGCAACAGGAGCCATATTGATCATTTCTGTACATGAATTCGGAGTTGTTTTTTACTTCAATCGGCTTTTAATTGAGAAGAATACGTTGTAGGCGAGAGAGACAGAAAATAATCATGTTCTGCATCTTATACAAGTCCTAGATTTGATGAAACATGTCTTTCCGGTTCAATAAGATTACAGGATCGTTATCTTTCGTTGCCTTCAAAAAATGCCCGCACTCAAAATTTATTGGAACTGACCTTCACTCCGATCAAATTCTTTTCTTACATTATTCACTCTGTGGGCACCTGGCCACCTGGATGTATTTTTTAGAATTAGAAAACATAGTAAACATATTTTGCGGCTTACACCTCCGGAGAAATAATCGGACTCAATCAGTAAAACTTCTTCACCACAAAATCCTGTACACGCTCAAAGGGAGCGTTGTCTTACATTCCGGCAGTGTCAGATGTTAAAAGCTTGATCAAGAAAACAGTATTAAACCAATCAAATAACAAGGAAATTAAGAATGAAATTTTTACAAGGCTTCAGCAGATAATATTCAAAGGATATGGAAACTATGCTTGATAATATCTATACGACTGTCTTACCTGTTTAATTAGTCATTGTAACCCTATAGTTAGGACGAGTGGACGGATCGTCAGTTCAAACTCTACTCCGTAGTTTTATGAAACTGTCCTTAGGACAGCTGAGAGGAGGAAAAAATGTTCATGAGATCGTTTATTTCATATAATATCTAAGAATAATTGTCAACTTATTAAGATTCTGAAATTTCGATTTGTTCAAGCTATTGTTGAGCCTACAGTCCAATTAAAAGTTGAGTTTTAGGCAAAACTATGGACTAACTTACATACAACCCTTTATTTAGGATTACGGCTTAGTTTCGCACACCACCTATACGGTATGTGTTAATTTTATTTATGAGTGGAGGGGCCAACGGCCAAAACAAATTTTTATATATTTTCCTATAGTTTTGCCAGAAGACTGCTGAAGGGTAAGTCGCGCGAAAAAATATCTTTCATTTTGTTTGAGATTGAACCGCGATCTCACGTCTAATAAGCCAACACTCTACCTACTAGACTTCAAGAAGGAAAACTTTAATTTGGTACGCATGCTCTTAAAATACTGAGTCTAGAAATTATGTGACTCTCAATAAAATTCGTTTTTTTTTTTGAAGAATAAATGCGTGTGTAGCTTACTTGAGGTAACTGTTGGAGTAATAATGGATTTCTATTTACTACATCTTTACCGACAAATATAAATGAAATGCTTAACGGTTAACCAAGCAACACCTTACGTCAAAACCTCAAAATGTTTCGGTCCAACAGTTGGTTAAATGATGTCAAAAAATTTAATTTTCCTTTGATGTCTTTCTGTTGCCAATTAAATGATGATAACGGACTGATGTCAACTGTTTGTTTGTCAATATCCATGCATATGAGCTCAGCTCCTTTTGGGAATTTAAATGCTTATTAAATGGTTCACTTGTCCGAAAGGATTAAAAGTGAGTGAGTGTGTGTGTGTGTATGTCATGTCCACATTCAGATGGAGTATGGGTATTTTTCGCAGGTTACTTCGTGACATGTGTAAATCAGGTGTATCATAATAATTATATTTATTTTTTGTATTCGACTAAATATATAAGCAGGAGTCGTTTTAATCCGATTGACTTTAAATACATTTTTGTTCCGTCTGTCTGTGTGTCTGTCTATCAGTGTGTCTGTCTATCAGTGTGTCTGTACGGGTGTATGGATGGTTGTGTGTTTGTTATTTAAAAATATTTTCATACGATTTTTCGTTTGGAATTGGTTTACAATACGAACTTTATGTTCATGTACGTATGTTTACTTATATTTATATGTACGTATGTGTGTTTGCATGAATATGTAATAAGGGTGTAGCAATATTTAATCGTTATTTTTAATGCCAATCACTATTGTCCTCCCTTCCAATTTCCTTCAATAGATTTCATGACGTAAAACCGGTGAAGGCAATTATAATTATAGTAACATCATCATCATCATAATCATCATAATCAATGTTAATTAAAAATCTTTAAAAAATATTATTTTAAATCGGGTTTAAAGTCTGTTGGTTGATAATTGAAAGCGTTCATTCCAATAAACATTAATTGGCTTACATTTCATTTTTAATTTTGTCAATTAGTTTTTGCAGTCTTCTGGTTTTTTTCTTAATTTTTTCAAATACTCTGTTGTCATAATATCACTTGACTTAACCATTATAGAGTCTTTTAGATTGGAAGTATTTCTGACTGGTAAACACTGAACTCACTGAATTGGCCAGTCTAAGATCATTCGTGAATGTACCAAAAACTACACGGGTTTCTATACTTCCGTATAGGGAGCCTCCTTCCCTCGACCAATTTGTAGAATTGTGGCCAAATTGTTTCTGACCGCGTACCGACAATATTAGTACCAGCTTCAGGGCTAGGACTCATAATGTTGAATACATCACACCGCCATATAGCACTCTTTTGCTAACAAAACCGCACAGGCATTCAATGACGTCAGATGATAAGAATCTATTGTGAATACGTCAAAAGGCTCTTTCCCGAAAAAAGTAGATTTTGCTGAGAGTGTTCAACTGGAATCAAAGTCGCCGTACTCTGATAATAGTGTGTTGGCTTATTAGGGGGGAGAGTAAATAAAATTGCCATAAAAAGTTTCTCAAAAATCTATGTTTGGAGTCGACTTTAAACTGTAGGTCCCGCTACTGGTGTATAAAATTAACACACACAAAAATTTCAATAATTAAGCCAATATAACTTAAAGGGTTTCAAATTTCTAAATCCGACGTTTATCAAGGTGAATGTAAAAATATGTATTGTTGTAAAAATTGTAAAACGATTGGTTTTTTCAATAACATCCCAATATTGAAAAAAAATTATTTTCAATTCGTGTATTTAAAATGCTTAAGAAGCGTCAATAGAGAGGGAAATGTTGAAATGTTTCTAATATTTTCGACAGTGCTGTGTTTGATTTTTGTACGCATAATTTCTAGTTACTGTGCTAGTTTGTCAATTTGAAGGTTTTCGATGCAATTGCCCCGCCAGAAATTCTATTCTTTTATTATTTGTTTTATTCTCAACATAAAATCTATTCTTAGCCTTTGCCATTTTTTTCAGAGCTATGCATCTTTGAAACCTTATTGGAATAAAAAAGTTTGGATTTTTTCAAACAGCCTTACTTAACACATTTTATTGGTCATTACAAACCTTCTTTTGCTGTGAGTGTTTATTTTGTTCATAAGTGGGGAACATACAGTTTAAAGTCGACTCCGAACGACAGATTTTTGAAATACTTTTTTATTTTCTTTTTTCAAGCTGTCAAAGCTGAGTTTCAGACTCTAGAGCCTTCATTTAGTAAGTCAACTCTCTACTCACTAGGCGACGATGTCCATTGTCCTTTCGCCTTCAGCTGATGATCAGTCAATAGCATTTTGTGGAGTTTGCTTAACTGTTTCTGGTGCAAACAACTATGGTGTTCGTCTTGGCTTCTCTTGCGGACACGTTTGAAAGCTGACAATCAATATTTAATTGCCATAAATGAAGGCACAGTCGCGTTAAGCGTGAAGTAAATATAACGCGACAAATAATTTTCAAATTCAATGAATTCCTTCATTTTGAAGATAAAAAAATAAAATAAAATTAAATAATAACACGGTGCGACAGTCAAAATAGACTCAGCTAATAACGTAGTGTTGGTTGTGTGTTTAGAATTCAAAAACATTTCTTTTTTATATTTTTCGAACCCTCCAAACTTGTTTTATTTGACAAAAATGTGATTTTATTTGGAATAATTTTGTGGCCCACTGTGAATAGATACAGTACACTGATTGTACAATTTAAAAGATCAAATGCTGCACCAGCTGTTTAAGAAAATTTTGTAACAAATAATTATTAATACGACGATATAATGCTACAATGCTGTCCTGTCCGTCTTTATTTATTTTTTTTCTCCATTGTGCACAATTCATCTCTCCCATTAGAGAAGTAAATAGACAATACGAACAGTCGAACAATGGGCGTAGGTAAAATACAATATACAATGATACAACAAAAAAGAAAAGAAAGTATACAAAGTACATATATAGTGGTAGCACCTATGTATGTATGAAAGAGTGTACAACGGCAGATATTATGACATTGTAATTGGTATTTACGCAATAACAGTTACGCTTACAGTTTTAAGAAATACAGTACTTGGATGAATGGATGGCATGGATAGCATGTATGTAAGGCACACGAATGGTTGAATGGCTGAATGGCATAAACAAAACCGAAGAAACAAAAGAATGGAAAATTTTTATTTTAAGGGTTGAAATTGCATTCTATACTCATGTATTTACACACACGCACACACGTGCACAGCAGGATAGTGAATTATTTGTAGAATGAACAGGGGGTAGGAGGTCACCAGTGTAGTAGGTGTTGTATGTATAACTTGGTATTGAGTATGAGTAATGCAGTTATAAAACCATAACAACCAATCCCGATTGAAAGATTTTCTACAGGGTCATTATTACATGCATACTGTTGTTGTCGGCTACTAGGGGAGGTGAGTTTGCGCCGACGACAATAAAATTGCATAATTTGCACAAACGTGGCAGGACAGTGGCAATGCTTTCGGAAAAATTATAGAAATACTCATATAGTATCGATATATCCGGATGAACACAAGTAAACAATACCAGTAAAATGAATACATAGAAACACACACGGAAACGCACACACACATACTACTCTACTATGTAGCATAACATAAAATTTAAAGCAGCAATTTCTGTATTAGAATCCTTCTTACACTTGTTGCATACGGACGCGTTTTAAAAACGTAAATGAAATAAAAACCAAAAAAAAAAAAATAGAAAATATTTAAAAATAAAATAATCATAAAATATTATTCCCAGCTTAGACGGAGCGGTGAAATGAATTTTAAAAATTATTTATAAAGAAATCAAATCAAAATAAGCCCCTCAATAAATAATATCATGATGCTTGGCATATATAAGCTGGAAACATTTTTCAAAGTGAATATAACCTAAAAAGGAAGTGTTAAAAAAAAAATCACCAATAAAGAAAAAAAAGAAAAATTAATAAAAAATTTATTGTAATAAATTTAAAAATTATAAAAAAAAGAAAATATTTTATAATTTCAATAGAAAATAAGTGTTAAAATTAGTGTCAAGTGTACAGATATCTACAGATTTTAGCTAGAAAAAATTAGAAAATAATAAAGAAAGAGTCAAGCCATAACATATTGTTGTGTAGCATTTTACTGTAATCCACCTCAATAAATTGGATTTAAATCATTTCAAATTTTTTAACAAAATGGAGGATGAAAACGATGATAGAGATGATACTAAAAGGTGAGTTTCCTTATACGATATACATATTATACGAGCATCTTTTTGTTTAAGTAATTCATTCATTCACTCATAATTATATACCATACATCATAGCAGATAAAAAATTATCAAGAATTTCATATTTTAAATATGTTTTCTTTGTAATTTTTAATACATAACACATACATACTTACATATGGTATGGTATAGTAAATGGTGAATTAAATTTGTTTGCCTAAACCTGGTAAAGATCATACCAGTTTTGCAAAATTTAAATTTAGAAATGCTACTAAAGTATATCTGAAAGAGTACTTTTTCGTATCAAATGGTACTTTTGAAAAGAAAAACTAACGGCATACAAAACAAAACAAAAACAGCTGATTCGGACAGTGACAGAACGCAAAAGCCCGGTTTAGTCATACGTCGACGGAACGTATATTCGGTTTTTGCATAGGAAGAGCAATGTAAATTACGGTTCGGCAAGCGTTCTCATTGCTTTTCTAAAAACGAATGTACATTCCGAGGACATTTGGCTAACCGGGGATAAAGACTTATTCCACCTACAGCATTACGTTAAACATGAAAAGAGTTCTGAAAGCGTCGCGGGGGTACTGTGATATTTTTGAAATGGAAAAGTCCTGAAAAAGTACTAAAGTACTAAATTTTTCAACACTGGATCATATAAGAGAAAAAATTCTGTTGCATTGCGAATTAGTACATAAATTGAAAATAAATACATATAATGCTACGAAGCTATTAGAAAATTATATTATCTGCCGAAAGTTTGAGGTTTACAAAGGTCAGATTTTGCCGACGATTACATTGCACAGGTAGGATTTTAAGGCCCATCATCAAATGCAGGGAATCGCGTATTCTGCTACATTCTGAGTCATCGAAGACATATTGTAGTGCAGTCTTCAAATACTATTTTCGATTTTATTGCGGATTGATGTCCCGCCTCTGCTGGAAACTCAATTCGGACAGAATATTACGAATCTTTTTGGTAAACAGCAGGGAAAAAACAATAATTCAATCGACTTTTAAGGTGGATTTATGGCGATTTTCAAATGATTTGGTATTTATATGATATGTAGTTTGACGTTGTTGAATATAGCGGAACACAAACATTGTTGTTATACTATACGCGATATCTCCTTTAGTGTATCGAGCGCAACCGTACAATATTGAATAGCAAAAACTATAATGTTACATTACTTATGTATTTTCATTAAAGCGCATTACATAAGATATGTTACGTCAATAGTAACTTCATAAGCTATTACTTACCTAATCAATTGGTCATTCCAACCCTTTAATCAGAATTACAACTTAGCTTTTCACACCACATGTGTTGTGTGCGTTAATTTTATCCCTAAGTGGAGAGACCTACAGATTAAAATCGACTCCAAACGACAGATTTTTAATGAAATTTTTCATAGAAATCGTATTTACTCTGAGAGTTTTCACCAGAAATCTGATCAAAAGAAGTCGTCGAAAGAAAGAAAGAATTTCTTTTATATTTCGTACATTCGTATGTTCGAGATGTCCCACATAGGGTTTGAACCGTGTCGTCACGTCTAATAAGTTCACTCACTACCTTAATAATTTGTCCAGTCTATTTGGAATGTGTATTAAATTTTGTTGCCTAAAGTCGACTTATGTCTTATGTCTTTTTTAAATCTATTCAACTGGATCAAGTTTAGATTGTTCACTTCATAACACCAACATGTTTATCACAAAACCGTAGTAAGTCGAAAAGGGTTCGAGGTCGTTGTCATGCTGAAAAACTAGTAGAGTGTAGTTTTGCATGACATTGCCAGAGATAACTGCTTTCATCATAACTTTACTTACAAAGTGCATAGAGTAAATGTCAGTTCAAGAAAAAAACGCCATATTACTGTTGTTGTTGTTTTTTATATACGCGGAGACTAATTCTTAACCACTAGACATGCTTACATTGTGGCCAGGATCGTTCTCAAATATATTGACTTGCACTGCAGAGAAGTTTACGCCGTTATGTTTTAGCACCTTCTGAACTAGTTTGCAATAATTATAGAAGTGGAATACCTAGGTTAATGTGGATACATTTTCTGAAAACAAAATTGTCATTAGACTCATGGAGAGAGTGTACATCACCTAGTGAATTGTCTAATAATGAAACATTAAATGGTTATCCTCATATGAATTCCTGAAAACGGAAACACTTGCTAAAGGAGAAAAACACTTTAAGAAGCTTACTGCTGAGCATAAGGGGACACTGTGGTCTAGATTGTATATGAATAAAGTAAATAAGTAAAGTAAGTGGAAACAATCTAACACGACTGCTACAGAGGCTGTAATGACGAGGAAGAAGAGAAGGGACAATATAAAAGGAGGCAAAATAAAATAAAATATTTTTGGTTATTTAAGTAGAATCCACAATTTCCTTCATGAAATAGTAAAATGCTGTGAAATGATGACAGCCAAATTGCGGTCGATGATAACGCTTTTATAAGCGTCACTGTGCATCATGGGCTCAATATTGAGATAAACTTAATTAATTGCTACCTGTGCAATATTAAGAACGTTAACGGCCATTATTACAATTTGCCGTTAACTAAAGGGGGCATTTTAATGGGCAGATAAATTGTTTTTCATTATTATAAGTGGACAATAAGGCAGAAGAGAGCGTTAAGCTAAACAGAGGATCATCCTACCAATAACTTTTAAAGTTAAGTTTATGTTTGAACTTGCCATATTATTTATTATTTTCAACAAGGCAACTTCAATTACAAACAAATTGAGCAATCACAACAAATAAAATAGGCTCCACTGCGTTTTAAAAAAAACTTGTTTTGGTGAGGTAATGTTATGGACATTGCTTGGACACTGCCATATTTTTGGAAATGTTAAAAAGTTAAAGGTGACTTTAAAGTTCACTTTAGCTAAAGTTACTTTTAACTAAACCTAACTTAAACGGTAAGTTGTAGTAATGTGGCCCTAAGTTGTGCAAATTGTTATCACATCCACCGCTTTTAAAAATTTTTCCCATATGCAGCAGTAATAAAAAAGAAAATTGGTTCAGATGACCTTTAACACCTTTAATCAATCTTGGTATTTAATCCAGTCGATTGTAGTTGCCAGGGGCATCAATAAAAAGCCTGTTTGTATAATGTAATTTGTATTTGTTCATAAATAGGTAAATAACAACAAAAATAATATGATAACATGCTTAAAGTTAAGTCTTAAAATAAACATAAAGGCCAGGTAAGGATTTGCAAGTAAATAAAAAAAATTTCAACATTGTAATCAATTTTTGGATTGATTTGGTTCTTTTTTTTCTTTCTTTCTGAAATTGAGTATCAATTACAAATTAGTTTTCGTCGAAAGTGTCACAATGAAATGTAATTGTAATTACAATAAAATAATATCTTAATAGATTTCAATAGACAGCCATCGAACGAATAACGAATTAAATTAAATATTGAAGCAAGTTATTAAAGTATCGCTCTTCGTTAGAGTTATATATGAATTTGAAATATGTACTACTAGAGTACCTAATGCGAAAACGCCGCAATTTAAACTTCGTTGCATAATACTTCGTTCTCTTATTAAACATTATTCCCATTTTAGTTTGAGAAAAAGAAGAAATTAAATTTAAAAAAAGAAAAAAAAAACAGATTCTCAGCTATTTTTACTCATGGATTTTGACAGCTGTATGTATGATTATTCAGTATTTTATGCTTCGCAGAGTTGCTTAAGCAGAATTTTCCCATATGCACGACGATGATGATTCTGTTTTATTATTTGAAATATAAATTTAAATACCTTGTGCATGGTCATATCAAAATAAAAATGAAATAATCTGTCAGATACATTCATTTACTCAGTTACAGATACAAATAGAGCTATACGTTACACACTTAATCAGCCAAACACACGTGTTTTGTTTAGTTACTCTTGTGTTTATGTTTTTTTTTTTTTATTTTCAATGATGATTTTTATATAATTTCAATGAAAAACAATATTTGATTATGTTACCAATAAATATTGGTAAATAGACTAGAATAGAAGCGGTACACGGAACGATAAGACATAACCTTCTTCTTTAACCATTCGAAGTACAAAATGGACTAAAATGGTTCAAATATGTATTATTAAAAAAAAAAAGAATAATAAAAAATAAAAACAATTAGTTGAGAGATATGAAATCCACTACACTGAACTGAAAGTCGATACTGTGATACAAACAGTTTATTTGCAATTATAATCCTTAAGGCAGGCTGAACTTCTCACAACTCCAATGTTGAGTATGTATACCATATTAATTACATTTATGAGTGTCGGTACCTAACATCTACTCCGAACAACGAATTTGGCAGGCCTTTTCATGGCAATTAATTAATACCGCAAGACAACGAATCGTGCGTCTATCTGAAGGAACTATGTGAAGTTGTTCAATCACAATTCGTAACCATAGACAAAACGGCAACACCCCAGAGATTAGGTAGCAGTCAATATAGTGTATTCCTTGGGACGAATTAAAGATCAAGGTAAACCTCCAATTTAAATTGTAGCTGTTGTTTCATGCTATGCTCGCGGTATAATCCTCGCGGGTCTGAAAAAGAATAGACCATATTTGGTCAAAAATAATGTTTATTCTAGCAGAATATTACAAAGGCGCACACTTGTTCACTTTCCATGGTAAAAATCGATGAGTTAAACTACGAATCTGCTTAATTTTCGTAATTAAGGCCACTGTGGCTTGTTCTTCTTTTTAAAGCTTGGAAGAAGGTAATTGAATTCAACAGCAAAATTATCAAACAAACAAACGTATTCTGCTTACCACGGAAAATAGCAGAACGTTGGACAAACTGTAAAGAGTATTTTGAAAAGTTAAAGGGAATTTTTTTATACATTTTATCAATCAAAAAATATAGATCAGCCCCTGTAGTACATGTACATAATTGTTCTTTACAACCCTTTAGTCAGGATTACGACCTAGCATCTCACATCACTGATGTTGTTTGTGTTAATTGTATACATAAATGACGGGACTTATAGTTTAAAGTCTATTCCGAACGACAGGTTTTTTTGAGAAAATTTTCATGGCAATATTATTTACTCTCAGAGTTTTTGCCAGAAATTTTCTCTCCCTTACGAATTTGTCTGTCTAAATTGATACACATTAACAGAAGCAGAATTAGGCTAATTCGGGGAAAAAAAATTAAATAAAAAATTAAAATAGAAACTCTAAAGAGAGTAACAATATTGTATTGTGTCACATATTTTTAAGTGTGAACACTTTTGATTTAAAAAATTAATATGACGACGTCACGAGAGAACTGAACATTAGGCCTTTATAAGTTGTGTTGAATGTGGTTACTCTTCTTCAAGTGCGAGATAGACACTTTATTTTTCTTTGCCTTATGGGTTCCACTCTATGGCTCTTTTCCTTGATCCGTTATGTATCCATCACAATTTTTTCTCTTATTTCGAAGGCTAGAAGGAGTTGTTGACTGAAATCTTCTAATAAGATACTCAGAGATCTCTGAAGACATTGTATTACATAGAATAGAATTTCCATTTAAATTAAAAAAAACCACAAAAACAATGTCCAAAACACCCTCTTAGTTAACATGTGTCATGTCAAAGTTTTAATAAGAAAATGTTTACTAGTTATGTACACGAAGCTTTTGGAAAAATTAAAAAGTAAATTAAAAGTTCTAAGCTGAACTTGCAATGCGTACAATATTGACGGTCCAGCCAATTAATCTATGCCACGCAAAGATAGTGAGCTTCGACCAAGAGCAAAAACTCATCTTAATTGTTGCTGTTAAATTCAAGCAAATTTATGTGAGAACTGCAGGATTATAGGCCACACTGACTGATATCCTCTCGTTTAAATAATAACGCCGATCTGATATTGAATCCCTAGGACAGAGACACGTTTAGGTCACTTCACAATAACATGGAGGAGAACAGTGCAAAGAAACTTAAGGACAGTAGACACAAAAGTGGAATGATATTAATTAAACTTATTGTAACTGATACAGTAAGATATAAAGGTATTGACAATGTTCTGTGCTCCTACGACGAATAATATTATTAAAAAAAAAAAAGATGAATGTTATGGTATTTGGTTTGGTAGTATGCAACATATAGATTGTCGGCAAGATTCACACCAGCGGCTCCGGTTTGTTACACTATATCGAGCTTATGGTCTTACTTATTCTGTTTTAATACCCAACTCTGTCATTTTTCTTTTATCTTGGGCCAGAGGTGGGAATCTTCGAAAGACACTTATGTTCTAACAAAAGAGTGTACGATTCACCATCACTGGTGCCTACGTACTAAAATTCACTAAATCAAATTCAAAATCATACTCTGTCATCCGTACAAGTGTGTGTATGTATGCGTGTGCCTGTGTACATATATAAATATGAACGTTTAACGGTTAAATGTAAGAGAACGTTAAGTAATTAACCAAGATTTCTAAAAGAATCCGTATCGCCCTAATACAGAACGCAGCAGCTTACATATGTATGTGCGTCAACGTTGTGTATACGAATGCGATGTTGCACAATAAAATGAAGGAATCCTTGTTATAATAGAAGCCTGCAACATACATACATACGGATTTTTATGAATATTTTGTAAAAAGGGATGGAATGGTGTTTTTTTTTTAATTTTTGTTTTTTTGTTTTTGGTTTGAGAATACATAATTTGCAAATCGCTTAACATAAAAGACAAAATTTTAATTTTTCATTTAATTATTTTATTATTATTATTATTTCTTTTAATGTTATATTGTAATTAAAAATTATAAACTGCAAATCATAATCGAAAATTAATTTATACTGAAACAATAAGTGCAATAAATAAGAAATAAATTAATTCAACATTCCACAGGCTTGCTATTTGTGGATATCGTTTAGTAATCGAAGAACGCGTAAAAATATTTAAAATGTGGTGTATACATGCCATAAATAATGTCCTTGTAGTAGGATAATCCGAAAGTGGTGAATCCACGGCATATTTTGAACTTTGATTTCCACCTCTATCACGTCTATTCACCGTAAATATGCTACCATCCAGAGCAACAGGCATTTTTTCTTAAGTAATTAATTTTAAATACTTAACCCATTGGGATTGCATACGTTGCTAAAAAATCTACTAAGATTGCGCGCCCACAAATATTTGAAGAATTCTCATTATAGCATTAAAGCGTAATACCAATTTGACTGTACGGGTTGGAATAAGATATTTTAGAGTAATTGGCAACTTATAATAACGAAAATAAATGAGAAACTTTTTTGCAATATTGTTAATATGTATTTAATATTTTATTATTGCTGAAATATTCATTCATTATTGCTCATTGAAAGTTATTTCAAATCAATCCACCTTTGTACATACATATGTACATACATGTATGCAGTGGTGTTGTGCTAATTTTTTTTTTACCGGAACGCGTTCCGGTTCAGCAGAAAAAAACGTTCCGGACTCCGGTTTACGGTTCGGAAAAACAAGCCGGTTCGTTCAGGTTTTTGTTCCGGTTCGAGTTCAAACCCTTGTTTATAAAAATGCATATAAAAATTCGTCAAAAATTAATTTTTTTCAAAACGTCAGCCAATTCTCGTTATCAGAAATTATCTTTAGTTCCGGAACGCGTTCCTGTCCAAAAAGAAAGTACCGGAACTACGATCCGGAGCGTTCCGGCTCGACAACACCCCTGCATGTATGTAAATCTATCAATATATATTACCTTTAATCCAAACGGGTAATGTTTCACGTCGCTCATCGTTTGGGGCCCTCTATTAATCATATGTAACTTTATGTTTGTGTTGGCAACACTGATTACATTGTCGTTGCCAAATAATCGACTAAATGGTTCTTGGCTTTGCTAAAAGTTTAAGTGGGTGTTGTTTCAAGCTAAGTAGAAAAGCTTAGTTTTCATTTCGAAAATCGTTTAAAAAGCCGTATGCATTTAACAAGAAAAAGATTCTGAAACACACTCCATGCACACACCATGCTAGCCTCTAAAAGTTTATGTTTTTATTCAGTAGAGGTCATCAGAGGCAGTCTATTGCCTGTGACAACATGTTTAATTCATTTCGATTTCAATTTCAATTTGTTTAATTAATTTATTTTATTAATTAATTTTTACAATATTATTAAGTTTTATTTATTATTGCCTGTATCTGTATATTTTTAGAAGATCCCGAAATCTAAGCGAAAAGAAACGTCGAGATCAGTTCAATTCGTTAGTTAACGATTTGAGTGCTTTAATATCCACTTCAAATCGTAAGATGGACAAGTCGACTGTTCTCAAGTCAACAATTGCATTTCTAAAACATCACAATGGTAAGTTGTTTTGAATTTAGTGAAGAGGATGTGGACAGTTAAGAAGAAAAACCTATTGAAACCTAATGAACATTTTCTAGAGGCAACAGATCGTTCGAAAGTATTTGAAATACAACAGGATTGGAAGCCATCGTTCTTGAGTAATGACGAGTTCACACAACTGATGCTTGAGTCTCTGGATGGATTCATAATTGTTTTTGGTAGTCGAGGATCAATATTTTATTCATCAGATAGTATAACAGCGCAATTGGGATATTTACCGGTAAGATGATGTTCAAACATTAACATGTTAACATGACATTTGTAACAAGAGCCCATAATTTTAGAGTGATCTCAATAAGAAGACTATATTCGATTTGGCCTATGAAGTAGACCATGAGAATCTTCTAAATGTTTTCCTTAATCACAAACCGGTCATTGAGCCCATGCAGACTGATATCAGTTCCCGCAATCAAATAACATTCTTTGCACATTTGAAACGTGGCGGTGTCGATGATCGCAGTAGCGGCAATACGTATGAATTAGTAAAATTTGTAGGTTATTTTAGTATGTATTCCGTAAAGTATTTGATTTTTGAATATCGTATAGAAACGATGTTTTAATTTCTATTCTCATTTCTGTAAATTGTTTTAGGGAATGATGCCAACGTAGAGACAGCAACGGCAGTGAGCACTGTACAAAATACACAAAGCAACTTGCCACGTATTTTACAAATGTCGGCTGCTAAAGACTTGGATAAGAAATTAATTTTCGTCGGTACGGGCCGTTTACAAATGCCCCAATTGATTAGAGAAATAACGGTAACAGATCCTACTCGCAACGAATTCACCTCAAAGCATAGCATGGAATGGAAATTCTTATTTCTGGATCATAGAGCACCACCCATTATTGGTTACATGCCCTTCGAGGTCTTGGGAACATCGGGTTACGATTATTATCATTTCGACGATATCGATGATATAGTGGCCTGTCATGAAGGATGTAAGTGTGCGCATTTGTATGACTATCGAATGAATTGTGAACGATTTTTCTCTCTGTCTTTGTCTCACGCTCTCTCTATTACTCTATGTTTTAGTAATGCACACTGGCAAGGGAAAGTCTGGCTATTATCGTTTTCTAACTAAAGGCCAACAATGGATTTGGTTACAAACTGATTTCTATATATCATACAATCAATACAACGTTAAACCCGATTATGTAGTCTGTACACATCGTGTTGTTAATTATTTGGATATTCTTAAATACAAGAAGAAAGACGATCACCAAAGCTTATTAGCCAGCACCATGTCTGGGGATAAAATAAAATCACAAGATTCTACTATTCGAGACATAGAATCGGCAAATAGTCACGTGGATACTATCACTACGCCATCTGCTACGACTAACACTTTGACGAACGCCGGTAGCAGTGGTCTCTGTAGTGGTATAAATTTATTGGGTGACATTATTAGTAACGAAACCTCTCCCAGCATGGACACATTGTGGACGAGTGCATCAACACCAACCGGCGCTGGTACTGGTAGTGTTAATCCTTTAAAATCGGCCTCACGTCCTGCTTCCAGCTATGGTAATATAAGCTCTACTGGTGTTTCGCCAAATGTCAAAAGAAAACGTTATCCGTATCATTATAGAGGCAACGAATCAGATTCAACGTCTATGTCGGCCGATTCGGCTACTAGTAGACATTCGTTAATGACACACATGAGTTCGGTAAGTTTGATTAAAAGATGTAACGTACGATCGGTTAGCTATTAAATCATTTTTATGACACTTGACAAAAAGCAGGCTCCTATTAATTATAATTTTTACGCCTTTAATTTAGGTCTTCCATTTTAATTTTTAATTTTTTTGGTAATTTTATTTGTAACCATTCTAAAAATATTTGAAAGCACGAGGGAACGATAAAAAATTCGTTTAAAATTAATTAATCATCAATGATAGAAATGTCTCTGATGGCAACTAAGAATTATGTCCTCATGTTGTAGTCTAGTAGGTAGTCTGTTGGTTTATTAAACATGAGGACTCGGTTCAAACCTTAGGTCTGGTAAAAACTCTGAAAGCAAATAAAATTGCATTGCAAAAGTTTCACAAAAATTAACACACAACATACTTATGTACATATGTAAGTGGTGCGGGAAGCTAAGTGGCAATCCCGGCTAAAGGGTTGTAATGACCAACTATGTATGTATGTATGTATGTTTACATATTATTAAGAAGTGAAAGCGGCATATACGCCATGGTTTATATTTTATGAAGTATTTGCTTAGGTTATATTTCAAAATGTTAAAATTGACTTTGATGCTGTGACTTTATTTGAAATTGAATTTTTTTTATATTCTCTACAGGGTCGCCAGAGGTTGTCCCATCATCAGCAACAAAACTCCTTGTCCACGTCGACACACAATCAACTTCCTAGTGCTATAAATAACCAACAGCAACAGCAGCAGCAGCAGCAACAACAACAACTACAGCTTCAGCAACACGAGTTACCAACTCAGCAACAGTCAATGCAGACGAATAGTAACAGTGGTACACAGGGACAGCAACAGAAAATACTAAATATGTTGCCACAGCATGGAGCAACTGGTATTAGCGGCAATAGTTCGTGTCAGTTTTCTCAGCCTCCATTTCCGTTGCGTGGTTCACAGATTGTAGCACCCACATTTTTAGAACCGCCACAATATTTAACAGCGATACCAGTACAACCGCTGATAGCACCATTTCCAGTAGCTCCAGTTATATCACCTCTACCGGTAAGATTTCTTTCATCCTCAGATAATGATACAGGTATAGGATCAAATTCTTCTTCAAACTCTTGCTTCTTAAAGAATCAATCGGAAATGCTAGCAGGACCTGTGATAATGACTTCTACCCAAAGTCAGTTGCAAGAACAATTGCAACGCAAACATGATGAATTGCAGAAACTGATTATGCAACAGCAAGATGAGTTGCGTATTGTGTCCGAACAACTGCTATTAGCCCGCTACACTCTACTGCAACCCATGATGCCGGTTAACTACAATGCACCTGCGGCTATAGGCAATAATACTCGAAACTATAATTACAATGGCAACACTGTGCAGTCACAATTCAATCAGTATGATTTTGCTATGAATACGGGCGATGCGCAAAATCAACGGTATCAGCAGATAATGATGCAGCAACAGCATAATTTGCAACAGCAAATGCATCAAAATCACGCTCAACAACAACAGTCGACACAACAACTGCAACAGACAATGATGCAGCAACATCTCTTACAGCAGCAGCAGCAGCAGCAGAACCAACACCAACATCAACAAGAACAGCAGCAGCAGCATCAACAGCATCAACAGCAACAACAGCAGCAATCACAGCAGCAACAACAACACCAACAACAACATCAACAACAGCTGCTAAACAACAGTCGACCATCAATCGATTTGGATCAATTTGCCCAAGAAGAATTCGATGTGTTTCTTAACCTTTCACCTCTGCATACAATTGACGTAACGCAAAACAATCTTAACAATCGCAACACTATCAACAACAACTTTAACGTACAAAATCAGAATCTAAACAACTCCTCTAACACGCATAATCCCAGTGCCAATAATACAAGTCCATTGCACACAACTCCGTTCACTACAAATCCCAATAACAGTGAAGACTCTCTACTTTCCTACATGCAAATGACAGCGGAAACAAGTCCAGCTTTAAATTTTCCCATGGGCATCAGTGAAGATGGCTCCGAGAGCCAAAGTGAAGATACGAAACTTTTACAAAATCCATCGCTTCATATAACCGCAGGCACGGTACCACCTAATCAAACAACAAATGTGACTCAACCACAACAACGTTCCCCCGCTTTCTTTCAGACGAACAATTTTCAAAATCTTTCGGTTGCTAGTCAACAAACTCCGAATGCAAATACTGTTCGCAATAATACTTCCACATCGACAAATCCTATTAATAATGCTGCAAATGCAGAACCAGCATTGCCCTCCGATTTAGATACGATTCTTCCCTATTGCGAGCCATCGCAAAATCTTTTCACCACTTCTTCACATACGACCGGCAATAGTCAATAATATTAGGTTGGATGGTTTTAATTAATCTTTCGTGGCATTTTGAGAGTTATAAAGGTTCTGGACATTGGAAATTAACATCATTCTCATCATTACTTTCGTTTAGCCTTTATTCTGCAGGCATTTTATGAAACTAGCTAGGAACTCCGATAGAAGCAAGAACAATTAAAAATTGGAATATGGGCGCTTTTTGCACTTATTGTCTATATCCTCCAGTTTCGCGGATTTCAATATTTTTAAGCTTTTTAAACGATTACAATTGCGATTTCATTTTTCAAATTTTCGTTTTTGTGTTTTTCAAGATTTGCGAAATTAAGAAATTATTGTAGAAGATTAAGAGCCATTATTACAACTTCCCGTTAAAGTTGGGTTTAGTTAAAGGTAACTTTAGCTAAAGTGAACTTTAAAGTTACGTTTAAAATTTTTTCGTTATTACAACCTAATGATAAAATAAAGTTAACATTTTCGAAAATATGACAGTGCCGTAGCAATGCCAATAACACTGCACAACGTTTGTTTAAGCGCAGTTGCAATGACGGGCATCGTTTTTTGTTGTTGTTGTATATGCTCATTTTGTTTATATTTGAAGTTGCCATATTAAAAATAATATATAATACCCTTTAGCTTAACGCTCACTTATACCTTATTGTCCACTTATAATAATGAAAAACAATTTATCTGTCCATTAAAGTCCTCCCTTTAGTTAACGGCAAATTGTAATAATGGCCCTTTTACTAAATAATAGCATTTCCATACAATAATAATGCTAATATTGTCGCTGTTCCTTGTTTTTTAATTTATCGAAGTTTCGTCATCAGCCTTTATAACTAACAATGTTTGCCTCCAGAAGCTTTCAAAGTTAATATTCCGCTATTTAATGTTTCGTTAATAAAAACTTTTCCCTATTTTTTTTTATAGAGAAACCTAAAATATTAATGGAATATTAACGATGTTTCAACACGATTTTAATTCATTTCAAAATTAATTCTTTTCATCATTCATAATTGAAAAAGCGTTGAACGCCTTCAATTTAAATGATTTAAAAAATACAAGAAATTCTTAGATTTAAATTTTGTAAATATATAATTAAATTATTAATTAATAATATTGTAATATAATCGTAATAATGTAATATAATCGTAATAATGTAATATAATCGTATAATAATTAATTTTTATTGTTTGTATAGTGTATTAGGGCAAATGTGTAAGTGCAAATATTTAAATTGTAAGAAATTAATTTTGTTTATGTCATATATGTATGTATGTACATATGTATACTATTTAGTAAATTTTGTTAGTTTATTAAAAATATTACTTCTTAGAACGTATTTTATTGAAATATTTAATCAAAGTTTGTTTTCTTTTTATTTTTTATTTTTTTTTTATAAGAATTTAGTTTTAATAGAATTATTTTCATAATTTAAAGCCCATTTGCAATACTGGTGATATTAAAAAGTAGATATTAATTTTAATACGTTATTATAAGTGCATATGTATGTTCATATTGTATTTAATTTAAATCATTTTTATTCTCAAACCATCGTCTAAACATACACAAACAATTCTATACGGTTTTAAACATTCACGCAATACTCGTACATACATACATAGTTACATTTTTGTTATTTTTTTTGTTCTTATTTTTCGACCAGAATTATACAAATTTTTTATAAACATGCGTTCATACACTGAATATGTAAATATGTTTACGTATTTATTTATTTATGCATTTTCGATTAAAAAATCTGACATAATTGTAGCGCGACTGATTTTATAAAATTTCAAGCTTAATTTAATTGTTTTAATTTTTTAATGGTTTATGGCATATACTTGAACAAATTTCTTCTTAACGATAACCTCACAGAAAATTAAAAAAGCGAACGGAAATATTAAAACAAATCTAAAATTATTTTGCCTTTTAGCATCCTTAAGCTTTTATGCATTTTCACTTATAAATGTATTGATCACATGTAAGAAAGTGATTTCTTTCGAATTCTGACATTCCATAAATTTCTTCCATATGCATTTGTTTTGATCATTTTGCCGGCAATTCTCCTTTTCTCATTAAATTTCCAAAATTTTGTTGCAATTTTCCTCAATAGAAGCGAGCTCTTGTCAATTTTGTATTTTGATCTTCATGGTAAGTAAACGCATGGTATCATTCAATTTTGCTGTAGTGTAGTGAATATATTGTAGCGAGTATATTGGAATCAATAGAGCCGATAGTGCGATGGAGTGACCCATTTACCACATGTGCAAATTGCTTCCAATACTAAATTTCTAAATTTCATTTCCTCTTGAATTCATTCTTGTCCAAGAAGTTACGAAAAATGGACTCATTATTGTCCATTATAAAACGCTCATATTTTTTACAGAATACGCGCTCAACTAAGAAACTTTTTGTACTTTAAATGTCTTAAGATCGGCTTCTGTCGTTCGGAGTTGAAGTTAAACTGTAGGTCTCGCCATTCAAGTATAAAATTAAGGCACACAACATGAGTAGTGTGAAAAGCTAGGCCGTAATCCTCACTGAAGGGTTGTAATGGCCAATTATGTATGTATGTATGTAAGACCAGCTTATTTGTTAAATTTTCTAACAAAAGACTCCAATCATTTCATCTATTTCTTCCGGGTTTAGAAGAATTCTTAGCATTTTAATTGTTTTGCAGGGCACTGAAAATCTTCTCTTTTTTCACTTTCACTGAGGCCTGTACTGTTCTTCTTAATAGATAGCGTGTCAGATGATTTACAGATGAATTTTTTATTATTTGAGACGATAACATTTAAGCCAACTACTGCTGCTTCTAGTCAATTTTCGCTTTCATGTGTTCTTTGCTTTGAAATGGTGAGTACTATGTTATCGACCCAGACGAGGTGTTGACAGGTCCCTACACTTTATTCCTCGCCTCGGTG
Organism: Sarcophaga rosellei; assembly: GCA_930367235.1. NCBI lineage: Eukaryota > Metazoa > Arthropoda > Insecta > Diptera > Sarcophagidae > Sarcophaga > Sarcophaga rosellei. The sequence continues at coordinate 96,629,033 of OV884020.1, forward strand.
TAGCAACTGATTTCAAAATACCCTCCAAAGGGACTGTGAACAGGCAAGGATACAATTTTTCAATTCTAAATTTCTGATTGAACGTCAACAGAAACGTAAATTCGGCTGGGGTATGTTATTATTTTGTTGTTGATTTTCTGCTGAAGGCTTTCTACTAGAACAATAAATAATAATAATAATAAAAAGTATGTATGTGATGTAATATGCAAAAAAATGTCAACTATTGTATACGATCTTGCCCTTATTAATAATGCTTTTGAGGAAATGTTTAAGACTGTATAAAATAAACAACAAAAAAACTCTCTCATAGAATAAATTTTTGTGATTTTTTTCTTAGAATTTGATTTCATTTAGTTTTTAATAATATTATAATAATTTTTTTTTTTTTTGTTTGTAAATCTTAAATTGTATATATTGTTTTTGTAAGTAAACTATTGTATAAAGTGTATGAATAATAGATTTTTATAAACAATCAATTAGTTAAGGAATCTTTGAAAAAAAATAAATAAATAAAATAAAAATATGAATACGAATATGGATGAAAAATTTGAAATAAAAAGCCATAAAACTTATAAAACGTTAATTTTTTATTTGATTATATTATTTTATTTATTGTATTTATTTTACAACTTAAATTACGAAATTAAATTTAAAAGTAAAAAAAAGACTCAAAAAAAGAAAGAGAAATCTTAAACTATAAATGCATACATACATAAGTTTATGTCTATAAAAGATACATATTTTTGAATGATTTTTTTTAAATTTTCAATTTTTCAACAGCATTTTGCAATATTTGAAATTCAGAATTGATATTGTTCATCAGGTTCGAAATTTGATGCTTTGAATCCAAGACTTCAATGCTTTGTGTGTAAGCATTGTAGCGAACACCAAAAGGACGAGGTATAGAGTTGGCAAATTTACTACAATTGAAAATAGTTTTTATTTCAAATTGAAATTGTTTAAATTCGTAAATGAAAAATCAATTCAACTTACATTGTTTTCTCTTTGGCATTTTCAAAACTCTCTGCCACGTAGTAGACTTCTTGGAACTGCGTTATGGGATATTTGGTTATTCCCGTAACAGCGGGATCGAATTCCTTGTGTTGTGGTTTATCAGACAAACAGTATTGCAATTCACCATAGGAGGAGAGCAAACCAGCGCCATAGGCCTTCAGTTCACCTTCTTGGCGACACAAACCAAATTCCACGGTAAACCAGAATATCTAAAAAATATTTTTCGGAACAATTAAAACAATAAGAAATTAAAGCGTTTCTTTTCTTTTTTGAACATACGGTAGCCAATTTCTCAATGTAATCGTCAGGAGCTCCTAATGAGGCCAAACCGATTTCTTGACAAAATTGAGCAAAATCAGGATCAGCAAAGAGAGGTACATGGCCCATCAACTCATGACAGACATCTGGTTCTGGGGTATACATAGGCTTGCTGGGATGTCTTATATATTGCGTGGAGTGGAACACACGGAAAGCCAAGCCAGCGAGAAAATCGCGGGACGACAAGAGACCGGCAACGGGGCGCAAAGTAAAACCGGTACAGTCTGTAATATTGATAAAAGTCATGTTGATAGTTCAAAAAACTAAAAAATGTTTATTTAATACATATTTTAAAACAGTTTCAATTTGTAACCAACGATAAGAAGATAAAATTTTAACAGCTTTATCAACTGTGGATTTGTTTCTACTTGATATTAGATTGACTTCGATTTACTTTTTTTCTTTCCTTAAATTGCGTTTGTAACTCACCCTTTAGGAAATTTGAAACATCTTCTAGTTGGGGAATATTGTCTTCACGGAAACCACAATTGTCTACCAATAGGGGAAAGACATGATTGTATTCTTTGCAGGCGTGTGTCTTGTATAATTTAGTTAAGTGTCTGAACATAACGCCCCAAGTTTCGGTTTCCTCTTTGGTATATTCAACGCAGGGTAAAGGTTGGCCATGCTTATAGTTGTACGCAATATCAGCAAAATATTTTCTGGTAAAAGAAAAGAAAAAACAGAAGTTAAAATATTGTTTCATTTTATTTTATTGTATTTAAATGGAATAAAACTTTCATCTAACCTTCTAGCTCTGTAAGTGGCATCAGTAAAACCGGGATGATCGGAATCCAATTCACTGCCATAACTTAAGATCTGATTGGCAAAACGATCTAAATCACGTATTCTTCTAGGGAACCAAGGCACGGCCGATGAGTTATCCTTGTAATCACGTGATATGACATTGAAATAACAACAAATGTCACGTAGTTCATCGATAGCTTTGCCCAGTTCACCCGATTTGGTATCACACTCCACAAAAAATTCATAACCAGGTACCCTCAGAGAGGACCGCGATTCAATATGCAACAGATTAACATTGTGTTTGGTGAAGATTTTCAAGGACTTGGCCAATGAGCCCGAGTTTTGATCTTTGGTAGAAAACAATAAACATGTGCTGCGATCTTCTTGAGTCTCAATGCCCTCGGCAATATATGAAGAGCCCTCAATGCGTGTGGGCTATAAAAATAATTTACATTTTAATAAAAACTAATCAAATACGTCTATTAAAAACTTTTTATTAGATCGTCTTATCAGTTGTTTTTTGTTTTTTTGTTTCTTAATTCGCGCACAATGACAGGCCATATTATAAAAGAAGTCTTTAAATTGTGTGCGACAAAGCTCTTTGTATTGGACTGATGCTGTCCATAAATCTATTGATCATACATTTTCCTTATCAAAGTCAATAAAGACACGCCCAATTATTTTTTTTTCTGATTTTTTTTTTTTTGACGTAGTAAGAGTTCGCAAAGTATTTTTCTTTTATCACTTTCTATTTTATGTTTTTATTATGTGTTGTAAGAAGTATAAATTTTTTTATAAAAACAAATTAAAACAAAATGTTTCCGGCATTTCGCTCAACCTACAGCGTAAAAGTATAACAAATTATTGAAATAAATTTTTAACATTATATTTTATATTTTTTGACAAATTTTTTTTATTAGATATTTTCTTATATAACATAAGTATTGAGTTCAAGTACTAAGTTCAATTTCGCTTGAAGGCCGTTTAAAAACAACTAAAATTCATCATCAAACTAATGAATGTGTTCGAGCCACATACCGAACCCCAGCAAAGTGGCGTGATACTTGACACTAAAATACCACAGTGTAGTCGTTTTGTTAGTGTAACTGAAAAATTCGTTGCATTAAGCGAATGCATTGAAAAATATCGACATTTTTTAATTCGCCTGTGTTTACACATTTGGACGTTATTCCAATCTCCGCTTGTCTAATTTTTAGTAAGAATTTAAGTTTTAAGCTTTACAAAGCTAAAAGAGATTATTTATTCCATTACACATAAATTGAAATAAGAAACTGCTACTTGAACGACCCTATAAAGAAACATTTAACACACAACTTAGTAAACACAAATAAATACCATTTTGATGTTTGTAGCCGCTGATGTTCTAACCATTTAAGTGTTGAATACTGAAAAAAACCGAATATTTGTGAAAGTAAATGCCGGCCATTTACTTATTGAAGATTATTTCATGTAAATGTTGCACGTGGCTAAGCCGGCGTTGGTTGATTTGTGAGCTCCAATTTTAGAATACTTTTTCGGTTATTTCAACAGAACTAGCTGAGAAGAAAAACAAACAATCTGTTGCACAATATTATTAGATTTCAATTACATATATTCTGAAAAATATATACGCAGCTGTACAACTTTATGAAAGAAAAAAAAACAATCTATTTTTCGTAACAAAGCCTAAATGCAAAACATATGTCAATTGAACTTTTAAAATCCGATACAATTTTATGCAGTTGCCTGAGGTATGAGACCATTCTGAGTTTTGTTGCTTAAATTGAAAAAATTAAAGAACAAAAAAAAATTAATGAAATTGCGCTTTAAATTATTAATTATAGCTCAACAAGATATGTAAATCCAACTTAACCCATATAATTATGGCGGTTTTAAACGTTTTAATTTTTTTAAATTGTTTATAATATCCTATAATTTGCCATCTTCATACATACATATACATATATGTATGTAAATGATTAGTGATTTTAATAGTTTGTTTGTTTGTTTTCAATCAATTATTATTGTTATTGAGCTTCTGATAGTTTAATCCCTTAATCACGTGATCGTGACCAATAGTTCCGATAGAGTGGGGTAGAGGGCGTTTTAGATTTGCATGTAATTTAGTCACGTTGTCAAGAAGTGACAAACTTATATAGTGAAACAATTAAATATTATAATGTTAATGTTATTTTTTGTTTATTTTGACAGCTGTCAATTATATTTATTACCAATCTCAACGACGGCAATTATTTTCAATATTTATACATGACTTTTCTGAAAACTGCTATCATCTAAAAGCAATTCTAATGAATACTTTAAATACAAAAAAAATAATTAAAATCACTTGAATTGTTTATATTTAAAGATTAAGGACAAGCATGTGGCGTCAGCCTCTTCTTCAAAAGTTAATTGACAGCCTCTGATTTTCTATCGATCTAATGAATGGGAAAAACAATTTCATGTCGAAGTGCGGTTCCGGTGAAATTAAACGCATCAAAATTAATTACACACTTTTGCGATCGTGGAAAGTTGAAATTTATAAAGGGTCCGCCAAATAACTTTTTTTTTGAAAATGCTGTAAAAAAACTACTGAATATTTTCTCAAATTTCTTTTTTTATTTGAAAGTACAATCCTTCCGGTTAATAATGGAAAATAATTTCATTCAAATGGCTGCCTCGGCTGGCCATGCAGTATACTACACGAGTAGCCTACAGAAGATGCCGATTTTGGCAAAAAAAATCATCTTTTCAGATGAAGCTCATTTTGATCTTGGGGGGTGTGTAAATAAGCAAAATTGTCGCATTTGGGGCACAGAAAACTCGCACGCATACATTGAAAAGCCGACGCGCCCGAAACGAGTCACTGTTTGCTGCGGATTTTGGTCCAGAGGCATAATTGGGCCATTTTTCTTCGAAAATGAGCAAGGAGTGGCCGTTACAGTCAATGGCGATCGTTATCGGGCCATGTTGAACGAATTTGTGTTCACAAAAATTGAAGAGGAGGATATTGGCAACATTTGGTTTCAACAGGACGGCGCTACGTGCCACACAGCCGAAGCTACAAGGAAGCTACAAGCTAGAAAGGATTGTACTTTCAAATAAAAAAAAGAAATGTGAGAAAATATTCAGTAGTTTTTTTACTGCATTTTCAAAAACAAAAAAGTTATTTGGCGGACCCTTTATGTGTATGATCTAAATAATGAGAAGCCTGGCCGTAATTCTGACTTAAAGGCATGTAATAGCCCCTTACGTAAGCTTCTACAATAAAAAACATTTTCATTCGTTTTTAACATTTAATGCTCTTTGTTATTAAAACTAAAAATGATCGGTAAATGCATTAAGATTTTAATCGATCAAGTCTTCTATTGACAACCCAGCTCTATAAAGGAATTTTCTACGGTTAAGGAATGCGTAGTGACAATTAGAACCAAATAGATCAGAATTATATGTTAAAAAAAAACAAAAATGGAAAACATGGAAGAAGAAAAATTAAGATATAATCAATCTTCTCAAAATAATATACGTATCTAGGTACCCTAACCCGCTATCAAAAATCATAGAAATGTTATTTGAGCTACCTCTTGGCAAGCAGTTGGGCTCCATGACAATCAATACAACAACTCAATACGTTTTCATAGGAAGCGCTGATCTTAGGCAACAACCTGTCATTATTGGTCTTGCGATAACAGAACAATCAACTGAATAGCTGTAGATCCTAATTAGTGAAACTGAAATATTAATAAAAAAAAATCGAGAAGATGATTGTTAGCAGCCCAATTCATTCCTTAAAGCAATGGAAAGTAATATTGCAGTCGAACTTGCCAAACAAACCCTTTAGTTTCAGTCTTATTGCACCCATCGCTAACACTAATGGTGAGCTATGGCTTGTGTGAAAGTGTTCAAGGCAAACAGTCAATAAAATGTTAACATAGCTGATGCAATTTATGCACTACTATCGTTTCACGGAAGATAATCTTGGGATTAATACACTGAAAAATGAATGAACATATAGGCAGGACTCAGTTTGCTTCTTGATGTTTTATTAAAGGTACGAAGTCCGATTTGAATAGTAATTTTTTTATTTATGAATAATTTTATTTAAATCTCGTTACACAATTTCCCTTTTTTTCTGCCACATAAGCAGTTATGATCACAAAAAATATTCTATTCACACATTTTGCACCTTAGTATTGTTACGTAATCCTTAAGATTTATTTATTACCACCAACCTTATCGAAGGAAATTTGGCGTTGATACATCATTTTATTTTTGTTTTTTTTTTTAATACACTTTTATACACAGTATTTCAGCGAACAATTTTAACGAATATTTTTTTTCAAATTGACAATTCACTTTAGAAGAAATCTTAAACGTGCACTGGTTTAAAAGAAACTGAAATGATCAGTCAATTTTAGACTTGCTTAAATAGACTATTCAAAATGTTGGGCATGTTTATTAAACTGAGCATTTAAATACTTGGACTTAATGTGTACACGAAACGGACAAGCATTTATAAAACTGAACCAAAATTGATAATTTTATTGATTCTGAAAAGGTTATCAGTAGCGCTGCACACTGATACTTTATGATACTCTCCACAATTCATATACAATTGTTTGGGTTAGTGGATACAGTAGTATAGTAGTGTTTTAATTTCACTCACTGTATTTCAGATTACTTTTGCTTTTAAGAGCTTAAAAACTCTGATATGATGATGGGTTGATTGCTAAGTGAATACGACATAATGTATGCGGTTATTTCGCTTCGAAATTATATGATTTTCATTGTTTTTCGTTTTTAAGATGATGGTTGAAATTAGCTGTGAGGCACTCTATGTAAGGTTACCAGATATACAAAACAAATAAAAAGCTAAGATATTTGTATTCTAAAAAAGCAGATACGCACAGAATTAATAAAATGTAAACGTCTGCTTGTCGTTAAAAAAAGGAAACAAACTGAAGATTAGAAGACAATTTTAGATTAGATCTTAAAATGTCACTACTGCATGTGCTATTTTCTTTTGTATACTTTAGAATTGACCCACTTGTCAACAGCTTTAATTTTCTGGAGCAACAACTTTTAAAAATTTCAGAAATAAAAACATTTGTACACCATATAGTATGTATTGTTATTTTTGTTTATAACAAATATTCAATAATATTTTTTGTTTTTATTATAAAATTAAACAACAAAAGTATTTTTGTTTATATTTCCTTTCAAATTAAGAGAAAAACATTTGCTCAGGCAAATCTATCGCCTTCACAACGAATTTTAAATCACCACAAAAAATTATCAACATCAAAATCAACTTAAACAAGTTAAATTAGATTTTCACACTACTGATCTTCGTTTCAATTCAAATGTTTTTCAATTGAAGCCTAAGAGCCAAATGTCAAATTAACCATACGATATCTGCCATATGTTTTATGGCCAATACAGCTTGTTACAAGAACAAGGACTCAAAGATATGTATGTTTTCATGAAAAATCTTACCTTAAATACATGTTCTTTTAAAACCTTGTGTAATTACTACTGCAGGCGACATATGTATGTACCAAAACCTTCCAGTAATAGAATTCTACACATATTTTTTTTATATTGTTTGGATATTTGCCAACAGGAATTCTGAAATAAACTATAATTCGAGAAATGTATCATCATTTAATAACATAAACCTCATCATAAATGTAAAAAGTTTGATAAACATTACTGCCAATTGTAGAGTGTATACTATACATAGTATATGGTAAAATTAAAATTAAAAAAAAAAAACTTATTGCTGACGTAAATTAATTAAGAGTTGTAATAAGCCTGCTTTAGTTTTACCAATCACAACAACGCATTTTATATTGTATACGAATAACATATTTTCGTATACGCTTTGTACACTTAGAAGAGACTTGACAAGCTCACTTATTGTGAATTTTCATTTACAATTCCAATTATAAACGTGATAATGTTTTATAATAGTTTTTGGTTGTTTTTGAATGTATTGAAAACATTTACAAGAATTGAGTTCAATCAACTTAGATTAATCATAGTGAATATACAGACAGACACTGTGTAACAATTATTCATGTCCGACACTTGCACTACTTACAGTTACATACAACATTGTATAAAATTAACGACCTAATATTGTGCGTGGCATATCTGATAAGTTTAAATATTTTATTAATTAAAGTAAAAAATATAAAGTCATGTAAATAAAACACTTTTCAGAGTTATATTGGGATGAATATTTTATTTGATTACAATGCTTTGACTTTGTCATTATGTACGGAATATATACCATGACACTTGAATGACCTACGGATTAGTTGCAACAGTCGTTCTTACTGAACCGCACATCGATCGCTACTTCGCACATTTCAGGAATTATTTCAGCGATAACTTGGAGCATTCAATTACAATCTGAATGCGTTCAATTGCGTAGCTCCTTTTCAGTTGTAGTAAAATGTGGAATATTTCATCTTAAAGAACTCGGCTCTTTTAAAAATTTACTGGCTTTACATAGATGATAAATAGTAGACCCAGAAAATATCTGAAAAGTTAGATGAAGAAAATAAGATAATAGGTTTCCTATAAATACATCTGCAAGCTGTTATTAACTCATACTTTGCCTAGGTTAAGTTAGTTTTTCTACAGTTAAGCCCGTTGATATATCCACAACTATTAGGCAGAAAAATGATCTACTACGAATTAAGGAAATTATCTTTTGTACTAGTTCACCCTTTCTGGATGGATTATTCAGAGGTGGATTGAAGCCTCTAAATTTCTTAAAATTGAAAACGATGTTAAATAAGATTTCGCAACATTGAAGAAAAGCGTGTGGTTGATATAATAGAATATCGTTGAAAAACCTGCATCGAGTCATTAAAGGAATATTTTATGGAGACATAAATAAATTTATTGTGTCTTTTATTCGATGGCTAATTTGTGAACCGCCCTCGCATATCATTTTTGCACATAAAACTTCACAGTTGGTAATCTATTCGTAAACCTTTGTCGTGCATAATAAATACAAATAAAGAACATTTTATTTACAACAACATTTACGCCTAGAACTTAATCGCTAGGAAATCAAAATTATCGGTGTAATATGGGTTATCAAGAAGTAAATCATTTAAGCTAAAATTATCATACTTAATCTTTAAATTGTAAATTTTATGTGAATTGCAGTTGATTAAGTTTAATTAAAAATAGTAGGATGCATTTATAAACCGTAGATTTAAAGAAAAAAATTGTATTCCTTCTATTAATGAATGTTGAATGCGCGCCTTTTACTTCCATTTTGTGCAACCGAAAAAGGACGTAAATTAATAAATATTTTGAGAGTACGTGTACCTCGTAAATATTACAATCGTTTTGGTTTTACACCATTTAATTTAAATCTTCTGTACCAGATTACATTTAATTTGTCCATATCTGTAGAAAAATGTACGGAGTCTGGTACAAGTCTCAAGACGTTTCGGACATACAAGATAACATACTGAATATTAATCATGTTTCATTTGGTACGCTACATTTCATGACGATATATTTTGTTTTACCTTTTAATTGTAGTGTGTTAACGTGAGGCCACGATTCAAATCCAAGGTGAGGCATCTCGAAAAAATCTGAGAGCAAATAAAATTGCCATGAAAAGTCTCTTAAAACTTTGTCGTTTGGAGTCGACTTTATGCCACTTATGGACAAAATTAACACACAACATAGGTGGTGTGAGAAGTTAGATCGTTAATGTGACTGAAGGGTTGTAATCACCAATTATGTATATACTTCTGTAGGTCTTATAATGAAAGTTTTGAATGAAATTCTGTAGTTGATTGTAAATAAAAAGGGCGTCTCATGTGTTAATTCAAAAAAGTGCAATTAAATGACGGACGGAGAGTTTTTGGATGCTGAGCGCTTTTGTGGAATTAAGTGGGTAGCTAGATGGTGGATCAATGGGAATAAACTTTCAGATAATTCGTGTAACTTTTATACTATGGAGAAATGCTGTATAAATAATATCGGTCCCTATGTACAATGGAGTGCCGGCTCTGTCTTGAAGATTATGAAAATAGTAGAGACTTTTTATGTACTGATCAGATCAGATTGCACAAGATTACATAACATTGTGCAGGACATGTTTTGAAGTCGAAGGTCGCAACAACAAGGATTCATGGGTGCTCTATGTTCAGTTATTCGTGACTTAAGTAGGATACAAACGATCTATTATATTATATTCTATTATATCCGAGTATTCGGTATTCTACTGAACTGTAATTAAAATCTTAACCAGTAACATGAAATACATAGCTCTGTATGGTTTCATATCTATAAAGATATTACATGTGACTAAGCGCAAATTTGAGACGAACTAATGAAATATTTTATTCAATATTTCGTACATCAATTCCTACAGAGTGATTTCATTCCAGTCCCTATGCAATGTTAAAATTTCCCTATACACCCCAGAATTCCTATGTTATATCGTTTTTTAGGTGTTTAATTTTGTGGCGCTTTAGAAGAGCGGGTCGTATAAAAAACACGCGCTACTTCACAAATATGAGCATAAAACTCAAGACAATATATTTTTTTAAAACATTTTTTTTTCTATTTCATTTTATTTTTTATTATTATTTATTATTTTAGTACTAAAAAGTTAAATTTGGTGTTATCAAAATGATAATGTCGTATGAATATGAATATGCCCAGCATTTTGTTTTATTTTTATTTTTTTGTTAATTATATACAAATCATTCACACAATATTATTATATTTTGTTTTGGAATCTTTATGTATATATTTTTATACACATTAAATATTTACTTAAACTACTTGATTTATAATACAAATAAAGCTTCTTTATATTAATAATTTTTATAACCTTAAAATTTTAAATTCATTACTTATCATAGAAAAAAAATTAAATAAAATAAAATAATTAAGTACGCTTTTTTAGAAAACAGGAAATTATATCGTTATTTCGTTTGGAGATTTTAAATGAGATTAAAATATGCTTGAACCCTCTATATTGCTCTTGTTGATTTTTAACAATCTTTTCTACTATCATTTCCCAGAGATGGAATTTGACGATTTAATATCACAATTATGGACAAGAGACTTGAACTTCATTCATTTTCGTTGATTTGGATTTTTCATCACAGCTGTGACCTCTGAATATGTATTTATAGAAATTGGCCGAAATAATACTGGCCAACAGTGGTCCAACCCAGTAGATCCATTGATCTTGCAGTTGATTATTCCAAACGGCAGGGGCTAATGAGCGAGCAGGATTCATACTGGCACCTGTAATGGGACCCTGAAATTACAAATAAATTATAATTAAAATTTAATAACAATAAATGTTTAGTTTCTCATCAAAATTGTATACGATTTTGTATCTCTTGCCTCTGTCGGCTTTCATGAAAGATTCGCTTACTATTAATAGAGCAGATCTTAAATTAAAATTGATTGTTTTTGGTCAAAAGTTGGGATTTATTTATTAAAATCGTTTTTATTTATAAACTGTGCTTAAGAAACATTTTATTTAAATATATCAACTCCGTTATAACGTTACACATAGTTGAACGAAGCTCAAATCTAAAGTCTAGAGAAATCGGTAATGGCGTCTGCATATACATATGTTGACTACCATTTTTTTCAGTAGTTTTGTGTCTCCTACATTAGTTTCTATGTTGATTAATATTGACTAGAACAACCATCGCTTATCTTCGGTGGAGTCACATAATCAATGATGTCACATCTTTTACTGTTAAATACTATTAAAAATGAATTTCATTGAGTTAATGTTAAAAGTTGGTTAATCGATGGTGTGAATGTGACATTAATATAAAGTTTTAAAAGATTGTCGATACTTTTGACGAAACATGAAATATTTTTGGTAATTTATGCGAAAGAAAAAAACGAACAGCAGAAACTATTTTTATTATTCTGTTTGCCGATAACAAATTTGTCACTTTGTACTGTATTGTATTGTATTTTTCTATTTAGTGACACGTTATCGCAATTTGAGCCAAAAATTTTAAAACTTGGAACACTTTTCGATTGATTGCATTAAATGGCATTAAACGCGTGAATTGTTATTTATTTTTTTTTTTGTTTGTTTATAAGTAAAGTTATTAAATTTAAATAAAATAATCGAAATATTATAAGCGATTTGATTTCGATTATCGATTTTTATTGATAATTGCAAAAATATTTTTATTGTAGTTGTTATAAATGATGCGTATGATTGATATTTATTTATTTCATATTTATGATTATCATTCTTTTTCTCTTTTTTGCTTTTCAATTACTTTTTCTTATCCATTTGAGAATTTTTAGCAGCCATGGAAACGTTTTGATTTATAATTTCAAATTCAATTTAAATTGTCGCGAAACCGAAAAATACATGTCTAGTTGATGAAAAAATTTTGGCGATTTTATATTGCATAGAGCAGTGGCATATCCATTCATAGATGAAAGATTCCTGATAACAACAAAACAAATAGATTTTCTCGACACCCTCAAATACTTAAGTACGATTCATCTGAACTTATTAGTTTAAAACCATCAGTATTTTTTTTTTCTTAAATTATTTCAATAAGTACAATCGATTGTAACAAAGATTTTGTTGAGTTTATTTTAAATATAACACGGATAATGTAATCTTGAACTCTTTTGAATACTATTATGAAGAGAGATTTAAATTATTTAAATCAGGAATAAGAAAATACGCTTATAAAATGTCAACATCTATTAACTTCCCCGCATTTATTTGTTATTTTCGATTCTGCTTGATTTCCTAAGGAGCTTAACATTACACCAATGTGTATTAGAAGTGTCCTCAATTCGTTATGGCGACCTTATGGAACAAAACAGTAAATATTCTACCTGAATCGAATCATTTCACCCATGCTAAGTAGAGTATATAATTTCATGCAACAAAACACGCATTTGTTTTTTTGCTCTGGAGATGAATTCTAAGCGATTAGGCGTAAGTGTCACATGAATATTTCATCACAACACAGTGCTATTGATGTGATAAGAAATTTTAAATACATTTTATTTTTAAATTTAAAATTTAAATTTTTTCTATGACCCTGATAGGCGCAGAATGTAAATAATTTGGGAACTGAAGGAGTGTGCTTGCCGAAAAGGAAGATAAAGTGATGCAGAAACCATTCTCAATTGAAACGGAATTGATGTAAACTAAGCTCTTGCTAAGTAATTTTGATGGGAACAGATTAGGGTCTTACCTTAGACTATTTTGTAAGAGAACTTGTACGGAATGGAAATTTTTCCAAGTTCAGCATGAAGATTATGTATTATGAATTCAGATTTGAAATCTCTATGGTGTTAACTCTTTTCAGAATGAAATAAACGTCCTGATAACATAAAACACTTACCGCAGTCATAGACAATGATGCCACCGTTAAGCCGAAACGTATGGCTACTGAATCCTGATATTTTTTATTCCTTGGGTCCCAAACACCGCAACATACCCAAACTAAAGTGGCTGTTATGCACATTTCAATGCCTACAGCCTGCCAGTTAGCAAATGTCGAATGTACGGTGGTCATGCAAAGAGCGTTACTATTACCCGGTACCTGTATCAGATCCATGGGCAATAATACCTTAAGCAGACCATAACCACAAACAGCACCCAATATTTGGGCAATAACGTAAGCAAACACCATGGGCAACGTCAGCATATTATAGATGTAGGCGGCTAAGGTAACGGCAGGATTTAAATGGGCTCCAGAACAGCAGCCAAAGCATTGTATGATAATTAGTACCACCAAACCAAAATTAAGTGATCTGATTAAATTATTACTATCGAACATATCCGATTCTATGCAACCCATACAGCCGAGGAAGAGTAGCATACCGGTGCCAATGAATTCACTTAAAATGCAGCAGCAGTTTTCCAAAAATTTAAGCTTTTCCTTGGGACTGGAATGGATGAAATGGAATATTGTATTTAGTTTTTGAATTTTCCTTTCTAAGAACATTTCCCATCATGTACCTTTTGTTGCATAAACATTGGAATATTGGACTTTTCATTTTGCAAAGGTTTTTTTTCTTTTTTAATTATTTCTTTTGTCTGTTATTTTAAATGGTTTAAAACAATTATTATTAATTTTTTTTATTTTAATTTATATTTTCCGGTATAAATTATATTTCTCTGATCAACTGAGATCCAACAAGTCGCTTACAATTCAAATTGTCGAATGATTTGAATCAACGTGTTGAAAAAACGTTTTATTTCTATTTCAGTGTTTTAAACAAATAATAGCAGACCGGCCAGCAATGATCTGTTTTTATTTTGTTTATTTACTTGTTTTTATTTTTTCTGTTTCTTTTGTTTCTTAATACTCTTTTTTTTTCTGTTTTGTTTTAGTAACCAGTTATTTTCGTTTTATAGAATTATTCACGGGGCAAAATACATGTTTATATGTAGTCAAGACTTTTTCTGTCGTTAATTTATGTAAATCCAATCGTACCGTTGTCAATTCGTTCGTAATGACACAATTATTGCATGTAAGTTTTCACTGAATTCATCAATTGTTTTCAAGTTTTCCAGAGGCAACATTAAAAAAAGTATGATTTTCTCTCCTCTCACTTCTATCGTATACGAAATGCGTTTCATTAACAAGTTTTGTTTGCGTCTATCAACTGTTTCAGTTGCAGGAGTTCACAGTAGACTAACATTTGCAGGTGATGTTTAACGCCAGCAAAGCGTTTATGTTTTTCTGAGCATTTTTTGGGCATGAAGTCTCAGTATGGAGCTGTCGGTTTTACGTTCGTTTATTTTTATTATTGCAGATATTTTTTTATCAACGACTCCCACAAATGTGTGGTTATTGTTGCTAGTGTAACTGATTAATGGATCGTTTTACGTGCTTAATTCGTACCCTCAAATGCGATTATTACCACACATACACTTTGAAAAAAAATGTTAATGATTTCTGATAATACCCATGATAATTTCGTTAATCATTTTATTTTGGATACAAAGTATTTTTTTTTTTTCTTGAAATTATTCGATTCAAAATGAACCGGTTTCATTGGCAAAACATTGTACCAAGTGAACAGAGGAATGGCTTCATTTTCTTGCAAAAATTATAAAGAGCAATCCTAGTGCTAATTGGCATCGAGCATTCGTCTGATTAAACTAAGAAAACAAAATAAAATTTTACCATAATGGGCCACGCCCATTCTATTGATATTCTTTCGTAAAGTGCATATTTCATAGTCGAGTAAGAGTGTTCAAGTTTTGTACATTAAAAATGAATAAAATTTGTCCGCGGTCATCTTCCACCGCTCACAATACAAATCTTTTTTCGGTATAAAATTTTTCATATCCAAAGCAACAGTTCATCCACAAAGTACGCCTTGATGTGCATATAATAAGAGATGTAATGGACAGAAAAATTGCACACACTTCCATTGATATCTCTATCATGGGAGGAATACATGAGTTCCTGAAGAAATTTCGGACAAGTTATTTCGAAGTATGGGTAGTAGGTGCCAGTCAGTTTCCCTCCAATGCAAAAATTATTGTAAAATTATTTAAAACAAATCCGCCATTTGATATTTGTGAGTGTATTTATAATTTGGATTTTTTTCAGTGGCTGTCAGAGAGTTTTACTACGTAATAAATACGAAATGCAAAAACATTAACAGAAAACAAATTTATTTGCTTTTGTTTCATCTTCAATATGAAAAACCCGTTTAGGTCTGATTTTGTAGTTTTACAGAGAAATACTATTATTTGGGATCTAAGTCGACCGACCTATATTTACAATTGAAAAAGGCGAAGCCGAATCGTCCATTGCAATAGTTTCGTAAGAATGATTCCTAATGAAATAAAGTTTTCTAAAGGGTAATTCTTTAGAATGTTTCTTTAATTTTTCATTTATTTGGACTTAAGCCAATTAACCTGGTAGCAATAGATTAATTGTTTGTAACGCCATTCAAATTCAATTTATTATTAATGGATTCCAATGTGGTTGTTGTTTTCTTGTTTGCTGTTGTTGTTGTTGTGGTTATTAATTAATTTTTTTTTGTGATATTTTGGCTTATTGGCTTAAACGCTATAAAATTACGTGAAGTTTTTGTCAATAATATTCGTAGTATGTCTGTATGTTTGTTTCATTAATTTCTATTAAATTAAAACAAAAGAGGCAATTAATTGACACCATCGATAGGCAATGAAGAGTATTTGAAATCCATTATAAAAGTTGCTTGATCGCAAAATGTACTTCAATGAACTTGTTTTTGTACGATGATGTGCTTCAAATATTGATGAATCTATGAAAAATAACGAACTTAACACTGCAATTGGTCTAAACAGACGTTACCGTGTTATTTTATAAAGACTAAAATTATTTTTAAAATGTTAAATGATAACAAGTTGTCCATTTAGTGGTTTCAAAACCATCGGCTTTATTTATTTAGTTAAAGAATTGCCATTTACGAATATTGATGACAGGCACAGTGTTATATGATATGAGCATCATAATAAAATGAAAGTTTTATCGAAATTATAGTTTTATGCATACATACATACGTGTTTTATTTACGTTTACTTTTGAAACTAAAAAACGGGTAACTCTTTATTTCATTTTATTCTATTTAAAACTAATTAGTTAAATACTCTGTTTATTTGTTTAAAGTGTAAACATATTTCATGTTGGCCTCATAGTTTAATTGATTTAAAATTTTTGTACTACCCTAATCTGTTTCTTCCTGTTTTTTTTTTTTTTTAGATAACTCAAGTCACACTTTAAACTTTTTAAAAGGGTCGCCACTTATCGTTTTACCTTCATTCATAGCTAAAATTATCTCTCAGACTTTAAACTGAATTGCAATCTATGCTTGTGTGTGAACTGTATTCGTTGTGCTAATTTTAATTCATTCAATTGTTAATTGCTATTGCCATTGGTATTTTTATTCATATTTTGTTTACAATATTAATTAATTTAAAGTTTCCTGCTCATAAAAACATACATAATTGTTGAATATTATCTTTCAATGAAAATATCATTTTATTATGAGCAAATAAATGATTGTAAATCAGAGTACATACTCTAAAATACTTATTCGTCTGTGATTGATATTTGCAACTTTGATAAATAAAAATTCTGGATACATCAAAAACGAATTTAAGATACCCTATGGTAAGAACTCAACTCAATAATGCAAATAATTTAGCAAAAAAAAAAACAAAAAAAAAAAAAAATAAAAATAGAATGCAAAAATGTGTGGAGTTAACAAAAGTGTATACACTAGTCTTAAATATATAATTAGATGGATACCATGGTGCATTTGTTTGACAAAACCCAGCACATCTAACGGACTTTCCAATTGCAATTTTATTTATTTACTTACATACGTTTTATTTATTTAATACGTTGACTGCCGCGGCAATTTTCAGAAAACTGGCCACGCACGCCGACATTGACTTTTTGTTCTTTTCCCAGAAGCCATTTATCGATACTAGCAATGATATACATAATACGAATTGTTTCGCAGCTACACAAAAATGGCAGGTTTAGTGAGTACAAGATAACTCGTAGCTGGCACCCTAGAAGGGAACGCAATCTACGAGTTATCTCATAGTCGACAGTCAACGTGTTAATATACATATTTTTGTATTTTTTAATTCATTAAAAGTACAACAATAAGATGAACTGGCATTTATCCCTACTATTGTCTACTAAATATTTAAAATTATTTTGACTCCGTTTTTTGTTTTTAATAAGAAACAAAAAATTTAATTGCTAGCACAAACACATACACAAGATGAATAAGATAAGATGAAGTATAACTGAGTATCTCTGTCATAGGCGAATAAAACTAATATAAGAGTCAACCACTAGCAGTTTTGATTTCGTCAATATCGTTCCAGTTCATAGCATGGAAAATTTTAAGCAAATTATCGAGTTCGTATGTTCTGTGAGCACCGTTTTGTTGCCCAGTATCCAAAAGATGTCTGAAAATAGCATAGTAGTAGCTGACAACGAATACAGATGGCAAGCACAGATGCGCGTACGCGTTCTGAGAGCCCGGGAAGAGTATAACATTATCACCCTAGTGGCCGTAATAACGACCCTTAAATCGTCCTAAGCATTTTAATGTTTTTGGCCATTATAATAAGATTTTTGTCTTAGTTCCCAACGACAACCGAACATTTTACGACAGGAATTGCGTGCTACACTTCCACTAGTTCGGAATTAATAGTAGCTGGATAGAAATCTATCGAAACATAATCACAAAACAAATAAACGTAAAACATATTAAGTTGCCACTTTCAATTAAAGAAATTGCCGCCATTATTGCGTCAGACCGACATATACATAAATGAACAATGTTTGATGTCGCTGATATCACCAGTTACAATCTTAACCGTGAACTCGTGAAAACCGTGAACCGTGAAAATTACATTTTAGTGACAACATTTAGTTGATCTGACAAAGAAATTTCTCCATAACACTATAAAGAAGAAAATATTTATTGAAATTTATTTTGAATTGTTTAAACGATATTGATAGTCACATAATTTTAAAGTGCTTTCGAGCGTACGACACAAAATTTTCGTTTTGCAAAAAAAAAAAAAATAGTAAAAAATTATAAAATATCTGACTTTTCAAGTGCACAAAGCGATAACTTGATAATAAGATTACTGTCTCTAAACATGCTACGTTGAGTTGGATCACCATTTAGAATCCAGTTAGTATTTCATTACTCGTAATATATTCAATTCTATTGCATTTATTATTCACATTCTTGATTTGTTATCATAATTTTTATCGAATGTTTTTATTATAAAACACTTCCAAGTGTCCATCCCCGCTTTAAGTGCGAATACACAAATATTTGTCCTTAAAAATATCACATAAGTATTGTCATATTTAAACAGCTGCTGCTGCACAAATGTTCTGGTTACTTTTAATTCAGACCTTTAAAGTCTGCTCTTATTTCACTTCATATTGTTTTGTTTAGATGTGATCATCTAAACACGCGATACAATATTACTCTGCTTCTGGTTTCATGATTTTGGTTGTTCCATAATAGTGTATTTATTTTTAAATTTCCACAAATTAACTCTGGCTGTTACTCGTATAAAGCAAAAATCAATATAAATTAAAATAAAATATGTTTGTATGTATGATTGTAATAATAACAATTTTATTGCAGTTAATATCGATGAGTATTGATGGTGGTAATCACTCGAATATCCTGTAATCTGTTAAACTTATATATCAGTTGAGTAAATCTTTTCAAGAGCTCTCTACAGGGGTTTAAGTTTTTGATTTGTTCTTCACTTTCCAAACACAATTGAGGACGACATCAATTTGTGCAGTGCTACTTAACGCTTTCCTTTTTCGGTTATCTTTCAATAATTATTTTCAGTTTTGCTTGGAATCCGACGACGTTTTTATCTCTTTATTTTAGTTGATAGGATTAAATATGACTTTCAGTCAGACTACAGAATACATTGCAAAATTGCTAGTGATAACGCCCAAATGTTACAACCATGTAAAAGGCTATGTATTATATGATGTTTTATACAACACGATCTATGGTCTTATAAATATAGTACAGGACTTTAAATTAAATTAAAAATTAAAATCATAATAATACAAGAAGAAGGCTTTCGTTGTAAAATTCGGTATTCGAACTCAAAAATGTTCACACAGGATACTATTGGAACTGCTATCATCCCAGGATTTGCTGCAGCGCATTAATCACCCTCGTGGCTGGAAGGAAGTAATCATTTTTTTTAGAGTTTATCACTCATTATTTATTATCTAAACTTACATTTACATCAGGATATGTATATGAATTTTATTTGCCAAATTATGGAAAATGTAAGGACATACATTTTGATCTCTCTAAGTTGACTATTATTATTATTATTGTTGTTATTATTACAATAAATTTCTATAATTAATATTTCTATAATTAGACAAATAATCGTAGTTTTATTTTCAGTGATGATATGAACGATATTAATCACTGTAAATCAATTGTTATATGGCACATCATAATTTGTAAAATATTATTGAAAATTACTTTTTAATGTTTTTTTTTTTCTTTTTTTTTATTCGATTGAGAATTTATTTGAAATCGTGACTGGAAAGTTTTTCTAAAGGCGTCAATATAGTATGTACAAACATATGCTGATGGTTCATGTTTCCCAGTCTAAAAGAATACCACATTTATTTTCTATTGTTTGTTTAGTTGTTATGTGTATTTATTTATTTATTTATTTGTTTTGTTAATTTAATTTGATATTAATTTGATAATTAAAAAGGAAAAAAAGAATTATTCTAACGATTATTGTGACACGATATGTATTGAATGTTTGTATATATGTACATACATATGTATTATTTTCTCACACACACCCCAATGACAACGATTATACAGTTTTTTTATAACAATTATTAAGATTTAATACGGAATGTTTTTTGTTTTTATTTTTTTGAAAATTATCACAAGATAATAGACGTAAACGCGTCACATCAATTGCTAAGCACCGCATTTTAGACCCATTATCTATAAACTATCAGTAAAATTAAATGAAAACAATTAAATTGTAGTTTTCAAGTGTTTTTGTATAAAATTTTTGATTGTTATAATCTTATTAAGCGATACCATCACATTTGCGTCTGAATAATTTATGATTGTTAGAAACAAATAACAAACAGTTTAAATAGTTTATTATCAAGTCTTATAATATTAGTATCGATAGATCCAGTTAAATTAAATTCTTTGTGTATCATTCAAGTAAAACCTGAACATCTATTGTGGGAAAGATAATATTTTAGTTCCAGTGAATGCGATATTTTTAAGTAATGAAGGTCAAACTTAATAACTACAAGTAATTATTCTAGTCTTTATTTTAATTAAAGAAAATGTTAATTGTTCTTATGCATAAGAAAGTATTTATTTATGACAGGAGAGAGAAAATATTGCACAGTTTATTTGAAAATATTTGTTACTGTCTTGATGCAAACTTTTCTCATTTGGCTCAGGAATAGATTAACGGACCTATCGCTACTAGATTTTCAATCGATCACTAAATTCATTAAACTTTCAAGTTAGTTTTCATTTTGATTATAACTGAGTTATGCTTTAACCCGAAGCTCCGATGCCGATATCAAATCCGCTTCAGCCGATATTAAAATGAAAATGGCATATCGGTATATGACTACACTCACTCAAGTAAGCTTTCATTTCAATAAAGCTGCAACCTATTTTATATACTTATAACCCATAAATGAACCTTTACAAGAATACAAATTTGTTCAGCCATGTATGAAATACTTGTTCTTTTATCAAAATCCACTTGGATTAAGATCAGGTCACCGTAAACCAATAGGTAGTGCGTTGGCTTATTAGATGTGAGAGCTTAGTTTAAACCTCAACCCAGACATCTGGAATAAAACAAATATTTCAACTTTCTTTCAGCAGTTTTATGTAATTACCAATTAAGTACGTAAGTAAGTAATTAATGAAGTAAGTAAATAAATAATTTGTTTCCCCCATGTGATGTCGTCCGTGTTCTTCATCGGAATTAATAAACAATTCTTTTATGCAAATGAGAATAAAAACATTTCAATGATAATTAAATGCTTATATTTATAATTGTTGTAATTGTTTTAATTGTTAATTATAATGTCAATTGTTGTCAATTAAATGTCAATCTTTCATGTTTTCTTCATAAGAACTAGTATTAAAAACAACATTTTAATAACGGAATCTTTAGCTATGTTGCTAAGATTCTAATAAAAATTCTCTCATATTGAAAGTCTTACATTAAAATTAAAAACATTATTTCGAATATATGTATGTATGTATGTATGTATAGTAGTCGTTACACATATATATATAATATATTTTTATGTATGCACGTCACGTATACAATAGGGAAGAACTGGACATCTGTTTCATCTGCTTAGTAGTAGTAAGAATTCCAAAGTCTAGGCAAAAGACGTTGTGACATAAATTGGCGATTGGAATTGAGACGTACATTCTTCAAAATGCAGTTGGGCGGCATATCAACCTGGTAAAATTTTCAAAATCAAATCTCGTTTAATATGAAATCTCAGAGAGAGAAAAAATTAAGCATACATGCGTACAAGGTCATTTGGCAGTAATGTAAGGCAATGTTATTCATTTAGTGGCATATAGGCGATAAAGCAGATATTTATTGTAGCGGATGCGTATCAACGAATCAGGCCAATAGTAACTTACGGTTTGGGCATGTGTCACCTTAACGGGCTCCTCACCCGGGCATATTATGAACGACTCATGACCAGGTAAAAGTTGGGCATTAACCATAGATGGACGAGATACTGATGGGATGTGTGGTTGAGGAGCTGGGGCAGCGACTATAGGTACAGGACGTATGCCAGTGTTATATTTATTAACACTGTGACCCCTTGTTAAGGGTTTGTCCTCAGGAGGGGAAGCAAGTATACCACTGGTGTATTGAGAACCACTGGAAATAGCCTTTGAGGTTTCATCCTTAGAAGAAGAAGTAAAATCCTTAGAGGGGGAAGCCAAGTTAATGGATGGCATCGGTTGTTTTTTGCCTGGTATATGCTCTAAAATTTAAACACAGTTTTTTTTTTATGGCAGTCCTATTGGACGTAATCGAATGAAGAAAACTTACCTTTAACATTAATGGTAAATTCGCATTTGGCCGTCAAACCATCATCATTGGTGGCCTCATAGGAGACTTCATGCAATCCGGCACCAAATAATTCTCCAGGAATCTAGAAGAAAAAAAAGGTTCATAATTGTAAGTTTGCCCTTGTCTTAAAGTATTTCGTACATACTCTTGTTTTAAAGATTTTCTTAAGGCCATATTTACTTTCGAAGCGGGGTTCTTCCCATACAATCGAACGATATGCTTGATTTTCAGCCAATTGCACTTCAAAGGATGTGGTGCAGAATACAACTTTTGGTCCTGCGGCATGTCTGACATGTATGACCGTCTTACAACGAGCCTTTCTGCCTGTAATTGGATCTTGACCACGGAATACTACTCCATATGTGCCAGGACCTAAGTGAGCCTGTAAGTTCCGTGTCCAAGCTGGAGACGATTCAATGTAACGATAATCTAAATTGGTCACTGGTTTCTCAAGAATTATATGGGCAGTGCTTTCGCCATTTGATAAAAATACTGTGGTATTACGTGGACACTTAATAAATGGCCTTTGGTCACCGCCAACCCCAGCTAAATTGTTCGGCTTCCAGATGGGTTTAGACGACCATGGACGTCTCGGATGCGTTGTCTGTATGCTGGGCAATGGCCGTAAGTGTAGAGGTGGCAATAACACAGGTGTGAAATCATTTGTGGTGTCTAAACGTGTTTCTGTGTGCATTGGCATACACTCAAATGTGCCATCATAAGACCATTGCATTTGTGAAGTGCAAACAGCTTCTGATTTTCCCACTGGCACAAAGCCAACGTTACACTTCAGGCGACAGTGGTCGCCCATATACGATGCACCAACATTACACGATTGAGGCAAGATGATACCATTACGCGGTGGTGGTATACGGGGACATGTAATCGCTATACGTAGTTAAAAAAGAAAAAATACAAAAAAGTACAAAACAAGAAAAGCGGGAGAGATAAAAATTTCAATCGTTTACACAAGTGACTAATAAAAGATGTATTCAAACATATTTCTCGTCGTTATTTTTAAAACTTACGCAAACATTTATTTTCATGATCATCCCATTGACCCGAAGAATTACAAAAGCGTTGGCTGGGACCTTCCAAACGGTACCCTTGCTTGCACCATACCTTGCATCTGGTATTGTAGAAACGTTTCTGCTTGTGACGATATTTAGTGCAACGAATCTCTCCATTAGTTGGAGCTTCAAAATGACGGCATTGATCTCGTATTTCTACTCGTTTTTCACAGGTTTTTCTATCTGCCAACAGTTGGTAGCCCGGTGGGCATTTGCACTCATAACCACCATTATGATTGACACAGATACCTCCCAAACAGCCACCATAGTTATCCAGGCATTCATTTATGTCAACGCATTCACGACCATTTTCCAATTTGTAACCAAAGGGGCACAGACATTCGTATGAACCATTGGTGTTGCGACAGCCATATTGGCAAACGTCTGGTAGCGAACATTCATCGATATCCTCGCATTTGGTGGGATCATCACGGCTAAAAGTAAATCCGGCTGGACAGGTTATTGGACAGGCATCCTCGGTATTTAAGGGCTTAGAACCATCAGGGCAGCGACATTCAAATGATCCTTCAGTGTTATCGCACTTATGTAGGCAACCACCATTATTTACTGAGCACTCATCAATATCTTTACAAGTTTTCCCATCAACATCTAAAGACCAGCCCAAAGGGCAATTACAGCCTTTGTGGGGATCACACAAATGAGAGCAGCCCCCATTGTTTTCATGACAATGAGTACTTAAGCATGTCTTACCATCCCAGGAGAGAGTAAAACCTTCGGGGCAGGCACATATATAAGAACCCATGGTATTATAACAATTGTGACTGCACCCATGATTGGTGACAATGCATTCATCGACATCTAAACACTTGGAAAGAGTCTCTCCTAAATAATAGCCCTCAGGACAAGTGCACTTGAAACCTCCATCCAAATTAATGCACTCATGTGAGCAATCATTACTTCCCAAGGCACACTCATCAATATCCAAACAAGTTGCACCATCACTGGCCAATTCAAAGCCGGCCTCGCAAGCACAAGCATACGAACCTAAAAGATTTATACAAATAATACTACAATTTGCCAAACCATCTACACATTCGTCAATGTCTAGGCAAGTGTGACCGTTAAATGATAAAATGAAACCGGAATGACATGAGCATGCATAACTGCCAGCACTATTATGACACATATGATCGCAACCGCCGTTCGTAAGAAAGCATTCATCGTTATCCAAGCACGTTTTACCATCGGGATGTAAACGATAACCTTCCGGACAAGAGCATTCAACTTGACCATTCCGGTTATTGCATGCGTGAGTGCAACCTCCATTATTATCTAGACAGACGTCTACTAAAATACAAGTCTTGTTATCGCTGCTGTTCAGTAAATGTCCCGGAGGACATGAACATTCATAACTGCCGGCCAAATTCATGCAGAAGTGAGTACATTGACCATTATCAATGGAGCACTCATCAATATCTAAGCATTTCATGGATTCAAACGATTGCGGTGATGATGTTGATGAATTATATGAACTGTGATTAGCAGGCGAAGATGATAATGTGATGATATTTACAGAGATACTCGGAATCATGCCTAAGGCATACCCGCTCGGGCATAAGCACGTAAATGAACCATTCAGGTTTTCACAAATCATGTCCTCTTGGCAAGTATGAGTGCCAGAAGAACACTCATCAATATCAAAGCAGTAATCCTTAATGGCACCATCTAAGAACTCAAAGCCAGGTAGACAGGAACATTTAAACCCACCTTCAGTGTTTGTACACAATTGATTGCAACCGCTAGTGTTGGACTGGCATTCATCAATATCAATACAGGATTTACCATTGTCAGCTAAATAGAAACCATTATAACAGTCACAAGCGCCATTTTCTTCAGATAGGCAGATGTGGTCACAGCCGTTCTTATTGCTAGCACAGATATCGGCAACTACACAGTTAAGAGCTGTATTGTCCAATGTCATGTTACCAGGACAGACACAACGGAAGCCTTCACCGTCCGCCAAACATTCATGGGAGCATTGGTGTCCTTCGCAAGGATCGTTTAACATGCTATTGCAAAGGCCTTCCAGATTCGGTTCTGAACCATCAGAACAAAGGCAATTAAAGGTCCCGTCTAAATTGACACAGTTTAAGGTACCACAAATGCCCAGTTTTTCCACACATTCGTCCACATCTACACATTCATATTGATTGCCTAGGGCAAAGCGGAAACCATCAGGACACAAGCAGTGGTAACCACCCTCTGTATTAACACACTCATTCGAACAATTGTGAACTCCTCTCGAACACTCATCAATGTCCACACATCTGGAGTTAATTTCTTCAAAACCCGTAGGGCAAACACACGTAAATAAAGATTCTCGGTCTTCGCTCGGTTGACAAATACCAGGAGCACAGGCAGCACCATTTTGCTTGCAAATATCTACCATTTCACGACAATTGTAACCGTCTTCCTCCAAGGCATAACCCTCGGGACACAGACATTGATACGAACCACTCACCAAATCCACACAGTCATATGCGCATCGAGTTTTATTTAACTCAGGATCTTGTAAATCGCTGCAGTTGTCTACCACACAGGTACGACGATCAGATGATAAGTGATGGCGTTGAGGACATGTACAATAAAATGATCCCAAAGTATTTTGGCAGCCATGGGAACATATCTTATAAGACGCTTCATATTCATTTTCCTCCATAACAATGGCACATTCATCCACATCGATGCAGGTCATCTCATCGCCTGCTAAATCGTAACCCGGTGGACAAGTGCACTCATAGCCACCTTCAACATTAACACACATTTCACACCCACTAGTGCCCTCACTGCATTCATCGATTTCCACACATTTACCCTCAACGGCACGATATCCCTGATTGCATTTCAATACCTCAGATGTGATGTGATGTGTTTCCGTTACGCTTTCATTAACATCATCGGGAGTGTTGAGTGGTGCAATACAGCGATAAGAGCCATGAGTATTTTCGCAGCCTGAAGGACACTCAGCAACAACTTCGGGTAGCTCGCATTCGTTGATATCTAATAAAAGAGAAAAATAGTTAAAGATCAATGCAATATTAGTACTTAAACGAATTGAAATTATGTGTAGGATTACAATTTTCCGACAAACGTGCGTTCGAAAAGGATCATAACTACTACACATATACGAGTATGTACGATTATGTTACGATTAAATTCGGCAACGAGAGATTTTTAATAACTAATAATCCGAATTATTATTTAGATCGAGATACGGTAAAATTTAGAATAAAATATGTATGTATGTATATGTATGTATGTACAAATATTTGCTTTTTTCAAAAAATGCTTAAAGCTTTAACGTCTAACTTTGTGGCATTGTAACAAAAATTTAATTTCAAATCTTATATTGCTTTCAACCATAAACGGTTTTTTTTTATTGTGTGGGTATATGAACACGGTGAAAATTTCATTTTGATTTACACACCTTCACAGGTTTTGTCATCTTCCGTCATACGATATCCATTTGGACACAAGCAAAATATGCGGCCAATCGATGACAGACAGGTGTGCGAACAACCACCATTATTGTGAAGGCATTCACCATTATCGATACACGAGTGATTATCGGGTGCTAATTGAGTACCAGGCAAATTGTCACATGAGCAACGGTAGCCAGACCAATTATTGTGACAAGTGTCCTGGCAGGGGCCATGGCCATTACGCAAAAGACACTCATTAATGTCTTAAAGTAAAATAATTAATTATTATCGATGACGAGACGAGCAACATGGTGATGGCAACGATGTTTTTAAAACCATTAACAGTTTAAAGGCAAACATACACACGATATGCAATAATAAATGATTTACAAAGAGGTACATGAATGAAATATGAACGAAGAAATGGAAAAAAGCAACTTACCTATGCAAGTGTTGCCAGTTAAGGTATCAATTTGTAGACCATTCTCACAGGTACATTGATAGGAGCCAGGTAAATTTTGACATAATTGCTCACAGCCACCATTTTTAATGGCACATTCATCAATATCTAGAAAAAGAAAACAAAAAGTCAGTTTTTAAAGTTCACCTATAAATAGATTATCTCAAGTTACCATGGCAGGTGGAGTAATCGTAGGGATCCAAGCTAAAGCCCTGAGAACAGGAACATTTATTGCGTGGTTCATTTTCTCCTGGATATAAAACACGTTGACATTTTTGATCACAACCACCATTGTCGGGACCACAATTGTCGTCTAGTACTCGCGGACTATAGGGATCTTGAGTGGGCTCCACCACCACTGCAGATGGTTCGGTTGCAGTTTGTGTGTCACCCTCCCGACTGTGGCTCCCATCGATTTGATTTGTTACTTCAGATGAGTGATGATATTCAATTCCATCCTTTTCATTTTCAACTAAAGGAATTTCATTGCTAATTAGCTCCGGCTCTTGAGTGTGTGACTCTGGTTGTGATGGTGGCGGTGGTGGTGGCGGAGCTATGTTTTCCTCTCCTTTCTCGGTATCTTCATCAACAGTTTCGTATTCTTCGTATTCTGAAAAGAAAAACACAAAAAGAGTAAGAAAAAAAAAATTATTTTTATTTATAAATGTGCCTCATCATCATGTGCACTTACCGTCTTCGTCAACTTCGGTATATTCTCCCAACGATATACAAACTGGTAGTTCACCTACCCATTTACGATTACTGCAGTATAATGTGTTCATTTCAGAATCTTCAAATTCAAAATTATCATTACAAGCGTAAAAAGCAGCCAAAAAGATTTTATCGGCTCGACGACGTCGATCGTATTTCTTTACATAACCATGTCTTATTTCCGGAGCCTTAACTTTTGCTTGTACACAACTCATGTCTAGAGTTGCTGCTAAAGCTGGTGAAACCAAACGATCTTCTGCTATATCTTGTTGTTGTTTTCTTTTAGATTTTATCGCAGCATCTTCGGTATCATCATCGGCTACTTCATTTGATCTTTGTTGTGGCAAACATTCGGGTGGATTGGCATTCCATTCGTCGGTATCAAGATCACATTCCAATTCACTGAGTCCTCTCAATTCATAACCCGATTTGCAAACATAAATAGCTCTTATCGTGTCTTCTTCATCTACAATTTTAATATCAGCATTACGTACACTCGGCGGTATTTCACAATCTTCATAGACTGCCGCAGTGACTATAATTGTAAATTTTTTTTTATTTATTTATTTATTTATTAATTATAATATAATTACAAATTAGATTTCATTACATATTTCATTATATGTATGTATATTTCATATATCGACTATATTCTCTGTGTAGTGTAACAGACCAGAGTCCTCACGCTACACACTAGCACTCAACCCACTAGACGACCATGGCACCCGTAAATTCTATTAAATTATTTGTTATAATTTGTTGTAATTTTAAAAATTTATTACTTATGATTAAATTAAAAATTGATTAAGTCGAATAAGAAAAAAATATTATTGAAAAAAATAAAAGAGAAACTAATAATACGAAATACGTTTAACGAGTACTAGAATGCGAATATACGAATATGTCGTACAGTGTAATAATTACAAACACAGAGTGTTTATTTGAATAGTTTCGATATTAAGGAACTTTTCCGTGTTCCACGCGACTTGTGATTTAGGAATGAAAGTAAAAATTGATCTTATAATTCAAATAAATGTGGCCGAATGAATTAAAGCCAAACTTAATTGCCGTTTTTGAATACCATTCGAAAGAATTTTAATTTTCTCAACCAGTATTGCCAGTAGCCTATTTTATGTGAGGATATTGGACAAAAACAAACAAATAAAATTTGTTTTTACAATTCCTACAATATATTCAATATCCATATGCATCAGAGATCAGCAATGAATCGTTTTTTCGCTACTGATATGTACTCATAAAATAATGTTGAGTAAAGGAGAGTCGAAATCCAGAAAATCATGTGTATTGTTAAGTATGAGTATGATGAGAACTTCAAATCTTGATTATGAGTATGATATTAAAATAATTATGAATGCGTATAAGTATCAGAAATTAAGAGTTTGATTCGAATCTATTCATCTTTTTGAATACTCATTGCTCATCTCTGATATGTACATATATGTATATATATTTTTATTTTCTGAATTATTTTTTTTTTAATTCCTTTTTGGTTTTATTTTATTTTGTTTTTATTTTTTGTTTTTGTGTTACAACACACACCCAACGTCAAGTTCGCCTGCATGTATTTATGTATGTGTTGCCTTTTTAAATTTTCTTTACAGTTTTTGTCATTTTATTCTTCCTCAACATAATATCCCATGTACTACATATGGCTGATTTATAAATATTTTTTTATATTATTTTTACCGGCCGGCTTCGTCAATGTTTCTACTCATTGTAGTAGACATAAAATTGTGGGGTTGACAAGATTTATGGCCACTTAAAATTTGATTTTCTTTAATTTTTTTTTTTGTTTTTTTTTTTTCAGAAATTTAACCAATTATATTTAAGCATGATCGTCATTTTTAGAAATAGAAAATAAAAATAAAAATTAAAACAAAAATAAATGATATTTTCCGCTATTTTTTGTGGTTATTTTAAATTGGCAAAATGCCAAAGAAATTCAATTTCAAATTCAATTCAATCAATTATGTTCTTTCAAAAAGATTATGAAAATTGTTAATTTTACAATTTTTAATTAATATTTTAATAATTTTTACAATAGAAAAAAGTAAAAGTACTGTACAAAGTACAGAAAAGTACTGGACAACAGCCTCAGATTTCAAACCTTAGCTCTGACATGTTAAAAAAAAAGCCTGTCGTCCCGAATCTATGTTAAAACATTCTGCATTCTGAAGTTTGTTTAGGCAACAAGGATGAAGGATACATGAGGTGGAGGACAATACAATTGATCGTAAAAGTTTTTTAACATTTCTATACAATAACAACAATAGTAGAGAGAATTCCTGGTATTTCTATGTCGAAGACTGTCCATTAAAATTATTTCCCGAGGCACAATCTACATGCCCGACTCAAAAACAATGTATTTGATAGCAAAGAGCCATCACATTGCTGATGTAAAAGAAACAATTTTAATTCTAAGTTTACTTTACTTAAATGTGTTTAAACACCTTTAAATTGCTCCTTTATCTCAGGCATGATTTAGAATCGTCCACAGGATTCGTTCTTGGATGAAAGAAGGTAGTATTGCTTACAGACATTAAAACATTTTCATATTCTTGGTTGTGTATTATTTATCTGAATATTCAGTACAGAAAATATGTTAATGTTTTAATTAAAATCTGATTGTTCTTTGCCTTTTTACCTTAAGGTTTGTAATGTTCACAAGATAGTATGTTTGTAATTATGTGTGTAATTTTTAAATTCTTACTTAAAGTTCTTATTTTACGATTAGCTTACCCGAAATTATTACAGCCACAATTAAATAAAACATAAAACGTGCCATATTTAAAGGCAGTTTCATTCAGAGAACACTGACAACGTACTTTAAACAAAATATTCTTGGATTTTATCTGTTTCAACACTTTATGGAATTTTTCTCATTTCTTTAGTGCTAAAAGAAAATATAAAAACAATTTTGAATTTATTTTCAAAGATATTATTATTTAGGATTTTCAATTTAAAAATAATTTTAAATTTTAAAATTTTCTTCACTTTTTTAATCGAGAGTTCTTAACACTTTTGAAGGCACTTCAATTTCATTTTTTTTTTATATAAAGCACGTGTTCTTAGATATACATTTTCAATTCTATACACATATAGAACGATATCATTTAATGGAATATATATTTAATATTTAATATTTAAATTTGCTACAAAGTTGATAAATTTTTACCTCTCAAAACACAACCGAACGTTACAAGAGCCGAAAAAAGACTGAGGAACACCGAAAGTTTTCCGCAAAGTCTAAGGATCCCTGTGTACCGAAGAAAACATTTTCTAAAGAGACAAAAGAAAAGACACAACGAAAATCATTCATAAAAATCTAAAACTGGAAGAGAAAAATGATTTGATGCCAAAATACTTAAATACCATCAATAATGATTTCATTTGGTTTAAGATTTTTCAAAATTTTGTAGTATTTTTCTCTCAATAGCACACGAACAATATATTTTTTGTATTTTAATAAAATAAAGAGCATCTCACTGAACCGAATGGAAACAAAAACAGTCGATGTATTATTGTTTAAAAATTTTACGAGATAATTATTTTTTTTTTCTATTTCATATTTCTGTATCTGAAAGATCTTCGATTGTTTATGTCTTCCTTAAAAACCATGCGACAAAGCACAGCCACCATCTATTTTTAGTTTGATGGAGTCTAAAATTAAAAAAAGACGCTCGTGCACACATATTTTCCACAGAAAATATAGTAAAAAATAAGAAAAAAATTAATTTTCGTATAGAGAAAGAAACTGTTTGATAGTTGGATGTAATTTTTTTTTTTTTGCTAGAGAGTCTCATCTGTTTCGATTTTAACGCCTCCACAAGTGTCACATTTTGTTTTTGTACCCTATAATGCAATGGGTTTTGCAAGTCGGGCACTGTGTTTGTTACACACCAGCTAACTTGGAATATGCGAGTGCATACGTGCTGTTAACAAGGTTTTTTAACAAGGTTTTTTAAGTTTTGTTTTTAGTCCTATTAAGGAAAAGTTTATGGTTTTAATTTTATAAATTAAATAAAGTTGTACTGGTTTACTTAAGAACCAATCGAAAAATTATCTGCTCACAGCAGTAGATGGAGATCAATCTTATCAATTGATATTTATTGTTATAGATTTTACGCATCTTTTCTTTTCCAATTTGACTTTTTTCGTGCAAGAATTTGCTTCTTACTGACATTAGTGTGATGGCCGCGGTTCTGCTGATCCTTCACTGTATAGATGATCACTTACTTTGATTCTCACAATGGCGTCGTTTATACATCTTTTAATTTTATCAACAATTCATTAACTTCTCAGATGAATGGGTACGTAAACGAGGAAAACTGCTGTATTTAGGCAATGGAAAATACACGGAAAAATATTCCAAATTAAATTACTGACATGAATAATTTCTAGAAATTAAGATACTGAACAGTGGTATAATATTCAATGAAAAATTGTCGACTGAATTGTAGGTAGAATGGTAACGAAAAATTCATCAGAAAAACTTATTACATTACAAGCACAAGTAGTGTGTCCAGACGTTGGCCATAGTCGAATGAAATTTTTTGTCTACATGTCTAATATTGTTTTTATTTCGGTTAATTCAAATTGATTAAATCGCTTCTTCTTATACGTGGCATCATGACATGCTGCACTTTATGACTCTACCATCTGTATGAACAAATTTCATGCAAACGTTTATGAAAATATCATTATGTGGCGTGTATTCTATTTGCCCCACCTAAGAATTTTAATGAATCATTGCTACGGGCGAAATATATGACACAGCCGTTTTAATAGTTTTTCTAATCATCATAAAATAAAAACATGATTTAATTATCAAAACGAAATATCACTGATATATTTTGTATTTTATTTCCGTAAGATAACTCATTTCAGTTTTTCATTTTTTTAACTTTTTAATCATATTAAAACATATATGTATAGAGCATATTAAACATTTTACTCAGCTTCATATACTGTATGAAATATACTGATCGATGGATCTGGTAATACAAACAATACAATAAAACGGGAAATTACTAAATGGATACTGTTTTACAACTTAACTGGAACAAAGTTTTGTGGAGAAGAAAATAAAAATGCTTCTAAAGAAATGAATCATAAGAAACTAGCGGAAACTGATGTGAATTGCAGCATACAAAAAAACTCACTCTAACATCAGTAAAATTTTTTAAATAGAAACAACAAGCTTCATCGGTAAAGATAGTTCTTCTAATATAATCAGTTACTTACTAGTCTTGTTCTATTGTTACTCTATTTAAAAACTTACTCTTCAGCCCAGAGATTCAACCGTGTAATTTGGCATATCTCTATAATTGGTTGTTCTATTTTAATATTGATAAACGAATATATCAAGTATGAAGGACGTAAATAACTTTCAATTTATATTACAATATTCGTAACTTTTTCTTACCCAATATAGCACATTCCCAATTAGCACAATACATATGTATCTTTACTGCTGGAAACTCGATATGAGCCTTATATAGTACATCAACAATATTTTCCATCCATAAAAGTTAATCCGGTACTGAGATTGAACAGGCGACCTTGGTTGGTATGCTGGACTTGACTATAACATTTTGAAGCCCTGTTTCTAGCAGTATTTGTGGCACATTTGACACGATCCCTCTCTTCGACATGTCGACAGGTTATTTTATCACATATCACTGCCTAATTCAACAAGTTCAAGTATATGTATGTATGTATGTTTTTCTTTGATTTCAAATATGTTTTCAAATTTTTCATTCATTGTCAATAATATAAAACTACAGTAGCTTTCTTAGTAAAACAATGTGGTTTTTTTTGTTGTTTTTTTTTTTTAATTAAGGAAGGAATTTTAGTACCAAGATTTTCATTGTTTGCAAGTATTTTGCTTTGAATTCACTTTATGTTCCGCAGTTTATTTGTTAATCTAAGTAAATGCGCTGCATTTTTCCTTCATTCTAATTCGCTGCTAATCTACCTTCTATCCATTGTATTTCCAATATTGCCTAATAAGTAAGCAACTAAAATCGATTGAATAACTGGAAAACATTTCAACTGCACTACTACATTGTGTTTGAAACCTATCAGATGCCCACACCTACAGTAATTTGTATTTTTTTTTTTATTTTTTTTTCTTTTTATTTTCCAAAGTAATATTATACAATAGAAAAGTAAATTTCTATGTTTGGTATTTTAATTGAAAATAATTTATTTGTTGCAATTAAATTATATTATTTGCGTACATTTAGAAGCAAGCAAAAAATTAAAATAAAAATATCAATTCAGCCAAATAAGAATAGAAAGCAGCAAACAATTTATTACGATAATTCAATATCATTGTCAATAATGGAAAAGAAGAGAGAGAGAGAAAAATATTGTTTTAAATTTAATTAATTTTTAACGTGTTAACAAAAATGTTTACAAATATATTCGAAAGATATTTATACCCTACACATGATTTGTTGAGATTTGGTAAATATTTCAAAGATATGATGTTTAAGATTTTTATTATAATCTATCAGTTTTGAAGTACACAAATCTCGCAGTAATACTATAAAGAATAAGATTCAATTATCAGTTGTAATGTAATAACGACTCAGTTCGGGTTTTACCCAGAATGTCTATAACATGTTCCTCATCAAATATTATTTTAAATGTAGTTGAGATCGGTGCCTATTTGATTATTATATGGAACACGGGACTTTGTTGCTATTAAAGTTAAATATTGATCTGAAATTTGATTTTAATATTCAATTAAACCATAGTTGTCGAGACTTACGAAAAAGTATACGTAGAGTAAGAATCAGTTGAAGATAGTCCTTAAGAATTTTCTTTCATGTTTTAATATATAAAAGGCACGCATTACATGAGATACATACATATGTGTTGAGTTTAATTATAAGGTTACAGTAAGTAATGCGGTATTTGTATTACAAACGATCGCAATGCTTTGTAAAAATTTAATTGATGCGCATCGTGCATTCCATACCTTTTTATGGTGGCCATGGCAAATTAATTATAAATTTTGAATTTCTATTATTTTGTTATCGTAGGCGTTCGCGTGCTTTTGATTAAATTAATTTGTTTTTTTTTATACAATTATTATTACAAACTTTTATTGTTTTTCGTTAAAATAGAATGTTTACTTACATATATGGTTATTATACTGCATATAACATGTACATACAGACATACTATAGATGCAGCTTGTAATGTGTAATAAATTTAAATTATTTTATTAAAATGATTATTATTATTATCATTGCCATGATCATAATAATAAATGCATTATTAAGAGCCATTTGTTCAAATATAAACAATTTTTATTATTTTTATTATGTTGTCTCAGTACTTGTAGTACTTGTTAATAAAAGATTTAAAATAAAAAAATAAATATCGAGAATGAAAAAGACATTGTCGCATATCTTTCGAAACTTGAAACAATATGTATAACGTGACGTCTATTATGAGTGAGCTGTATTATACATATGCAGGCTCAAGAGCCGTTTAAAAGGATACAAATTATTTGAAATTATCTTATCATGGTGTATTTAAACGCTATTCGAGCACTATATTTGGGAAGAAAGTCTTTATTGAATGGAAATAATTATAAAACAGTTAATCCTTATATAAGACAATGCAACTTCATCCGATACGAAGGCAAGCCAATTGTGATGCGACTTTTTTAAGGTTCAATTAACTTCCTCTAACGTTCCCCCAATATGTTCATCATTTCCAAAAACAAAAAAAGTAAAATAAAATAAAAGATTTGTGTAAATAAAAATATTTACTTATTCCTTAGGTTTAGAAACAAGAAATAGTTACTCGAGACAAAATCCTTAGAATGGAACGTATAAAGAAACAATTCGTTGCTTAATTCTTGGCTTTTTATCATGGCACTCTCCTGAACTATCAAATATTTGGCGCTTTCAGTGTTTTTCAAGCTTAGGCTGATGATTCTTTTCTGCAAAAAAAGACTCAATGTTTTATATACATAAATCAAGCGGAATTCTCATATTTATATTCACTGTCTGTCAACTGACAGATGACTATTGACAGGGGCAGTGCTTAATTTTTGTAAAAGAGGCACGAAATTCAAAATTCATGGACCTATAGGTATAGAATTTGAAGTATTTCTTGTCTGCCAAAAATCGATCAGGAAAAATAAACAATTTTATAAGAATACTTAATACATAATTTATTTTCGAAAAGTTTTCAATTACTTTTCTTACGAAAAATCTGGGTATTACGATTCGATAATATATGTAGATAGTATAGAATAATCAATTGATAACTGCTTTCAGTAGTCGCCAAAAGAGATGGGTGCCATTTAAAGGTTAATAAATATTAGCAAATATGCGGGTATTTTATTGAAATAACTTTTTCTTGAAAGGCTTTCAGATCCCTGATCATTAAAAAATGATTTAAGATTTATAATTTCAATTCGAAAGTTTAGTTCAGTGAGTCTGAACTCGTAGAAAAGTGTTAAATATGTATATACACTCAAAAACAAAAAAAAAAAGAAGAAAATGTAATATTTTGTAAATCTTATTCGAACAGTCCATTTAAAAAATTAGAAATTCAATTGAGTTTTAATCAATTACATTTTTATTCGCTACTAAACATAAATTATTAATTAATTACACTGAACGATAATAAATTGAAGTTGCAAACAAACACGATAATATCAAGCTTAAAACTAAATTATTTCATATTTAAAGTGTGTATTAAAATTAAAATTAAATTTAAAACTGAGTTAAACGGTGTAAACAAAAGCAATTGCTAACGAAACTTGGCAAGTGTTTTTGGAATAACGTTAGAAAGTACACTCAAAAAATTAATTTAATTAAATGAAATTAAAGAAATTTATACAATTTCTTTCGTTCGTTTACGGCAACCAAGTTGGCAAAAACAACAAAGTCTTTCGATGTGAGTTTACATGTGGGATTTAATGTTTTAAACTCAAATATGGCAGACCCATTTGTCTGACATAAACACTACGTTCTGCTGTTGAACAGGGAGGACATCGTACAATTAAAACGCCATCGGAAGATAATTCAGCTCGTACATCGTTTGGATAATAGCCGCGCGGCAAAATAAATCTCTTGACTATATGTCGTCCTACAAAACTATCGCCATCACGTCGTTTTTCATGCTTTGCCTCGACAATGACCGTATCACCGGAGGTTTTTACGGTAATTTCATAAGGCTTAAAAGGTGCCACATCTATGTTGGCCTCGAAACCATCTTTGCCCACTACAACACGACTTAGATCGGGAGCCGAACCAACACGTGATAAGCTTCGTTTGTAGTAAGGTAAGTCCCAATCGATAAGATCCCAGTCACGCCACAAACGCCGTCGATAGTCCCAATAGTCCCAATCGGAGGCAGCGTTATTTGAGGGTACTAAAGCCATTTGTTTATTAAATACTACTTGTGTGTTTTTCTTCTTTTAGAATATTTTAAATTGTTTTCATTTAAATAATTTTCTACACGATTAATTTTGTTCGGTTTTTCTTAATTTTCTTTGATCGGTTACGTTTGATTGATTTTAAAATTTGTTTTTCGTTTGGATTTTTCTACTATGTTTACTAGTATCGCGATTTTTTGCAAATAAACTGTCATCCCTGGCTTGATTGGCTTTTTATAGAGAAAAGTACACGCCAGTACAAAAGCGTTCAATAATCGAGATACGCGCCCAAACTAAAAAACACAGTTGAAGCTCTGTTGATCTGCTGCTATATTGCCCAGCAGCAAAACTGTCAATAGTGAGTCGTCATTTATTCGCTCAGCCAACAGTTGCCTTTTTTTTTTTTTGTTTGTTTTATTTTCTAAATACAAAGATGCAGAGATACTGAGATACTTGTTACAATTACTAAAAACGTATTTGCAAATGCATACGGTGTGTAGGTTCGTTCTGTCTATGGTCAAATTGGTTTCTAATACTGGTCTAAAGTTGATCTGATTTTCTTTTTTTTCTCCTTTTGTTCTATTTTGAGTTACAAAATTTGCAATTATTAAGCAGAAAACACAGGAAATATGTATAACAAAACTACTTAAACTTTGCATGTGTTTTTCTTATGAAGGTTAATACTTTTGTAGAAATATGAATGAATAAGGTCTTAGAATTAAAAAAAGAGCAAATTTTCTTCTGTGACAGTAGGAAAAAATTAAAAAACCTGCTTTATTTGACAGAGTTGCATCGCTAGAAGTCGAAAGTTTGGGTTTTCTTTCGAAGAAATAGTTTCGAATTACAATCTGAATATCGTTGGCTTAGTTTAGCAAATGGCGTAAATGGAGTAAAGAACCGCTAATTGGAACTTTAACCAAAAAAAAACTCACAGATGATAACTTTAACAACCCTGTCCAACCTGTTTCATTAAAGCAGTCACGAAAATAATAAGAAAATGGAGGAGATGTTGCCTTGTCAGAGCATAACAAAACGTATCAAAACAATAAAATACTTTCGAAAGTAAACATTTCTTATATGCTTTTCTCCACATTTAACACCGTACACATAATCTTAAAAGTACTCAGAAGACTTTATTCAATACCGAAGCTTTCAAACGAGTGAGTTGAAATAAATAAAAAAGAAATACATACATATATACATAATTGGTCATTATAACCCTTCAGTCAGGATTACGACCTAGCTTCTTACACCACTCATGTTGTGTGTGTTAATTTCATACATGGATGGCAGGACCTACAGTTTAAAGTCGATTCCGAACGACACATTTTTGAGAAACTTCTTTTCATGGCAATTTTATTTACCCTCAGAGTTTTTGTCAGAAATCTGCTTAGAGGAAATCACCGAAGCCAACACACTACCTACTCCACTACGACGAAATACTTTCAAATAAAATGTATTTTTATTATAATTCTATGGCGCTATGAAATAGATGCAATGATAATATTTTTCTTTCTCATTAGTATTGTAAAATTATTTCTTTTAAATACGAAATCTTCATAGAATACACATGAGTTCCTTTTTACTACTCCAATTTATGTGTGATATTTTTCAAAAATAGTCAGAAGTCATTTTAACCAACCAAACTCTCTTTTATCATTCGTTATTTATTTATTTGAATTGAAATCTTAATCTTATTCGCATATCGTACATACATACATACAAACCTATGTACGAGTTATTGTTTACAATGTTTTGCATTGTAAAAGTATTTGCAACAAACAAAGGCTTTTAAGTACAAATGAACACAAATTAATACACGTATTAATGCCTGACCTGCCCACATTTATTTGTGACGACACTTGTTTCTCACTCAATTTCGATTAAAGAACACAATTACAGAGGTTCCCAATAACAATATTGGATTCTCAAAATGTTAACAGTTTTTAATTTTTTACGAATTTTTTCATTTTTTGCTCTTTTGTGCATTTAAAATTTAAAACAATTTAAAGTTTTTACAGTTGTTTGCTTCCTCATTGTGAGCCTCTGTAAAAATACTTAACTTTTATTTATAAAAATATGGATTTATATCATTTAAAATAATTATCAGCGATATTATTTCAAATGGCATTCTCAAACAAATCTACAAAGTAACGCCGTTGGATGAAACCAAAATAATGCCATGGTTTACATGGAAGGTAAATAATTAATTGAAATCGAAATTGTATATCTTATTTGATAAACTCAAAACACAGCGACTTTTTAATCCATCACTATTAATTGTAATCATATTGTGATTTGAAAAATTATACAAATTACATGGCATTGCAATGACATCGCAACAGGCTTGACATACTGAAGTAATTGTCAACGATTAAATACCTGAATATGCCAGTTAAATTTGTTAACGTAACTTCTCCAATAAAATGACATTTCAAAAGCATCGTTTATATTTACAATTTGAATACATTACTTCAAAGTGAAATATTTCTAAACTTGCAATTGTTTCATATGGAAGATGCAAAACATAACAAAAACACAATTAAGAAATGTTCTATTATATTACGTGGGCTAAAAATGTATTTAAAATGCATTTCAAAACGTTAATTTTACGTTAATTATTGATAAAATGTGTAACAAAATAATAACGAATGAAAACGAACCTCCCACATACAATTATTATGTGAATTATAATTAATGGGAATTGGTTTTATGCAATACTTTACGAGAAATGGTAAAAATAAGTTGATCCACCTCAAAATCAGATAACGCTTCCGAAGTTTTTTAATCATGTAAAGGTCGTAGTCGAACACGATAGTCGTATTAGCAGAACATGATACGGTTAAAAGATTGAATTCACCTAATATTATACTCCATGATGTTCATACCCCATGTCAACAAAATTTTACTCCATTCCTTACATGATTGCATTAACCGACTCCAACAGGCGATTACAAAACATATGCTGAAGCAAAAAGAAGCAGATGCTATATTCAAAATTAAGGGCATATCGCTAAACGACAGTGCACCATGGAAAAGTTTTTGATAAAATTGTAAGGGGTAAGAGCTACTCCACAAACCTCTTGTTCGAACGGCACTAAGCCATGCCATTCATATGATAAAGAACAGAACGAAATGAAGACAAATTTAAAATTACCAACAGACATCAAATTTAGTAGTAGTGTTTTGGTCCACTATGCAAGGGATCGATCAAAACTAAAAATATGAACAAAATTTTCTTTCGACAACCTCCTTTTAATATTCTTCTGACAAGAAGAAATTAGATTTTAAAGAAATTTATTTTTGTGAATTGCACTGGTTTTAATATTGCTATCGAGAGTGTAAACTTAAATTTAAATAATTAATTAGTTTGCAATAAATATTTGTTTGTAATCAATTAATTGGGATCAAAATAAAAGGCCATTTATGTTTGTGTCACACTGACCCTGTGTTTGTGTCGCGTTCAAAAAGTCAATTGGCAAGTCAATTTAATGGCTTTTGTTGATATTTATCGCCTCGAAAAAAATAAAAAAGGAAAAAAGAGATAATTTGTTTTGATTGTTGCATTTGCCTTCAATTTCTTCACTTTTTTTTGCTCATTCACTTTTTTACATTTTTTGATGAGAATGAATTATTTCGATCTATTTTGAAACAACACTGCCGCTACAATCATCATCATCGCAACAAATTAGTCATGATATCAGCATTCAAATTCAAATGAACTACAAACAATATTAACAACAACAATTAAAAAAAACAGTAGCAACAAATGTTAATAAAAGAGACCATAAAAACATAAGGAAAATAAAAAAAAACTAAAAACGGTGATAAAAGCAAAAAACTACTCATATTGTTGTAGTCTCTTTCGATTTACTGTCATCATGTAGCAGGAGCAGCAGCAGCAGCAGCAGTACTTTATGAAAGTGAAACTAATGGGCGTTCTGCCAAAAAGTCAAAATGTCTCATACAAGACAATTTATTATCGTTTATGTCTTCTAT
The DNA here is from genome assembly GCA_930367235.1 of Sarcophaga rosellei. NCBI lineage: Eukaryota > Metazoa > Arthropoda > Insecta > Diptera > Sarcophagidae > Sarcophaga > Sarcophaga rosellei. Next base: position 96,670,929 of record OV884020.1, read on the forward strand.
TCTATTTTATTTTATTCAATTCAGATGATATTATTATTTTAATTCTTGAATTTAGTGTTTTTTAGTTATTATAGTAGTTTTTCAGATTTTTCTTTTTTTTTTGAAATTTTAATGTGAATTTTTGTTTTTATATGGATTTTCTTTGATTTTTATTGAAAAAGAAAATCGTTTCATTTTAAGGTGTCTAGCACCATTTCCATTAAATATTGCCGTGGCCACAAATGATTTATGGAGCGGTACTTCCAACTCTTTCGGTGTTTAAGTGTAAGTTTAAGTGTGTGTGTAGTATCAAAGTATTAATTTCACTCTAGTATAGTTGGGGTGAAATGCACCATTGAAAGGGTGAAATCGCCGTAGGTAGTGTGTTGGCTTAGTAGACGTAAGGTCAAGGATCAAACCTCAGGTCAGACACTAAAACGAAATATAAAAGAAAAAATATTTCTTCGTTCGGAATCGAATTTAAACTGTAGGTCACGCCACTCATGTATAAAATTAACACACACAACATAAGTGGTGTGAGAAACTAGGTCCATAATCCAATTATGTATTATGTAATACAAGTCGCGTGAGGTGGAAAAATTTCTTAATTTTAAAAAATGAACGAATCTTTATTTGTTATTCTTGAATATTTACTAAATTTTCTTTTCTTTTCCTTGGAAACAGTGTTGAAACGTATACGTTGTATATATTTTTAGATGACCATAAACTATGTATGTGACGCATAAACGCATATACAATAATGCTTCCTATTCATGTGGACTCATGTTTTTCATCGAAATGTCTTCATATTGTCATTGCCGCTCTTTCTGATGTTGTCGTGTTGTTGTGGGTCGCAATGGGTTGTCAAATTTTATTGGTTTTTCCCTCATGTGTTTATTAGTTTATGTGGTATGTCAACGTAATTATAAAGGTGATCATCACCTTTATTATCATTATCATCAATATTATTAAATAGTTTTAATATTTTATTAATACTTTTTACAAATTTCTAAAGACAAGATACTTCATGTTATTTTTCATAATTCCAATAAGTAAGGCAATAATATTTTGTAAGCTTTTACATCTTTATGAACATATACACAAGCATATGTACATACATACATATTTATCGTATGGTTTATAAGCTTATTATTTTAATATATTGAGATTATTTTTAAATTTATAAAAATGTAAACAAAAGAACATGTGAAATTTGTTTGTAGAAGAGTTTAAAGAGATTTTCGTTCATATTGTGTTCGATCTTAATTAAGAATCAAAATAAATTTAAAGATAATGCATTTAAATAGATAATTGTAATAGAAAAATATAATTTAATAATTTCAGAAAATAAAATTTGTATAAATTAGATTCTACTGTAAATTAGTTGCAGCCCTGATGTATGCTCATATAATTACAAAAGCTTTCATCGTAAATCTACTTAAAAATTAATTTTTTTTTTTGCATAAAATCAACAGAATGAAAATCATTAATCATGAATTCACTCTTCAAATGAAATGGATCATGTCCTTTCGCCATGTAATATATACTTGTTAAAGTATATCCAGAAAGTTTTGTATTGTATTGTAAAAATATTATTTTTGCCTTTAAATTTTGCGCAAGAGCACTATTTTCATTGAAAGTTATTGGCAAGGATTGTAAGAACATTTTAAAGGACCTTTAGAAAATTATTGAAACAAGCATACATACTCACATGGCATTTAAAAAGGTCAGTAACTCATTAGAGTTAAAGTTGAATATTAAATTTTAATTTCATAAATCTTAAAACCATTTCTTTTGTTATAGTCTCGTAACAAATGGAAAAACACTGGTAGTTGCACGAGTATAAATTGTTCTGCCCTTTTTCTATAGTACCATACAAACGTAGTTTTTAATGTTATTTGAAGTTACAATTGCTGCAATGCAGACATATTGAATTCTGAAATGAATAAAACTACTTAAATTATATACAACAGAAGGAAGAAAAAAATAAAATAACGAAAAGAGTTAAACCAAAAATAAAGACGACGATATAAGGGTACCATTGAAAAAAATGTATATAATTTTTATATACATACATAAATATATGTATGTATTATATATGATTATATAGTATATATGTATGTATACGTATGAATGACATACATATAAAATGTAAATGACTGTACATACAGTGTCTGTCAAATCTTACCTTGTCAATTGCTAACAGTATAACATATTAAGTTTTTCATGAAATTCCACTCGATTAATTATAACAAAAATATGTCAATAAAATTATCAAATTTATTTTAAAACAAAAGCATTTACTCGTAATATAACAAAATAAAATACTCTTCTGTAGGATATATTCAAATGACTAATTGAACTGTGCATTGATTAAGTGGTTATGATATTGAAATATACAGCAGAAAGGCATTTTATTCGTAGTGTGTGATAACATGACAGTCCGTAAACTATCACCAATTTAAAGGAAGAATTTTAAGCTTTCCCCTGATCTACATTACGGCGTTTATTAGATTTCCAGTTACACTATTTTACTTTTGCTAGCCAGTGTACACAACAGCCATTTTGTATTTTATATTTTAATTGTTTTGTCTTAATTTTTACGTTCAATTTAAAATACTTTGTTTCGAATAAAATTTTTGATGTACGATTATATTTAATAATAATTGTAATTATTACCAGTTTGATTTTTCGCGTAGTTTATAGTGCTATATATAGTGGCTGTTTTTATTTTTTTTTTTATATGCTTCAAACATTAAAAATGGATTTTGAATTGGATAATGTTCATAACTTTCTTAAACATCAACAAAGTAAGATTTGTTCAGTTAGTTCTGGCAAACACTGTGGCTATAAAAATAGAAAATTAGTGTGTAGAACAGAATGCAAGCGTATATCCATATACTTACGTTTACATCGGAGTATATTGTATTAGGGTGGTACGAATTCACAATGAAAAGGGTTCACTATACTTTAAAGAATTCTCGTATTAAAAATTATTTTTCAATAATCTGAATAAAGATTATATCGAGAATTAATTCAAAGACAAAAATTATTCCAGTCACTCAATATTTGAAAAGAGGACTGAAAATAATTCGAATATCTCTGAAGACTGTTTCGTAACTTAGCTTTACAAAAAGTTGCAGCAGCTGGTACAAAGCAAAAATGTCTACAAGATTATTTTGTCACACAATAGCTATTTGTGTCTAGTCGTATGAGTAAAAATATTATTATTTATAAGTACAAATAAGATTATTTTTTACTTTTTTACATTTAAGGAATAAAATTTTGTTTAATATTGTTTCTTAAACTGCATATCCCGAGTGCACTGTAGTCAGTATTTTATGAAGTATGTAAGATGAGCTGTCTATTCTAAGAAGAATCTATTTTCTTCTTCTTAATTGTTCTTCTCGTGTATTTAATTGTTTGTTATTAGATGTTCTCAATATTAGACTTTTCTCGTTTTTATATGTCTTATTACTTGTTGGTCAGTGTTCATTATCCTTAAAATTTTGTCGTTCAAAAGTCAATTTGACCAGGAAAAATTTATTATCCGCACTGATCAAACATAAAGTTCAAATAAAATATTTACAAAGAATATGATTTGTATATGTTTGTCTCTTCATGGCACTTACAAACCCTATTATTAGTGTCGTCTATCAAAGCATAATTTGTGCAGTTCTTAAAGCTGATAACCAGTAGCGGTAGGTACAAACGCTACGTCAAATCTTCATAAAGATAATTGCAAAACAAAACGCCGTCATCGGTATCCGTAAATTATAAAGTTGCGTGTCTTACTTGAAATACTTACTAACAAAAGAAAAACAAGTAACGTTTAAGCCTTTAAGCGAAGCCATATCATTCGAGTTCTTATATTTTACGACATTAAAGATGTTCCAACTGCCCAAAACTTAGATACGTTATATAAATACAAAACAAACAAAAGTGATTACAGTTTAAGAAAATTACCACAAATTGGCTGCATTAAAAGAAAAAAAAAAACCATCCTCGTTGCGTTCATGGGTTTGTTTTGTTGGTGTATGAAATACAAAGCATTATTAAAAAACCAAATCCATGCTAAATAATAAGCCAATCCTTTATGGCAACGATAAATTTGGAAACGTACAGACAATAGAATTATGAATTAGTTTTACGAATAACTTAAGAAGATTTGTTTTGAATTTCAAAATAATAAGAGTCAATGAAAATGCTGTGAAGCATTTGCTACAGTATGTCCTTGAACAACTATTGCGACAGTTGTTTGTCAATGTAATATACACAGATTCATAGTTTTTAGATCAAATAGTCTCCCACTGAAATCATATTCATGTACTTAGGCCGTTTGGATGGGAAGCGTATAAATCAATTACTTGTATTGAATCGTATGGACAACCATATCTCCGTATTTATTTCCAACGATCTTTGACTTGGGCAGAGAATTTGCTTAGCTGCAGATGACTTCTGTAGGCGTTGTAGCTCGGTTATAGACGTATGGTGTATTGTTTACTTTATTTGTCAATGTCTGCCTCTGGAAACCAGGTTACTTCACATTAAAGATAAAGATTGATTTTTGAATGAAAAATGCAAGCCCTTGTACCTTTTATGGACTACATAGTCACATACCCGAATCTGACTATATTTGCTGGTGAAAGAGCTTTTTTTCCAGATGCCAAATCAGAAATAAAGTGTAGAACTATGGACCGGGAGTGGTCAAAATTAATACATACTATATTGATTGCACACACAAATCATTTACTATGTTAAATCTACAGTCTAGTAAAACACACCTGCACTTACTGTACGTAATTGTAAGGATTCACAAGCAAGCAAAATATATGCAAATATTATACTTGGAACAGAACACAAGTAATATGATGGACGAAGAACGGTATACGATGCTGTTATTATGCATATACCTCTTGATTGAGCCATAGAGCTATCATGAGATGTTCCTCCTATTTTTCTTTGATTTGTTGTAATTATTTTTATAAAGTCAAGCAGCACTTGATAGGTTTTAATCTTAAGTCGATACGCCGTCATCAGTGTAAATGAAATCATAGGGATAAGGAATTTTATATTCTGTAGGGGGGAGGAACTATGGTATTTGAATTCTACTCTTTTTCAAAAGATAATTCGGCAGTAGACTGCTCATGTACACAAATTACAATTCAAGTAATATAAAGAAATCCTGATATATGTATTTTGCCATGTGAATGGTTTCAAATGTACGGTTTTAGTCGGAGAAACTAAGTAAAACCTTAAAACGTTGACTGACTTTTAATGAAAGTGAAGTGTTTTAAAATTATTGCAATACTTTATAGGGAAAGTGTTTACATAACATGATGGAGTTTTATTTATTTGTTCTACTATGCTATAATACCTAAGGTCTGGTCTTAAAAATTATAATACTGAACTCAAAGATTGTTTTACAATTTAATTTAAAGTTCATCACAATAGAATTGAAAAGAAAAACGACTGTATTTCGTATTTCGTGACATAAACATCAATGATTTATACATACATAATTGGCCATTACAACCCTTCAGTCAGGATTACGGCCTAGTTTCTCATCAATGATTTATACTTATTATTAATTACTAGCCACCCTAATAAGTATTAATTTAAATTTAAAATTTTATATTTTTATTTTAAAATTAATGAAAATATATTGGCCAAAAATACTACATTATAATGGACTCAAACCGTATGTTGCTTTTGCATTTAATTGTAAAAAACGCATTTCAAAAAATGTTTCTTCATAAATTTTTTCTTTCATTTTTGTTTTACGGATTCGAAATAAATCGCCTTTACACATGAAAACTTGTTACATTGTTGTGTTTGGCAGAGTAGTTCTTTCGTGCCGGAAATGTTTACACGGAAAAAAGTTTTTTCTTTTGGATTTATTTTTAGGAAACGAAAGGAATTGAATCAATTTGAAAAATTCTTAAGGATTTCAAAAAAATGTTTAGCATATAGTAAGTAAACTTCATGACGGGAGATGTTGAAATAGAGGTAAATCTAAAGATATTATTTTTTTTTTTGTGCTGTCAAACTAAACCTATTCCACTTTACAGGTTTGAACGTTAATGAAGAAGAAATCGTCAAGCGAGGAAATTAGCCAGAGCTACAACAGTAAAGGAATACAAACTCACCTTAATATGATTCTACTGAAATTATGCACATTCCACCAATGTTTACCCAATATCCTCATGAAAATGAAATTGAGAAGCAGGATAACAAAAGTTAGCGAACATAATGTTGGATAGGATAGTACGGAGTGGCAGTTTTGTTAGAACAATGTTCGCTCGATTACACACAGTGGTCTACTTAAAGAGATGTCATGGATCTAACTGGCAATATCTGATTAACCATTCTTTACAATCACCATCAACGTGAATCCCGCGATCTACAGCCATTACGGAAGTCACTCCCAGGTAATTGAAGTCTCTACGACCGTCTACCGTTTATGCAATAATCAGTGGCTTGCCTTATTAAAACGAAGTTTCAGTTCGACGCCTTTACTTTCAAGTTGGACTCTGTATAATTCAATTAATGCCTTAAAATGACATTTAATAATTGAGGCAATACGTCGCATAAATATTGCAAATGAAAAAAATATTCTAATTATTACTGGCACAGTTAATTATTCATTAAAATTAAGAATAAAATTAAAAATATTTGCGGCGTTACTTTCAATGCCTAAGTGTTGTATTCAAAACCAAAATATTAAATTCGCAATAAAAATAATCGAAAAGAAAAAACTGCAGCCACAATGTCAGTTGTAAAGTATCTTTTTGTCATTGAATATTGAGCAGCATAATATGTGTATGTACATTTGTTTGGATGTGTGTATTTAGTAAGTATTGTTGCAGAAAAGTTAAGGACACAGTATAAATATACATATATTGCAACACATCAGGAACAGCAGTACTATTAACCATTATCATTGCCAGCACATGCTCATTTCTTTCAAGAACATTTCTGCGGTCATTAAGGCCGGGCTCTTGGCTGTCTCGTGTATATCATATTCGACTAATTGAAGGAGTATGTGTATGGTATGTGGTTGAATGATTCACACATTAAGAATATTTTAAATTTCTATATACGAGGAACGTGCTTAAAGTCTAATGAGTTTTTTGTTTATAAAATTTAAGCACCAACTTCAATGGCATTGTTTAAAAATAGATGTCAGTGAACACAATGAAGCGTAAACATGCAAGTCTCCTTTAGCAAAATGAAGGGAACAACAAAATATATATATATGTGAAGTAGTCTGGTTTTCTTTATTTTATTTTCTTTTATTGTTATTTTTTGTTTTTGGTTTTTCTCTTAAGGTAATTATAATCAATAGCAGGAGATTGATAATCTTTGTAGAGGCTTTTTGTTTGCTGGCACATGTACTGTACATGACACTGTGACTTTTCACAGTTCACCTTCACAGTTTTAAACTGCAGTCGAATGTCCTAGACCCACTTTCAAATGCCGCTACGTTGTCGCAAAACAAGTGGTATTTACATGTTATTTTTGTTTTTTCGGTTTGTTTGTTTATTCTTGTAATAAAAAAATGTTGCGATTGAGTCTCATCAGCATTTCCTGAAGAATGTTTAGATTAGGCCACATTCATACATATGTATGTGTTATAAATAATTTCAATTTTAAATTATTTTGAGTCACATTAATAACGAATACTCCAGTAAAGTTAAAAACAAAAATTAGAAACATTTTAACTCTGACTCAATTGGTTGTCATCATCAGATAATCATTTACATCGAATCTTTTGGATGCTTCATACCATTTTCATTGTAATTTTACTCGAATCTTCAATATTGTAGTAGAAATTGTTTAATTTGTGTAAAAATGTATTAAAGTAGAACCGTTTAAAATGGTTTCATTTAGGCCAAACATTTTGTCTACATTATGTTATGTTAACTTGAAAAAGCCAGTGGGATACATGGTATAATAACCAATTTACGTGATTTTTTATAAAGAGAAAAGGATTGAAATCTATCTGTGTACATGAATGATAAAAATGTCTATAACTAATTCACAATATGATACAAAGTAAATTCAAGCCAAATTTGTATGTTTGGGCAACGAATAAGGACTTGTCCGGTTTAACGATTACTTTTTAACTTTGCATCAGAGAAAATCCTGTCTCAGCCTTCACGGTTCGCTAGAAAATAAATTTTAATCAGGCTGCCCAAATTAGGTACAACAGGAGACGAATCTGAATTTTAAACCTCATCCGCAGTTGGTGGCACAGGTGCTATCCCACTGTGTTATCTATATTGTAAAGCAACATTGTCGATTCCAATAAAAGATACAAAACTGAAGGAAACTATAACATTTAAGGGGAGAGTTCCCCTGATATATCATATTCAGAAGCTGGCAGCACAACATAATATGGATTAACTAACATTACAGCAGAGCTGGTCTCTCTCAAATAGCCTGCTAACACTTACTTACACATACACTGGAATATTTCAATGTTTGAAAAATTTTGAATGAAGAACATGATGATCTCTTTATTTTCCATGTTCTTGCCTCCCTTACATAAGCCATAAAAAAAGAGAAAAACAGTCTTCTCGAATAAGTGCCAAAGAATCATCTTAGCTTACATGCATAGGCACCTGAACAAAGAAAATTATGCGTTTGACCATGGGGTGCCCACACCTGTTTACATCAACTTTCGAAGCGGGCAATCTATCTCAATTTTTAGAGACGAATTTAAACTCAAGAAACTTCATAGGTATGGTCTGCATAATTTTGACAACAAAAAAAAAGGTTCTCCAATGTCACATAAAAAAGCTACGTTTAAATAAAACTCTGTATAAATTAAAAACATTCATCTTTACTTTGAATGCAATGTTTATTTTATTATTTTTTTTTCTTTCTTTTTGGTTTTTTTTTGTAATTTTTTTTAAATAAAATATGAAAATATGTACGTAATAGAACTGAATTTGATTCGATTTGAATACAATATATCAGCAGTTCTAAATTACTGACTGTTCTTGTTTTGCTAATACTTATTATTTATTGGCTATTGTTCTTACTTTAAAAGTGCAATAATTAATTAATTATTAATTTTATTAATAAATTTAAGACATTTGATTATTTTATAAGTGATAAAATTACAATTAAAACAACACTTCTCTGCTGCAACATTACTACAATTTTTTTTAAATTTTTTTTTTTTTTCTTTCATATTTTTTATTCACTTTTCTTAGATAGTAGCTATAAGAAAACAACCCAAAAGGAAAAAGAAAAAATAAGAAAAATTAAAATCAATATTATTTCACACTTTCATTGTTGCAAATATTTTGCAGCAAGTGTGTGTGTGTGTGTGTGTGTGTGTTGTTATAATTGTAATTTCATATGCATTTTATGTACGCTCTCTCTAATGGTGTTTTCATTAGTTGGTTGGTTGTTTATAATTTTAATTGCTTGAATTATTATTATACGTATTATTTTTCTATATTACTTTCATTTAAAAATGTTAAAATAACAAATAGATTCTCTTTAAAAATATGTTTTTATTATTAAATATTATTTTTCTGTTTTTGTTTGTTTCTTAATTCTCATTACAATGTTAGTATGCATGTAATTTCAATGATATACTCTATCATACGTATAACAATGTTTATAAAAAAAAAGAAATCAAACTGCTATCAAACTGCAGTAAATCGTTAAAATGTTAATTGGATTTGTATTTGCTATTTAGTTTTGTTTTTATTCTTTTTCCCGTTTTATTATTTTTTTTTTTTTGTTAGATTAACAGAATTAAAATGTTTGTTTCTGCTTATATAGTATCTGTGTATGTATGTATGTATGTATTGTATATTTTTTTTTTAGGATTAAATTTTCCTCATATTTATTAAAATCATTTATTCTGTTTTAACTACTTGGATTTATCAAGAGTTTTGCTTAATACAGAGTATTGTATGCTTGTTTGTGTATATGTAATTCTTTCGTTTCTTGTTTCTTTTTCACTTTTTTTCTTTTGATTTTAAACACTTTAATAAATTGTATTTAGTTTTCTTTTTTAGAACACTAAGGGTTCTTATTTATTTTCACTATTCAGTTCTATACTTGACCTCCAACTTCTAATCGAGTATCATCAGTATACTTTTCATTGCTATTTTATGGTTTACTTGTGGCTATTTAATGCGTTTTTTTCCTCTTTATATTTATGATACAAATGAAAAAAAACATGATAAAGTTTTATATCAACTTCCGTAAATTTTGTTCATTCACAGAAATATTATCCATCAGTTTATTTTGCACGTTTTCTCCATCCATTCGTTTTGAGTGGTTTTTATGGTATCAACAATAACATGCCAGAGTTTTAAAGGCGTTTAAGGATTACGTAAACCTTATCTTACATGAAAAAGTAATACATTGGAAAAATCATCGAATCACTGATAACGAGATGAAACGCAATTGGAGTCACTGATAACAGAAACGCAACTGGTGAACGCCTCGAAGGCAGTAATAAAATAAATCCTTCACACCTGAATTAACAAATTAACAATTTATAGCATCAGATAAAGGAAAATTAAAGGGAAGCATTGAGTCTCTATGCTCTTTTTAGTAAAGGTTTGCATTTGGAAAATTTGCAAATTGAATGTGTTCTTACATTTTCCCTTAAATCTTAATAAATCAGCGCCGATGAATGGTAATTCAATGAAATTACAATATTTTTTAACAAAACCCAATTAATTGAAATTAATTCAAAATGATATTGTTTTTACATTAAAAAAATGTCCTCAAACAATTGCATTCTTTAAAGGCTCTGGCTCATTCATTCAATACATTTGACTGTAGATTTGTTGTTGTTGTTTCGTGTGATTTTGTTGTTGTTGTTGTTTGTTTTTTTTTCTTTTTTTTCATATAAAATGGTACAAGGTTAATCCTTTGTATCTACTTTACGAATAAGTCCTTTTTTTCACAAGGACTTTTTCTATCGTTTTTTTTCTTTCTATCTAATTTCACATTTGCAATTGTATTTGAGTCCGAATCTTTGGGCACCACCACAGAACATTTTGTTTTTCTACGGTGATTGAAAATCATCCCTTTAAAATTGCCTATTTCAACTTGTCTAAAATTGTTGTCCATATTGTTGCCAGAAACTCCCTGGGAAACTTTGTAAAAATTTATTTTATATGTTTTGTAGACCACTGATCAGTTTTATTTCGAATTCATTTCGTAATTTTAGATCATATGTTCTAAAACTGATAGATTTATAATTGAAACTTATGCAATTGAATATCAATTTTTACACAGCGTCCACATGGATTTCTGCATTGTAATATCACAGTATATGGATCTTGACAAACAAGTTTGAGGGGAGAGCATTGGATTATTTTTATTAGCAGCAGCCATCTGCCGAATACTTTCATCGTATATGATTGCTAAGCGCAACCAAACATAATGAATTACGAAGCTAAAAATGTTAGCCATTAATTTGAGGACAGACACTGGTTTCAATAAAATTCTTATCATTGGATTAAACGTTTGGACGTGGGCAAATAAATACGCAACAGAAAAGGATGCATCTTCAAGTATCGCTTTGCATTTGTGCAAAAAGTACAGGCGGTGTGGTTATACACTCAAATATAAGGAGGACTACGCAATATGAGTTCAGAAAGTGAACAATCCATGGAATTTAAGATGTTGCGATTATGGCCACAATGTCGATCAAAAAAACCGAAAGTATCCAAAACTAAGCTCACTTTGAATGCATTTAAATTGACCAAATGGTGACACTACAATAAGTAGTAAAAGAACTGTCCGCGTTTGTAAAGTATATCCCTTGTGTCAAATAAATTAAAGAGATAGACTCCTTAGAGTCTGAATAAATCGATTATTCTGAAATGGGACATGTGGCATAAGAGCGTACCAAGGTGCTGGAATTGCGAATAAAATTGCGTTACAATTAGTATTCTATCGTTAACATTTGAAGAAGACAGAAAGGAAATAGTATTCGGGACTGGCAAAATAATAACAAATGAAAGTGTAATACTGCGAGTTAATGACAGCCAAAGCAATGATCATCACACCAATAAATACTAAGTCATACAATTAACGTATTTAACTTATCTAATATCAGATATATTTCGGTATAAATTGTTTACTGGGTAGTTAGTTGAACGTACATATAAGTGTGTATGTGATATTTGTACGTGCTTGTGTTTGTACTAGTGTACAGTGTGTATATTTTTATTGACAACTAAGACTATTTACTTTTAAGTAAAAATGAAGTGCTTCATTTGTTGACATATTTTTCTTCTTCATTTACTCAATTTATATCGTATATGTATGTATATGTCAATAATATCTATTTTGTGATTGTATTTGTATAATAGAGTGTGGGCGTGTGTGTGTGTGATTGTGTTAAAATTGTATGGGTTTTATTCGTTTCATGTGTTCTTTTAAAGAATTTTCAGCACTACTGGTTATTAATTTATGCCCTACTGAATCTAAATTGCTATCGTTGTTGTTGTTTTTCAGAAATGTTTTCTAGTTTTTAGCCGCAATTTTATTTATAGTTTTCAATTAGAAAGCATTTGTATTGAATTAGATTACATTCTTATAATATTTTTGGATTTGATTACAATGTTGGTATAAAAACATTTAATTTTCTATCATTTTATATATTTTATGTTATTCGTATAAAAAAAAAATTGTACAAAAAGTTTTTGGTTTTTTTGGTTGTTTTTTTTTCTTTTTTGTTATCTTTGGTTATTAATTACGTTTCCATAAAATTTACAAAATAATTATATAATGTTAAAACAAAAATCATTAACGTTTTAAATTAAAACAATTGAAACAATTTAAAAACAAAATCATTTATAAAAACATTAATTCAGAAATAGGCAGGATCTCTATACATGAAGTTTTGTTTGGATTTGTAAATTCTAAAAGTTTTTTTACTTCGATTTCTAATTGTTTACGTTTTGTTTTGTTTTGTTCCAAATTGGTCTCTCAGTACTCTAGGAAAATCACAACAAAACATGGATGCCGGGAACTTTGAAAATACGATACGATATTTTGAATCTTCTTACCAATAAAACAAAAACTATTGGAAAACAGGAAAATTAAAACAAAAAAAAAACGAAAATCAGTTTAAATTACTGGCAGCTTGATCGACCTTTATTGGTCGACTTGAAGCTAACGTGTATTCAAATTAGCATGCTGATCAAACGAGTGAATGGAAAACGCCTCACAGTACACGACAAGGAAGCATTTGAGGAGCACTTATGCCGAGTAAAGTTCTAAGTCAACATGGCAACTAGCGCGAAGGATATATCAAGAATGGGTGCTGCTTCGTATTCTCTTTCTTATCGTTATGATATCCTATATAATTCAATATAAGACAGACAAAGAGGTATCTACTGGACATACCCGGAAACATCTCAAAGATCTGATTGTTATCAGCAAAGCATTCAGAAAGGCAAGCAAATCTTAAGTAAAGGATTGGACGTATTTAAACAGCAATTTTCTGATTAGAATCAAAAAAATTATTCATCTAAAGCCTGGTATTGTGTTCAAAATTTCATACGAAATGCTATCAGAGGTCGAGAGATGAGCTAAGGTGTTACAGGGAGACCAACTGGACTTAAAGGAGATGCTTCAGTGGTGATAGAGGTATTGATGTTGGTTATGATAAACTTACATTCTAACTGGCTGGACCATTCATTTCTTTATGAATCAAATGCCTCTGCAGTCAGCAGTGTAGTCTAACAACTTTCTCCTTTTATTTCCTGGAATGGCAACAAACTTTACTTTCAAAGAGTTATATAAACAGGCGGAAAGTAGAGCAAAACTTTGTGGAATATTTTTGACTTACTTTCACTGTTACTCATTGAAATCGCCATCAAACGTCAATTTTATTTGGGCAAACAGTTACAATTTTTCTTAGCAGAAAACAACCAGGATCGTAAAGTCGAAACGATTTTTTTTAAAACAAATTTATTGTGAAATTTAAAAAATCTTGAACAATTTAACGAATTGAGTATGAAATCCTGTCAATTGTACATCTCTATACATATGTTATTTTTATGTAACGTGATATCGGTATGTATGTATATGTGTGTATGCAAATAATATAAGTATGTATATTTTTTAGCAAAACAAATATAAACAGTAAGTAAAAAGGTAAAACAAATTAAATTAAATATTTTTTTTTTTTTTTTTTTTGTTAATTTTTTCATTTAATTTTCTTGCTTGCACTTGCATTAAGGATGAGTGCCAAGGCAGTGGTAGTAAAAAGGTTAAAATTATTTTCGTATTTATGTTTTATTCTTTATTTTTTAATTTTTATTATATTTCATTTATATTATATAAAATAATAACAATTTTTAATTTCAAATATCATCATAATAAATAAAAAAAAATAAAATTAAATAAAAAATTAATAATTAAATAAATACAGACTGATTAATAAAATGAAGGTTTTTACCTTACAGCGAACATATGTATGTATTGTATATTATTTTAATCTTATAAACTTACTATATATGTATGTATATAGATTAGAATTCATTTACTTATTAAAATTATTTTAATAATAATAACAGTGCTTAATATATTACTTTATATAAATATATATTATTCTGTTAATTTTTGTTTAATTATTTAATTTTTTTTTTTGTTAAATTGTTGTATAATATTGCAATAACAATTAATTTAAAAAAGTGTCCATTTTGTTTTTTTTTATATTTAATTTTTCTTCTGCTTTATTTTCTTTGAAAACTAAAAAAGAAGTTTTAATTCTTTCTTTTCTTTTGGTTTTTTTTTATTCTGTAATAAAAAAAATTCACACTTATGTAGGTATTTGAAATCAACAAAAAGAAATAACTTAACTTTAAAATTGTATACATTTTCTGTTAAATAATTTGTTTCTTATGCACTTAAATTTTGGAAATTTAATATAAAAAAATTAGTTTTTTTGTTATGCTTCAAGTTTCTTTAGGAAACTAAATTTTCATAATTCCCCTTTTGCTATGCTTAGAAAATATTACTGCGTCTTTTAAGCTGCCGACTATCCTAAGACTTTTTGACTTCAACTCCTGTATCGTTTTTGCTAACACGGGTTTTCTTTAATAAAAAACAAGTAAGAAATTCTATGGATGAGGTGACCTTCTGTAAACTCTCTTCGGAAGATGAGTTGGTGCCTTCGAGACATTTGCTTTGTATCCGATAGCTCATGTTCGGCTTGTTATCTTTAGCTTTGGCGGCTGTGGTGGCCGTGGAACTCCTCGGTGGTAGGGGTGGTGGCTTTGATGTGGAAGCAGATACAGCTGTGGCTAAAGTAGAAGCTGATGAAGTGCCTGGTTCAGAGTGGCGGTAATAGTCTTTGCTGCATTTCTTTGAAATGTTATACAATTGCAGGGAATTGTCTATGATCTCATCCTTTTCCATGTTTGAATTTAAAGCGGAAACATATTTTTGGGCTGAGGCACTGCTAGCGGCTGCAGTGTCCTTGTCGTCTGCTTTTGACTCTTCGTTGTCCTCTTCGTCACCTTCCGTTGGAGATTGCAAGTTGTTTTGTGGTTCTCCATAATACCGAAACGTTGAGCGGTAGCGTGGGTGATGGCGACTTTGTTCCTGTTCCATCCATTCGGTGCTGGCTGGCAGAGACAATTGTATGGTTGGTGTACGATAGTATTGTCTGTGGGGATGGAAACCCAAACCAAAGTCGTCTAAATAATTTTGGGAATTTAAATTGTCCAGCTCATCGGCCACGCTAAGGAGAAAGGGTAACGTTGACATGGTTTCCTTTTGTAGGGTTTGTCGGTAGTTAGGATTTCCTCCAATTTTTGATAATTTTATTATAAACTTTATAAAAAAATTTAAAAAAAAATATGCGAACGCTTAATTTTCTTCGTTATTCCTCTATTCGGTATGTTTAAATTTCTGTAACTCTTTTAACTCTTTAAAGCATTTTTTATGCGTTAATTAAAAAATGTTTTCTCTCATTAAATTTAAACTCGCATTTAATTATATTCTTTAATGATTTATTTTCTTTTCTTCTAATGATTTATATACGTACATATGTATATGTAGTTTTTTATAAAGAAAACTATGCACATTCACACAAACTTCTTTTGCATACATATACATACACATATAATAGTTGCACTAAAGTTTAGTTTTATGTTTTTTTTTTTTTTTGCTTTTTGCTCTTTGCTTTATAAGTTTTCGATTTGTATTCGCACCGCAAACGGTTTTAACACATCGATGGATTTTCATCAACTGAACTTGCGATTTTGTTGGAAAAAATTAATCGGAAGGCAAAAAGCAGCAGGCTCTATATAATAGCAAGGAAAAGTTATTTCTTTTGTTGTATATTATGGTTTTACCGTTATATCTACCATCAATTTTAGCTTTTGTTGTTTTACTACATTATATTTCCTGTATTTTTTGTTTGTTTACATGCTTTCGGTCTCTCTCTCGTTCTCATTTCGAAGAGAGGAATTTGGCTTATACTCATTTTCTGTTTTTGGTAAGAAGACAAAAGTGAAAACGTTGCCAGCTTGAAATAAAATTAAAAATGGGACATTTGGGAAATATGGGAAATATGTATTCCCTGATTAAGAGATGCCACTTTTAATATAACCTTCAATAATCAAATAAACCCACGCTGTTGATAAAAATACGAAGTAAAATTATGTTCAAATTTTACCTTTCAATGTCTCGAATTTATAGGAGTTAAAATAAGAACAAAACAGGAGTGAGTACACAGTATACAATATGTATATACACATATGGATTCCTAAAATTACAGGGTAGAATAAAGACCACAACAAAAATTCCTCTATTGTAATCTGTCAGTAAACCGAGCTTCAATTTGCTTCCACTGATATCATCAGGTTATTTTCGTCTGCTTCATCTTCCATCATTATTTGTACGTGACCAACAATTTCCATTTTCTCCTTTATGTTTGGACAGGAGAGTCCTCCATGTTCCTGAAATTGAAATTGAAATGGATTTCAGAGACTGTATGAAATATTATAAATTATGATGAAAAATGCCAAAATTACAACCAGTTTTCCTTTAAAGTATAATTCTGGTAATACTGACCAGGAGAAGCAAAGCGGTTAATATTCTCTATAACAACTAGTATATCTCTCTCTGTACTTTAAATATGCTCTCAACTTATTCTCTCTTTAACATTTGTTCTCTCTTTCTCTCTATCTGTCTTTATCCTATTCTACATACACATACATGCAAACAAATAAAATATTAAATATATTTCATTGCTTATAACACGTGATACAAACTTGAGTTATTCCATTTCTCTTTTAACCACTTACATGGTTTGTTTTGTTTCTTTTTTCTTTATTTTTCTTATATTTGCTTGTAGTTATTGTTTTTACATTTGTTTTTGTTTCTGTTCTTGTTCCTTTTGTTTTTTCTTTTCTTGTCAACACTTTTGTTTTGCTTCGTTATCCTTATGTTAACTGCAGCAATTGATGATGAACATTTTACACTGCATCAAAACTCCTGCGCCTCACAAATATTAATTGCAATTTCGAATGCCTCCTTTATTTGTGCTACCAACGACAACAACTACCGCTACAAAATGAATCAGAATGTGTGTGGAAAGTGAAAGCTATACACACCAAGCGGTTGTGCGAAGAGTAATCGGTCGGTCGGTAGGTGGGTCGGTCGATTGGTTGGTTGTTTTGAAATTGTTTACTTTTTTTTAATGTTCGCATCATTGCATTACTATGCCACATGTTAATGGTAGTGGTATAGTCAGTGTAAGTTTGTTTACATGTATAAGTGTGTATTTCTGAGTAACACAATATTTTACACAATATTTGCTTGTAAGTAAGTGTTTGTATTTTAACGAATATAATGATTTTATTGCTCTGAGCTATTTCTCTCTCTCTCTCTCTCTGTCTCACTATATATAAATACTATATATATGTGCGTGTGGATTTTATTGGAAGTTTTTTCTCAGTTAATACCATGGAAAGCCCTTTAGCCTCTCTTGGCCCTCTAACATTGTTTAAAAACTGGCAAAACCAAAATAAACAAACAAACTGCTCCTGTATTTTCTCATGTACACACTAACTCACGTTCTCTTTTTTGAAGGAAATTCAAAAGTATTGCTTCACTTATTTCTTTATAACATTTTTGGAAAAAAAGGAAAGGAAAGTATGCCTTTAAACTTTGTACTTTTCTTTTATTAATTCCTTTGAATTTCCCGTGAGTTTCTCGTTATTGAATTACAGATTTTTTTTAGTTTGTTTCTATAGCTTTGAACGCGTTAATGGCTGAATTAATTAAAACATATACACAGAGAGAAAAAAATAATTGAAGAACCTTGAGAATTTTAAAGGATTTTTTATTTTTATAGAAGCATTAACCGGTTTTGCTGTCTATTTGTGATACAAATTGCATTTCTCTAGTAGAATACAGACTTAAACAGAAAATAATATGAAATAAACCTAAATAAACGTAAAATTAAGTTACCAAGCATGGCCTCTTAATAAAATTCGCTGGGCATTTGCATGAAAGCGTATGATTATTATTGAAAAATATTACTCATACGATCAACGTAAGTATGTTTACGAGCAAATAAATTTCAAAAGGTTTGATGATTTTTCAAAAGGGTACTTAATTTTCTTTGAAAAATTACAACAAGTACATACTTAATTGGTAATTACTTATTCACTAGTGGCGGGATCTACAGTTCGTTTCACTTGAAAATGCTGGGTATCTTGAAAATCCAGGTCGTCCATTATAAGCAGGGACTAAAAATAATTGTTATTTTTTTCATTTAGAAAAAAGGGTTATGCAAAATTTCCCTTAATTTTTTTAGGGAATTTTTAACCGTTTTCATGAGATGTATATTATTTTGGTCGCCGCAACCAATATAAATGAGAAATATATTTTTTTGGTTATGAATAGCAGTTATAACAATCGAAGAAAAAAATTGGTTGCCAATAACCATTATCAAAAATAGTTTAACTTTTTGGTTAGTGTATTGCTGTCAATTTGGACAGATTTTTTAAAAACAATTTTACGCAAGTTATCGTTACTTATTACTGAGCATATACATATGAATTTTGTTTTTGGATTTCCATTCTTAATGTTTAAAATATTGAATAAAGTATTGATAGATGATCTAAAATGACCAAAAAAATCTAATTGATTGTGATAATGGTTATTGGTAACCAAAAAAATTTGTTGGTTGCTATAACGGTTATTTGTAACCAAAATAAAAATAAATCTCACTTAAATTGGTTACATTGACCAAAATTAAATATATCTTAAAATAATGGTTAAATACAACCAATATTTTTATTTGTCAATTTTAACAGTTAAATGAGAGTTTTTCGCCATTTTTCTTATAACCGTTACGTCCCTGATTATAAGTATGTCCATATATCCTGTATTCATTTTTAAGGTCAAGAAATAAACTACGCAATTCCGTAATGTCATTTCTAAAGTGTTGATATTTATTCCTTAAAACTCTCTGTGTTACATTTGTATCTCCACAAGGGCTGCAATAAAAAAGAATCATTTCAACTTAACAACAAAAAAATAAATTAACAATCATCAACTGAAGTCTCAAAATAGACAAAAATGTAAACAAAACTGAAAAGTATAAGCAGAACAAAAAAAGAAAACAAAATTTATCTACATAAAGTCTCTAAAATACTTGAGCATTCAAATAAATCTTTTACTTCAAGCCATATTTGACACACATTTTGCCTTTTTATTCTCAACAAGGATGCGTCTTTATAGACAACAAAAACTAGAATTGGAATTTGTTTTTTTTTCATTTCTTTTTACTTTTTATTTTGTTTTTCGTTTACATTTCATGCAACACAACTGCAAGTTGTATGTCCCTTTGAGGGCTCTATTTTATTTAGTCATTAAAGGACAAAAGAAAAGAACTTAAAATCACCAGTCACACACACACACACACACAGACACACTGTAAACCAAGCATCAAAACTGACAGTCAGCCAGCTGTTTAGTCAGTCATTCAAGCAATAATAAATGCAGACTGAAAAATGTTTGAAAAAACAGAAAGAGGGAGCAAAAAATAAGACAACGAAAGCCAGAAAAGACGTTAAAATATCCATGGAATTGTGTTGCATTGAGTCAAATACCAGGCAGACAGACAGACTGACTGACAGACAGACAATTGTAAATGTGCGAAAGAAAATCTAAAAAACGTTCATTTACATTTTACACTCTCAGCTCATTTTGTATGCAAATGAAATACTCTTTTACCTACTCTCTTTCACACTCCCATACCAATCGAATGCTAGAGACACATTTGAATATGAACACAAAGTGGTTCTTACAATTCAAATTTAAATGTAACACACTTTATAACTTCAAGAGAGTGAATGAATGAATGTTTGTGCATGTGTAAACATGTGCGTGTATGTATACATATGTGCTTGTATATGTATCCGTGTTAATTTACATGAAACGTAATTGGAAAAGAGTTAAAAGGGATAATTTATTAGCAGGAGTCATTATTTTAGGTCAGTATTTATTGGAAGTTTATACAGATGATTTACTCAAGCTTGCAAAACCAAATAAACAAATTGATTAGAGTAAATCGAATATGTTAGGTTAAATTTCGTTGGTACAGCTAACTTATTCCTCTACGTTTCCATTATAATTTCGATAGTAGCCATTCCGTCAATCGATTATAACTTATGGCAGGGATTTCTAAATAGCACATGCAACGTAAGTAATTTGAAGTATGGAATTTTCTACTTTAGTAAAGATTTGCATTAGTCACAATCAGTGAGTGGTCAGGTATCATTGCATTTACCTTTAAAACGCTTTTCATGAGCAATCAAGGAATAAACTCTTAGAACTTTGTTGAGGACTACGTAGATAATGTAAGAGTGTCCAAAGAGAAGAATACATCGTTAGGATTCGTACATTTAGAACAAACTTCTAATATATCTTCCTGTTAATTTCAATTTTAGCTACTTTGGAAGAAAGTAAAAGTATTAACACAACGTCTCACAATTAAAACACTAATTGGTTTGCTGCTAGCACATAAACCGAAGTCTGTTTATTATAACAGTTTTAAGTGCATGTTTCCTGGACTGTAGTTTTTAGTAGTAGTATTTTTAGATAAATTTAATCAGTTGTTTTTTATAATTAAATTTATAATTGTTTGTTATTAATTTTGTTGCTTCCGAATGATACTTCTAATGATCCTAATAATCCATAAATTTACATGAACATTTTTTTAGCAAAACCGTTAATGATTACTTAAAGTGACACTCCTAAATATCCTCAACATGAATGCTCGATTAAATCTGTATTGCAACAAAAATTAAAAAAAAATAAATAAATAAATAAAAATACCATGACCTTCAACCGAAATGCCCTTCAAGTGGTTTTCACTAACTTTTGAATAAAGTAAACGGCTTGTTTTCAATTAACTTAAGCAATATCCTCTCAAAAGGCACTCAAAATTATTTGAGTTTTTCTTTTTGAATACAGGGTGTCTCAGAAGAAGGTTTGTATTTGGTTACTGCTTCAACACAATCAAACTTTCACACAAACATTCTATTTTATCTCAAAAAATATATATTTCAATAATAAACTAAAAGAAAATTTGTTGCTAGAATTATTTAGAATAGCTGAATGGAATAAGACGAGTATTAGCGTTACACAGCTTGAATTAATTTTGTTTCACATTTACAACTCTGCTACGTTATGTTGTCCTGCTCAGAGGGCTTGATCTTAATATTTCGAATATTACACATATATGTCTTGCTGTATACTTGTTTTGATACTTTCTCTCTCTGCAGCCGAGTAAAAGCTGTAAAGTAAATTAATTCTTACGAAAAACCTCTCAAATCTGTCGTTAGAATGCAACGTTAAACTGTCCCATGTTCCAACATTCATGAATAAAATAACTGACACACATAAAAGATGCACACGCCAGTAATGTGTGTATGTAATAAGCAAAAAACATCGTTTTGATAACAGACTTACTTAGCTCTTATTCGACCTACTAAAGTTAAAATTGCTTTTGAGATACCCCGTATTATTTTTCTATCTGATGCAAGATGCAAAATATTCAATAAAGCTACACACTACAGCAAAATGTATAAAAATATACAAAAGTGTACGAATGGGGGTGTGTGAGAGTATATATTTTATTTCCTTTTTTGCGCACTGCATCTGCTTAGAAAGTAGTTGTTATCCTTGAATATGGTTTTACAATATGTATAAGGAATTTGTATGTATATAAAATAGATAAATCAAAAGCAAGTTAAGGAGAAAAGGGTCAATAAACGTTGAACAATATGGGCTTGTTGGTACAATGCATACTTAGTGTATTTTAAATATTTTTTTTCTTAATATTTTTTCATTATATTTTCATAAATTTTCTTACGCTGTTGTTGTTGTTTGAGTGAATTTCTTTGTGCCGTAAAATAAAAACGGCCTTGACTCATTTAATCCATAAAAGCCTTAAGGCTCGTAAGTTTTATTGTCTTGCCGTTCGCCATTGTCTTGATTTGCTGGAAGCAGCCACAAGCAACAGAAAATAATGGTTTTCATCATCACTTTGATTATCACTGTAATCAGTCGCATTTGAGACATACAAGGATGCCTATTGAGTACAAATTAAGCAAGACTATGAATCTTCTTTGTATTCTTTGTTTTGTAGATACTAAAATCTTAATTATGTGAGGTTTTCTCAAAATAAATGAAATAAGAAAGTGCATGTGGTAGTAAATTTATGAATAAGGACATCAAAGTAAAGGAAAGATGATAAAGAAAAAGATAAGAATATATAAAGTAAGTAAGTAATTATTCCTATTGGACTCTTAAGGCTGTATCTCACTGTGATACTACAGATCATAATTGCAACAAATATAATTTGTCTGATGCAACTTAAAATGCATGAGTAGAATCAAACTGAATGCCAGTTACATTGAGTAATGTTAGGCTGCCAATGTAGAAAGTAAAGTCAGTAAAGTAGTATGTATCCAAATTGTTTACAATTATAATTTAAAAAAATTAAATTGTGCCTTAATTTGGACATGACTGTTGTAACTTTAAATAAAAAATAAAAATAATAATATTCAAGACATGTGTATGTGTATGTGTGCAGATTATGCATGATAATAGATTTAAACATGTCCTTGTAACACATACGCCACCATCAAAATATTCCATTTTCATTTGAAACCATAAACACTTCGTGCTTTTGTATGTACATACACGGGTGTTTGTAATTTCCATTTCAAATAAAAATTGACAACGAAGAAGAATAAAGGGAATGTAGCAAGAGGTAAAGAACAAAGTAGGTGGACAGACCTTATTCATACAATACCCTGTGAATATGTGAATATAAATGCAATGTAGTACAATAGAACGAAGCAGAATATTCATGTTTAGAATGTATAATTCAAATTATCTACATATTGTGTGTGTAATACTTACTAAAAACTAAAACAAACCATTAAAAATTAACAGATAAGTTTTGTTTAAAACAAATTTTATATATGGACGTTAAACAATGCATACATACATATGTATGTATACGATAAAATACATCTGATATATCAATACATCAGACTAAAGACATATGTACATATGTATGTGTTGTGTAGTATTTTCAAAGAACATGCAACCAAAAACAAAAACAAAAATTTACCTCCACAGTTCAAGACAGTTCATATTTTATCAATGACCGAACATGTAAATAGAAACAAAATTTATTTGTAGGACATATTCAAATCATACGTTATTCAGTAATTATGCTCTTGATTCGCCAGATTGAATTCCAATCAAGATCTAAGAGACCTTTGGTTCTTTACCCAGCTAAAGTAGGTCAAAGTATTTTGAATATTTATCAGGCGATGAGGATTACCGGTATATCCTTTTCACCTCAGTAGCATTCAAGAGTGGAATGTGCAATCCGGATAGTGGATACTAATTTCAAAATTAAACTGATTTGTTAATATCTAGATTATGTAAGAAACATGCACAAAGGTGCCATATTCTAAAATACTTATTCTAACCATAACATAATGGGTAACACATGCTACGTTCCGACGTATGAGCAACCATAAAGTGCTCAATAATTATGCCTGTTAGAAGCCTAACTTACTCTGCGGGATAGCCACGTGATGATCCATTCACGAAAAATAATGAATTAAAGTGGCAACAGGCATTTTGTTTTTGTTAAACAGCCTTTGGGATGTCAAAATAGGAAGAAAAAAAATAAACAACAACACACACACGCACAGCAAACACACACAAAACACTAAAAAAACAACAAAATTTTGACAGCCCAAAACTCGTCAGCTGTTGACATGAGGCCACTTGTTATGAATTCGCTTTGGGTGGGCTTTAACAATGGATTTGGTACAATATACCAGACACCTGTACAATACTAGAAACAATATACTAAAACCCACTCACTCCCTCCTATTTATTTTAAGTAAGTCATTCTGTATTGTATTGATAAATTAGTGCAAATAATACATTTTATTGTTCATTTTCTACAAGTTTTATTTAATCTTAAATAGAGTCCGTACTGATATTATTTACGTGTTAAAACAATACTTTTTATATATAAGAGTATGTATATATAGTGTATGTATACTTTTAATATCCGATAGAAATTTATTTTTATCCCCGGATCTATTTGTATTGTATTGCATGTTCTAAACCGAGAGTTAGTTTCGTTTCTTTTTCACGTGAATGTATTTCCGTAGATGAATGATTTGTGTATGTATTTATTTTTAGTATTTTATTTTTGGTTGCCTGCAGTTTTTTTTATTTTCATTTAATTTGTTAAATCCAGTACTAACAGAGGGCAATGACAAGTAAATGCCGGTATTATTGCTGTGGTGTTTACTTGTATTATTTTTTATTATACAAATTGTCTTTGGGTCATATACAATCAATTTGCAACAATGTTGTATGCCAAGTTCTGTTACAGTTGTGTATATGCAAATCACACAAACCATTATTTAAGTTGCATACAGTTGTTCTATTCTTTAAGTAGGATATACATAAAGCATATACTATATAGTGATTATTATTATGTATGTATGTGTTTTTTTTTATATTGTTGACAACATAAAATGACAGTAAAAGACAGAAATATATCTGGCATAATCGATGTGTCCTACGGTGGTAATAATACGAGATTCATCAGAGGGTATCATGCCTTGACTAATCGAGCATCTGACCCCTGTACAGTATATCAGCAAACACTGTAATATTTCGGTTATATT
Organism: Sarcophaga rosellei; assembly: GCA_930367235.1. NCBI lineage: Eukaryota > Metazoa > Arthropoda > Insecta > Diptera > Sarcophagidae > Sarcophaga > Sarcophaga rosellei. The sequence continues at coordinate 96,696,167 of OV884020.1, forward strand.
ACCGCAAACAAAAATGCTGTTAATGTAGATGGGGTAGAAGGTACAAAGGAAGGGACATCGTAATATTATTTAACAGTCGGGCCGCCAGTGGAGCAATCCTATTAGATTGACTCAATATTAATTATGGATTCGTGAGCAAGTCCAATAAGCTAGCGACCAGCTAGTCAAGAAAAATGGGACACCCTTCTCTGGTATGAGTAGGTAGACAAGCTTCTTCAATGCTTATGGGAACAAGATCTAGTAGGAAAATCTGCTTGGAATGGTGTACTCCATGACGTGGAAAATAGAAACTGCAAAAAGATTCTCCTCAAACCAAACGTATTTCAAATGATCTTAACTTTGCTAAGCGATTATATTGAGAAGAGATATGATCTTTGCAGACCATCTAGTAAACACGACTTTCACAGAGGGCATTATAGGCACATAGAATTTGATTGAAATTTGTTTCACATTAGCACTAATCGTCTATACGGGTATTCGCGTGTAGGGTTAAAAATGTTTATTCTCATACGATAAAATATGTGAAATGATTATTAAACAATAAAATATATTTTACACCAATTTCAACAAGTAATAAAACCATAAATATATAATAAAATAAAATTATAATGGGCCGATTTGAAATGCAAATGATGTTTGTAAACTGATTTGCATATTATAAGCTTCAGATATAGGAAAGGCCTAAGGAATGATGATTAACGGTCGAATGCATTTATTACGATGAAAACAAAATTTGACGTCATTAATGATCTTCAGCAAAGGGAGACACAGTAAAGAAACGTTAAACACTAAAACGCCATACGACCTCAAAAAGCTTTTATTTTGTTTTGGTCTAAAAGAAAACCAACGAACAAAATAACACATTTTTGGCCATAAACATTTAGGGCTAAAATGCAAGAAGAGCCAGAGAGATAATAAAACGAAGAAGCATACAAACAAAAAAACATAAAAGTATACCATAAAGAGAGAGGTTAAATAAGCAGCCAAAACAAAACAGCGTAAACGGTAAACCGTTGGTGGGTCTGATTGGCGTCAAAGAAAGAAAAAATGAAAAAGACAACAGCTATAACAACCATACAAGCAATATATGTACCTATATATGTATGTGTAGTGAATAATAGTAAATATTGTGAACATTAGTAATGACAACAAATGAAATGATCGAGAGGTCCGCTATGAACTTTGGCAGCTTTTAGTCTTAATTGAAGCTTAAAGCGAATCGCACGTTGAAAAAAAAATCAAAAAATCGGTTCACATTGTCACATAAAATATCTTTTCGTTGTGTATTTTATAAAAAAAAAAAACAAGTGAAAATATTTAAAATCGGTAAATTAGTTAATGGTCAACGTCAATTGGGTCAAAGAAACAAAAAGAAGAAGAAATTATACAAAAATAATTTGATTTTTTTTTTTGTGCCAATAAGTGCTTAAGATTAATTACCTCTGATAAAAGAAAATCGAAAGTAATCGTCAATAATACAATGATGTAGAGGTTGTTTAAATGAAAAACAAAAACAAAATTAAATGAAAAAAATAAAATGCAATCATTAAACCCATTTCAAGTGATACCAATAAATTCAATGCATAATTTAAATCGTTACTCAACTAAAAATACAGGAAACTCGGTTCTAAAACACCAATTGCCTTATTAAATAATTATTGACCATCGCTTACGTGCCCTTAATTACTCTCATGCCTAACACGAAAGGTGTTTCAAATGACAATAACAATAATAACCACTAAATTAATGATGATGATATGGATGATTTTATCTCCTTCAAAAACGCCACCGACAACGCTTAGAACATGGACAATATTCTAATCTCGCTATGGTCATAAGCAATAATAACAATAAATAATAATCGTATAATATGTGCTATTGTTGTTGTATACTACTACAAAATTTAAAAAAAAAAAAGTTTAACCTTGTATATATGTATAGTACATACAAGTATATATAATTTAATATTGAATGTCAAAACCAATCCAGTTTTTACAAGTTTTTTTCTAATATTTCTTTTGCCATTTTACCATTAAAAGGTGCTGTGTGTCAAACGGATTAAAACAGAAATTATAACCGGTGCAAAACTAAGTTAAAATTAAAAATTATTAATAAAATAAAAACAAATAAAAATCGTAAAAAAAATAAACAAAAATTTACAAAAAGTCTCGCGAACATGGACGATATTTAAATGTGTTCACCACTTTTTTCATTACTTTCACTCTCATTTTTGGTTGAATTTCGGCCAAATATTGGTGTAAGGAAAAAGTCATTTCGTTTACGAGGTCACTTTTACATAGCGTTTTTTTAAATATTCTTTAGAATATTTTTGTTAAAAGGTTTGGCATTTTCTTTTAAGATGTTTCTTGCTTGTCCACATCTTCACAAGCCTCGGGCGTACAAACATCAGCTCTGACATCTTAAGAAAGGAAATTTGAAAAAACAGTCTTCTGCAAAACCTTTGAGAGCAAACTAATTCCGATAAAAATAAAAGAGCTTGTCCAATCTCTCTCATATTCGAGTTCAGCTGTAGGTTCCGTCCCGCATGATTACAACATTGGTGGTGTAAATAGCCAAACCGTAATCCTAAAGTGTTGTAACTCACAGTAATCGATCTATTATACAGAAACACATCGAAAACTTGTCAAACTAAAAGAAAAAAAATCTCAAGACCCAAAGACAAAGTTTTTAACGTTTTTTTTTTCAATTTGCACTGAATCTGGCTTTGTTTTAATAATTTGTCCCACAATATGTGTACCTACTATAACAAATATCAACAATATGTTGCAACACAAACTAAACATTATCAATTCTGATTAAGGCTTTAAATAGCTTATGAAATTACTGTTTTCCCAAGCCAATATTAATTTAAAATATCTTAGGGCTGCTCTTGCTTGTCAAAATTTTGATAATAAAACAGGTTTCCATTTTGTTGCTTAAAAGGTTAAATTTTTTTTTAAATTGTTGTTTTTTTTCATTTTACATCTGTTCATAGATTTCATTGCTTCTATCTTTATCTACGCTTTTTGGTGTCTTTATTCACATCTTTCTATTCCCATATTTTTGGTAAGACGGCGTCAAATTTGTGGTGCTGCGTCAAATAATATTTCAAAACATTGTTTTTAGTTTTTGGTTTTTGGTTTTTGGTATCGGTAAACAAACCACTCTTTTGTTAATAATTTATAATTTATTTTAATAATTTTGTTTCTCTTCTTCGTTTTTTTCTTTAACGATTTTAATTAAAATCATAAAAAAGACAGTGCTAAACGAAAAGTGTTAAAAGAAAGTATTTGAAAAAAAATTTTTTTTTAAATAGAAGAACATGTTTTAGAAAATCATAATAATCAATGGAAATTACGCCGGTTAAACTCAATTGTATTTTACAATTAACGTATTCTGTGTTTTAAAAAATTTCCTTGGACACTATTGTAATAAAAAAAAGGAAAACAAAACCGGAGAAGCAAAATAAAAATAATTATTAAAAATTAAAACATGTACAAAGTATTTCATTGGTCCTTGGTGGGGGCTGGCCTTGGTATTATGGTATCAATATTGGGTGCCTACTGTGGCTGGTTCCTGTTCCCTACTATGATACACAAAAAAGTCGCAGAGGTGAGTACAAAATGTGAACATTGAAATATTATTTATAAAAATACCATAATCAGATGCAATATGTATGTATTTCAAACTTCATTTATTAATCTTATTGTTTTTTTTTGTATAAGTTATTAATATTTTAAATAGAATTATTAATTAAAATAGTGTTCGAATTTAGATATGTTGTATAAACAAGCTTAATTTGGGCTTAAATTAACTTTCCAGCCAACACATACGTAAATTACAAATACTCGGTAAATAAATACAGACATTAAGAAACAATTTTATTTCGAACATCAAGTGTGGAGGTTCTAGACTAGGATAATTTTGACATAGTGTATGATCTATAAATATGCATTTTCTTATATCATAGTTGTTATGTACAAAGAAGAATTTTTGTTTGTTTAAAAATCATGCCAAATGATGAGTAAAAACTTGTTTAGTTATTTTACAAATTAATTCAAAAGCAGGCTAGCTTCACTACCATAGAATACCTTCATTTATTACCCTAATATATTCCAAATAACAATATGATTTCGTATACTTTAGTTGTTTCATTTGATTTCATTATAAGCTGGTTATAAATTATATTTGGCTCATAGATAACATACTATATTCTTTGTATTGATTTCGCATTAACATCAATAGCGTAAAGAAAGGTGTTATTGAACTTGTCTATCTTGTCACAAAAATCTTAATGTTTAAGACAGCGATGAAATACTTCTTTTTTGGAACAAAACTTTTGCATGACACCGTCCAGTATGACAGCGAAAAGTGTGTTGTCCAAAACTTTTTACGTAAAAGATGTTTTTTGACGAACTTTGGTAACGAAAGATGAATAACGTGATCTCCCCTGCATAATTATCTATACAACGCCAACTGAAAATGTTACCTGCTAAAATACCAGTACTATTTCACTCAAATGCTTCCATAATTGAGAGAGGCATGCCGAAAGCCATGTTCAGATAGCATGTGCTTAGTTATTCCAATAATATTTTCGGTAAGGAGAAACCAGATTTTCAGTGGATCCAAGTGACATCATTATACTAAACATACAATCGTCGTTCGTAGTGTGTTCGCTTATTAGACGTAAAGCCAGGGTTCAAATCCCCGGTCAGACATCAAAACGAAATATGAAAAAATTTTTCTTCGATTCCTCAAAATCGGCCGTTCGGACTCGACCCAACATGAGTGGTGTTAGAAGCTAGGTCGTAATCCTAACTCAAGGGTTGTAATGGCCAATTATGTATGTATGTATACAGTCTGAACTTAGCCAACGTAACAGAATTGGACAAAATATGCACTGTAAGATCTTCCTTCTCCCTTCTCTTGTCCAGTCAAAAAAATTTTAAATAAGCAAACAATAAAAGCAGAAAATCAAAAAAAGATAACGGTCATTCAAAAGGATTCTAAATACATATATAAATACATAATAATTCATACAGGAAGACAGACCATTTATCCATACCAGATGTGATCAATAAAAGTAAGTTAAGAAGTAAAGTTCCGATTGTAAAAGTGGTACAGTTAATGTTGTGACCTTGAAATTGAAAATCAAAAATCAATCAATCAAAAATAATCAATTGATACACTGACTAATCGCCATAAATTCCAAAGTATTTTTGGAAAATGCCAAAGAATTTGTTTCAAATCGCAGCTAAAGACGACTATTTAGTATGCAACAAATGTATGTCCGAAGATAATAATAAAATAAAAAAATTGTGTGAAAAGTGTGCAACTAATTCCAGAAAACCAACAAATAAAAAAAAAACTGAAAAATAATAAACAATTTCAGCAGAAAGAAATTAAATATAAAAAAATCTTTTGCTTGCGTAGATTGGTAAATAAATTAATGAGCGCTGACAAACCTAAAATGTGTCATCTTTCTATGAGTTATTACTGTAGTGACATACATTAGCAGGCGGATATTAAACGAAATATTTAAAAGTATGAAATTAAATAGAGCAGTTGGTTGTAATTAAAAATGGTTTAATGGTTCATTAATTGCTTCACTTATTAAAGCAGGGAGCAAATTTTTTAGCGTTAATTTAACAACAGTTGTGTGCTAATTAGTAATACTGGCTAACAGCGCCAAGTCGGCTCTAAACAGAAGTGACATCATACATAGTCACGTAGTGTACTCAAGACAGCTATTATCTCCATTGTGCAATCACGATTTATGCGACAAGGACTCCTTTTTTACTTCCCCATATACCGAGCAACATTCTGTAATTAGCATTCACACGAACTCCAAGCTTTTTCAAAAGTCACTGCTGTCTCACTCTTATCTTTTGTTTTTTACTTTAGGATTTCAACATTTAAAATAAATCTCGATTGTGGTTAGAAATTATTCTTTTGCTATTGTTCTTGTAGTAGTATATGCGTACCATAAAAAGTGCACCATTTTTGTACAAACAATATTCTTGTAAATACGTATGTATGTATGTATATGAATGAATTTTTATATTTGTATAGAATTTATTTGATTTGTAGTTCTTAACTTAGTTAAATGGTAAAATTTATGAAAATGGAAAGATAGTCTTAATTTAACTAGACATTGTCAAGTGAACTTCTTTTGCACATTTCTAATTAGTTGCCAACAACTGTAATAAAACTTGTTTAGTTTGTATACATGATTTGAATATTTATGTTCCAAAAATCTTTTACTTACGGGGTTTTTATTTATTTTGTTATGACATTCTGTTTTTAATTTTTTTAAATTTCCATCACGTTTGAAATTGAATTCAAGATATTTAACAATAAATTTATACCGTTTAAAAATGCAACAAATGTCACGCATAGGCACGCATTGACATTTGCGTGGCCACGTATACCTACTTAGGATACACACCTCCCTTGTGATGTAGAAAATTGTGAACACATTAAAATTTATCGATTAAAATCGACCCTGTAATAACCCTATAAAGCGAATTCACATGACATCATTTCGAATGGCCACAAAATTTTTAAGAATCAAATTGTTTCTTATGTACTCGTATATCAAAATAATGTCTATTAATGACATCAAAATTTTTCTTTTAAAATACTCACCTTGAACGTATGTACCTAACTTAGACATTAAAATAGTTGATATATTGAAAGAAGTTCTTATTGAAGTTTTGTTATCCACAAACTGCTTCAATTTCATGTTGAATGAATTTCTTCAAAAATTTCTTATAACTTTTATCATAAATAAATACGTCATGGAAATTGTTGTGACGACTGGTTAACTAGCACTTGTACTACAACGGGCCATAATTGAGTTACGGGGTAAATATAGTTATAAAATCACATGAATCAGTCAGTACTCTTCCGAGTAACGTCTATCCAGTGAACATTCTTAATTATCAGGCAGTGTTCCGTGAAGACAGGAATCATGTAATGAACGTTAATTCGGGTGGAGAAAATAAGATGTTTCATCCTCTCTGGATTAAGAATATGCCAGTTCTACGAAATCCTGCTCGCTCCTTCCTAAGGACCCAACGAGCAAAATTTGTCTCTTATATCCAGCCCAATCGAAGTCTCCATATGATGATCACATATAGCGTTTTCCGGTGTGGTTCTGTATAACCGTGGACAAAAATAAGAAAAAAATAATAAAAAGTTAATTTTTCACACATGGACAAATATGGACCATAATATGTTCGAAAGGTACTTTATGGCAGCCTGGCCGTTCGATTATGTTATTATTATTCACCAAACCGTTTTTACACATCCAATGGCGGGCTGCCGGTGTTTTTACTGAAAATTCGGAGGCAAATCTGCTTCGAACCACAGTAATCTCTAAATGGCTTGACGGTTTCTATAGATTTCTTGGCTAACTTTGCTCAAAAAAAAACCAATTATTAGGTAAAATAATATCAGTAGGGTGTTTGAGTCAGATACTAACTAGGCTGATATCAAATGCTGAATCTATGATGGCAGTTGTCACCAAAGGCATAAAAAATTTAAAAAAAAAAAACAGAAAAACATTGACTTTGGCAAAAATAAAAAAAATAAAATAAAGTTGCGCAACTCTTTCGAATTCGTCATCCATCCAAACGTATTGATCTTGAACATTCAAATTTATTACTAAGTTTTCAGTGGCGAAGTGTTTATTTATTTTGAATACGAAAATATTATTTTTAATTATTATTTGGTATCCAAATTGTTTGAAAAAAAAAACATTTTTTATTGCAGTTTAAATCAATTCATTCAATGGGTTGTATTAGTTGGTTGTTGGAGGTTTTACTGGCAGTATTTGTTTCTTTTTTTTTTCTTCGTATTCTTGACTGCTTAATATTCAACGCGAATTTTTGGGCCAGTGTCAATTGTTTTTGTTTTTATTGTTGTTGGTATTTATATTATTTATAAAAAAATATATATGTATATATTTTATTTTTCTGTTAATGTAATGTAATGTAAATTACAACAATACATACATACATACATAGACTTGTAGAAACAAGTGTAGTTTGTGTTTTTCACTTACACGGTCCCATATTTTCAAATTGCAAAGTGTCGTCGATGTAGTGTTTAATGTTCATTGACCTTGAATTTGGATTCCATTATATTAATTCTTTTTTCTTTTTGTTTTTTTTTTTGTTAAGTTTTATGTTTTTTTCATGTTTTTTTAATCAATTCATTGTTCAAGTTCATATTATGGTTTGTTGATATATTTTCGTTTATTTTTTGTTTATAAGCTTATGTGAAGGAACCTCTGAGGTGATAGAAAATAAACAACCGGCAAATTTTAATGATTATTTATTTGGTGTATCGTACTTGAACAATGGAATATGAATTAATTATTTAATTGCTTTGTCTTTAAACTTTTAACGCAGACTTTCTTCTGAATTTATAAAGTTGTGTGTAAGAAACTTCATCAATGAATTAATTTAGTTTTTAATTAAATAATTTACAACAATATAGTTAATCATACCAAAGTAGCTTAAGAGGTGAAGCTGCAAGCTGATAACAACAAGAGGGAAACGTATAACGCTACTAAACATGACCAGCAGAACGATAACTCATATTGGCTGTACCACAGCTAGAAGAGAACAAGCTGGTTTTAAGCCAAATAAATCTTAAACTATCCGCTTAGATAGCTTGTTGGGTATTAACCCATACAATATAGAACGATCTGTAAAAAGCATTACAAAAAAATAAAATTAATTTCATTAAAGTACTACGGAACAGCTCGTTCGCCTCTATATTTCAAGAGAAGAAGAACAAGGAGTTCATCATTCACTACATTTTAATACGTATTATCCTTTAATACAATGTCTTCATGACATGCTACATAATTTTACACCATTTAGTCAAATATGCAGTCCCAGGAGATAAAGAAGGCCCACAAAACGACATCGGCAAAAAAAAATAGCTGTAGTACGCTGTATGTAAACATGCCAAGACATAACAACTTTATGAGCCTGTTAATAAATGTAGATGATCACATTACACGTTAACTGCTATCTAAGTTCAATGTTTCTGACAGCTATTTGAAATCCATGGTGAATTACATCTATTCGTTAAATTAATTTAATTCCAAATGTTTTCTAAAGTAAGGAATAAAGAATGGGCTAAGGCTAATCTATTAGCCTACCAAGATATGGAATCATGGCTTTTGGAATAAAACTAATCACGTTCAATTGTAGTTATTATGTTCTTACTCTTGACTCACGTCGTAATCCTGACTGAAGGGTTGTAATGGCCAATTATGTATGTATGTACTCTTGACTTAGAAAACTTTGTCACGTGTTTGTTGAGAGTTTTAGGTCTTTGGAAGGACGACGAGATCACACATAAACATATTAAGTATTTTCTAATGACGTACAGTCAAGGCATTAGAATAATCTACATCATGATATTTGAGTTCATTGTGGTGTAGAGTTTCGTACATTCAAGTTTGACCGCTAATAACTTTTCGATTTGTTTTCACGTGACATGAACATGAGATGATTTATTTTAAAACTGGATTTTTTCTTAAAGAGAATACATATGTTTTAACATCCATATTTATAAATTGCATTTAAATAAATACAACCAAACCTTTTTTACACGGTAGATACGTTCCAGTGGATACCGTGTAAAAAAACGCGTAAAAAAAGACAAATATTATATATGTATGTAAGTGTATGAACAAACTGAAAAGATATACATAGGATTGATGCAGCAGCCTACATATGCCTATAAAATTGAATAACTTTATAAAAACGCACAGATTTAGTTCAATAGTATACACAGAGTTTTTATTTTATTTCATTTTATGATTATAAAAAAATAAAGAAAAAACTTAAAAATTCTCTTCCATTTATAAAAATAAAATTAGTTATCAAACTCTTAAGACAATTAGGAAAGGAAATATTTTTAATAAAAAATTTTTTTATTTTATTCGGAGTTAGTTTCTGATAGCAAGCGCATTCTATTTTGCTGGGGTGGCTCAATATCAGTCTCGTCATTAGAAATACTTATTATTTCTACATCTTCAGAAGCTGCTTCTGGCGCTGGTTTATTTCTTTTAACAGCAAATTCTGTTATAGTGCGTTGTGAGTGTGTGAGTTAAACGGGATTAAACGATTTTATCTGTATAAAAAGGAGCGAACAAAAAAAAAAAGTAAATTTGTTAAAAAAAAACCGTGTTATTTCAAATTCGCGTAAAAAAAATCCGTGTAAAAACAGGTTTGGGTGTAATGATAAAAAATATTGTCTAAAAGCAAGATTCTTGTAAGAGTTGTAATAAATATTAATTCAATATGATAAAATAATATACAAACACACTTATAAAAATATACATATATTTTAATTAAAAATTTATTCAAAACGATCAATGCCCTTTGGTCGACAGTTTAACTTCGTTTTGAACTGAGAGAATATTTAAGAAAAATGCCATGAAGTTTTAAATTAGTTTTTCCTTTCTACTGTTGATAAGTTTATAGAATTAAAATTAATACAAAAGGCAGAGATACAAGCATGGTAGGTGGCTGAACACATATATTATATATACACATATATGTACATATGCATTCATATCCATATGCATTCATATACATATACATATATGTTTGAATTCCACACAAATGAAAGCAGATTCGTTACTGAATTCGACAGATTTCTAAAGTGGAAACATCGCCTATGTCTGAAGTATATGCCAGTTCGAATTTGTGCACACAGTTCTCAGTTATTTAGCCGGTATCGCGATTGTAAATGTTGTAATGGCTGAATTGTTCCAGTACAGAAGAGATTTCACTTATCTCCACAAAAAAAATCGCGGGTAGTATATGTAAAAGTATGGGACAGAATGTAATCAATTTTTTAACCGTTAGAAGACCATAGTCAAAGCAAAAGGTGGTCATATCCAGCAGAAGTGATTATAGTCTTTAATTTTAATTATTTATTTCGTGCATTTTGTAATTTGAATCAAGAAGAAACAAGTTCGAACAATAATATATACATATGTAGTTGTTTAAATAGGTAAACACTCTAACAACCTTATCCTGTAGACGTGTACAACTTAGTTAAATTTATTTAATTCATTTTAGTTTTATTTCAAGTATATTTTATTTATTCACATATTACTAAATGAGTATTTAATTGATATATTATTTTCAGAGCGTAATTATAGCCGATGGTTCTGAGCAGTATAAACGTTTCGTGCAGCTACCACAACCTTTAACCTTCAAAGTCTATATATTTAATGTCACAAATCCCTATAAGGTTCAACAGGGTGCCATACCAATTGTTAAGGAAATTGGACCCTATGTTTACAAGTAAGTTGAAATTGTCTATACGCCTAACAATAATACATTCAAAATAATAATCAATTTTAAAATACCATTCCATAGACAGTATAGAACGAAAAAAGTGAAACATTTTTCACACGACGGTTCAAAAATCACTTTTGTCCAGGATCAATTGTATATTTTTGATGAGGAAGCATCAGCTCCATTTAAGGAGAGTGATCATATTGTGGCACTCAATATGCACATGAATGTAAGTCGGTATTTGGAAATAATTTTATGAAATGATTCGTAAGGTAGAAAGAAGTAAAAATACTACACCATTTCCAATAAAATTGCAGAATTTATTATGTTTCAGCAATATCTTTAAATATCAAGAAAAAAAATAAACAATTAATAATATATAATCTTCCATTCTTTACGTTTTTAAATAACGTTGTTTTCTTTTCTGAAAAAATTTAAAATATTTTCCTCCTTTTTACCGCAAGTCATTTCAATATTCATTTAAATCATGATATTTTGAACAGACTTTCTTATACAATTTTTACTACGACTTTTAGGCATTTTTACAAGTATTCGAAAGAGAAATCACAGATATCTTACAGGGTTTTGCAAATAGAATAAACTATCGTTTGAATAGAACACCCGGCGTCCGGGTTCTGAAACGTTTAATGGATCGTATACGTGGGAAACGTAAAGTAATTTTTATTATTTACAATTTATTTCACATTTAATGCCCTCATAATGCTATTATCTGTATTATGCATGCTATTCAACTGAATTTTACTAAATAAATTTATTTTTTCTTTACAAAACATATTTACTAATGAAACTAAACCGTTTAACCAATCGTTACAAAAATACATACATACATACATATATATCAACACTAATTATTTGCATGTTTAACAGTGACGCTTAAATGGTTACAGTGATAAAATAATAAAACTAGATTTAAAACGGCATTGGTTTTCAAAGAATAGTTAATTTACACATTCAGTTCTTATTTTAGCTGAACTGAATAATTAACTCTTTTACAAAAGAAATGTTCATTAAACTTCTTATAATAAATTTCTATCTCATATCCCTTAGATTGTTTTTATTTCTAAGATAACCAGTTCAGCTACAATAAAATAATTTAAAAAATTACAGTCCGTTAAACCCTCAAATATGATATACCTCCTAATGCCAGTAATTAAATTTTCTACTCTATCTACCGCCAATATAGCCGATGTGAGTGATACTTTAAAATCATGTTAATGGTAGCAAATTAATCTTTAATAGCATAAGTGAATATATTCAAAACACTTGAATATCTCCGTGGATACAGGTTGATCCATAAATCTTACGAAGAATTTTTCAAAAACCCTAAGCATAACTAAAGCTGCTTGTGAAAGACTCTTTTAAACTGTAAACTGTTTTATTTGTAAAGATAAAGCCCTGTTGGCAAGAATTATGCACAGCTCTGCCTTAAAATTGAGGTTATTACAATAGTTACACGCTATACTGAGATACTGAGATGGTTCTATTTTACTATTACTATTACTATTTTACAACATTGAAGATTTATTATGCATTTACATGTTGCATAATGCTGAAAGACGCTTTACTCATATAAACCACTAGATTAGTTTTGAGTTCCTTGACTGGCAGATTCTTTTTGCTTGACTCTTTTTCGATACACGAATTTATCGTCGCATATATAATTGGCATATGCGAGTAGCATGTATTGTCTACTGTAAATTGTGGCAATAGTATTAACTTCTGCATTTGACACGATCTTCTGCAACAAAACATGAAATATATAGCACGAGATAAATATTAACTCACAATGCTTGTGACGAGATGGGATTTGCCCAATAGCGACCGATTTATTTAAATACATAAGTTTACTAACCTAATCCTTAATTTAATCAAACGTTGTTAAGCTTGAAGAATATTTGTCACAGAAAAAAAATAAATTGTATATAGATATAGATGCTATGACAAAAGCTGCGAGAGTAATCAACTACCATGAAAAATTGTTCGTTTTGGCATCGTCCAACGGACTCGGTTTAAACTATATAGAGTTTATATATTAGGTTTCACATGGGTGTTGTGAGAAGCTAGACCAAAATCTTAGTTGAAGCGAAACAATTCAACGAAATTCCGAAAACTAATTCCCATGGACACCGAAAATTGTAAAATAATATGTTCATTTACATTCCTAAGTATTTCACTAGATTTGGAAAGTGTAAAATAATATTCTTCAGACTCGTCATTGATGTTAGAGGAAATACAACTTTTGAAAATATTAAACAATTAATGTTGAAACTTTAAAATCAAAACCACTGAAATTTGTCTGACACTGTACACTGCACGTAATGCCAGTATAATCGACAGAATAATGTTGGGTTTTGTTAAATCACACATACTTGTGCTGTTATACAAACATACGAGTGAATCTATGTATTTATTATTGCCAACATTGAATACCAACAAAAAAAAAAGATTTCTTTACGTATTTCTAACACAGATCAATGGTCCAAATCTGTGTTTATTTTGTTTGTTTGGTTTTTTTTTGTGGGTCTTCTTTACATTACTAAACCATAATTATTGTATTTGTCAACAAGTATTTAAAAAGTCTATAACTGTGTATGTAAACTGTGTGAGATGTGTATGTGAGTTCATATTTGTTTTGCAAGATTTAAATATTTGCCATCTGTTGTATCTTCTATTGGCGTTATGTTGCATGTTCAAACCGCTAACAATTCAACTATTTGCTCAACAACTTAAAATTTTTCTGTAGAAGCTCTCGTTCACATACTTACATACATATGTACATACATAAATACACAACAAACCAACTGCACTCACAGCCACACAATGAGTTCTGTTATTTTATAACACTAAACTACCGTATTATTATATTATTTAAGAAATATTTGTTAAAAAAAAACAAAAAACAAAAAAAAAACCCATGAGTTCCATTTATTTAAATCTCGTATTGTAGTGCCAATTTTAGGTTTCAGTTTCAGCTTGATTGCTTTGCTTAATTACCAATTTTCGAAAAAAAACATAATGAAATAAAGTTTTGTTTTATGAAATACCATTTCAGTCTATTCGCCTGAGTGATTTTTATTTTTGGTGCGTAAAAATTCATTGAACGGAAATATTTTGTTAACAATAAAATCAGAAGTTTGATACGATGCGCAATAATTTTGAATTTGAAAAAAATTTTTATTTTTCACCGGAAACATGTTCTGAGACATACATACATACAATGGTCAAGAAATTTCTAGGACATCCTCTGATAACTGTTACAAAATTTAAATCCACATTTTCTGTCCTATAAATTAGCTAACTCAAGTCTTTTGAGGTTGTTTAAAACATATGTAAGTATGTTTCTATTCTATTCGGTTCGAAGTTGGCTAACAATACAGCTGCTTGAATTTGTTGTAAAATTAAAAAAAAATTAAAAATCCTTATAAATAATAGATTCACAGTTGCAAAGTCCTAACAGCCACACATGAAACAATCCACAAAGTTTTGATTTAACGGTCGCACAAATTTATCATTTCAAGATTTTTCTTTCCTTCCTTAGTAAAGGCAAATTTTACGAAAGGCTTTTTGAAAAGTTTAATGAATACAAACATTGGACAGATAAGCATTCTACGTTTGGTCAAGGTCACAGGATTGAGGGTGACATCATAGGCAATAGATCGTTTTGCCGCAGTAGGGCCTCTTCTTGCCAGTAATAACAATAACGATGTGTGGTGTGGGGAACTGTAAAGAATAAACTAGAAAACCATTATAATTTAGAAGTTATTAAATAAATTAAATATTTCTATATTATAAAATACTCATTATATACTATTATTATTTAATTTTAATTGATATTTCTCAGAACCCTTTAAATGGGTCCACAATATATTCAATACTTTAATAGACGGTATGAAAGTAAGTAAGCATGTAATAAACTGATAGTTTACTAAAAACTAAAGTAGTTTTGTTTATTAATTAATTATATATGCTATAATAATTTGGAAGATGGATTGGTTAATACTTATCAATTGTGGCAATTGTATATACTCGATAACCCGAAAAATGTATGAAAGAAAATTAAAGCTTCGTATGATGGAATGCTTGTAAATTAACGCTTATCAAAAAAAATTAAATTATTTAATATTTTATTTCTTTAAAACGATTTTATAAATCCCTAATAATAATGATTACTTAAAAACATTTATGTTTATTTCTTTCCACCCAAATAAAAAACATTTTAAATCCTAGTCAGTTTTACAAATTGGCGAAAATGATCCCAGCTTGGCTTTATTGTTGGTTCATTTGAATGCCAATATGAAGGCCATTTTCAATGATCCGAAAACCATGTTTGTGCAGTCCACTGTAAAGGAATATCTCTTTGATGGTGTAAGATTTTGCATTAATCCTCAGGGTTTAGCCAAAGCAATTTGCAATCAAATCAAAGAGGGTGGTTCCAAGACCATACGTGAACTAAAAGATGGCAGTTTGGCTTTTTCATTTTTTAATCATGTAAGTTACCTAAGATAATTACAATATAACTTCAATTTATAAAAAATAATAATAAAAAAAAACTCTTCTCCGCTTAATACAGAAAAACGGCACTGGCCAAGAAGTTTATGAAGTGCACACCGGCAAAGGAGATCCCATGAGAGTTTTGGAAATTCAAAAACTCGATGACAATCATAACTTGCAAGTTTGGCTTAATGCAAGTGATAATAATACCACATCCAAATGTAATCAAATCAATGGCACCGATGCCTCCTCATATCCACCTTTCAGAAAAAAAGGCGACAGCATGTATATATTTAGTGCCGATATTTGTCGTTCTGTCCAACTGTTCTATCAGAAGGAAATTATCTATAAAGGCATACCCGGTTATCGTTATTCGATTGGTGAGAATTTCGTTAATGATATTGGCCCTGAACATGACAATGAATGCTTTTGTGTGGACAAATTAACGAATGTTATAAAGCGTAAAAATGGTTGCCTTTATGCTGGTGCCTTGGATCTGACAACTTGTCTGGGTAAGTAAAGTGAGTGGTAAATTTTAAAATTAATAACCAAAATTAAAATACGCACATGTTGTCAAATTAATTAAATTAAACTTATAAGCACTTCCGTTTGCCCTGAAATTTGCGTTTTCTTTTAAATTCAAAATATTACATTTCAAATTTAATCGCTTGTCAGCCTATCAACATTAAATACTGAAATTAATTTTTAAACTGCCTTTAGCGAATATACATATGCCTGCCAGTCATTTATTTAGTTGAAGAGCATCTCCTTTCACAAGTCTATTTAGCAATTAATCAAAAAATTTGTGATGATTTTAATAATTTAAATAAATTATTCAGTAGAACTATATTATAGTTAAAACAATTTAAATTCTTTATTCTTTAAAAAAAACATTAAATTCCTAAACACTATAAATCCGCAATTTTTTATTTTTTTTTTTATTTTAAATTTTTCAAATGCAACTCTCCTTTATTATCGAAAACTTGTTAGAATGGCCTATCTGCTTACATATACAGCAATAGTCACATGATACGACTCAATCGTCATATGGCACTTTATGATTACTTAAAAATGGTAAAAGTTTTTTCTTTAGACACTAATTTCTCTTAATATTTGTGCTATTGGACTCATAAGTTATGGAAGAAATTCTTCGTGCGTATTAAAAATTGTTTAGAGTACTACGTTTTTTATTTTGTCACAGAATTTTCTTTTAACATTTCATCCAGAATTCGCAACATAGAATTTTTTCTCAAGTAACTGTGAGCAATTCTTCATAAGACATTAAACGCAATTGTCGCCTTCAATATGAACATTAATAAAATGTTGATTAACCTTTTTCTTTTAATTAAATTGTTGACGTCAGTTTAAATGAAATATTCCAATAGTTCAAAGCTCTGATTAACAGCTTCTTGACTACATATCGCTAGAAAGCAACATTTTATTAGAATTCCACATTAGAATATTTGGACTACAACGCTAATATAGAATAGATGTAACGGCATTTGTAATCAAGTCATTCACCCCTAGAAAAAAATAATAAAAGAATAGAAGAAATGCTTTCACAGAATTTGTCTGCCTGAGTAATTTATCAATACAAGTCAGCATTCTAGAATGAATTATTTTAAATAACTTTTTTATTGTCGTTGAATCCGAAATACTCATTAATTTCATATAAAGAATTACTTTTGTTTTTGTGTAAGTTTTGCTAAACACTCTAAAAAGTTCTTGCATATGAAATTAGGATGATACATCATCAGATTCTAACTCGCCGTAACTGTGTGAATATTTCAATATTTTAATTTTATTTGTATGCATAATTTTTGTTAACTTCTTTAATTTATTTCGTAAATGTTGCTTACTAATGGTGACCAAAATCCATTTTGTTTTATACAAAAAGCCAAATTTTTTTAATTTATAAGTTCTCACAACAATTCATAGGTTTATAATGAAATCATAGAAAGTTATTCTTGGAAAAATTTAATAGCATATTGGCTAAAGTAGCAAAGGCGTTCTAAGTCTATTAATTGGTTCCGATAGAGTAA
The DNA here is from genome assembly GCA_930367235.1 of Sarcophaga rosellei. NCBI lineage: Eukaryota > Metazoa > Arthropoda > Insecta > Diptera > Sarcophagidae > Sarcophaga > Sarcophaga rosellei. The sequence continues at coordinate 96,714,057 of OV884020.1, forward strand.
ATTAAATATTAATGATTTCAAAAAAAGATTTGCATGGATACGCAGGATTGATGAAATATAAATATTTTTAGAATAACAAAATAACAGGAAATACTATTAAAATTTAAAATCAAATCAATAAAGCCCAAATAAAATCATATGATAAGATACTAACATTTGGAACATTTACATTGTAGATTCCAAATGTTAGTATCTGGTACGAAAAGTAGCAAAATAAAAAAGTGTTAGGAACATTTACTAAAATGGTTTCTTTCTTGGTTGATAAGATTTTACCGGATAAAATTTCTTCCATCGTTGAACTCTCACTCGGAAATATAATACTATCACTTCGCGGCATGATTTGCTACCTGGCTTCTCTTCTACTACTGGTTTTTTGCTACAAGGCAACTTGTCTATCTATTGTAAATTCTTATCTAGCTTTTAGCGACTGATCGAAAAGAGAATGCATCTTTAACATCAAATTTTCGTAAATGATGCAGATAACCATTCCTTTGCTTGAATATTTCACTTCTTTTTGAATCATTATAACTTGATTTAAGCGACGACTTACAGATCTATCGTCACTAAAACTGTAACACCTAAGTATGGCTCTTCTGATATAATCTGATTAAGGTTTTCAGATATAATAAATACTGGATATATGTATACTTTTTACGGTGCTCGAAATATTTTTTTTTCTCCAAAACATATGAGTTTTAAAAAAGAAAAAAGCCTATCAATACAAAGTAGCAGTCAAACTAGGGTCTTTGGGTGGCATAATTTTTTATTGCTTTCAATGAAACAGTTGGCTTTTATAGTGCAAAACATATTTATTTATTTTTTATTTAGAATTTGCTCCAGATTTTTCATTGACTAAAACTTTATTTCAAGTACATTTTGTGTTTTATGAATACAATCTATATTTATAAACTAAAATCTGAGTAATCAGTACAACATATGATTTAAACATTTTTATATTCATCATAAAGGCAAGCATTTATTTTAATTTAATTTATGATTGGGAATAAACTTTAAATATTTTTTGTCAGTTAAAGCCTATTAAAAGAATATACATATTTTTTAAATAATATAATGAAATGCATTATTAACACTAGTTTTTATTACAAAAAATTCATACATATCGCATTCGAGTGTGTTTAATTAAAATGATACTCAAGTATTTGTCAAACAACATTTCAAACATGACAGCAAACTCTTTGATACCCAATACCATTATTGTCATCAATAATGGTACAAAACTGGTCTCAACGTGGTTTCATTTATTAATTCTCCATTTCAAATAGAAAAAAAACTTCTGTCATTAGCACAACTTCAATCACTGCTAACAGTTTCACTATGATTTTTTTTTTCTTGAGATATTGGCGCGTCAAAAAAAAAAAGAAACAGGCTATAAATTTCCTCTACATCAGACGCATTAACGTGGTATTGAACTTGAAACTATGCTTCAATCAGCTACCAGATAAAAAGTTAAGTTTTAAATAAACGGTATTATTAATAATATTTAATTATTAAAAAATATTTCTAACAGCAACGATTTGTTTACATTAGCAGAAGATGCCGAGATGCCAAGATGCCATTTAGCGTCTTCATAACCAATATTTGGTGCCGAAAATAAATATTTACATAGAACCAAAAAATATAAACGCTTTGGATAAGCAGTGGTAACAGAAAATATTAGCTACAGTAGTTTGAATTAATAAATATTTAATTATTAATTATAACTATGTATTCAAAAAATTTACTTAGTAATTTATTATATTAATGAGGAGTCGATGTAATAAATTCAAAGCTCACATGATACATGAGACATTTCGAACCCAAGCTTGTTTAAGCATTGCGTGAATATTTACATTGCCTCGCCGAGAATGTTATTAACGAGATCTGTTAAGCATTTCTGTTTATATTTTTTTATAGTTTCAATTTCCTTAGTTGAGAAATGTATTCTTACCGGGAATGTCCTACGTATTGAGACATACGTCCGATTATACATTTTATACGTCCGATTATACATTACCGTTATATATATATATATGTATATTAAGAAATGAATACAGATTTCTAAACAACTACAGTAAAAACTGTATCCGAATCTGATAATGGATCCAACCCCGATTTTAATCTAACACATACACGAATAAAATGTTCGAAACGAACGTTTATGGTTTTATTTTTGTATTGATTTATTCAATTTTTTTCAATTTGAATTTGAATTTGTTAAGTAAATTTAAAATTCAATTTTTATATTGATTTGTTTGGTTTGTTTTTATTTAAATTAAAAGTTATAATATAATATTGCGGCTCAAAAAACAAATTCAAAAATATTTTAAGCTTGACATTCTTTTAGCAACCTATCTACCGAGTTATAGGAGTGTTACCTGTATTCAATTGATTAAAGCGCATCACAATCATGATGCGATCATGGCGCCATTTAAAAATTTAATTTAAATATTAACGGATAACAATTATAAAAGACATTTAATTAGTGTTTTAATAAATTGTATAAATATTTTTGAGCATACCACAGACCTGATACTACTAGTATGTATCAACCATTGAAACCAATTTTTTTTTTTTTTTTGGTATGAAGGTATATGAACTTTTCATCCATAATAATATAATACAATATGCGTTTATAATATTAATATTAATTGTATTAATTTTTGAATAATTAAAACAGTTAAAAATTCTTACGTTTAATTCACAATCTTAAAACAAATATGTATGTCTTTGCCTTTGTTTTTGCAAAATATTTATTTCAGGCGCAATATGTTTTTGATAACAAAGCAATCAATTTGCATATTATATTTAAACTGTCCTATTAATTAGCAATTGTAATTTTCCTTTAATAACGCTTAGAAAATAAACAAAAATACGAAATTAATTATTAAAATTTTTTTTATATGAATCATCGGCATAGAATGCCTGGCAATTTTAGTTGGCATCTTCAAAATTCGTCTGTGGTGGACACTATCCGATAGATGTTATTCTGTGGCTTTTCAGTACTTTTTTTTTATAAGATTTAAGCAAAATTCAACGTACAACGAACCTGTTTAATAAATAGTCAATGAAATCACTTTAGGAATTTGCGCCTAAAATTTTTATTTGAAAACTTAATAAATAAAAAATAAATAAATAGTAATAAAATATTGTAAATTGAAATGAAATATTTAAATAAACAAACAATATTGTATTTAATCAGTAAATAAAAATAAATTACGGAAACAAGTAAAAATTTAAATAAAAATTGTTTGTAAAGAACGCAACAAACCGCCTCAAGATTTAAATTGCATTTAAAGTAATTGAATCTTAAGAACCCAATCAATAATCAAATAAGTATGCGTCATAAAAATTACTGATTATCGTATACTGCCGAATGTAGTAAACATTCAGATTAAAACCAGTATTTATTTGTTATTCACAATCGAAATGTAGTTTTACAAATATTCTTATCAAACAATGACGACCTTAGAGGGAACTCCCTCCATACAGCTGAATGGTCACAATTTCAACAGATGCCAGATTGGTGTTTCTTAACACCATTATAGGAATTATTTTTAGTCGCAACTGTTTATCCGAAAAAAAATAACATGTCAGATAAAAGAAATTCTCAAGTTTTAATGTTTTCCAGCATGACTTGTAAACCGACCATTTTCAAAATATTATGCCATCAAGTTATAGTGCAAAACTATTGAAAAACTTGATTTCAATATCTTTATTTTAATGTTGACTAATATGCATTCCATATATTCCATATATACATCCTTAATTGGGTTACTAAGGTCAAAAGGGGTTGTAAACAAACTTAAATACCGAGAGAAACGTTCATTTCTAGCATCAATTTTGCATTGTCCATTAAATATTATCTAGGCAAGCAGGTATGTCTCAAGAACGTCACATGTCTTATCGGCGAGAAATAAGGGAATATAAATAGAGCGAAGGACAATGTTGCTAGTGTAGTGTTAGATATGTAATAAAAAGTGCGACGTTACAAACAATGGTATTGTGTACCGAAAGTTTGATCTTTGTAAATAAAGTATCATGAGTAGAGGTGAAATAAACCACGATTAGAATTGATAAATTTATTTTATTTTAATTGCAATTTTTAAATCCACAAAAATAACTCTTTTGGGAATTTTAAAAACATAATAACACGTTTAGACCAATTAGATGTTGAGAAGTGTTAACGGATGAATTCCCAATGGAATTAGGACCATTCCATAAAAAATTTCCATATTTTTAAGAAATTCTAAATTTTTATTTGGGAACACCAGTTCGGTATTACGTGCAATAATAATGATTTAAACACTCATTGGTCTGGCATCTCTTTTCATGTTCGTAATCTAATAATGAAATAAATTAATGAATAATTGACTCTTGTGGTCAGTTGTTTAACTAGTTTTATACTACAACACAAACAAATCCGCTATCAAAACGTCAACAGTTAGTTTTTGACACTGTCCTTAAGTGTAAACATATGTATGTATATGATTTATTTACGTTTAGCATATCCAGTCCGGCTAAAAGGTGCGCGAGCATAAACAAGCAAGCTTCAAATCAATTCTATCCGTTTAATAAAGAATATGCCCCAGTGTAAGTGAGCGTGCGTGTCGAGACGTCTGTCTGTCTCCTAAGGTGTGTATAAAACGGAAATGAACGCAATGAAGAGATGAGCACAATTTCTGAAAACATTCAGTTGATGATAAGACGTTAAACTGAACGTACCTAACGAGCGGTTAAAATTATAAAAAAAAATAAAACGAAACGCTAAGCGTACAATAAAGAAACACGGGTTTCTTTGGAATGAATTAATAGCTGAAGCTAATTTAAATAGAATCAAAAGAAATCGCGAGTTAATGTGTTAAACCAATTTATATAAAAACAAAAAGATAATCGATAAAAAAAATAAAACGAATTGATAGAAAAATTATGTCAACGGTTACGGTTACACAATGGCCGTGTATTATCGTTGCGTTACTGTTAGTCGCGACCTTGTGCCGCGTCGGCGACTGTAAAGTATTTGAACGGTGTGAATTAGCCAAGAGTTTAAGGCAACGCCATAGACTTGATTTGGGTGAGGTAGCCAATTGGGTGTGTATAGCCCAACACTCAAGCGGTTTCAATACAGCAGCTCAGGCCTTTAGCGCTACAGGTGGTTCTCATGGCATCTTCCAAATCAGTGATGTTTATTGGTGTTCGCCACCAGGCAAGGGTGCCGGTTGCAATTTACCATGCCACAAGTTAAGAGATGACAATCTAAGCGATGATTTTTCATGTGCAAAACGTATTTACGATGAACATCAACGTATATCGGGTGACGGTTATACGGCTTGGAATGCTTATCAACAGTTTTGTCGCGATAATGCATTTTCTTATATAAAAGACTGTTTTCCGGGTGAAACTAAAACATCCACTTTAGCAACTTCGGCGACAAAGGCATATAATTCGTATCAGCCACAATACTCGGTTAATGCAATTACAGACTATTCACCCAAAAAGCGTGGTAAATTATATGGACGTTGTGAATTAGCACAAGAATTGTACCATAAGCATAAAATGCCAATGGAACAAATACCCACTTGGGTATGTATAGCTGAACATGAATCTCGTTTCGATACTGCTGCTGTAGGACGGTTAAATGCTGATGGTTCTGCCGATCATGGTCTATTCCAGATTAGCGACTTGTATTGGTGTTCTCATGATCATTATAGTGGTGGTAAGGCGTGTGGTTTATCTTGCAGCAAACTTTTGGATGAGGATATTACCGATGATGTACGTTGCGTAAAGAAAATACATAATGAACACACAGCGATATCGGGTGATGGTTTTAATGCATGGACGGTGTACAGGCCCTACTGTCAGAATCAGCGTTACGAACAAATAGCCAACTGCTTCAAAAATACTCAATCAATCCATCATCAGCATCAGCATCAACATAAAACACAAACAAATTTGAACTCAATCAACAACAACAATCCGTTCTTAAAAAATACTGTACAACACTCACCTACCAAAAGTCATCACACATCTTCCACATACAATGACATTTTCAAAGCCTCATCAACGACAAACTCGGCGAGTAGTCGGGTTCCTCATAAGGGTAAAGTTTACACACGTTGCTCATTAGCACAAGAACTCTATTTTAAACACAACTTTCCAATGCAGGATATTTCTACATGGGTGTGCATCGCAGAACACGAATCCCAATTTAATACCGCAGCCATAGGACGCTTAAACACTGATGGCAGTGCCGATCATGGACTATTTCAAATCAGCGATAAATACTGGTGCACTCATGATGCCTATGGAGGAAAAGCTTGCAATTTACCATGTGATAAACTGCTGGACGATGATTTGAGGGACGATGTACAATGTATAAGAACTATACATGACGAACATACGAGAATTTCAGGAGATGGTTTCAATGCTTGGACTGTATACAAGCCCCACTGCCAAAATCGAAATATTGATTATATTGAATCATGCTTCGATAAGAAGACTTTGGAATCTGATGAAGTGCTCAAACAAAAGCCATCTTACGATGTTAGTGTCTCAAAAGGTAAAGGTAAAATTTATTCAAAATGTGAGTTGGCTCAGGAATTGTACAATAAACATCGCATGCCCATGGACCAAATTCCTAAGTGGGTTTGTATAGCTAAGTATGAGTCTTCATTTAATACAGCTGCGGTAGGACGTTTAAATACTGATGGTTCCGCTGATCATGGTCTCTTTCAAATAAGCGACCTTTATTGGTGTACTCACGATAGAAGCGGTGGTAAAGCGTGCAACCTAGCCTGTGACAAGCTGTTGGATTCTGATATAACCGATGATATACAATGTATCAAAATAATACATGAGGAGCATACAAGAATTTCGGGAGATGGTTTTAATGCTTGGACAGTTTATCAACCACATTGCCGTAATTCTGATATAAATCATGTTAAAGATTGCTTTACAGAACAGGAACTTAAACAAGCCTCAAATAGTAACTCATTGGTGTCACATAGTACGACGAGTTCTAAAACATCTAAAAAAGGTAAAATCTATAAAAAATGTGAATTAGCTCAGGAATTGTATCATAAACATCGTATGCCTATGGAACAAATTCCGAAGTGGGTTTGCATCGCTCAGCATGAGTCTTCGTATAATACAGCAGCAGTTGGACGACTCAATACTGACGGTTCTGCAGATCACGGCCTTTTCCAAATAAGTGATCTTTATTGGTGTACTCATGATCAACGTGGAGGTAAAGCTTGTAATATACCTTGTGATAAGCTTTTAGATTCTGATATAACTGATGATGTTAAATGCATCAACATCATTTATGAAGAACATACCCGCATTTCGGGAGATGGTTTTAATGCTTGGACAGTTTATAAGCCCCATTGTCGACATACAGGCATTGATCATATCAAAGATTGTTTCACGGAACAAGAACTTCAACAAGCTCCCAAAATAATACCATTATCCACTAGCAATTCCATAACTTCACACAGTTCTACAGGTTCTAAGTCCGTGCCGAAGGGTAAAATCTATAAGAAATGTGAATTGGCTCAAGAACTGTATCATAAACATCGTATGCCTATGGAACAAATTCCGAAATGGGTTTGTATAGCTCAGCATGAGTCTTCGTATAATACAGCTGCTGTAGGACGACTCAATACTGACGGTTCTGCAGATCATGGCCTTTTCCAAATAAGTGATCTTTATTGGTGTACTCACGATCAACAGGGAGGTAAAGCTTGTAATATACCTTGCCACAAATTATTGGATTCAGACATAAGCGATGATGTAAGATGTATTAAAATCATATACGAAGAACACACCCGTATTTCAGGAGATGGTTTTAATGCGTGGACAGTTTATAAACCTCACTGCCGAACTACCGGTATCAGTCATGTTGAGGATTGCTTTACAGAACAGGAGCTTAAAGACTATAATAAAACGAGTAATGCTGTTATTGAAAGCTCTATAAGGCCAGATTATACTATCGGAACAAAGAACATTCCGAAAGGTAAAATATATAATAAATGCGAATTAGCAAAAGAACTTTTAACCAAACATAGAATGCCTATGGAACAAATACCCACTTGGGTTTGCATAGCACAACATGAATCGTCATTTAATACGGCAGCTGTTGGCCGTCTGAATACAGATGGTTCTGCTGATCATGGCCTATTCCAAATAAGTGATCTTTATTGGTGCACTCACGACGAATACGGCGGTAAAGCTTGTAATATACCATGTGATAAACTTCTAGATTCCGATATAACTGATGACGTCAGATGCATTAAGATCATATATGAAGAACACACACGCATATCTGGTGACGGTTTCAATGCCTGGACTGTGTATAAACCGCATTGTCATAATCGTAAACTGGAAGAAATACGTTCATGTTTCTCGCCTAATCAAATCGAACAATTCGACAAGCAAGCAAGTTCTTACAAAACTACTAATAATCAGCCTTCAGATAGCTCCTACAGTCACAATCCTTTCTTATTGGGAGTTAATCCTCAACCCACTAATAAGCCTAACCAAAAACAGTCTAATAAGCAAGATTCGAAGTTCAATGTAAATATTGATAAGCCAAATTATGCCAATAATCCCTTTTTACAAAATATTAAAACATCAGCTGCTTCCAAACAGCAGCACACTACATTAAAACCAACAAATAATTTAAATGCTGCCGTTAAGCAAGATTACAAGCAAAATCCATTTTTAAACGGTTCCCTAAAGTCTTCAGAAACAACTTTACAAACCTACAAAGAAAAGGAAAGCAATGCGAAGCTCAGCTACAATCATAACCCTTTCCTTAGCGGGGCTTTCACTTCATCAACTAAAGAGGCAATTATTTCTAAGCCTACTGAATTAAGAGACACTGAAGCCTATAAACCAATTCCAACAGTAAACCCATTCAATTCGTTTAACAAAACTGCAACTACTACCTACAAATATGAAAATAAGTATCTGAACAGTAACGATTTTCGAACTACAACTTTGAAGCCTATAACACAATCTGCGACTAAGTATATTAATAGTAATGATTTTCGAATTACTACAACTTTAAAGCCCATAACCAAAACAGAAGCAAGAACAACAACCCAAAAGCCAATAACATCATGGAATGTCGACACCACCACAACACGAAAACCAATCACCATAACCTCAGACAAAATTGCAATTACAACAACAAAGCCTTTTTTAACAGCTACCTCGAATACCTACAGTGCTACAACCACAAAGAAACCAAATACTATAACTACAATCCGCACAACAGCTACAACAGTAACTAGAAAACCATCTACTACACCAACTGCTAAACGACTAAACACAGTATTTAAGACCACAATGAAAATGCCTTTAATCATCACCCCCACCACCAGTTCTACCAAAATAGCAACTAATAGGAATTGGCGTACCACTACCATTAGGCCGACACAAACTATTGCTACAATCAAATGGAATCAAAAATATACAAATAATGCTACAATTCCGCAAACGGTCACACATTTGAATAACTACAAACCAGCTGTTACAACCCCTAAACCGGAGCTTACCACATGGAACTGGCAGAGCGATGGAAAACTAAAAACAACTAAAAAACCATCGTTAACACAAACATTAACTGCAAAAACATCTACTAATACAAGAAAACCAACACCTACTACAGTAAGCTGGCAAAAATACGTTACAACTACAACTAAAACTACTGCCACGAAAGCATCCTCTACTACAAGAAAACCTACAAGAACCATAAAAAACACTGCCTCTACCACGACCAGAGCAAACCCCTCAACGAAAACCACTACTACAAGAAACCCTTCAACAACTACAACAAACTGGCAAAAATATGAAAAAACTGCAACCATTAAAAACACCGCCTCTACCACAACTACAACAAAACCCTCAACGAAAACCACTACTACAAGAAAACCTTCACCAACTACAGCAAGCTGGCAAAAATACTTTACAACTACAACCAAAACTACTCCCAAGAAAACCACCTCTACCACAACTACAACAAACCCCTCAACGAAAACCACTGCTTCAACAAAATCAACAACAACTGCAACAAGAAAACCAACTACAACCACAGCAACCTGGCAAAAATATGATAAAACTACCACCAAGACAACCCCCAAGAAAACCACAGCTACCACAACCACAACGAAACCCTCAACAAAATCTACTACTACAAGAAAACCAACTACAACCACAGCAAGCTGGCAAAAATATGATAAAACTACAACCAAGACAACCACCAAGAAAACTAACAAACCTAGCTCCATTACAACTACACCAAAATCCACATTTAAGCCAAATACTGCCAGAACAACAAAATTGTCTATTACCACTACCACAAAAAAGCCTACAATTGCTTTCAAAACTACAACTTCAATACCAAGAACTGCACCAACTACTCTCAAGAACACAGTAACCACAACCAAACAGAAACCCTCAACAACATCACAATATCCTACAGATTATGATAAATACAAAAAAGATCCATTCAGTCATCCATTCTTTTCTAAAGTTAATGAACAATTAAAACAATTAAGGGGTAATACCACAACTACAAAACAACCGATTTTTACAGCTTCAAAGCTACAAAGTTTTCCGCAGTCACCGTTGTATCAAGATTTCAAAAACAGCCTGGCTAATAAAACAAAAACAATTGTCTCGTATAATTTTGGGGAGGCAAAACTGACTACCACTAAGCCACCCAGGTTTTAATGAGACACGATTATAGAACCCTGCGATATGAATTTATTAGGATTTGTTGTTGAAGTTTTGAAATTTTTATTTTATCTGTTATTGTTGTTGCTGTTTATTTTAATTGTTGGAGTTTTCTTTTTGATTTGTGAAACGCACTGCCATTATGTGATTAAATTTAAGTTTTTTTTTCTAATTCTAAGCCTAGTTTTATTAGCCTAGACAAATTATTAAGACGATTTTAATTCAAAAAAACGAAAAATAATAAAATACAAATAAAAAATTTCTGTTGCAATGCAATTTTATTTTATTTAAATTAATTAAAATTTAATTATACTTTTTTTTTATAATACAAAACAAGTTTTGATTTTGTAGACCTCAAATACATATAAACAAATCGATTATAGCCTTGTTAACAAAAACAATTTGAAATCAAAATGAAATACTGTATGATTAAAATATCATATTTCCAGTTACTACATCCCGATAACAGCATCAGCATTAAGCGTATCATCATAACGATTTGCTAACGATAAACATAGTCAGTCCAGTATTAATTATTATGGTATACTCAAGGTAAACTAAAATGATTATTTCCGATTTGAAGAAATATTGTACAATAGAATGTCGCATGCAAAAATAGATCATTCGTTGAGATTCAGTAAACAAGTTAAACTGATATCAAATTTGTTTCCGTAAATATCTTCACTCATTGTCATATCAATTCATATCAATTGTATAGTTTTATATAGGGTGCATTTTTATAAACGATAGAACATAAAACGATAACATATACGAGAAAGAAATATTGATGGAATAAAATGTCTTACGCGTTAAATTAAATCAGTCTTATTATTTACTTTCCTTTTCCAATAAATCTGGCGACTCAAACGATGGTCGTTTGGCTCATTTTTTACGTAGTCAAAAGCCAAAGGTCAACAAATTCAGCACGATGTCGAAATGACATTTGCCGAGCCGAATTCTTCAAGACTTAGCGCCACAACAGCAGTATTCTCTTTGGTACGCATATTTCTTTGTCTTGTGCGTGGTATTGAATTAAGAAGAGCAAAATCAGTGCCTACACAATCAATAACTCCGCGAATTGCTCCATGGATATTTGAAACAAATTTTTTAGAGTAAATTAACACAAATTGGGAGCGATCTTCTGACACCTTTTTTTAAATTACATTTGATGGACTACTCCTTATGGTACTCAATTGAAGTATTTGTCAGGAAACTGTTCTGTTCTATCTTTTCTCATAAGAAACTTGTAGCTAAAATTTCTCATATTTTATCTTCCGCCAAACATTGTCTGTTTTAAGCAAGTAAACTATACGTAATCGACGTTGTCTAATAGGTTGTGTGTTGGATTATTAGATGTGAGGCCTCGGTTCAAACCCCAACTAAATGAAATATGAAAAATCCTCTCAGCAGGTTTCTGGCAAAAACTCTGAAAGTAAATACAAATTGCCATGAAAACTTTCTCAAAAATCTGTCATTCGGAGTCGACTTCCAGCTGTAGATCCCGCCACTCATGTATAAAATTAACACACACAACATAAGTGGTGTGAAAAACTCCTATCGATTTTGCCATATCTTTTTTTAAACAAAATTCGTTTTAAATGATTGTGCCAATATTAAATATTACGCCATTTTTGTTTGTAGCCAATATTAATTAATAGAACCAATAACAAAGATTTTAAATGCATTTTAAATATGCAAATTTAAATATTTCATAATGATGATTTTTAATTTTTTTTCTTCTTAATTTTGGCAATAAACCAGAAAAAGGCGATTGTACGAGACAAACTGTTTGAAAAAAAGTTCTTAACATTTATCTAAAATTCACAATAAATTTAAATAATTTAAATACTTTTATTGTTGTTTATTGGTGTATAAATTATAACTGGTTCCTTAGGAGTTTTGCACTAAAAATATAACACCGTATAGGTGTGTGCATATTTTCGAATACATACTCTTTTCTGACAATCGAGTTTAATGTGTATCATTGTTTTAATTTTGAAAGCCATCCAAGTGCCGGTGCTAAATATAAAAATTAAAACATTAGTTATCCTCTATTGAATATCAATTTGAAGCAAGTCATCTAATTTTAGCATAATCTTTCTTAATAGAATTTAATTATTATTTATGGCGGTTGAAGCGTGTCTTTCGTTAATATTATTCACCTCAACATTGAATGACTTTTTAAAATGAAATTTTATAACAGACACATGCGTAGTTTTAGACTTTCCAATTTAAAAACGATCAAAAGAAACACCAAAAAAGGTCAACGTATTACTAAACAATGTCACAGTTTAAATAGCCTATGTATGTATGTTATATTGTATTGTTGGCATATTAATTGATCATCTGTATATTTATATTGTGTTAAAAGATAGGTCAAGAAATCAAACTCACCGGTTTATTGTAGAACTTAGATAACTTATTCCACAAGCCGTTAGTTGCAACAGGTTCTTAAAGCCATTGGTAACAATTGATTAAAGCCTGAATTTTATTCAAAATGATTTAGTATTTCAAGTCCATTAGCATCGAAATAGTTTTTTCATGAACTGATATAATAAAATGGTTATCAATATGCATAGACTAGCGAATTAAATATTTTTAGGTCAGCTAATTTAAAATGAGTGGATAGCAACCTAAATTAGATAGGATGAGTTTAAAATAGAATTCATAATTTATGAAGACATTAAAAATTAATTTTTTATTGTCGATATTGTCTTTTATTTATTTGTATTTATGTATATCCTCTTCAGAGATTGTGTGTATAGGTGTTATAACTATTATTCAATTTTTATTTTGTTATGAAGTTATCCGTCATGTTCGAAAGTTCCAAAGGGAGCAAGCAGATAACATGCTTTACATGTATAAAATGTGTGTATGTTTACTTGCGAATATTATCTTAATGCGTTAGACGTTGTTTTTTAAGTTGAAAACCGATAAATAATCTACCGAACTTTAAATGTAGGAGATTATTTTGCTGAATAATATCTAGTTATCCTGGTTGACTAAGAAATCCACAGATTTCCAAAGAAAATCATTGCCCCCATCAAGCCATACGTGACGACGCAATATGCCTCATGTCTAGATCTGAGTCTTAAGAGTTCCGATATTATAAAATGAAAGATGCAAAAAAACAATATGTCTTGAACAGTGCTTGAGAGATATCCACACACAGTTTTAATTGGACGAAAAGGAAGGAAGAAAGAAAGAGGAATAATACATTTGTTACATTTGGCAACCAGCATCAAACAGTCAACGAATTACATATGTACGTTAACTTTTTAAAGTTTTTTACAACAATGAAGAAAATACATTTTTGTATTGTTTTTTTTACAATGAAAATAAGGCCACAAGTTCCTAAAACTCTTTTTCCTGAAAGTCTTAGAGAATTTCACATACAAATATTATTTACTTGAAATTGAAATGTGTATCCCACTGTATTTATTGCCAAAAAAAAAAAAAAGTAGTTGCTGATGAGAATATCTGATATTTTAAACATGATCTACAGCTTATTAGCGTTTTATGGTAATTTGCCATTTAGCTACGTTATAAAAATACTGATAACAAGTTAATGCAATAAATAAGATCAAATTAATTGAAACAAAGAATAGAATTTAGAATTATTTACCATAAATTAATAATTTATAAAAGGTATATGAGATCCAAAAAAATTCTTGTGAAATAATACATAATTTATGAATTTTAAATAACTTTGAATATTATTTCAGCAATTTTATGGCCGAATCCAAAATTTAAAACCGACTCTAAAATATCTATACTAATTTCTAACCGAATATAGTGGTTATAGAATTTACTTACACTATTTTCAGAATGACATGTCACCAAGATGTCTGGAATGCCCCAAACAAAACAAAACTACAGTTGTGTTTAAACGCTTAAATTTGGGGAAATATGTAATGTAAATACAATAAATGATTCATGAGATCCTAACTTAGAGGTTAACTGGAGCGTGATGAACTAGATCTTTGTTACCGATTGTTAGCACTAAAAATATCCGAAAGGCCGTTATTAGTAATATTACAGAGGTAATACAATATCCAGGTTTCAAGCCACTCTATAGTAATACCAGACCCAGGGAGTATGACATTGATGATGTTTATAATTACAGCCAATTAGATGCACACATTCTCAGCTTGTAAATACATCCTGTTATAGAAATCAGTATTAGAGAAACTTTTGCCACGGATCTGTCTACCAGAACGGCACGGAGGGAAACTAATATAAAATTGTATATACTAAGAAAACATACAAGCATTCTGGTGACAGAAAACCGTATTGTGATGTAACTAATTAAAATTGTTTAGTTTAAAACAATCTGGCATGGTTTGCATGAAAGATTAAGCTGGTAGTACATTCGTAAAAGAATCAAAACCCTTTAGAATTACCCGAGCTGGGGAATGGTAAAATTCATTACGAGACCTGCATAGCAATAGCATTTTCTGCAATAATGGTCTCAATAGCAGCTTCGGCACATGGTGAAACTTAAAATATTATAATATTACAAAAAAAATTAACTTAAATCGGTAGTGAGGCACTAAATCCTTTCACATAAACTTGTTCTTTTTTTCTTTCTTTTTAGCTGAATTTTTTAGAAATCGGTAAATTTCTGTAGACCTTAGTAGGAGGCCGGTTTTCGATATATTAACACAAATTTCATACGAACGCTTTATCGGTAACCAATTTATGGTATAATTAATTTGACTTATTTTACCAAGGAATATCAGTTTAACTGAATAAACTAATAAAAGCAAAGAAATTGTATCACTCCATTGAATGTGTCGTAATAGCCAGTGATTGCGGCGTTGCGGATTGTTGACTAGTATATCATTAAGGCCAAGTGAATGTCACTCATTTCTTTCTTGTTTTGATTAGAATTTATCAATTAAAATACAAAACTAAATCTTATACACGAGTCTTAGAAATAAAACAATAAAACGTACACAATTAATCCAATTAAAATGTCTACAACTTTCAAATGTTCCTATAAAATGTTCTACTTTCCATGCCAATATTTAGAATCAGTGTCACCATAGATTCAAGAATTTTCTACTTTCAACGAAACAGCGTCTTTAAAATTATGCATGCAAATTAAAAGAAATTTAAATCAATTCTGGAGATCTTCTTAAATTTAAAACGCGTCTTTAAAAAATAAAACCGGCTTAAAAACACATTTAATTAAACCATTCTTCAACGAGAATTGCTATAATAACCATAAATAAAGTTGATAATAGTGGGCTTAAAGATCTCATAAAATATAATTAATGTTTAACGTTTAATTATTTGTTTTAATAGCATATACACACATATATAATCAGAGACGCAAAATAAACAAAAAAAAAAATAGAAAATAAAATTAATAAAAATATGAACAATGTATGTAATGAAAAGTGCTCACTTCAACGTGTTCAACCTTGTAAATGTAAAGAAGTTACTTCTTATATTAGTTTATACTTTACACATGAATTTCTTTCATTTATCATTTAATTAGTTAACATTGTATTATGATTAACATTCATAATTATAATCAAAACGATTGCAATAGAATTCATTTGACTTTTTAAAGAATTTCAATATTTACAATTTATGATCTATTAGAGACATCTTTTGCTTTTTTTTAAGGCGACTTTAAAGAAAATCTCTTATTAATTGCCAGCAAATTAAAACGAATTAGAAATACTCTTCAGTCCATGGAATTAGTAAAACTACAGAATTTTGCCAATTAAGCCCAAATCTATGTGATACCGTCACATCAAAAATTTAATTTTTAGAAGATTTAGTTTATGCACGACATCTCATGACAAGGGTTTATCAACCATCAAGTAAACTATAATAAATTAATTTCACTCTCAAATGTTCTAATTTAGCTTTCCTAAATGTTTACGATAAAGTTGTGTGGCTGCAGGAGCCAGTTATGAAACGATTTTCATTTAGTTCAGGAAGGATGCTAGCATGTGGTACTACTGAATGCATTTTTAACAGGCAGGTAATAAATGTATATATACTATATTTGTGACGGAAGCTTGTTTCTCTCTAAATAGTTTCACCTAAGTAGTTCACCATGCTTTGTAATCTGATTGAGTTTCCGCATCTTTCATAACACACAACGAGATACAGAAAGTAAAGATATGCTGCGGTATCATGTTGTCTGCGCGTGTGTAGGTAATGAGTATAATTATTATTTTCCTTACGACTAACCAAGGGGCTTCTGTAACATCTGGCGCTTATAATTGAAAGTTCAATTACAGTGTTGTTTTTATAGTTAAAACTAGACTTCTTTCACTAATTAACTATCTTTCCCATTTTCATTATCAGTATCACATACGAACAATACAAGATAATAACTGTAGACTTTGTCAAAGGCAACGAATGACAAGAATTGGAGTAATTAATGAAGTCCATAATGAATCTTGTTGAAGCGTCAAACATTAAGAATTATTCGTTTGTGATTGTGTTCTGTAGGTTTTTATCTTTGTCTGATGCCCTTCACTTTTTAATTTAAACTCTAAATATAGGAACAATAAATAATTTAATGATTTAATTTTTACCGAAGGCAACTTTAATAGAAGACCGTTCTTAATTCGCTAATTGCTGATGGTTTCCACACTTTTGTATAGTCAGTTATTAGCCTCTACAATATATTACAAACTTTATATCAAGCGAAATATTTTGTTGCGTAACTTAAAGAATACACAATAAATTGAAGTGTTTAAATGTTTTATTCCTCAAGTTTTGGAACGTGTTGCTAATAAATCAACCGCAAACAATTTTTTTTTTATTATTTCGAATTTTTATTTTTTTGTTGTTGTTTTTAATAAGAGTTCTTGTTTTGGATTCACCTCCTGACGCATATGTTAATTTGTTTGATTACTATTAAGTTTTTATTTTTTTGATAAACGAAAAAGAAGAGCTATTTGTCTTATTAAGTAGTCATTGTTCGTATCGCATGTTTTATTAGTGATTTTTTATTTTTTCTCTTCAGCTTTTATTTTCTATTATCCATCGACAACTTAATTAATGTTTTAGCACTTAAGCATTATACTTATATTCTGTATATTTGTTAAAAGTTTATTTCACGATTAAATAGCATTCATTTTAATGTTGGTTTGCAATTGTATCACAATCATATGCTAGAGGTTTGAGTTTATAAATAAATGATTGAATAAAAAAAAATAATAATGAGCCATTAAGTATAACAAATGGAAGCTAATTGCTCTTCCTTCAATAATGATTTTATAACTATACTTGTATTATTTAAATAAATTTACTCTTATCAATTACTAATTATTGCCGCAATTTGTATTATTTAAAATAAAAAATTTACAAGAATTAATACATACAAAGAAAAATAATACGGAAACGGTGCATTAAAGATATTTGCATAATGATATACGTTCGATAATTTATAACTTTAATGAATTAATGCCGCATAATTAAAGGAGTTAAGATACATACTACACGCAAAAAGTTAAAACGAAATTATTATTATATCAATTAATGTTAACAATATTACACTTTTTCTCAAAAAATTAAAAGAACATTTACATACGAGCGAAGTATACTTTATAAGCTAACCGGCAGTATAGATGGCGGTAGTATTACCAATTACGGAAACGATGCTAATATATAAACAAAAATTGTCCTACTACCTAAGAGGGCATAGCCTTAGAAAATAACACAAATTATTATTTATAAAGCATATATGAGCCATATTTTTAAATATATTTGATATTAGTCGTGCCTAATTTGTTGCAAAACTGTTGATAACGTTAGCTACTACATCGAGATCACCAAATTGGTGCATATACTACTTGGAGCTGCATCCGATTCCTTCTTTGAGATTATCAAAATTCCTTATTTTAAACTGGCATACTACTGGTTTTTACAACCTGTCAAAAGTTCTCAATGGGGTTGACATCAGTACTGCTTGAAGGCCAGTCAGGAACTGTGACAGAATTATTTAAAAACCATTAGTTGCTATGAAATCATATGCTTCAGACCATTATGTTGTCAACGTTTAGGACATATTCTTGTTAGCATGGAACATAGGTTTAACGCAGGGTTCTTGCATTTCGAAACTTATGCATATGTTTCTCAATTTTATGCAGAAGCCTCACATCGCATGAAGATGTATCGTCCCAAGCGGGTTAACTTTTTTTTAATTCTTTCAACTTTGGCCGGCCAACATATTTATTTCAATGGATTAAACAATAAATATATAATTAATTAAAAGACAATATGCATATTTATGTATTAGAATCTACGAATAACAGTGTAAACAACTGCACGTATGCACCAGAGATCAGCAATGAGTATTCAAAAAGGTTGCGCAACAACAACTAAGGCTGTAAATGTTGATGAATGATATGAATGAATGATAAATCAATGTTGTAGTGAATACGAATGAATCAGTGTAGTTGAACTTCAATACTCTTGACTCACTCATACTCGAAATTTCATGAGTACTTATGAGTAGCGAAAAACGATTCACTGCTGATCTCTGGTATGCACGTAAGTATAAATTTCTCAGACGTATAGATAAGATGAACAATTCACATTAAGATATTACAGTTTAAAGTCTGAGCTGGATACGATCGCTCGTTAAATTTTTGAGAGCCAATAAATGAAATTATGTATTCAAATAGATATGTTGATTCATTCGTGGTTATTATTTTGTGTAAGAGTGTATTGACACTAATAATCTAATCTCAATAGTCTATAAGCATCCATTTCCACTTGCCCTGATATGGACACGTGGATGTACATTCTGTTAAGTGCCCTCTCACTTGTATACAAGAATCTGCATTTACAAGGGATTATCAAAAATACCGCTAATAGATCTCAAATCTCAAGATATAAACTATTATCGAAAATGCTATTCCTAATAAATATGTACATACATATGTATGTATGTATATCTAAAGTGATTGATGATGATGAATGCAATCAAAGCGAAAAATATTAATTATACCATATAATTAATTAATATTTAACAAAAACCAAAAAAAAAATAATAATAAAAGCGTAACCAAACAGCAGAAAAAAATCTAAAAGAAAAACTCTTTATTAATTGTTTCATTCTTTGAGCTTCAGAACAGAAAGAAGTATTTAGGAAAGAAATATAGAAAATTTTGCAAAAGTGAAAATAATGTAAATAGTATTGGTAAATAAATATTTAATTATGTATACGCTGTAAATTCTCTTCCGTTAGCATCTTATAATAACAGTCCTGAACTACTCTTAATAACACAGAATCGATTTAGAATCTCATCTGCGTCGAACAAAGGTTGCACGGCGATAAGTTCAAGAAAGGTTAATCTCTTGTTAAATATACAGAAAATATCATTTTAGAAAAATTTGTTTCAATTTAAATAAGAACTATAAATAAGTACAAAATAAAGTAATAAAAAATATTTTGAATCTACTTTTAATTATTTTTAGATGCTCCAGTTATATTAACCTTACCTCATATGTTGGGGGCCTCAAATGAATATACAAAAATGATACGAGGCCTAAATCCGGATGCTGCTAAACATCAGACGTTTGTGGATGTGCAACACGTAAGTAGAGATGACTGATGAAATGCATGCGAAACCGTTCAGTATTACGAAGTCAGAAAAAACTTAATCAGAAATGGTAATCCTAAAATAAGTCAAACTGACGTAAACATGGCGTCAGCGGTTTGAAAAGACTACTTTTCTAAAACGCAATAATCTTATAAAAGCCTTTCGTCCCTGTCACAAAGCGAGATCCATTTTGTTTTATTCTTTCTTTGCTTTGTTTCAGAATTTTTAAATATTTTTTTCCAGCTAACCAGACTATTGCTTTACTGTATCAGGTAATGTTCTTTTTCCAAGCTTGAAAAAGGATGAAAAGAAATTGATGACCAATGACAAGGTTGATCCTGAGTCCTGGACAGTGCAAACAGCAAACTAGATGTCAAAAGCTATTAAAGATTCCTGAGAAAAGTTCATGTAAAGAAATAAAAAAATCTTAGAATGTTTGAGTTAGGTCAAGTAATTTTGAAACCATCGTCTGTCTGGTAACGAGCCAATAGTTAGTTTAAAAGGTGCCATTTTAAGCTTCACATTCGAAACTCCCTGTCAATAATATTATTTTGTGAAACGTTTTTTACGTTCTAAATTAAGTGGATAACCCGAACATCACCGTCATATCTTCCTTTTCTATTATAGACAAGGTAAAATCGCGTTGTAGACTGCGGAAAATATTTGCAAAGTTTACGGAGCTGTTGGTTTGTCAGTTCTCGATCTGATAATTTAGATGTTAAAGAGGAATCTTGCTCTAATCTAACAATCACTATAAAATCGTTTAAAAAAATTGAGAACATAAAAAGCGGTAACGTTGCTAATGAACAAGAAATAATTTTGATTTTCTGACAAATTTTGTTTCATTTATGTTGTCCGTTTAATTATAATTTTTAGACTTTTTGAGTTTAAATATAAATTTATTAGAAATCGACAATTTTTGTAATATATTTATAGTTTTATATCCACTTTAAGACTTTCGTATTAACATACATATTCATACATAGTCTATTCTATTGTATCACTGTAAAATAAATTTATTCAAAATTTGCAATTCACAGTAAAATTTTGTAACAAAAATATTTTTCGAAATTCGAAACAATTTCATCGCAGAGCAGACAAGATTACTTTCATTTCCTTCATTTTGTTATACGTTTACCATTTCAGCTTACCGGAGTACCTTTGCAAGGCGGCAAACGCGTTCAGTTTAATATGTTTTTGAAAAGCATTAATCGTATAACGATTACAGAAAATCTTACCACCGTACTTATGCCTGCCATATGGGTGGAGGAGGTGAGTATTAAAGGCTGTCTTCAAAGAATTCTCCTCCATTGTCTTGTTTAATTTTCGATTTCAAATTTATTATAGGGCATCGAGTTGAACAGTGAAATGGTGACATTCTTCAAGAAACGTCTAATCAATACCCTAAAGACACTTAACGTTGTGCACTGGGCTTCGCTGTGTGGTGGCATTGGTGTGGCTGCTCTCTGCTTAATCTATTACGTAGTGCAACGACGAAAAACAAACGCTGTTGTAGAAGCGCCTTTAAAGTGAATTAAGAATTGTAAACATCATTTTTCTAATTTTGTTTGTTTTCCGCAATTGCTTCTATATAAAGAGGCTAATAATGGCAGCTCTCATCTATTACATCTTTTTTATCTATTTAAAAAATAATACATTTGTTGTTAATTATTTGTTCTTATACCGTTAATTATTGTTAATATTTTATATATGTACGTATATGTAAATGTGTGTCTTAATTGCTGTCAGAGTACTTGAAGAGAGATTATGGATGTCATATTGATTTTTATTGCAATTACTTCAACAATTTTATTTTGTATATTTTAATTCTCTTCCTGGCTCAACGACGGCATTGACAACATAATGTTTTAGTAATTTATAAAAAAAAAAAAAACAAGAATTTGTTTATGATATTATCGTTATACTTAATATTTTATTATTAATGTGATTTTGTTTAAGTATAAATAAAATATATTTTATGTGATTTAGTGTATTATCAAAAATTAAAATGATTTTAATTTATTTTGGGCACTCTAATTGCAAAATTGTTTTTAAATTTAATAACGGTCATTTATCTTCACCCGTGGCAGTGTCAGAGTAAAGTATTAAAAAGCAAACGAAAGATAAGGCAGTGTCCCTCATGCCAGTGCAATGCATAAAATGTTGGCTTCTTTAATCTATTACAATTTAAACGGCGTCATATTATTGTCAACCTAGAAGTTTATAGCAGCTAGCCAGCCATCAATCAGTGTTGCAAAATTGGATTTTTTAAAATAGTACTGAACCTATATAACTGAAAGAGTACCTTTTTGTATCAAATGGTAGTTTTATAAAAATATATTTATTTATTTATACGGAATGGAATAGAAAAACCAACTAACTACATGTTTCTCATATACAAAACAAAAACAGTTGACTCTGGATACGTAAGGTTTAGTTAAAAATTCAGTTGTATGCAGTTTTCTATTTTTAACTTTTTAGAATTTTTATATAAAATTACACAATGGCAACATTTTGTTAATGCTGTAACCAGACATATTGGTGAATGTCTCCACTAATATATGTAAAAATTGCTTATTCTAGACATGCACCGTCCAAATCACGAGGTACGGTATATGAATTTATGGTAATACAGTACCCATTTCGAATAACGGCACTTTGGTGAATTTTGATTTTATTCACCACACCGGACAAATTCACTACCGGGCAAACTCACCACACTAGAAACTCACCACACTTAAAAAAAATTATTTTTTTTTTGCTTTTCTTTTCAACCGCTAACTTATTAACTAACTTGTTTTATGTTTTTATGTTTTTTTTGTCCGCCTCTTTTTGGCGACCTTTTTTTACCACCCTTTTTTTTTACACTTTACATTTTTATTCTTTGTCTTCGTTTTGTCTGACTTGGGGTTTGAACAGTGGCTAGCTAGCTAGCTACATACATACCACTTTCTTTAACTTTGTTACTTACCTGTTAGACAGACGGACCACATAGTATTAAACAAACGGGGAGCTTAATTTCTACTTAATAAACCCGGAAAAGGAAAAAGAATGTGCGAATTATTTATAAAAATATAATTTATCTTTTTTTTGAACGAACAAAAACGAATTTGATGAAAAAAGTAGTATTTGAGTAAAAAAGTATGATGAAAAAGTACTGAATTTTTCAACACTGGCAGCCATATTTGAAAAAATGCTAATAAAGCGTGTTTTTTGGTAGACAGCATTTATATAATATTTTAGCGTTATTCATCAAAAAAAATTATAAATGAATAATGAGGAATTTTCAATAAATAATTAAATAATATAATCCAACAAGACATAATTTGAATGGTATACTTGAAAAAGAGGAGATTTGAAACATATCTTGATCTAATTAGCAGCTTTTTGTAAACATTTTATCTTTTCAGACAAAAATATTTTAGTTC
Source organism: Sarcophaga rosellei (assembly GCA_930367235.1). NCBI lineage: Eukaryota > Metazoa > Arthropoda > Insecta > Diptera > Sarcophagidae > Sarcophaga > Sarcophaga rosellei. Next base: position 96,737,803 of record OV884020.1, read on the forward strand.
TTATTATCAATTAGAGGGAAATATTAATTATATTAATGTATCTAAAAGTACTATGATATTATATACTTAAATAAAAATTAAGTTTAAAGATAGAATAGAGGGGCGAAACAGCTTTTTGTTTTGCATAAGCCATAAATGTTAACATGAGATATTCCTCATAGAAGGTATAAGATCGCAAAAAACCGGCTCATTTGACCGTAAATAATTACTTTAGTTTGATTAAAAAAATAAAAATATTAACTTGTGAATATTGTAAATGTAAACGTAAAATAGAATTTTTGTTATTTCGACAAATTTTCAGAGGAGTACGTTCGTTACTCACTAAAGCTATGCAGTAGAAAACATTTTACTGGAAATATTATAAATATATTTTGTAAACTTAATTAAAGTTAATTTAAAGTACACGTCAAAAGCTTATATAAATTACTTTCTTCATATATATTATATTTTCAAATTTATTTTATTAATTTTCGCGTGTTATTTTGTATCTTATTGACATCACTGATTGTTTGTGTGTTAGTTTATGGTTTGATTGCGAAGAAAAAGTGCGGGTCGCATAAGAAATCCTAAGCAATATATTTTTGATAAAAAATCACGTAAATTTACGAAAATTTCGGAATAAAATATATGAAAAGTATTCCCAAAACATAATATTTTCAAAATTTACTAAATTTCTATGAAAATTGTATGCAAAATGTGTGTAAAATTGTAATAAAGTTTTACCTCTCCACGGACGGTGTGTTTGCGAAATACGTGAAAAACGAAAAAAGAAATTGTACGGATAGAAAAAGTATTAATTTTTTTATATGTATGAAGGAGAAGAATAAAATTTTAAATAAAGTGAGAGTGTGTAAAACCAAATTTAATTGTTATAATCACAATCCCGCTTTGAAGATCTCCATTAAGAAGGTATAAATCCACAGCAACAGCGGATAATCACACTTTAAAAGTATTAAAAAAAATATACATATATATATAAAGTTAAACCACAAAATCATCACTTGCAAAGGAATAAAAAAAAATACAATAAAAGGTGAATACTGTAATAATGCATATGGTAAAGAAGAAAAAAGAAACAGTCCAGTCCATGTAGTTTTAGTTTCTTTCTAATTAAGTAAAGGGTTTGCTTGGTTAATATATACATGTAAAATTATTGCATTGATGGATGAATTGGAAGACTAAAAATATAAGAAAAAAATCAAAGTGTGTGTTGGTGTTCAATTGAATTGAAATGCGGCTCTTACGAGACCATCGGTTTCTATTTGCCGTCGGTCGTTTTTTCCATCATCATGTTTTTTCGGCTTCATTCGCAGTCCGCAAAATCAATTGTATGTGTTCCGTTTCAGCCGAATCATCAGCAATGTATGTGAAGCTCTATTATCATCTACGTCTGCCCGTTCAACCAGTCTCGTTTTTCTTCATTTTCATTTTGTTTTACTTTATTATTCTTCTTCTTCTTCTCATCTATCACATTTAACTTTTATATCATTCCAATTTGTTTGTCTGTTTTCGTTTTTATAGCTTTTGTCTAGTTATTTTGTTACGTTTCTGTACCTAATTTTATTTTTCGTCGTTATTGTAGTTGTTGGTCTTGTAGCTGTTTTTATTTAACCATTCGGCCTTCTACATCTCCTTTGGCGAAGAGAATGTAATAACAAAGCAAGTGTCAAATAATATGCTGCCAGACTTATAGAACTGTTAATATTCATCTATTTATACCGAAAGAGAAATTATATTTGCAATAGAAAATTTAATAGTTAAGATGAAATTAAAAAAGCCCTTGTAACTTTTCTTACTGAAATTACTTTATTTGAAGAAGTAATAAATTGTAGTGTTGTAGTTTGTGTATAATTTTTAGTGTTTTAGTTCAAGTTTCTGTGAAGTATTTTATTTGTTTCAGCTGTCAAACATTTTGTTATTTACTCTTTACAGCAATGTTATGTTAATTTTAGGGGAATACTAATTTCGCAAGTACGGTTTTTTACAGAAAAGATCAAATACAATATTAATTTAAGTCTATGCAAAATTAGCGGTATACCTTATTTTTAATTAAAAATTTGTTTATTCTTCATAAGCAATGACCATAAGCACATATTTAATATTTTTAATTTAAATTTTAATAAAGAATATACATATATATTATATACACACTATATAGTCAAAAAGGAATCCTTCAAATATATGATACCTTTATCTACAGCTAAATTTAAAATTAAATGCTACATAAACTTAAAATTGCGACTGTAAACCAACCACTTGTTTAGCTGAAATAATCTTGATTACTGAAGCTGATACTGATAAGCAAAGAAATTAAAAAGAAGATAAAAGATAACGACATAGATTAATTTAGGAAATAATTGTCTTTAGCACAACCTGTGTGCTGTTTTGCTAAAAGTCGAGCACAGGAGATATTTTAACGCATAATTTGGATAACAAAATTATATTTGTCTGGTAGCGCTTGTTTACAAGTGCTCTGTCAATTTTGAGTAGTGGCTGTGAATCAAATAATTGGATTCTAATATGCTGTAAAAATAAGGATGATTATGTTTTATTTATATTCGTAAATAATACAAAGGAATATATATCGAGTAACAATTAAGGAATTTAGATTTTTTAATCTCGTAAGATTAATTATTAGAAATAAAATAAGTGTATAAAGAATTGCTAATTATTTTTGTTGTTTACCTTCACAAAAGTAAAGTCAAAATTGGCACCATTATCAATTTTGTATTAATGTGGCAACATTTCACTGACTTCCAATGAAAAAAGAGTTGCATTTGAGTAAAATTCTTTAATCTATTACAAAATTTTATTGTTAATTCCCTTTTAATGTGTCTTTCGAGAAAATGGCGGCGTCGTCTTCTGCCAAATTTTTTGTACATCAAAATCAAAATAAAGCAGCAAATTTAAATTCTTCCAGTGCTGCTTCTACATTCGCCGTTGATGATTGTGACGTTGTTGAGTTCATTGAATTTCCATTGTCAACCATCATTTGTCTAAATAACAGCAGTAACTCAAAAGGCGATTAAAAATATTTTCACAAAAATAACAAGAAATTGCGAATAATATTACGAAAAAATCAAATATTACGTACATACATAATAAAATACAAACGAAGGTATACGACAAAATGAAATATATGAAGTGATTAACGATTTAAATAATGTGAGTGAATGAAAAAAGAAAAATATTTTAATTACATTCAGAGTAAAAGAAAAATATTTCGAGAAAAAAATTGTTTGCTATTGTTGTAAATATGTGAAAGAAACTATCCACGGAAACTATCCGATTAGCAATTGCGGCAGGCCAGGAACCAGCATGCTAGTCATCCATTCAACCAGTCCGTAAGCCAACCAGCAAACTTACCAACTAGAGGGGCCAACAATTGTCACACTTGCAAATATTTAAACATAAACTGTATTGAAAATAATGCAAGTGTCTACTTATTTGGCTTTATCTTTGTTGCTCTTTTTCACTCTCCGTACGCGTCCTGTTTTTTTCTTATACATTTTCTGACATTGATTACAACTGAAAACAAAAGGGGTGGAGGTGTGTTTTGATTTCTTCAGATTTGATAAGCAGGTATGGGACTAACAACAACTATAATTTCTATAAGAAAACTTATTAATTACCCTTACGATTTTAGCTGAAACAACAAATAATTAGGCGGTAAATTTTGTAGCTGAATTGAAAAATTAACAAAATCAGTGCGTTTCCATGTGTGAGCAACAGTAACAGATTCTCTTGTTCCATCTACATATGTCTGCTAAAGGGGAAATTACCCTGAACAACAACAACCACAATACGCAACAAACAAAATTAAAACAAAACATACTTTATTACCGTGATAATAACTACAGTGGACTATAGTTTTTAGTTGACATTGACAATTTGAATCAACAATATAAAAAGAAAGCAACAAACACAATAACAAAACTACTATGCAATTGAATCAAAAAGGCATAAATAAGTGAACAACAATATAACGGTACTTCATTGAAAGCTTTCTTTTGATGTTTCGAATTAATTTATCCACTTGCATGGTGTATACCTATATGTTAGTTTTCATTTCTTCCATCTTTTGTGATTACAAATTAATTATTTTTAAATTTTTAAAAAATCAAACACCATGTATTCCATTGAAGGCAAAGTAATTTTCAAGAAGTTTTCGTTTCACAATTAAACTTAAAAAGAAAAGTATACAGCAATCTTTCCAAACGGTTTTGGTTTTCAAGAAGGATATCTACCAAATTAATACTCCAACTATATAGTAGTAGACTTGTTGCTTTAGAAACACTTTCGAGATGAACAAATTCCGTTTAGTGGATTCCTGCCTAAAAGTCTTGAAGCCTAAAAAATTGTAATTAATTACTTTAAATTATTAGCGCTGCTGATTGATTTGTCGCATTTTTGATGCAGGTATGTAATTAAAGGAGGTGCGCTGTTTCAATTGGTCTTTATGTGCCAGATTACTGTTTCCTTTTGGATAGTTAAAGATATGTGCCCTGTCATGACATCTCTATTATCATTGGCCCATTGAATGAAATTATGCTAGCATGTTGTATCTTTAGTTGAGACAGAATTGCTGTTGTCGACCTTGGGACTTGATCGTCACTGCTGGCAATTACAGGGCTATGAACGTTTTAAATATTTTTTTAATAATTGCAGCATATTGAAAGGGTTATGAAAGTTATGTTCTTGTTAAACATACCATAGGTATATTAGTTCTTTGCAGGTTTTGTTTATTTATTTCGATGTCCTAATATAGTCTTTGGTTGTCGTCTATTTCTTTTATTTCATGGATTGCTATGCAATGCCACACGACATAACATTACAGATTCTTTCAGGAATCTATATTTGTTTTATTACAAGGGTGATATTAGGCAGACACTGGTTATTAATAATATAATTGAATTCCTACAAATGACGAAAGGACGAGACAGTGAAGGCAATGTCGCAAACGACGAATGTTAATTAATTAATACTGAAAATATATTTTTAGTTACAAATATTCTTTTTATCCATTTTAGCCGAAGAATTTTCTCAAGCATTGTATAAGAATTATTATTATTGTATTGCGTACTTTCTGCTTTGAATGCTTTAACCCATATTCCTGGAGTGGTTATAACATATCATTCAATCGACAACGCTCCAAATTAATACTAAGCTGTAAATTACTTCACAGACATATTGAACTTTTTGGAATGGTTTTCCATCTAATTAATTTCGAAATTTAACTAAGCATACAATTTGCTTTCAATAGGCTACACTACAACTTAGGGCAAAAATAAAGATATTGCTTACGAAAAAGTTTAGCTGTACCTATAGCTACGAATAAATATTAGCCAAGATAACAATGTTTTTAAAATCCAGTAAATGGTTATATTCAGAACTGCCGCACTGTTAGATTTTCTTTGATGAGAAAGATAGATTTACCAATCATGTGTTAATTGTTCGTAATCGGCTCTGGCCCTGATTTAACTAATATTTCAGCGACTAGATTTCCTTCATTGCCCACGTGATAAGTTACCTAGGCACATCGCGATTTTCGTTAAGGAATATCCGGTATTAATTCACGTGAAATGATATCATGCCTTCTTGTACACTTAAGTGCCATCCAATATCTTTAGTGTTACATAGAGCCGAATATCCCTTCTGTGTAGTCGGTGACTCCTTAATAATTACATATGTATATGATATATACATTCTAATTACTCGGTTAATATTGAACTATTTTTCCAGTATTTACAAAGAAATCTTTCATAATTAAAACTACGAGTATCATTTATTTTGTTTTGGATCACAAAATATAATAAGTTACGTTCCATATATCTTTTATAGTATCTTAATTTTATTTATTCATTGTATCATTGTATTATAAGCAAAAATGTTTGGATATCTTATTTTATACTTTTTACATATCAGCATATAAAATTGATATCACATAAATAATTAACTGTATTTATTTTGTATATTTAAAGGCAGCAGTACCAACTAAATGAAGAATAACTGCTTTAAAGTTCGCAACAATATTAACACCTACATCAATAAGAAATCAAGATTCTGTTATCCATATACCAGCGATATCAGTAAAATTTAAATAAAAGTATAAAATACGCAATAATGGATCGATAAAAAATAAAGAATTAAGAAATAGAAAAGCTGAAAAGAAACGGACAAAATAGTTAAACAAATTTGCACTTAACGGGCGTTCAAATTCATTTGCGACAACTCCAACAGTGTTTATTCTTTTGTACGCCCTGTAGTCTGTTCAGTTAAAGATCTCAAAGAAAGTGTTTTAATTTTATCATATAATTTTCTTTGCCGTCTCATCAAGTAACTATAAAATAAAGAAAAAAAAATAGAACAACAATTTTAAGCTACATCTCCAACGCAATGAATTCAAGCCAACCCACACAAGCTGCACCCGGGAATCGTATTACGTTCACAAGTCAAGCATTGCCCAATGGTACGATTAATATCGGCGGCGCACATGGAGGTTCAATTATATCAACATCTCAATTGCCGAATACGACAACGATTAAGACAATAACATCAAGTGCTGCTGGTCAGCAGCAGCACCACACGTTGCCACAACAGGTACAAGTTCAGCATCATCAGGTTTTACAAGCCAGCCAGCAACAGGGCAATCCTTCAAATGCCCAAACACAGCAACAATCAGTAGGTGCCACACAAACCCAAACTTTAGTTATAAAATCTAATCATGCAGTCTCATTGCCGGCGGGTATTGTCTCAAGTGCACCCGGAATTGTAACTATGACCAAAACCATACAGCAGGTATGGGCTTATTTGATATGATATGAAATGAAACCAAATCAATACAAAACAAAAAGCCCAAAATTAAAACACTAAAATAATCTTCTGACGATCACATAGTTTCTCCTATTGATCGTCAAAATAAATCTTTTCAAATTCATTATTTAAATTCCGTTGAGTAAATGTAGAAAAACTCTTATTTTTATCTTTCAATTAAACTGTCAAAATTTTTATTGTATCTTCTTGATTTGTAGTCAATTTTATTTATCATATTTGAATTCAATATTTTACCCTTCAAAATCTATTATACGCCCTACGGTATTTCAAGTATAAATTAAATATTTAATATTTGATCCTTTCATTTCATTTCTGAATTTGATAGTATTTTAAATTTATTTTTAATTTCGCAAAAAGGGTAGGGTGCATTAGAATATGTTAAAAATGATATCGAAAAAAAACCACCGCTGGTTTGTTGCTTGTTAATACATAAATTATTAATTTATTCTAGTACATACTATAAACAGTTTTTTTTTAAGTAGTTTAAGCATGATTAAGACACTCTTTTAAAGCTTTTTTTTAATTGTTTGGCTTTTCTTCTCGTATTGCTTTTTCGTTACATTTTCTGTTGTTATGAAAACAAAAACTATTGCTAACATGTAGTATTTAAAAAATTGTATATACATAATGTATATACAGTGCTGTTCAATAAAATAGATTCACCATAATCTAACATCTTTGAGACCAATAAAACATTAGAAAAACGCGATCACTAATTTTTATTTTTTTATTTTGGTAAACTTATAACATAAATAACATAAGAAAGATAAAACTTCAGAACATGTAAAGTAAAAAAAACTATATATTCATCAATATTCTTCAAATCAGCAATTTTTTCCTGTTCACAAAAATAGATTCACTAAATTTGGTGCTCTAAAAAAATTATTTTTAGCACTTAAACTAAATAATTCTTTTTATGTACAGTTTATTTACATCAGCACTAGGTGTAATAACCCTTATTTTTAATTACTGTGAGCACCGTTGTGGCATAGAGTCAACAAGTCTCTGACATGTTTCTTTTGGCATATTTTTCACCGCTTCGTTCATTAACTCCTACTACTGTTCTTTTTTTGAAGGGTTTTTTCCTCGGAGAGCTGCTTTGACAATTTTCTATAGATTTCCGATAGGATTTAAGTCCGGTGACTGTGCCGGCCAGCTCAAAATCTCGACGTCATTATTCTGAAACCAATCTTTTGCTCGCTTCGATATGTGTTTCGGGTCATCTTGTTGAAACACCCATCAAAGTGGCATTTCCCATTCGGCATAAGGCATCATGACGTCGTTTAGTATATTAGTATAATAAATGGCATCCATTATTCATTCTATTCTAAATAGAGGCCCTGTGTCATGGCAGGAAAAACATCCCCATACCAATATGGGGATGTTCACCATGTTTAATGGTTGTTATTGTATATTGTGGAAGGAGTTCTGTGTTTGGGTGTCTTCTTACGTCAAACTACTTCTGTCAGAGTTAAAAAAATTAACTTGAGTTTCATCTGACCATAAAATATTTCTCCACTTATGCATAGGCCAATTTGTATGCTGTTTTGCAAATTCTAATCTTTTGTTCAGGTGTTGTTTAGGCAACAACATAACTTTTCTGCTACTTTTGGCTTTTAAATTATTTCTGAGTAAAACCCTTGGAGTGGAAATATGAAGCTTACAAGCCTTTTTAATGGCAGCAGAGGTTGCAAACGGGTCTTTCTTCACATGACTCACAATTTTTCCTTCCATGAGGGGTGTGAATTTTGATTGTCTCCCTCTAGTTTCTGCCTGAAACTTATAATTTATTGTGTTTTGGACCATTTTATATGAATACCCGATAATTGCAGCAATTTTTCTAAAGCTTTTGCCTTCATTATGAAGTTTTTTTTTATTATTCCCCTGACTTCAGGACTGCAGTGTTTACCTCTGCCCATTTCCAATTCTAAACTTTAATTGTTTACTTGATTTTTTTTTTAATATTATTAAAAATCAATCAGATTTACCGTTTAATACAATTACTATCAAACAACGGGTTGTAAATTGAAAAATTCTATTATTTTTTCGAAGTGAATCTATTTTATTGAACACGCGTTTTCACAACCAAATCTATACTTGCAATAAATTAAAAAAGAATGACGCCTCAAATTTTGGAAATGTAATTGGATTATATTCATAAGAGATCAGTAAACAAAGTGCAGTTACTTTTTTACATATACTTCTTTGTATAAGAAATTTAAATAGAGTAAACTTTCTGGAGAGCAGGTGAATCTATTTTTTTGAACAGCAGTGTATACATCCTATATATGTATGTATATACATTAGATCCTGAATATGTTGCTTTATTGGAGAGATTTATTTTAGTACGAGAAAATTTTAAAACAAGGTTTTCAATTGGTAGTAATGTGCCGTTGTATGTCGAATTCATTTGTTAAAAAAATATTTCGAAACAAACTATCAACTATGAAAATCAAAACCAATTTTAATATAGTTCATTTTAATATGTATTTAATTTTTAAATATCTAAACACCATTTTAATACGGTTCATTGTAAATTTCCAATATTTATTACAAACTTTAGATTCTTTCTTAATTATACGCTGTCTCAAACAATTGTGTTAAGAGTTAAATGTATTCCTTTTTTAATAAAAAAAAAGGTTAAACGTTATTTAAAGTAAATGAAAACCCAAAAACAGTTCAAATTTTTTGTACAGCAAAGAAAATTTTATTTAATTTATTTTTAATTTAGGAATATGATGTCCTGTGGACGCCAAAATTTTTTTTAATAACTATTCATAGGAAAGGTTAGCTTTTATGTACTTTTTGTCCCAATACTCCACAGTTCTACAACAATGTTTTTATTTGTTTTTGTAATACATATTCAAAATTCTTATTGTCTCCATTATTTATAACTTTCGATAATCTCTTGAAAAACTTTACTTGACTTAAATCAAGTATGCACTATTTCGTATCACTGATACAAATGTTCTATTGATTGAAATCGCTGGTCTTTAGAAGATTGAGCTAGTGTCATATTGTGCAAATATTAGCCAAAAAAAAAATAAAAACTAACCTTTACATACATTTTTAATGTAGGAAAATAAATTTTTGATAAAAAGTTACTTACAAAAAAATTTGTACGCATGGGTTGGAGTTTTTTTTTTTAGCAAATATTTACTTAATATGACAAATAATTTGAACGAATTTGAATCTTATTTATTAAAACCTAATTTAATTTTTATTCTATAAACCGCAGCACAAAAATATTTAATATTAATTGTTGGAAAGCATGCAGCATATATATATATGTATGCATGTATGTTTATTATGAATAATTTTAATTTTTTATGTTCTACGTAAATATAAACTAAGAAAGCATATCCATACAGACGATTTGACTCGACTTTGATTTTCAATAAATATATTGTTTATTTTATAAAATTCTTTAATTTACTTAGTTTGTTTTTTAAACAGATAAAATTATATGAATATCGTTGAATTATTCTTAACCATGTTTGACAGACAATAATAGTACATTGTTATTATTGTTTAGCGTTTGTTAATTATTTAAATGTTTTTTTAGTAGTAGTTGTATAAAATGTATGTTTTGCTATTTCTCACGAAATGTTATTAGTAACATTTATTTATAATATTAATAACTTTTAAAATATGTATCCTTTTAGCGAAATCAATCTTACAAACTTTGTGTGCACTTTTGACTTATTACAAGAACATTTCCTCCTTAACAAATCACAAACTTATTTAGGCCACTTACGAAAAATTTAATAAATAAGTAATTAAAGCGAAAGCAAATGCATGCTGGTGTGTAGATCTATGGTATTTAATAAAAAACGAAATTTTTAAAAAGATAATTTCTTAAGTAATTGAAATAAATATTATTAAACTAATGTATTTTCCTATTTAATTAAAACTAGGGTAACCAACCGTTACTTAATTCCATGATACCAGCCAGTGTGGTGGTAGGCATGCGTCCTCCAACTGCCCAACAACAACCAAAGAATGTGCAAGGAAGGGTGGTCATTGGCGGGCCACACATGGTGAGCACGAGACCACAAAGTCCAGCGGTAAGTTTACGATATATTTATTTTTAAAGATATCTCTGTTAATACAATATAAATATTATAAATCTCATATATGATTCATAACATAATTCTAATTTGATCAAAAGTGATGGTAGTTATACCTTTACTTTCGTTAACAGTTTTCACTTAAGAATTTAATAATATTTTATCCTCAATCAATACTGACTCAAACTAAAACCGTAATATTTACTTTACTTTTCATTAATATTTCTTTTTATACTTACTGTGTGTATGTTCCAAAAATATTTCCATAATTTCCTTCCTTTGATTTCGATTTGTTTTTCTTTTTTTTGTTTTTGTTTTGGATTACTCGTAGATAACATTAAGTACACTAACCCCGGGACAGACGCCTGCACTCATTTTGAAAACTGAAAATGGATTTCAATTATTGCGCGTAGGGACGGCTACGTCGGGTCCGGTGACACAAACAATTGGCACTAACTCCACAAACCCACCACAAATACGCTTGCAAACTGTTCCAGCTGCTGTAAGTAGATTCACAGGGCCACCTTTAGCACTACGTAAAACGATTGTAAGATCATCCACTTCCACCTCCACTACCACTACAACCACCCATCACCACCACCACCAATCGCAACAACAGCAATCGCAACAACAGCAACCGCAACAACAAGTAAAAAAACAACATCAGCAACAGGCAACAACTACATTGAAACAGATTAAACAAAATGTAATTGTTTTTCGATTCTTAAGACTCTATTCCTCTACTAGTATTTCAAAATCTTTTTTCTTTGGTATTTTCTCCATAAATACTCGCATTAAATTTTTTTTTTTTTTAGAAAGAATGATTTATTTCGTTAACTTTTTATATTTTTATTGAGTATTTATTTTTGTTAGTTTCAATCAAATCTTTATATAAACAATTTTTAATGGAGAAAAATCCAGAATACAATATTTATTCATTTGTTCTGAACGAAAATCTGTTGCCTTAATTTTTATTTTAAATCCTGGAGACAATTTTGCATTATCTTTCAGTATAAACATACATATTTTTGCTCTGTCTCTCTTAATTTATTTTCGAACGTAAAACTTATTTTATGTAAGTGAATGCAAAAATCGAAAAAAAAGTTTAAATTTTAAATAAATGATGTAAAGGTTTTTTTAATTGTTGTGCTTTTTAAAAATGCATTATTTTAATAATTGATTTCTAGATGTTGATTTATTTCAGCCATTTTTAATATGTATATCATTTGCGTTTTCTAATATTTTCTCAATCGAAAATACTTTATTTTATTTACTATACTTTTATAACCATAGCGTGGAAATAATTATATACATATTTTAACAATATTTATGCTTTTAACAATCCTTTGTTAATAAATTCAAATCTATCATTGAATTTAAGAAATATCGATTATATCGGTGAATATGAATATTGAAAACATTTTGTACAAAGTAAAAGAAAGTGCGTATTCCATAATTTTCCTTTGCTAACTTGAAACCAAAACACTTGAGAGTTATGGGAATATAAATAACCATGCTTTGATAAAAGGAATGTTACGATAAATAAGGGAAAGATTCTTTTTGTAGTAATGGAACGCAAGGAAGAGAGATCAAAGTAGATTAGGCATTTTTTTTTTAATGATTGTTTAATCCTGGTTTCCAAGATTTGTTAAGTACTAAAATCTTAACACACATGTATGTATATACATATAAAATATTTTTTAACTGTTGATAGTTAAAGTTTGTGTAATACGCTAAATAATAGTGACCAGATAATATTGGTCTGAAAATAACCAAACTTTACTTTAATTTGTGTTTTGAATACATTCATCCAAATACGTACAAACTTATCTTTTATAGAATTAAAGATTATAAGTTTTCCTTTCAGAAAATGTAGTTCTTAAGGAGCTGTCATTATTATTTTCCAAAATATGAAATTTTGAATATTAATGCTCAGTTTAAACATTTTACGAGACTTTTAAACATTTCAAGAAGACGAAGAATTTATTTATTGAGTATTAATATATAACTTTTAGTGACAATTTTTCAAATTCAGTACATTTCTTAAGTTATCAATTAATTTCATCCGTCATTTATTGGTTTATACAAATAAAATGTGATTTATTTAAACTCTATCGATAAGAAATTATTTCAATTTTTTATCCAAAAATTGATTTTAAAAAGCCTATATATTTAATCATTATATTGATTATTCAAAATATTGACACTATCTGTCCAAAGATTAACTATATTCTCTGTAAAGCTAAAACTCTTAATTAACTTCTATATAACATTCTCAAAATAACCAATGATAATTATGGAATATGCCCTATTCTTCAAATACATTTTGTTTAAATAATGTTAAAATTATTTTCCACGTCTCTAAAGTCATTATCGTTTAGATCTACTTCTTTTATTACATTTTGTTTTAACTGTTTCTTTTTGTTTTTCGGTAACTAAAAATTATATATTTTCGAAAATCTAAAATATATAATTCGATGGTTGTTTGAACACTTTACTTACAAAATTTAAAATGTTATTGCTTATTTGGAATAAATTGAAACCTTTTTAAAATATATTTAATATTTTTTAATTTGCCTGTAGTACTGAATGTTGGTTGCTTAATATTTCATATTATTTTTATGATTAGAAATTTCACTTTGTTTTTGTTAAACAATATTTATATGCAAATCATAGATTTTTTTGTAATCATATTAGCAAAGAATTTATTGTAAAATAAACTTCATAATTTCGCATTTTTGATAAAGTTTTATAACTTTTTTTTTTTGTTGGTGTACATATATAATTTATAGTTGTTTTACTTGTGCTTATAGAGTTTATTTACTTTCATTTACATTGTAATTTCACTTAATAATCTTTCTTTACATAATAAAATCCATAGTCTATGTCAAATACCTCAACGGCTAATAGTATTGTGGTAAATTCGGTGGCTACTTCCAATTCACAGCCGACACATGTGTATACGTCCCAATCGAACATATCAATGCAGCAGCATCATACAACAACGAATGCCGTTGCTTCCATGCAACAACAGCATCATCAACAGCAGCAACAACAATTCCACCAGCAGACTCAACATTTGCAAACACAACCGCAAATAACCCAGATACAAACAATACCAGCTCAACAAACAAATCAAATGCAACATACCCAACAACAGCAACATCAAACAAATACTAATAACAATAATATTATTAATAATAATGTCAACAGTACGAACAATGTAAGCGGTAGTACCACGGTAACAACAACAACAACGACGCCGCAAAGTGCTGCTGCCCAGGGTAATACCAAAGAAAAATGTCGTAAATTTTTGGCAAATTTAATCGATTTGTCGACACGTGAACCAAAACCAGTAGAAAAGAATGTGAGAAATCTAATACAAGAATTGGTAAATGCAAATGTTGAGCCTGAAGAGTTTTGCGATCGTTTAGAACGGTTATTGAATGCCAGTCCTCAACCTTGTCTAATAGGATTTTTAAAGGTATGTAAATTAACCGTGAATACATAAAGGTAAAATATGATTTAAACTTTCTGTTTGTATACTTTCTGTACTAATTATATAGATCCGAGACATGTATTTTATACTTCAGACTGTGAGAGTTCTGACGAAATGCACACTTATTAGCGTCGTTACTTTTATATTCATTCCGTTAAGGAATTTAAGACGAACCGTTTTATTGATAGTTTTGCGAGTTAATTGTCCTAAACAATCTTTTACGAGATTTAGTGAAGATTTTCACAGAATTTGGCATCTTTGAAGCGCAACTTCAGTTAGATAATGAGGGCAAGACTCCAATGTACCACTGACTATGAAATCCATTTATTTTACTTGAGTTGACCAGTGATATTTGGCATAGTTAGAATAATCCGTATACATTTATTTTTTGCTCATTAAAAATCTGAAAGGAAAAAAAAGATATGACGGTCGCCTGTAATGAATTTATATTTTTACCAAGAACAGGTATAGTAACATCATTGTGCCAGGTGGAAGGACAACGAGGCACTACAGATCTATGTATGTATTTCAGATTTCAAACTTAGCTCTACAAGTATGAAGTATAGGACATTGACCATTTATCTATTTTAGCAGACCGTAGTTCATACCCGACCAATATGGACTACTTACTTACTGTGTTCTGTTCCTCTCATTAGATTCGTGGAATCTCGTCAATTAGATTTAAAACCTTATTCAAAATCTAGAATGTTAACATCTTTTTCTTTTAATTCGCTTAGATTTCCTTTTTATAATGAAAACGATATGGTCCGTTGTTCTTTTATGTCAAATGTAATGTTTTTTACAGAGATGTAAACAATTACTAGCTTTTAATTAGATTCCGATGAAGGATTGTGGCGAAGTACTTTTAGTTTTGCATGGGAAATCTTGTTGGAATCTACTAGATTTTGATTTGAATCATGTTAGTAGATTTCGTTCAGATTTGAATTGGGGAAACCTTGCCTCTGACAAACGAGATAAGAAAACTACTAAGTTGCAAATCAGGGACAATGATCATATAATCGATATTTCTTTCTCCTCAATAAAGGGATTTGGGTTGCATGGCACAGGAAGTTTACCTGCTCTTTAAAGCGACAGACTTGGATGTGAACATAATAGATCTCCTGTTTGTTTACGATGATTACTATTCACTTAATCATGGCTTTTGTAGTAGCTGCAGCGGTGTGGTAGGGACTTCACATTTGATTCCTAGATAAGTTTCTTCTGAATAGTTTGGCTAACCTGGGGCCTGTATCTTCGGTAGTTATATGACTTTATGAAAACACCGAAAAGACATGAATCCGAAGAGGAATGAATTACTGGTCTTTTCAGATAATTTTTCCTGGTGAGTTACTTTGTCAGGCAGTTGTAGACTTAATAGGTATCATGTGTCTCTATTGGTTGTAGTTTACTATTACGTCGTACGACTAAATCACTGAAATCATATTTTTGGACCCAGTAGGGTTAGGATTTATTCCCTCTCCAACTTACCATAACTTAATATATTTTTACTACACGATTACAGAAAAGCTTACCACTGCTGCGACAAGCACTGTTTACTAAAGAATTGGTAATTGAAGGTATTAAACCGCCGCCACAACATGTCGTTGGTGGCATTAGTATACAACAGCAATTACCGGTAAGTAATGCCGTAAACACTGTCTAAAGATACATTTTTCAGTTAAATAATTATTGTGTCTATTTGTACTTTTATTTTAGAAAATTCAAGCACATATCCGTCCCATTAGTCAAAATCAAACAACAACCATTGGACAGACTCAAGTGCGAATGATATCACCTGCCTCAGCTACTCGACCTATTGGTCACACGACTATTACTAAACAGCCAGCAGGTGGTATACGTATACAAGGACCTGCAAATGGACCACGTCTGCTAAATACTCAGATAAGAGGACCAGTGCCGCAACAAACAACAGCACCACAACCACTACAAACTCATGCGGTATGTAAATGCTTTAGTTAAAGTGAAGTTCTAAATTAATGAATGTGGTTTTGTTTTTTGTGATCGCTTATAGAATATCGTTCAAATTCGAGCTCCAACAGCAACTCAACTCAGTCGGCCTGCTACAGTTCAAATACGCACGGCAAAAGGTAAAAATACAACGACATCTACCGCTAGTCCTGGTATAACGCATGTTAAAGTGGGCCAAACTCAAATTAAGGCGATATCTTCGTCACCTTCTCCCGCCATTTCATCACAACCTCCCTTATTAGCTGCCATTTCGAATAATATACCGACAGCGACGTCGAATCTATCATCCTCGGCATCCATTTTGTCTACTATTAATTCGGTCGCTAGTAATTCAATGGGAAGCGGGACTAGTTTACCGGTACCATCATTACCCACCGTGCAATTACCACCTGCTGTTCTAGCTCAACAGCAACATCAGCAACAACAATTACTCAACTCAGCCAATTCTATAATTAGCACAAATACGGCACTGCTGGAATCAATGAAAGCTTCCGAAATAAAAAACGAGATCAAAACGATACCAACAATAACAACAACATCAACCTCCTCTGTAACGATTATGCCCCCTTCAATAACAACACCTCAAACACTTACGACGGCTAACAAAGCTCCTGCCAAATCATCAACTGCCTCCGCAAGTAAAGCAGCCGCAAAAAAGAAGAAAGAACAAGCTGACAAAGAGCGAGATGAACAGAAGATAACTACTTCGACATCGGCAACGAGTGCGGCTTCATTTTTCCAACAACCTTCCATATCAATGTCATCTTATGGCGATGATGACATCAACGATGTTGCTGCCATGGGTGGCGTTAATTTGGCTGAAGAAACGCAACGCATTTTAGGTTGTACGGAAAATATTGGTACTCAAATACGTTCATGCAAAGATGAAGTCTTTCTTCATTTACCCGCTCTTCAAGCGCGTATACGTTCAATGGTTATCGAACGTGGTCTAGAGGAACCTTCGCAAGATGTTGCTGTGCTAATATCACATGCGTGCCAAGAACGATTGAAAAATATTGTTGAAAAATTGGCTGTAATTGCAGAACATCGTATAGATGTTATAAAGGTACTTATTATCTATTGCATTTGACAAAGTAGAATTTCGAATATACTTTCTCAATAAAACTGATGACTTTTTCTATGATTTTAGTTGGATCCTCGTTACGAAGTGACGAAAGATGTACGTGGTCAAATTAAATTTTTAGAAGAACTAGACAAGGCTGAACAAAAACGCCATGAAGAGTTGGAACGTGAAATGTTATTGCGAGCTGCAAAATCTCGGTCCAAAATCGAAGATCCAGAACAGGCGAAAATGAAAGCGAGAGTAAGTTAAATAATTCATAGTTTCATCTTCGTTAAAAACAACATTGTTACGGATTTGCTTAAGCAGGATTAAACTTGTATTGGAGATAAAAACATTAAATTAGAACTGTAGTAGGTTAGAAAAACTTTTTGGAAAAAAAAACAAAAACACTTAATCGATATGTAGGTAGGCAGAGGGTTGTACAGTTTAAATGCCAATAAAATGAAAACTTAGATCAGCAAATCAGTTTCTGAAATGAAACAACAGTGACTGCATGCCATTAAAATACTTTTAAAATAGGCTATATTAACTCAGGCTCATATACAATGCGGTAGAAACAATTTTACTTTTACTGTATGGTTCATTCTGGAGGCTAAGCTATCAACCGAATAATTATGAGCCTGTCGACCGCCTAAATAAGACATATTCGCGATAGAAGCGTCTAACGGCTAGGTTAAACTAAGCAACATAAACCAAAAATAAATTTATAACTAATGTACAAGCACAGTGGATAATACCATTTATTTATAATAATTTTCGTTTTTACAGGCAAAGGAAATGCAGCGTGCTGAAATGGAGGAACTGCGACAACGGGATGCTAATATGACAGCCTTACAAGCCATTGGACCACGTAAAAAGCTTAAATTGGATGGTGACGGCGCTAGTAGTGGTTTGGTAAGTTCTGATTACATGACAGATTTTTGAGTTCAAATCTTACGTATTCAATAAATTTGCAGGGATCTAGTATAAATAATGTTTTAGGACCTTCAGCACCACCGGCACCCCTGCGACCGCGTATTAAACGGGTTAATTTACGTGATATGCTCTTCTTTATGGAACAAGAACGTGAAACGTGTCGAAGCCAAATGTTATATAAGGCATATCTTAAGTGATGCACTATTTTAAAGAAAATCCCCTCATTACCCAATTACTACCCACTTATTGTAAAAGTCTTATGTTCTTTTTCCTACTAATTCTACTTCTATAACTGAAAATTATAATTTACTGTAGGTTTTCACACTCAGACTCTGTTATTTATAATTTAAATTAATTTTGTTTTATAAAAAATGTTTTCTATATTTAAAACTACATATATTATTATTATGATTTCATTCTTTTTTTTTTTTTTTTTTTTTGTTCTTGTCATTAATTTTAAACCAAAACAAAGCTGTAATTATGAAATCAAATTGAGAAAAATAATATTTTTTTATATTTTTTATATACGATAATATTATTATTTTTGATTTAGTTATAAATCTTTATACCGTACAGCTTCCACTAAGAAAACAAATACAATTTATATGTAAAGTTTCATTTAAATCATATTAACTTATAAACAACAAAAGAAAAAGTATATAAAGGATGTGTCTTTTTATTTTATAATGGCAATATTTTTCTTATTTTATTTTACTATTGAAAAATTTTTATTTTCTTTTATCATCATTTTTTCTATTATATTTTGTTTTTGATTTTAATTTTCTTTAGTTTTGATATCGTTAATT
The DNA here is from genome assembly GCA_930367235.1 of Sarcophaga rosellei. Taxonomy (NCBI): domain Eukaryota; kingdom Metazoa; phylum Arthropoda; class Insecta; order Diptera; family Sarcophagidae; genus Sarcophaga; species Sarcophaga rosellei. The sequence goes on from OV884020.1 coordinate 96,757,000, forward strand.
TATATAAATTTGTATTCGTTATATCGGTTTAATTGAAACATAGTTTTTTTTTTCTTCATATATAACCAATAAAACAAAATAACCTTTTTAATTCAAATGTTAATTCTGTAAAATATGGCCTTATAATGTTAGATTTGTAAAATTTATAAATATGTAATTATAAATTAAAAAAATACACTCACGTTCACACAGGTTTCTTTTTTATGTTAACCTTATTTTTATTTAGTTTTTTATAAATTAACAATTTATCGCTTAATAGGAAATACTTCGTATCAAATATTGGATTTTCATAATTTTCTACTGGCTTCGTATTCATAAAAATCTACTGTTTGATTGTGTGTGTTAAATTTCTTGTCAAATAACGACAAAAAAAATTCATTAATTTACAACAACTTTCATATGAAAGCTTTGAATATTTTAAATATTTTTCTTCAAAATTCACGAACCAGTAATTTTGTATGGCTAGCGATATTATACTGTTTTTTGTTTTTTTTCATTTTTTTCGGTTTTATCTTCCATTTTTATAGAAATTTTGCAATGTTTTAATGAAATCCTAAAATATAAATTAAAACAATTGTAGAAGACTTTAAAATGTTTTCTATTAAAACAACAAAGAAAACAGTATAAATTAAATATTAAAACAAAAAATCAACATAACGAAATAATTTTTAATATTAAGTAAGACAATGAGGAAAAAACAATACAAAACTTATTAATTAATATGTATTGCATAAAATTATTTTGTTAGTTTTTATAAGTAAAGCAAACATCCGATTGATTAAGTTAGTTATAAAAGTCGTAAAATGTAGTAATAATAGTAGGTAAAAATATAAACAATTTCATACTTTAAAATTATAATAATTAAAAACAAAATATAAAATATTTAATAAACAATATTTGTTTAATAAATTTTGAAACAAAAGTGAGATAATAGAGAGCAGAAATAATTTATCAAAAATTATACATAAGTAATTATAAATGTACATTTTCTTTTCCCTCTAAATTCCTTAATCTAAAAAATAAAAGAAAAAAAAAACATTATAAGATAAACTATTATTACAAAAAGAAAATAAATACATTGTTAAAATAGCAGAAATAATCATATAAAATAATTGACTACAACTCCATTTGTAAAGTTAATAAATTTTCTAGTGAAATTTTTAAAATAAACATAAGCAAACCAATATTTAAGAAAATAAATTTAAAATTTAAAAACATAACAAAGCAAGCAATAGATTCAGTAATTTTTAACAAAAAAAAAAATTCAAACTAAAAAAGAAATGAAAAGAAACCAATTATTGTAATTAAAAACTGATTAAAAAAAAATACCCAAGAAGCTAAAATGAAAGTTATAAATATACATTACCTTAATTTATATACATAACATATACATAACAAAAAAACAAAAACAGCAAGTAACGTAAAATAGATTTTTTATAATTTCATTTTATCCTCAAATCTTTTTATTGTTTTATTAACAAAGATTTTTTTAATTTTGTAACTTATAAATATCATTTATTTTGTAAATTTACTGTTAAAAAAAATCATTGAGTCATTGTAAGAAACATTTAAAATGAGAATTTAATAAAAAAAAAAAGAAAAAAAAATTAAAAAACAAATGAATAAAAAAAAATATTAAAAAATGAAATCAATCGAACAATTCAAAATACATTTTTAGTCCATTAATTCAGTATCAGTAACAAACTCAATAAGCTAAACAAATTTGCCACAATGCGACATCAGATTTCAAAATGATTTCATTCGTATGCGAATAACAAACAAATTGTTAATAAATTTAGAGAGGATTCTTGTTGACGGTTTGAATGTATAAATTTTTAAGTTTTAAACTTTTATCAACTCTTATTAAGTCGAACATTTTTTACAAATCAATGCACTTGAATTTTCATCACTTCTTCTAACCTTTTTTAATTTGGAAGTTTATCTATTGAAGTCGCCGAAGTCTAGAACGTAGAGTGTTGGCAGTGGTTCAACCTCCGTCTAAAACCATCTGCACTTTATTGCCTTTAGAAATAAGTTTGGTCCTTATTTCTAGCTGAACGAACGGGCCCAGGTGGGTAAGTACTATGGTAGCATAAATAAAATTTGGAAAGTTGTAAATATATTCAGGTGTGTCACAGAAGCCAAATTCGTACAAAAGTATAAATTAAAATGTTTTTGTATTCTCTAAAAAACGTAAAACACAAAAAAAGGATCGTATTGAATCCGATTCAGCATTCTAAGGTGTTATTGATAATTTGATAGCATTTACATGAATGAAACGTTCAGGAGATATTTCAAATTGTAAAGACTTCTGCTGTGTCTTAGGTTAGATTAGGTTTGAGGACGTGTACTTGTCATTGTGATAAGTACAATACCCAGAGGTCAAAATGGCTCATTGCAAATTCCTCTTAGAAGAGAGGATAGTGAAGGAGATAGGGAAATTGAGCAGTTTCCTACCATTGAGAGCATATAAGAGACGGAAGAAAAGAGGTGGATGTTGTTTCTTAAGTTGTACCTTAAAAATTGGAAAAATCTGTTTTTATAGCGAATTTTATGAATTTTTTAATATGTATTCTGAAAATCAACCTAAAAAATATGTGAAAGTAAGTAAAACAAGTATTTAAATTCTCGGCATCTGTATCTTGTCAATCCATATGGCAGATAGTAATTTAGACGTGGGAGGCGATATTAAGGTGTGTACATTTAATCAAAGCTACAATAATACCTCCAAACAGAATGCAATATTGTTTTGTTATCACAAATACAACTGACTAGTGGAAACCGAGAATTTTTTTTTTTGAAAAAACTGGCTGTGAATAGTATTTCCAAATTTTTAATATCCGCTCTGTTCGTGCGTGAATGACAGAATTTAAAAAGGCGGTGTATTCAAAAAATTGAGGCTTTGCAAAATGATGGAAAAGAAACACGGTCTGTATTTGGGGAAAACCCAATTCCATACGTATGTATTTGTAGTGGACGCTTCCTAAAAAAAAACTATGTCGTCACAAACTTTTTTGTGTCAAGAGCTTTCGAGTATTTGAGAGTTAGCGGTATGAGAACGTCGCACTTTCTGAGTACACTTCCGTTCCAACCGTTGTATTGTGGCAATTCGTTTCTATCACACGGTTTTTTACTTTATGCGGGCCTTATAAGTATGTATCTAAATGAAAACATTTAGGTATGTATTATTTAATGTCAGTCAATTGATTTAAATTGCTTACCACCGGTGATTACATATTCTTCTGCCGAGATCGGTGTATGTATTGCAATACGGAAATTATTTGCATTTTCCGTTTTATGGAGAAGGTAACAAGTTATCACATTTTACTGACGGTTGATTGTAACTTCAATCTTCAACAACTATGCGAGTAAAAATTTCACCATTTTAATACGACACCCACAACAGAACATAGTGATGGAAATGTTATCGTTTTGAAAAGGATTTATTCAATTTACCGGATTGTAAACATATCTGCGACTTCAGAACCTCTCGATGTCGACGCCTCTCCATACATTTTGATAAAATGATAGCGTTGCAGCTGGTAAGCTGATATACTCGTATATCAGTAGCATAACAGCATTGCAACTATGTATTAAAATTAACAAAAAAGAAATTCCGGAAGAAAAGCTTAAAACATCTCTTCGTTTTTATACATTCATATTTGCTTTCTCTGACAATCTGATATAAACTTGGTATCGTATATTATTAACGTTATTATTAATGTACGACAGGCAGTATGTATGTTTTATGGTATGATAAATATGACCCTATGAGCAGAAGATATTTCATGAAGGATCTTTGTAAGGATTTCCATTACGATTGAAGCTCTATGAGACGTGAAGACAGAGTGAGTTCGTGCAACATTAACCGATTCCATTCATACTTCTAAGGCAATCATATGAAATACAAAACAAAATATATTGTGTGGAACAAATCGCTATCACTGTGATATAGTAAAAGGATTGAAGTAATTTTCACATACCAAACTCTAAGAGGATTGTGAATTAATTTTGTTTTATTTTTTCATTTGAAAATGAATTAATTTTCTTTCAAAAAGCTTTTGAAAAATGTAAGTGCTGTTTTCAGATTGTATTCACAATATTGACAGATGTTTTTATTAATTAATTTTATAAATAAATATGCAAATATTTATGTAAATATAACTATTAATTAATTTTCTTTTGTCTTTCGGAATTGTTTTTCTATGGTTAATAAAACACATTAATAAGAAGGTTTCAATTTTTTTTTTTTTGTTGAAATATTTTATTTACTCCAATATTTAACAAAATATTTATGTATGTATGTAACTAATTTCGAATAAATACTTAAAATAATTACATATATTTTTTGTTCTAATTTTTATTTTTTTTTTATAAAGAACAATTCACTAGTAATGTTGTATGCGTATGTAGTTTGTGTATGTAAAAATTTAAAAAAAATGTAGCAACTACTTAAAATTACTTTAACAAATAATTAATTTACAATATAAAACAATATAATGATTCAATTCAATTAAATTTCATTAGAAATGCACAAAAACTTAATAACACTACAGTTCCAAAGAATGTGAAGGCCATAGAGTGAAACACTAAGATTATTTTTTTGACTACTTAAAGCGAAAAAAATAAATAGAAAAAGAATTATTACTACTGTCGTATTCCTTTGGACCTTTAAAAGTGTTGAAAATGTAGAGAAGTCAACATTTTTAATTTTAAAGTTTAAAATTTTTTTTTTGTTTTTTTGTTTTAAATATCTTAATTGGAATCGAATTCTTTGTTGAATTTTTGTTTTTTTGCTTTTATTATTTATCAATATATTTTTTATATGTATATTATTATATCGTATAATATTTGTCCATTCGTCTAAATGTGCGTCGTTCGGTACTCTCTGTCTATTGTCTCAATATAATAATAAATTAAAGTAAAAAGCGCTAGGCGTGTGATATATTTTTTTGTTTTTGTTTTTTTTTTTTGTTTATAATTAAAGATTTTATTTTCTTAATACTAGATTTCTACAAATGTTTCAATTATTGACGCATATTAAAAATTATTGTACAAATTAGTTGTCTTTTTTTCCATGGTTTACTTTTGTGAATTCATTTTGAATTCCTTCTCCAATGTATTTATTTTATTATTTTTTTTTTTGTTTGCAATTCGCAATAACGCACTAAATTCGCATTCGTTTATACGAATAACACAAATAACACACACTACAAACATAATTTTAGCATTTTGAATTACAATATTTGTATGAATAACTCGATTTGAGGCTTAGAAAGCTTTCTATCAAACTTAGCTTTAAAATAGTTATTTGAGAACCTGTGCTACATACATACATATGTATGTATATTTGTCTTTTATTTGATTTGTTTTAACTACGATTAGGGTTTGATGGGTTACACTATGTGTTATTTTAGGCTTTGTCAGCGGTTCGCTTGGTGTTTTATCAATCATAAATGCAATTGCTTTGTTGTGTGTTTGTATAGGCTATAGGCTGTGGAGTTATGGCAACGGCTTTCCTAATAATATGGCAGCTTCTTCGGGTATATCTAATTCTTTAGCTCTTGCAATATTGAAGTAAGAAGTAGCGCTATAGTTGAATAATTCAAAATCATATCTGAAAATATAGAAAAATGTACATATTTTAGTACATATATACATAAATGTGTACTCGTTCATTACTAACTAAACATTTGGAAAATGGAGAAATTAAAAAGGGAAACCAGTACATATGTATGAACATTAAATATTTTTATTAATATTTTTTTCTGAAGAATTTCTTATTATTGCCTCTGCTTTGTCTGACTTTGATTAAACAGTCCAGTTAAGATAATTTACATTATACAGATGATTACAGCAACAGTCTCCAAGACAATGAATATCTTAGCCATTGCCACCAGTACAGCTGCCTCCTCTCCGTATCGCATGAAAACTACAAGCGTATGTAATGTTGCCAAGTGGTAATGGTAAACAATTGACAAGATTAGCAGAAGCCTATTGAATTCTCGCAATGCTCGGTATACCATCGGCCTTCATATAATCAGATGGAAAAAATAATATATCCCCTGATTCACAGATATTTAATTGTGATCCGTATTCGTTAGGCTATTAATTTCCATAAGCATCTCAGATTACTATTTATTACCACACAATATTCTACTATTTTTATAAGTGGACTTATATTTGCATCAGATTTGCAGCTAGGCTAGGCTCATTTATTTCTTAAGTTTGTCGTAAAATATAGATCTGCGAAGAAATTTATTTTTTCTTGTGGTATTATTTACGATCTCTCGGATGAGTGACCATTTTTGTAATGGTAATGTTCGATTAATAGTAATTTGAAGAATAGCAAACGGCTTGATTTCACTAATGATCTCATAATAATGCATATTATATATCGATAATGAACATCAATAACATTTAACGTTCTTGGATTAAAGTGAATATTTTTCCGAATATTTTTGTGTATTGAAAATAAAATTTAATAGAAATTAAGAAAAAAAACCAGACTGTTTGATTTTAATATGAATCCCTGCTAAAGGAAATTTTATGATTGGTGGTTGATAAATTATTTCAAAAATACTTACTTATAATAATCGTACAATCCATCCAATTCGTTTCTCGAAAGTTTTGAATAGAATTGTTGCAATAATTCTAAGGTATTCTTACCCTTGCCCATGTTACGCCACTCGGGGGCAATGATGCGTTTTAAGCCAGTCTTTTCAATGAGATACAATTGATCCTCTTCAAGAGTTTCAAATTTTAAAATGATATCGAAATTAATTAAACACGGCGTGCAGAATTGCGTAGTTGACACGAAATGCATGTCCAAATGATTGCCGTGTTTTATTTGATCCAACAGCCATCGAACGAATTCCGAAAATGTTGGATACTTGGGAGGCTTCAATTGTTGACTCTAAAATTAGTAACAAGTAATTGTATAGTTGGTTTCAATCATGCATATAGACAACCTATGTATGTATTTGTATTATTTTACCTTTTTTCGATACGTACGCACAATCTTACGTCCAAGTTTGTCGTGAAACGAATGAGGTATTGCGTATACAAATTTATCACGATAAGCGCTTAAAAGTCTCTCAAACGGATGGCGTGCGATTAAAAATGTAATTGAATTATTTTGAGCGGCATGTAGCTGTGGGACAATAGATAAGCAAAGTAAAGTAAACTCAGCGTGACTGACGTTGTATTGTTGGATTTATTGTACTCGTTTAAATAGAAAGTGTTTTTCATTTTCAATTTAAATGACATGATTTAGTTCTTTTAGTTTTGATTTTATTCAAGTCCCACTACAATTTTATTGTACTCACTGCAAACTGACTTACCTCCTCTAATGTTACTCGAGGATAACGTTCGCGTGCTAAATGTAATAAAATTTCTTTTGTTTTGTGCAAAAAATCTGCTGAATAGCCAGCTAAAACATTAAAATTAAACATCCATGATGAAGAGGCAGCTTTAAATACATTGCACCTGTGTGTATTATTAAATAGAAAAAAGAAATAAAATTAAATTACATACAGAAAATAATGAAATAATATATTCGTAAATGTTCATTCCAGAGCTGGGCAAAATGTGTTATTACTTTAGCGATACAATCATTAAAAAAATTCACAAAAAATTTATGTTTTATCTTTCAACATAATCTTCATCTAGTCATTATAGTCATAGCTACATAGTTATCCTCTTTGAAATCTTTTACTACAGAATCACTTTTTCCAGTTTCAAACTCTTAACTGTGTACCAAAGACATACACATGTATGTAAGTATTTTCCACATCCCTTTTTTTGCCAATATTGCTATCATTCATATTTATTAGATTGTCTCTAGTTTCATATCCAAGATTTGAGTTGCTGAACTTTGAACAATTAAACAATGGATATACGCTTTGAATGGCTTTAATTAATTTCGGTGAAATAAGAATTTACAAAAAAAATAAAAAAATAAAATGTATTCATGTAAGATTTCAAATCTTTACGATTATGTGTTTGAATGTTCAAATGTCATTTGGAATTGGAGATTAATTAAGCATAATAACTTCAGTGCCTTTAGTTGTTATAGGTTTGCAACTTTTGATTTCTGTATTTTCAATTCATTTTCACATTGATTGACCCAGTTGCAATTACACTTTGAGTTATAAAATTAATTAGTATTTGTTCATACCCAACTCTGCTTATTTGTACATTTATGTATATGTATGTATGTGATGCAGAGATTTGTTTTTATTTTTATTTTTTTTTTTTTACTTACCATATGATATGATGTTTTTTATTGACTAAAAATTCCCAAGGATTTGGCTTATGCCATGAGTCTGTGCCTGCAAATAAATGCCAAATAAAAGGACTCATTTAAAAATTTTATTTCAATATTATTTATTTGCGTTCGTATTCGTGTTCGTATTTTTATTTAAATTTTAATTTTTTTTATTGACTTTGCTCTCGTCATGATTAACGTATTACACTAAAGTGGGTCATGTTTGCTACTGTGATTGTTGTTGCAGGCTATCAACAATAGTCGCTGTAAATTTAACGGAACATTTACTTTCAAAGGATTTTCACCACTTTCAGGTCCTACATTGAATAACCATGCATTTGGTAGAACAAAAAGGGAATTAATGTTTGCCTCTGGCTATATAGTGCATGAATAAAAAATTTATGTGATTGTATGTGGTGACTTCGCACTATCATTTGTTGTTGCTAATACAAATCAAAAGCATAAATAGTGGATTATTTTTAAAAAATAATGTATAGGAATGGATTTGACAGATTAAATAACATTTTGTAATTAGTTACACAATAAATAGTACATTGGGGTAAAATGTTTTGCTGTATTTGATATGACCGATCTAAGATGAATGAGAAGATTCACATCTGCATAATATTTGAATTTTCAAAGCAAACTATTGTGTAACACTCGAGAACTCCTTTTATTTCTATTATATTCATAGCAATTATTGAATGACCCCTTCTAAGGCTGTGTAGTGTTTGTCAAAAGTTATCCTTGACTATATTGTAAGGGACTTTTAAAAAGTTTGCCACAACAGAGCAAATTTATACAAATTATTTGCCAAACCACAACAAATAGAATAATAACCTAACATGGTGTACAGGTTAATCATAATGAGCGCTAAATGAAGAAGTTACCTATACGTGTCACTTGCCTATTTAAACACTTTAATCTCATCACGTTTACAAGCGAATCAAGACACAGAGCCTTAAAATTTAAACATTTTTTAACAATTATTTTATGAGTACAAAATACAGCGAAATGTATTCAAGATCTTCCATCAGGATCTATACAATATCCTTTGATTTGCGTATTAAATTTTTAATACTTACCAACTACGTCTAATCCCATTTCTGTACATTTCTCTGATAATAACTTGCGTCTCCTTTCCATACGCTTTTCTACCTTGAGCATATCACTTTCGGACAAAGACTGTATGGCTTCATCAGGTATAAGAGGTAAATGAGTTTCATTGATGTACTACAATAGCGATTAAGAAAACGTAAAAGAGAATTTTTTTAAATGTTTACACTATTTTGTAAAAAAAAAACAATAAAAAAAAAACTTGTGTTGGAAGAGCGAAAATGGAAACATTTTAAAATGTTGAGGGCACTTAAGGTCAGACTGTATACAGAATGTCAAAAACTTTGGAAAATTCAACGTAAGAATAAATTTCTTATTATAAATACATGTGTGTGTATGTGTATGTGTGTATATAGATTTTCCATTTATATAAATTTTGGATTATTTTGGAATAAGAAAACTGTAGGACAACTAGCAGGAAAAGTTGAGTTTCACTCGAGTTTGAGAGGTTATTCGAAAGATCTCTTTCGATTATTCAGTAACCTTAGGCACCTAATATTTGAACAATTTGATATTTTCACACTGCACCACCAAAAGTGATGCATGAACTATTAGAATCCCAACTAGGATCCCTGAAGATGAAAATTAGGTACACCTTAGTGCAATTCAAGTCAATTGAAATTACCTCTCTTGCGAATCCCAAGACAAATAATTATTTTCTCTTAGACTATATTAAAAATGCTGACACTTATTATTGCTGTAGCCATAAACCTCGCGCAGTCTATGAATTTAAAATTGTCAGTACTAGAGTTCTTGGATGCCTAGTGCGCTGTCACCATGATCACACATTCTATTAAATCAAAGTACCTACATCGGTCAGTTCCTATATGGGAACCAGCCTTTATTAATCCATGACAAGAAAAGATTTCTTATAATTATAGGAATTTAGGAATAAACGGACAATGTCTGTGTTCAATTGGCCAATCAATCAGGAACAGATGTGATTTACAAGAAAGATCAGTACTTTTTAATAGTAAACATTTTAAGTAACAAATACCTTGAATTCACTAAGGCTAATATAACGAATATTATCATTAAATCAAAAAAAATTGGAGATTTTAAACTTAACATAAATTTTTTTAATTTTTTAAGGATTCCAAAATATTTACAAAATTCTTGAATGTGATGCTTCTGGCAAAATTAGAAGCAAAATATTTATTTACAAGAAACTCTATGTGTATAATTCGCTTTTCCAGTTTAATTGACTGACAGATACAGTAATTTAAGTGCATTTTCCGACGTTTGTCATTGCAAGACATCAAATCGAATAGTGTAATTAATACAAAACATTGGACAAATAATGGAATATTTATGTTTGTGACATTTCTTAATACAGTCCGTCTGAGCACCCTTAATTCAACATATCACACGTATGCAATTTATTATATTCTATATGATAAAAAAACAAAACAAAAACAAAATTAATTACATTTATTAACGACATTCAAACATTTTAAGTTAGAAAATAAATTAAAAATAAAAACATATAAAACAGAAAAACAGAAAGAGGGACATTGATTTTAATACTGGTTGGTGCATTTGTATTAAATATTAAATAATTTCGTGTGGGAGTGTTAATTATCAAACAATTCGTTTCTTTTTTTTTGTTTTAGAATTCAAACCAAAACCATATAAATAATGATTTTTTTTCTTATTATTTAATTAGGTAATGTATATTGAAGAATATTTACTTTATCGTATTTGGAAAATCTTTTTTTAGAATTCCCTGTTGCCGCTATGGTAAGATCCTTATTTTTGCCGAGCAACATGACCGGATAACGAAAAGTTTGATCGGCAAAATTATCCTTGACTTTTGAAGCCTAAAAATTTTAAAATGCTTATTTTCATTATTTTCTCACAAAAAGTACAAAAAGTTAACTCGTATTTATTGAACAATTAAATAACGCCAGCAAATATCTAAGAAAACGTATTAAAGCTTAGCTGTATTCATTCATAAATTAAAAAAAAAAAAAATATAAAGAAATTCAAATCAAAAGATTACAAGTAAACCTTGTTAAAAACGGATTTCAAAAAGAACATTAACTCATACAGGTTTTATAGCCTGCAAGATGGTATTAAGCAAAAATAGTTTGACAAATAATACTTTCATTTCTAAATACCAATGATACCAACAATAGGTGTAAACACAAATCACTGTTATAGTAACAGTATATTTTAAAATTTTACAATAATTCAGAAATCACAATCATTGTAAAATTTTAAACTGTGGATACCTCCCTATTGTTTTCATATTTAAATACCAAAAGAAAGTCTTCTAATAAAACATTTTTATATACAGTACAGTACAGGGATATACATTTGATTTCATTTTTGCGGTATTAAACGGAAAGCTGCTTAGAAAACATGAACGTGTTTAAAATACAATGCTAAACGATCATACATCTAAAGGAATGCATTGCGCAAAATGGTGATATTGGTAGGATTAAAGACAAAAAAAAAAGAAAACATGCACGAGTGCAACGTTCTAATATTTGAAACACAAATATGAAACGCATATTATGAAGTGAAGTGAAGAATTCTAAAAGGAAATTATAAAATTTTACTTTCAAATGTTTGTTGGAGTTTCTGTTTTAAATAAAAACTGTAAATGTCAATAAGTAATGGTATAAGTATGTATGTGTGTATAAAAACATTTTTGTTAAATAATGTAGGCACGTTCTAGAGTTATCTTGGAAGACTGGTTTACTGTAGATCTGCATTCTGTCGTCTTTTTATGATTTTTTTTTTGTGATTTTACTCATTCGTAGAGGTGCCAAAAACATTTTGTCTGACGCCAAAGTGTTAACATAAAAATTACATGATGGTTTACAGAATCTGTTCCTTTTTCAATCTTTTACAGGACATAGGACTGTAACAAAACGCCTCACCTCATACCTCCTCTTATTAGTTCTTTAGTTTCTTTACGCAGGTTCTCAGCTAATGGGATTGCCATCTGTCGGTGTATGGGAAATTCATACCATTTCATGGAAAGCATTATTAATTTGAAATTTGCTGGACTTAAGAGAAGACAGTCCCCGTATCAATCTTTGCGTCATCAGTGAACACCGTTGCTATTAACCAACCTGATTGGTAAGATGTAATCCATGTTCATCTCGAATTTTATACCACTTAGAGCCGCTAATATAGTGTCGTGTCCACATGCTTCCCAGAGCCTCAGTTTTATATACTTGAGACGTTCTTAATGCAGACACTACAGATCTCAGACTAACACGTGGAGCAAATTTAACAGCTCCCGTCATGCCAAAATAGAGTGAATAATATTCAAACCTTCCTCCCCAATTGCCCTCTACGGAACTGGTGTTGAATACGAGGGTATATCAATAAGTTCGCGGCTTTTTGATAGAAACAATGGTTATTGGATAAAAATTCATTTTATTTTTCACCATACTCCCTATACACTTTGCCCAACCCTTCGCTAATCGTCGAGCACATCAAAATTGATTTGTGAGGTGATTTTATCGTTGGGCCCATATACGTCCAGAGAATAAGGCGGTTGGCATTCTTGAATGAAATTTAATTTTTTTCCATTTTATATACATATTACGCGGCAGTTTGCTATCATGTGTTATCAAATGTAAACTTAGTGACGCATATTATTAAAATTTTGACAGGAGTCAATTGACAAATGTTCGTTGACAGTAGCGATCTTGCCACTTAGAGGTATAACACACACATGCAGAAAGAAAATGAATATTGATTGTGCTGTAAAAAATAATAACAAATAAGGTTTGGTGTGGGAATTAACATAAATTATAAGTAATAATTGTAATCGTTTGCATTCCTTTAAATGTGTGGTGGACATTTGTATTCTATTCAAATGATTTATTGATTCATTCTTTGGTCTAAGCATTTTGCTAGTGATCTAAAATTCATAGTGAACGACAACTGAAAGACTAAAGGAAGACAATTATTGTGTCATTAGTTTTTAATGCAGTCTGTGACTGGCGCAGTATGTTATAGTTATTGCCACCGGTTTCGTTTCTAATGTACTGTAGTCGTAGCCACTGGCAAGTGTCGGTTAAGTTAGAAGGTGCATAAGAAGGCAAATAAATAAATTACAGGCAATTTGTATAGTTTTAGCACCTTTTCTTCCTTTTACAATAATTACTATGAAATACTGCATTCAAACAAGAATTATGAATGTATGACGTGAGTACGATGTACATGTGCAATTTGAGACTAAAGTGCCTAGAATGACCTTGTTTTTGTGTCTTTTTTTAATTTGAGTAATTGTTTGCAAGTGTAGAAGAGTTCTTAATGGTTAGGTGACTTGGGAAAGTGTATCAGATATGTTATACTGTTGGTAACGTCTAATTAGATTCTGAAACTAAATGGAATGAAAGCAAATTATACAATTATTTTCGCTTTAGTTTAACAATGTAACGCTCTATTTTAAAATGCACTCTTTTATAGCTTATGTATCGAGCATTTCGTATAAGTTGCAACATAAAATTGTATTTTACTGAGACTATACACATAGATCTGTACATATTAAAATCAATAGAAATCGTATTCCTTCAAAAATAAATAATTTTAATTATAAGACATGCATGTAACAGTAAATGAAAGTGTTTCATTTTATATGTTACGCGTTATAAAAACAAACAAAATAAACATTTTGAATGCATGTTTTTTACAATTTTAATTACGTATACGAAATGTAAATTTGCACTCTTTTGAATTCATATAAAATTCCAGCAATTATCAGAAAAGTAAATATTTTAATGTGCCATCACTTTTGTCTTCACCTGCCTTTACATGGCTGTGTATTTCCTTTTTTGCAGGCTGTTTCTTGTGCAAAATATTTCACAGCAATTAACTTTTATTTTCTAACCAAACAGCAGTAACTTTGTCGTCTAGTCACATGTGACGTATGATTAACGTCAATTCCATTTCGACTGCTTATAACGTATACGCAGTATAAGAATACAACATATTCATATTATACATGACACAAATCTATTTGGTAAAATAGCTCGCACCATATTACGCAATAAGGAAATTTATTTAAAAATATTTATTTGGTTTATTTGAAAGTATTGTATTTTAATTCCAGCTGGTTATTTATTTAAGAATATAAGGATTATATATTATAATTTGAATAATTTTGTATTTCTATTGTTGTCTTAAAGGTTGAATTTTTTATTATCGCTGTTTCATTTAATATTATTTTATGCCGTCGTAAAATCCATTACACTTTTGCATGTCTTGTACGAATTATGTATTTGTCATTATCTTTCAATTGAATACAAGTATCAAATAAAATAAAGCAAACGTCCCTTAATAAAAGTTTTAAGTACTTTTTTTTACTTTATCTTTACGTGTTGGCCAATTGTTTTGTAAGTTTTTGATAATTAATGGAAATACTTTTGATTGGTTTTAATGTCAGTGTTTCGACGTTGATGTAATTATTTATATGAATAAAAAATAGCCACTTGGAAACAAGAAAACAAATTGTAAAACACAACACTAAAATTAACAAATTTAATTGCATTTCAACTATAAACTTTCTTTCTATTCAGTGTCTACTAGACTACGGCGACTTGAACTACATTAATTATTTATGACCAGATGGCACAAAGTCACAACAAAAATTAGTTATCTGAAATCAACCAAACAGAATTACCTCATGTCAATAAATTATCCCCAGGTTTGAAGTTTCAATAAATCCAGGACACCTCCTCGCATAAATAAAGTCAATAAGACTGCTGTGCGTAGTTTTTAGTTTTATAATGCTTGAGCGTTATGGTATAAACACAATAATTTTGAAATTACAATCTAAAAAAGCTGTATTCGTATTAATTATAATGAATACAGCAGCAGCAAAGCATAAGCAAAACAAAAAAGAAAGAAAAATAATCAATTCAAAATTCATTTGTTCTTTATCAATAGTGCCACTAGAATGTTTTCTCGCGTTATATTTCATACATCGCCTTTTCACAACCTATACATATTTCGTGTATGTTATTGTATTGACAGCATTAATCCTCGCATTGCCAGCACAAACCCTCTCACTGTGAGCACTAATTCTCTCATTGCTGCGAATAAAAATAGAGTTTAGTCTAAAAGCAAAGCAGCCGAATCTTTGCTTGTTGTCGCGCTGCCTTTAAAATAATCACTCCAATATACAACTCATGTACTCTATATTTGAGAGATAGCTGCATTTCCTGCGTTGCGTTTCTTGTGTTTACAGCATTACTCTCAAAAGTAGAAAGTTGCACACGAAAGCGGGATCATATCACCCAAAAACTATTACCAACAATGTTAAAGGTTTTATCGAGAAAATATCAATATCTGGCTATACTTTAAAAGCACTATAAATACCGTTTATATTGTACCATATGGCACAGGTTTTTCCAGGAAAGATAATAAATCAGATTCGCGAACTGCACAATAATTCGTTATAGCAAAGTCACAAGCAGTCGCACAAGTTGAAAGCTATCCCAAATCAGTTTGAGAAAACTTGAAGCATTTACCAAACAGATTCTTTGCATGTTCTGGTCTTATTGGATCACATACAAACAACTGATTAATTTGGCAACCCTCAATACCACAACCAATCAATCAAGAGTTCAATAAAAAAGGTACAAATGCAACTTGATAGGGCACACACTAAAGAAATCACTTGCCTTTTATGTAGATTAGAAGTACAAAGAGAGAATATGAACAATTTGGAAAAACATGAACCGAAATTAAAACTTTGGCGAATCATCGTGACAAATGAAGAGGTTTCTGTTATCATGATTTACGAAAACTGGTGACTGGAGAAACGATGTGCACTTTCGAAAGAAACTAACAACGAAATTGCCAGGGTATAAATAAACAACGATTAGAAAAAATAATATAACTATGTACATAGAAAAACCACAAAATATGGAAACAGAAGAAAAATAACAATAACAAATCATAAGAGAGGCTGCAGATTGTAGAAGTTGCTAATACCGAAAAGGAATGAAATACATATAAAGAGAACAGAAGGTAATGTGGACAGTCAGTTGCAATTAAAGCTCAGCGTATGTATACATAGTATGAAGTTTTTAAAAATTACGAGATTTGATCTCTGCTGTAGAAGGATTATGTAATAAAAGTGATGCTACGCTGTGATAGACCGAATCAAATTAAAATATATATATAAAGGATTGTTTTAAATAAAGTAATAATATTAAATATAAGTAAACATTTGCTCTTATTTTGAATTCCTCATCATCATTCTCATATAAATGTTATTAAATTTTTAATGGCCTCATCAGCGCCAATGTCTAACTTAATTAATTTTTTAATTATTATTTGTATTCAATAAAAGTCTTTAATTAAAAATTCATTTGATTCACAGCAATTTAAATCAAACAGTTTTTTTAATATTTAAGAAAAATAGAAGAAGATAAATCACACTTTCCAGCCAACTATAATGGCCACTCAACAAGTATTTGTTTAAATGGGTGATGGTGATCCATCAAAATGGTTATGACTGTATATTTAATTTGTATAAATATATACATTCATATGTTAGCAACCATATGCTATACATACAGAGGTGAGTGAATATATGTTATAAAAATGTTTTCTTGTGTAAAATTCTATTTAATGTCAGATAAGATTTATTTTTACGCTAATAAATATAAAAATTTATGGGATATAAAGTGCTGACAATTTTCATATATAAATAATAATAATATATTTTATACATACATACATATGTATGTATATATTGTATGATTATGTGTTCTATTTTGTGTACCTACATACATATGTATACATTTAAATAACGATGCTGATGTAAATAGGAGTGTTAATTAGGAATGATATTAATTTTCATTACCGGCCTAACATAATTAATTGTGTTATTAAATATTTTATTAATTAATTATAAATAAATATTAATTATAAATAAAGTTTTTTTCTTACTAAATGTTCCTTTGTTAAAATTATAAATAAAGAAAGAAAAAGAAAACTCAGCAAAAGCTTGTATAAAAGCAAGAATAAAAATGAATATTTATGTAAATTATTGAGGGCAATATGAGGGAAATATTCAATATAAAGGAGGTATTAATTCACTAAAATTATAAAAAAATACATTGTAAAATATAATTTCTAGTGTAAATACAATATTTACGTTACTTATATACAAACATAGCTGTGCCTTTATTTATTTATTTTAGACTATGGTGTTAACCTTACAGACATTTTCAAAATACATATATACAAAAACTAATTGCAAAAAAGTTAAAAATTGAAAAGAAAAATTTAGTAAATATCCATAAACATATAAAACATATATGTATGTAATTATGTATTCACCAAACGAGAATAATTAGTACAAATATGTATGTATAATAAAATACAATATAAGAGCGCATCAATTACAAATGTAATGTTATGTGTTTAGAGCCGGAGCCAGAGAAACAATTAGTTAAATAAGTTGCACATCCTTCTAAAAGGACCAGCATCAGCATTGTTAGTTCTAAAAAATGTGATGGACAGTTTCGAGATAATCGCCGAGGAATGTTGAATGGTGTCTTATTTATTAAAAATCCGAAATATTTATCGCCCCTAATAACTTTCAATAAAAATGTCACATTTAACATGGTTGTACGACTTTTTAATGTTGACACTTTAATAAGAGCTAGGCGTGCAGAGTATGGCGGCAAATTACGGTGATCAAAATGTAATTCCGTAAACAAAACAAAAGGAATTGTATCGACTCAATTACAGTACTATAAATTTGATAAATATTATCCTATATTATCGAACCGTATTCCAAAATTGACCCTCTAACTTTGTTGATCGTACTCGTTTTGTGCGTAATAAAACTCAACACAAACTTTCGAATTTTGTCATTCGTCACATATCAAGTACCGGCTGTTCGATGCACTACTATAGCTTCTTTGAAAGATGAGTCTTTAAGTTTCCCTTTGTAGGCAGTAGGCATTATTATAATCGCATTGTTCTGTGAAATGTTATCTATAAGAAAAATTAGTAAAAATTCGAAACATATTTTGCTTTCAACGATTGAATCTAAGATATATTGTCAACAATTAACATCATTGATGCATGCACCCAGAAAGGGTGTTGCAATCCATTACAACAGCGTCAGACCAATTTCCTTTTTTTTTTTTTTGGCACAAAAACTTACTAACAATTTCGTAATTTTGTAAAAATTTTAATTAAAAATAGTTTCATTTTTTTCCTATTAAATAAGCAAATATCAGTTAACACCACATAATAAAGGCACTTCTACTATTACGAAGTTAACAAAAAAAAAAAAAAGCCAAGTTCTAATGAATGTTAATTATTGTTGCATTTTATAGAACAAGTCATAGGAGGTCTACTGAAATTACATTTGATCTCTAACATTTTGTTAAAAGTTAAATAAATTATTTAAAAAGTAATTGATACAATAACGACTACTCACCTCATAACCTTTGAGCTTGTAAAATTGTTCGTTACGCACCAAAAAGACGAGGGCCAGAGGCAAAAATGCAATTGCCGTAAAAACTAAAAAATAACGCCGAATGGCGCGCCAATATGTCTTGTTTAGGCGCATTAGCGGCGATACATGAACTTTATTTTCGTTTCTTGTTCTTCTATTTTGCAATTCCTTCAATTAGTCTGCCTCCAAAAGCCTCGCCTCCCTATGTAATGTTTAAAGCTGCCACTTTCTTTTCGTTCGATTTAATTTTTTAGTTTTTATTTTTTATTTTTTTGTTCATTCATACAAAAGACATTTATATGTGTTTTTTATTTTTACAAATTGTTGTTATTGTTGTGGCTTTTTTAAATATACTTTTTTTCTCAAATTAAGCTTTTGTTGTTGTACAATGTGTAGATATATATGTACATATGTACATACATACATACATATGTATGAATGTAGTATATTTTTGGTTTTTGTTGCTGTAGCTATTTTATTTTTGTATTATTGTAGCAAATAATTACCGCCAAGTTTTCTCTCTCTTTTTAATTTATTTGTTTAATTTTTTTTTTTAATATTTTTTTTTTATTGTATTTTTTGTTATTCTATGCACAAAAGCTAAAATAGAAAAATAAAGTTTAGCAGTCTGTTTAGCAAGAAGAAACATTTCAATAATTTAGTTGATATAGCCTCAGTTTAGTCCACAAATATATACCAAAAACAAAAAAAAAAACAAAAAAAACAAAAACATTAATTGTGTCATCTTTATAGAAGAGAACAATATTTTTTATTGCAGAAAAAATACTGATTTAATGATAATATTATTCTTATTATTCTTATTATTATTTTAGAAATATTTGACATGAGACAATTTTATATATGAAAATAATTTATTGGTGGATTTAATTATTATCTTACAAAGTGCCGTTAAATAATTAGAATGTCAAGGCCAATTTTTAATTAAAGTTTAATTAACTAAGATTTTATGTTACATTCAAAAATCTTATCTAGTATAAGTGGGGGCAATGAAATATATCAGACGAGGCCACTATATTCTCTTAATATGAAGTTGTTTTATTTTATTTAGAAAATTTTCTTTACCGAATTTCTATTAAAGTTGTATTTGTAGATTGTGAACTGATTTGTTTAGAAATTCTTTAATTGCTAGTAAAACCGTTACTTAGAAAAAACACACACACACATACACAAACATAAGAATAATTTCCATGGTCATTTATAGATGGATATTCATAAAAATTATGGAAAAGATAAAATTCTACTCATTTCAATACATTTTCTTTATGTTTCTCAGTAATGTTTCCATACAAAATAATTAATTTAAACAATTTTTAATAATAATAATAATATTTGAATAATTAACCAAAGAAATTAAGAAATGTCCTTACCAAACAGTGGAGTGGCGACATCCTAAACCATTCTGTCATATTAAATGCATATCAAAGTCGACTGCGAACTACAGATTTTATCTACTAGACTACGGAGACTACCCGCATAGGAACGAATTTTTGGCATTCCACTCTAGGATATGACATAACCGTGAAATTTAGAGTTCGTCTACGATGACTATTATCGACCTTGGTCTTCAACAAAGTCACTGACAGTGTTGACTTATGCGAACGACATATAATTGCTGTCGAACAACTTAAATGATATGCTATTGAAACTGAAGGAATAAGACGCTAAAGTCCAAAACCAAGGCAGCGACAATTAACACACAAAACAATACCAACTTCACATTGTAGTAGCAGCAGATTGAAAACTTCCAGTCATTACGTTCTCTGGGGAGATTATTAAAACAAATCGTGGGTAAAACAGTAAACTGAACATTTTAACATACATATGTAGCTGTATGAAATCAGTTGCCTTGTACACATGCTAATCATAGAACGCTGCACGTAGGGACTGCATTGCAATTGAGATTTTTGTCAACCATTTCCTCACCAAACACTATCAGTTAAATTGAAATCGAGATTCGTAAAGATTTTCGTGAAATCGAAATTTGTAAGGTGGAAACTGATCGGGCAAGCTTTGCGGAGCGTGGTTTAACAATAACTTTTCAAGTACTTTAAGACACTTTGTATTTTTGATTTCTAAATTTTTAACTCTTAATATAAAATTGACATGGTAACATGCCACCGGTTAAGTATGAATATATATTTTTCCATGTAACCAATATTAAAAGCATTTTAACTTTTTTGCACAATTTGCTTTTGAAGCTGGAGATTCAAGGAGTTGTTTTTTATTTCATTTAATTTTGATTAAAATATTTATGTTTTATGTTTTGCATGTTTTAGTTTAAGTAGTCCTTGCTTTTTCAATTTTTTGTTGTTTATATTTAAACCAAATAACGAGCGCAACGGAAACGGAAGTAAAATAAATATTTTTTAAATTAATTGGCATTTTTTTAATATTTCACGAAAAACACATCAAACCAAAATAAAAAATTGAAAGGAAACTTAAGTTGTTTTAAACAATTGTGAAAAAAAAAATTATTACAAAAGATTTGAAAGGAAGCTTGGCTGCGTTGAAAGAGTTTGTTATTATCTATTATTATTGCTGTTGCCGTTATTGCATTATCATTTCCTTCAATAAAAAATTGTTGTTTTTTTGTGGGTCAGGAGAATTATTACGATTATTGTTGGTTGCTGCTGACTGTTGTTATTCTCATATATTAAAAACCAAAAATAACAACAACAAAAAACTACAATGAAACCTTGTACTAGGTGTTATTGTTTTTGTTGTTTCCATTCAATATTGATTTTTTGTTACATTTTGATTTTCTTTAAACGAATTCATTAAACAAATCATTCCATGGAAATTGCACACGTTTGCCAAGAAAGAAGGGAACCTTTTGACACATTTTCTAAATATTTATTATTTGATTTTTTTCTTACAATTTATTATAGACTGTTTATTTATATAAGTATTATTGTATAAACAATAATAACGAAAATAAATAAATTGAATACCCGTTCATTAGTTTTTCATATTCCGCAAAATATAAGCAGGTATTTATTTATTTAACACATTATCTGTGTTTAAAGGCTTCCTTCAATAATATGTACAATATAATATATGTACATATATATACATATATGTATATACAATATACATATATATTTTTTTTATTTTTTTGATTATTTTCAATTTATTGTTATCACTTTTTAATACTTTATTATTTAAATAAACAGCTGCTAATTAACAAATTATATTTATTTTTTCCCACAAATTTTCTTCTCTTAGAATTTGATTTTTTTTTATTGTAAATTTTAAACTAGTTTTATTTATTTTTAAATCACATATTTTAAAACAATTTTTTTTTTCAGAGTAAAACTTTTTTATTTATTATATTATTTATTTCTAGCGTAGTAAAATATAAAAAAAAATTTCTTTTCTTGTTAAAATACCCTTAATATCTGCGTGTGAATACGTTCGCGTTTTTACTCGCAATGAAATTTAAATCAATAGCTTGTATTGTACGAGTATCTCTACTCTACTCTACTCAGTATGCACGAGCATTTGATTTTCTCAAGTTGCTGCTGCTGCAGCTGCTTCTGCTTTTGTTGCGTCTGTCGCTATTGTTATTTCATAAACTTTTTCTCGCTCTCAATACCCCCCAAAAGAAAACAATTTGTTTTAATTCTCTACTACCCTTGCGCATGGCTCAGGGATGGAAATTATCGACATTGTTATAAATAATGCATTTGAAGTTCCAAAGTTTAAAAATCGAAAACTAATGCAATGCCTTCGGAATACGATGAATTTTACAAACACGGATCTGAAAGATAAAGAGAGAAAGCTTAATAGAAAGTTTGTCATAGGATATTCCATTACTCTTAAAACCTACCATGTAGTGATTGGCTATGTGAGATTGTAATCAACTCAGTTTACTGATCTCAATTCCCACATTGTGTTCCTCCAAGCTCCTTTCATAAATGTTGTTTCAATTTTTTTGCATTGCAAGCTGCATTTTAGCTGTACCTCTGACATGGAGTTGATGTGTGCGAAAGTTATCGAATAGGCGACCGCTTTGGGATTTACCCACGTCTCTATATTGGGAATTAAGTCAATCACCTAGGAGTAGAATTGTCCGATCTTCTTTGTAAATTTTGCATGTATAGTAGTTTTTTTCAGTTTGGTGAGCCGGTAATGTTAATAAGGTTTTTCCTTCTTCTATAGTATTCATTCAAAAATCATCAATTAGGATGATCCATGCGAAATGCAGAGAGCCCTGTAACGAGAAACGGACGGATCGCACACTTTCTTGATCTGTTCCTTAATTATCTATTCCAGATTGGCGACCAATAAATGAGAACAGTACATATTATTCGATTTTGGGCATTATTTAAAGTTTAAACTAATGAGTTCATTGCATTGATTGCCTTTTGATACAAATATACGGTATGTCATTTAAAGTTCAGTTTATTATCGGTTATGAACTTAATTTTACGCGACTAGAGTCGTTTCTAAATACTACAATCTCCAAGTGTATTTTTGTCTAATATGTTTAACGAAAAATGAAGAATATATATGAAACGAAACACTTCCTAAGTCACTGAACTTCTTTTGTGACGACAAAGTCGGTACTTGATTGATGAAATTGCAGTCAGAAATATGTACAAATATACTTTACAGAGCTTCGCGTTAATACAAATTGTATATAAAATACTTTACTATTAAATATTTACATGAGATAATGACCCAAAGAAGGTTGTAAAAATTAGTTTTCGCAGGAAACGGCAATTCTCAATCACTCTTCCACACGTTTCTGAGAAGTTCTTTACTGTCATCAATGATATTTGTTTGATAGTATCAAGGAAGGTTATAGATAATCGTATCTACTCAATTTCGAAAAGTTACCGTAATATAATTATCACGAGATCGTTTCGAAATTTAGTTGTAGTCAAGTAGATTTGGTGATGCAACTCTGTTGTTTATTATTAAAAAAATACTATTTTGTACTAAGAATATAACTTTGCAAAAAAAAAAAAGACTTTTGATATAAAAACAGAGCGGTAAAACCAGTTTTTAAATGTAAATGCCTAAAAAGAGTAAAAAAACAATTACTTGCATCATATTCACATTGCCATCCCTGTCATGGTTCACTGTGTATTGTTTTCTTTCACTCTCTCTCTCTCTCTCTCTCTCGCTCTTTCTCCGTTGGCATGTTTTGTTTTGTTATTGTTGTACCACTGCCACTTGCTATACATGAATAACCCATCAGAGCTGTTAACTCATGAATAGAAAAACTCACTAAAATTAAAGAAAATTTTCTTTAAAAAAAAAATAATTTTAATAGGAATGATTGTAGATTAGATATAAGGTTTAGTTTAATAATGAGAATACAATTAAAAATTATATTATAATTATGAGTTTCAAAGATCTTATGCTCGTCCAGTGTAATGTGACAAATCAGAGTCCCGGTTGGGAATCGAACCCACGACCATCACGTTAATTAGACATATATCAATATATACATATATATATCAATTTATATTGTGAATGATTATGAAGAGATATTTAACTTAAAAATAATTTTTTTAAATCACTTTTCGAAATCTTTTTTAACTAAAGTTGGGTCCCAATATCCTGCCCTCTGACATATCGTCATTAATGTAGACTGAGGACTACTTACAAAATCTGTTTTCCATTTGGCATCACAATTTCGCAATACACTTTTCATTGAGTCTAGTTAAACATCGAATAATTCATTAATATTTCTTCGTATTAGAATTTCTACAAATTGACCTTTGGTGAGAGGGTTATCAATTAAATATTTTAGAAATAATCATACATTTGTTTTGTAATTAATTCCTTTTTCAAAAGATAATTTTTGTAGTATTGTTTTACTATTCACTATTGCAATTCAAAGTATAAACTTACAAAATACTTTTGTTTAACAATATATGGTGAAAAGTGAATAGAAATGGCGGTTAATGTGTTCTGTCTAATCTTCATTTTCTTCGTTGCTAGAAAATCCGATAATCAGTTTGGCTTTCGGAATAATCATGGAACACTTAAACAATGTCAGAGAATCCTTAAAACAATAGGTGATGCGTTAGAGAGTCAAATATACTACTCTTCGCTATTTCTTGATGTTAAGCAAAGTTTTGATAGAATCTAACATAATGTCCTCCTGTACAAATCAAAACAACTACTGCCTGCACCTTTTTACTTTTTGTTGAAATCTCACTTAAATGAACGCAGTTTTTAAGTCATCATTAAATATGAGAATTCAGAAATCGGAATAATAAAGCCCAGGGCAAGATATAATGACCACCAGCATCCAAACGGCCAATTTTTTTTGGATGAAATGGTGGTAAGTTAGTGGATTGAGGATTGCGTTCGTTCCAAATATGGCAATCTTGCTTATTGACGCAGGCTTTTAAACTCAATACATTTCTTTAACAAAAATACGCATCTTCGGCTAATTTAAAATGCCTTTGGCTTATTGATAAATTATAAGCGAGTAGAGTAAAATTAGAGTGAAAACGATCAACACCAAATCTCTAAGATTTCGTTGGTAAAGTTTACAAATATTTTTTGAATCAATTGCTTATATCGAGTACAGGAAATAATGTTATTTTAATGTGCTAAAATCATGCAATTTGTTAGCTTTTGGTTTTGTAACAAAGTTATATTTATGAAAAAAAAATATATATGTACATAACGCTACATAACGTTTTCTAACGTGTGTACATAGATGTATGTGTATAAAAATGTATTTAAAATTAACATTAAAGGAACCTTATTACACTAGATTAACAAATTTATTTAATTATTGATACGTTAGACAAGACTTCACCTATAATAGTTCCTGTTTTTCCATTGGCAGTTAAAAATAAATCTCTTTTTGTTTAAAACACGGTAGACGTATATTTGTATTGCTTTCGTTTATAAAAATATATCTACTCAAATAGTTGCCTTTTTTTCGTAAATGCAGTTTGAGGTATAAATATAGTTTTCTATTGCTTCAGCAAAAGTTATTATTTGTGCTTTGTTTAGTATTTCAATAGGGAATGTACTTTGGTGTCCAATTTTTTTCGTCCCTGCAAAAAGTCCAATTCCATAACAACCAAACACTCAACAACTTCACCGCCAGCCTTGCGCACTAGCTTGACAGCTGCCTCCATTGAACCGCCCGTGGCTAATAAATCATCAATAATCAAAACTTTCTGACCGGGTTTAATAGCTTCAGTTTGAATTTCAAAAATATCCTAAAAAAAAATGGAATAATAAATTAATTGGAAAGATTTGGGTAAATGCGGATTTAATGGAAAATTTATTTTTGTATTGGCTGACCAAGAGTAGCATAATTTATAGGTCAATTCTGAAATTTAGTTAAAAAAATTTTTAAAAGAATTTAAAAGAAAATTGAAATAAAATTCTCGTTTTTTCTGTTTATGCCATAGCAGCAAACAAGCGCAAAAGCTGTTTCAACCGGACAAAATTCCATACAAGTTTAATAAAGTCATTATGAACGGACAGTCGAAACTATTTCATAGCTTACAAGCTTATAAATACAAACTTGGATAGATTCAAGTAAAATCCCTCCAATTTCGAACTTTGATATGGACATGAGGTTAATTTTTTGTTGATACAGTATGAGTGGAGTTATGTGTGGAGTTATTTAAAAAATGATGAGAGGTATTTGATATTTGAAGTGATGCTTATGGATCAAGTTGTATTGTCATTGAATGGTTTACGAGGTGTAGCCCTTAATTTGCGACAGGTCTCAACAGAACTAGATTTGATTCTCTTTTAGGTACATATGTACGTACACTCACTACTTTCGGCGGCATTCCGCTCAGTTCACTGATATTTTCTTCTACATAAATTTGGATTTTGAAAATCAGTTGCAGATAACAGCTTCCAAGCTTATCAAAGGGTTAAGACACTATGGACTGATTAGAAGAACTAATCATGCATGTAAACTATTATTAATAGACAAACTAGATGTTGTGATAAAATTGGTAAGTTCACGGTTTACCATTCAGCATGAGCATTTTCCTTTAAAATCCGTTACCATAGCAACAGTTGCAAATATTCCATCAAAGGCATCGCAATACACTTACCGCACCATATTCCAAAGTATATTCAACGGACACACATTTTCCCGGCAGTTTGCCCTTTTTGCGTATGGGAGCACATCCTACACCCAATTCAGCTGCCAACATTAAATTGAAAAGGAAACCGCGAGACTCTAAACCCACAATAACGTCGACATTGGGAACCTCGCTTCGTATGTGATCCAAAAGAACCTCTTTTAAATATTTACAGGCCTTTCCATCGGTTAAAGCTCCAAAAATATCCCTAAAAATCAAGAAAATAAAACATTTTCGAACAAATTGCACTTTCTATTGGACGTAATTACCGAAATATTATATCCTTCTTGGGAAAATCGGGATGAACTCCTATATGCTGGTTAATGTATGCGAGTTTCTCTTGGTTATCCATATTGAATGAAGAATTTTTGGTTCGTTTGCTATTCTACTGATGATTTCTTTGCCCTACTTGCGGTCAATTGTTTATGGAGGGAAATGAATATTTACAGTGTCAAAAATATGGCACGAACTCTTTATGATTATGAGATAACGACGGATGAAGTAATTAATAATTGTTGTATTTACAAAGTATTATTTTTAATAATTCCCTCTATTTTCTTATTTACAAGAGAACTCGTTTATATACTTTGCAGTAAACACACACACTTGGACGTGTGTGCGGGAAAATTCACATGAGTTTTTGTGTCAACTTTAATAGCAGCACCAACAGCTGTACAACAGAATTGACAGTTCCCAAACAGCTGTATGTTGATAATCAGCAGTGTTGCCAAATTTTTTTCAAAATTTCCCGTCAAATTGGGCTTTAAAAATCGCCAGAAATCGCTAAATTAAATTTTTACAAAACCGTCAGAAACCCGTCAAATAAATAGTTTGAAAATATTAAATTAACGTTAAATAAAAAAAAATGTAAATAATTACACATATTTTTTATTAATCTGAAAGAGGCTGCTGTTTTATGTTTCTCCGTTATTAATTAAATTGCTCAACTTTCCGAATAAAGCACGTTTGCAATACTTTCAAAAAGTTTTTGTAGGATATTTTTAATTTTTTGTTAGCCATCCTATTAGTTTATATAATGGTCCAGCCATTCGTTTCGAAACTTTTGTGGGTACTGAGGTGCTATAACTTTTTAAACAGAATATTTAATTTAAATGTACATTTTAAAATTATATTCATATAATTTATGTTGTAACAATTTTATCTTTTTTTTGTCATGTACTTTTTTGTTTTTTTTCTTTCTTCTGCTTTCTTATTTGAAACACATTTTAAGCTTCACCTTCATTTGAAATAGATTTCAACTTTATGTTTTCGATTTTTGCTTTGTACTTTTTCTACATATTAACATACATACATACATAATTGGCCATTACAACCATTCAGTCAGGATTACGGCCTAGCTTTTCACACCACTTATGTTGTGTGCCTTAATTTTATACTTGAAGAAGGACCTACATTCTAACGTCGACTCCGAACGACAGCTTTTGAGAAACTTTTTCATGGCAGGTATATTTACTCTCAGAGTTTTTGCCAAAAATCTACTGAGGAGAAGTCGCCGAAGAAATATTTTTTTTTCAAATTTCATTTTGATGGTGGTCTGGAGCTCGAACCCGGGCTTTACGTCTAATAAGCGAACACACTACCTACTAGACTTCGGCGACAACTGTACTTTTTCTACTAACCGTTATTGGACTCTTGAATACACATATATTGTTGTATTTTTTATTATTTATATCATATAATTCAACCTTGGAAAAACCGCTAGCAAAACGCTAAAGCGCTGTAAAAAACCCTAGATTTCACGCTAACCGCTAAAAAGCATTTTTTCCCGTAATTGGCATTGCAAAAACGTCAGATCTGACGGGAAAAACGTCAAATTGGCAACAATGATAATCAGTTGTGAAGCAGCTGTTGAAACAGTAAAGAAGCTTGTGAAAAGCTTTTAAGTTTAAAAAATTTAACTCTTGTACAATATTGCCAGGTAATAAAAAATTTTGTAGCCAACTACTGAAATCAGCAAAGAGGGGGGAGTAAGAAAATATATACCAAGTCCATTTAATTTGTCCTGTCGTTAAATTTAGGTCCGATATATATGAACGAAGCACAAAAAATAAATTAAGTAAATTATTTCGACAAAGACATTCTCCGACTTGTAGCTTTTTTGCAAGCATTTAATAGCAGATGCAAGATGTGAACCAAGCAGTATGAATCAATAATGGCAATACTACGTACGCACTCCACCCAACCCTGTTTCGCACCCCAATTTGTTTATGGCAATGGCTCCACTAATGGACTTGAAAATTACTTATTCTAGATTCGCACCGGGTAAAAATCACCACTGATTTGAACATTGATTTATGGTAATACAGTACCTATTTGGAATAACGGCACTTTGGTGAATTTCAATTTTATTCACCACATCGGAGAAATTCACCACACTTTGCAAAAACTCACCACCCTGGAAACTTACCACAGCGAATAAATTCACCACAAATCCAAAATTCACAAAAAAAAATTTTAAAAATGTGGGGGTTTTGGGGGTGGCGCGTTTTTTTAGAGGTCCGTCCGTCCGTCATCCAGCAGAACCGAATACACACACACGCTGATGTGCGCACAACACACAACAACAACCACACACACACAGCAACTTTCCCGTCATTCGTTCTCCTTCCCCTCCCTACAACAACACAAACAACGCCGCAGAGAAAAGTAGTACACCCCCACACAGCCAAACAAACAGAACACACACACACACGCCTTGAAAAAATCCTTCTCAAACTTAGATGGTTTTCATTTCCTATATATATAAATCAATCGCGAAAAAAGAATGTGCGAATTAATTACGTTTGTTTTTTGAACGAACAAACAGATTTTTCAAACCATAATCAGTGTTGCCAGACAGAATTTTTTTTTTTTAAACCAACTTTCGAAAAATAATCATGAAAATAAAAATAACAAACAAACAAAAAAAAAAAATATTTTTAATTAAAATTTTTTTTCTATTTTTTCAAAATTATTTAGTTTACACAATAATTAATTAAATTCAATTTTGCAATAAAAATATGCAGCTTAAAACAAATATGTTAGTGCCATAAGCTTTTACAATCGAGGCTCAATTAATTAATTTATTAACTTCAAAAACCGTGATAAATAAATCAAGTCAGATTGATTGATACATTTTACAAAAAAGTATTAAATTTCTTGAAAAAGAAGGCAATAAAAAAACAAACACAAACAAATATCATCAACGATCAAACTACCTACTAAACTTTAAATAACTTTGAAGATTTCCAGATTTACGAATAAAAAAAACGTTCAGCCACAATTCATTCATTAAGGGGCAGGTGCTAAACGAATCTTTTGAATGGTTGCTCGCTCGCATTATCGTAACACAAAAATTAAACAAAAACAAAAAATTAATAAAAAAAATTACACATCTTCTTAGAAAGAACGTTATGAAAATGCTAACAAAACAAACAAAAACAAAAGATAAACAACTGTAAATAGAGAAGAAAATTATAAAAATAACAACAACAATGGACATGTGTTGAAACGAGTGTAAAGAGTACATAAGAAGAGAGGGGAAAAAGAGAACGTTAAAAAAGAGTTGGGAAAATATGATGTGATCAATTTTACAATGTTGGCGATAGCGTCAATTACATGCGAGGTTAGTTTAACCAACCATACTTTGAAAATGACTGTTATAGAAAGAAACTGTGTTTACAAACAGGAGCAGTTAGTTAATTCTTAGGATTGTAAGAAGTATATAAAATTAAAAAAAAGATAGATAAACGAAATTTTCTGTGGACCACCACCACCAGTCAGATAAATAAAACTGCCTGTGAACTTAAAGGCCATCAGATAAGTGCCCGTGGGACACCAGTGAATCGAAACTTAGGAAAATACATATTAAAACAATCGAGTGTGTACATATACATATGTTCCTTTTGCAGGTTCTCGCTCGTTTTGTACACATCAAGTCTAACTCGTTAGGACTTTAGTTCTTAGAGAAGAAATGGTGACTCAATGGTAACCGCAACAGACTTGACTGCATACCAGTTTTCAGTTCTTATTCATAATATTTATTCCACACGAAGTTGAAAATTAAAAGTTCAAAATTTAACGGAACAACAAAAATTTATAAAGTAAACTTGATCTGTGAGAAAACTATTTTTGTTTAAACCTTTATTTTGATTATATTCGCCTGTCGCATTTGTTGTGTTCGACTCATAGCTTGAAACAAGTAAAACTCAAATGTATGACAAAAGAGCAATAACTGAGTTTTACTTCAGTTTCAAAAGTGACTACCTGAGAATAAGACATGTTTTCGTTTGAGTCTACAAGTTGTTAACTGTAAAACAACAACCCGTGCTAATAAAAAAGTAATAAATAACATTTTAATTGATGATAATTTCATAAAAAAAAAAAATTCAATAAGAAATCAACGTTGACAAAATTTAACATAAAAAAACTCGTTTCCTCAAAATAAAAATGTAGATTTCAATAATTAATTCTCAGAATTGAGATTTTTTCAAATATAAATTAGAATTTTGTTAATAATTTTAGAAAGAAAAATTAAATTGTGGTTTTAAACGTAAAACCAGTATTGTTTACATTTTTAAAAGGTCACTTGTTTAAACCATTTCAAATTTCAAATCAATACAAATTATTAGGTGTTCCTATCAACAACAACAAAAAAAAAAATTAAAATAATTATAATAATGAGTTTATTAACAAAAAGTAGTTTTTTGTGTTGAATACAATTATGTGTGTGTGTGTTTAGATGTATGGATGAGTGCACTAAAAAATAAAAATCTATACAGATTTTAAATAAAAGCAAAAAAAAACCTAAAGAAAACGAAGAAAACCTGTCTTTTTTATATCTCATACTACGGAATAGACCCTGTGCAATTTCAACTACAACAACTACGTAGTGCAACATCAACACCAACATCATCATCATCATCACAATCATCATCATCATTAGCAGTATCAGCTTTTTTAAAGAAAATTCAAAAAAAAAAAAAAAGTTCCAAACAAACCCATCAACCTTCGCAGAATCTCACATTTTTAAGCGCTTCGTCTTATTTTTTGTTTTTCTTGTTGCTATTTTTGTTTGCCACAGTCTACTACTATTTTGGTGAGACTTTCAAACGTACATTCTATAAATACACACAGGCATACATACATACATATGCTAAAGTAGTAAAACTACTGCTAGTATGAATGACTACTACACTGCTATAGATAGATACGATTATTGGTTGCATATTATTACTACTACAGACGCAAAAAGTATCTCGATTGTGTGTATCCGCATCTTTTGGTCTCTCTAACTATTTTAAACTACAAAATAAATATTTACAAACATGAGAATCGTGATCTAATAAAACATGAATTCAATACTTTTCGCTCTGTATGTACATATGAAAACAATATTAATTTCTTAGCCATGCACTTTTCAAGTGATCGTTTCTGGCATCTTTAAATACTAAAGAAAATATTTATTTCCCCAAAAATAAAAGAGAAATTTTATTTTTTGCCAAAAAGTAAAAAAAAAGATTGGAAGAATGTATTACTACTGAAGGAAGTTACAAATTCATGGCCTTCCGAAAAAAAGAAAGTTTTCAATTCATAAACTCGGTTAAATCATCCATCCTATGAAAGAAACCATATTTATAAAAACAAACTATAATAACAACAACAAAACTCCCTATTTAAGTTTTACTTACGATAACAAAAAAAAACAAGAAGTTTATTAAAAAAGACAGCAGAAAACGGCAACAGTAAGTAACAGGCAACAACCACGATATTTAAGAAGACTTGTTTTTAAATACATATTTTTTACACAACAAAATTTTAAAACGAAAGCAAAGAAAACCATATTTCGAATATTCATTCTTTTTCCGCTTTTGCTTTGTTTGTTACTTACTTTTTTTTGTTTACCTTTTGCTTCTTGAAAACAACAACAGCAGCAATAAAGGTGAGTAAGCAGCCAAATGGTTACATTAAATTAAACCTCAAACGTGAATAATATTTTGAAAATGATTTTGAAATTTTTTCTGCATAATTAAGATAATGACCTTTGACCTGAGGTATACATAGATTTAAACTAATAATATAAGATAAGATATTATTCACTGAATTGCAATTAAAGTTTGAAATACAATAAGCATACCACACACTATCAGTGTTCTTTAAAGGAATCTTCAACACATATAATACTGTGTATATTCCGGGTTACTACTCTAATTACTTCACCTGTCTCTTTGGCTTTTCCTTACAGTTCTATTAAGGCAGTGTGTCGTCAACGACTGCACTATAAAGAGCAATGTCCTTTTATCTCTACATTTGGTAGTATTCATAGCAACTTTATTTCGTTTTTCTTTTTGGAAGCGCCACGCCTACCCAATTGCCCAATTGGAAGAAAGGCTTCACCGTTAAGGTTAATTTGTCAATAGAAACACATTTTTCACATTACATGAATTTTAATAATAAAATTTAATGATTTACAGCCTTTTTTCACTTGTTCGTCTATTTACGATAAAATGCCAAACCTTACTGAGCATTTTAAACATTGCACATGCCGCGAATATAAGACATCAAAATGAAATCAATGGATTTTGTAAACGTTAAGGCCTTTATGAAATAATTTTCTGAAACATATTAGCATCTGAAGTGATAAAGACCATCTTGCAATTATTTCTAACTAGGAATGCCAATTGGGAAATCCCGAATCCTGGGTTATTTCGGGATTTTTGGATTACGGATTATCCTGGAAAATCCCGTTTGGCTTCCCTGCTTCTAACCTAGCAGCTTGAAGATTTACAAATCGAAATAATTGATGGGTCTCATCGGTTTTGTAAAAATAAAAATAAGCTATGTGTGGTTCGACCAAGTGTTTTAAAATTCACAAAGAGGAATAAGTAGTGGGTTATCCATTTCGTGGTTTCAAAAGTAAACGTAAATAAAACACATATAAAATATTTTTTTCATGATATTTCTTTTTTATTGTAAAGTTTGAACACTACATCATTTAAATGACCTCCACGCGAAGTGTTGCAAGCATTGATTCTTTTGAGGTAATTTTCGACCACTTTTTGACACATATTGGGCGGTATCTCAGCCAGTAAGGTCCAATCACACTTTCGGACCAAAGAGCGCACCAAACAGTGACTTTTTCTGGATGTAATGACCTCTCTTCAATTACTTGAGAATTCTCAGAACCCCAAGTACGACAATTTTGTTTATTAACATACCCACCGAGTGTGAAATGTACTACATCGCTGAAGAAAATTTTGTTCGAAAAATTGCCGTCCACCGCCAATCACCATTTTTGTAGTAGGTTTTGATAATTTTTATGCGTTGTGTGATAGTTAAGCGATCCATTTTCGTAAATGTCAGACTTTCAACTGAAAAGAAAAAAATTGGTTTCACAACTTAGTTTGACAGATGTCGAATTCCAGTTCCATACTTTTGAAACCACGAAATGGATAGCCCTTTATTATTGATTACTGATTACTGATTGAAGAAGGTGGCTCAGATCGATTGAAATTGACGAAAACTACTAGAACTAAGAACATCTATCAATTAGAAAGAAAGAAAACAAAAAAAAAGTTAACATTAAACGATGTAAAGCGCATGTCTCTCGTGTCGATTCGAAAATTGTATGAAAAAGATAATGGTTTTGTGTCCATTCTAGACTCTTTCAAAAGTTTTTAAAATTTCGTATGCAAATAAAATATTCCAGTAGGATAAGAAGAAATAGAAGTCATCGTAGTCTAACAGGTAGTGGTTGGC
Source organism: Sarcophaga rosellei (assembly GCA_930367235.1). NCBI lineage: Eukaryota > Metazoa > Arthropoda > Insecta > Diptera > Sarcophagidae > Sarcophaga > Sarcophaga rosellei. The sequence continues at coordinate 96,791,702 of OV884020.1, forward strand.
GTAGAAATCTGATGAAAGAATTTCTTTCTTTTTAAAGTACTGTAGATTTTGAAAATTTAGCTAAATCATAATAATACATAAATAGAAACTTTTATATATTAACCGCGTTACTTTTTGTTGAGCATTTTCATTGTATCGTGATGTATTTTTTTGACACTTATTGTTAATCGTGATATGCGGTTTCAGTTCAGTGTTACATGTTACCTTAAGTGCAAACGAAATTGTCATTTGCCAAATATTATTTATAATTATATGGCAGACCCTATTACATACATATATATATCGAACGTATGCCATTATTTTTCATTATTTTGCAATTAAACAGGATACATGTATATTTCAAAATAAGAAATGTATTTTATAGGGGCCTATAAGCACCATTCTGGCAACGATAACTCCATTTAATAATTCAATACATATGTTGTAATTAGAGATGTGGTGTCAGAAAATGTTTCTTAAATTTGCATTCAAATTTGAAAGTCTCTGTAGGAGTGTTCTATTTTGTTCTTCTACTGTGAGACAATTTATTTATCATTTTTAAAAGTTTATGAGACTTAAATTGTGGTAACGTACAGTTGGGTTAAATTGACTATAAGGTTTTGAATTGTTTGTTTCTTACTTAGCTTTTTAATAAGATTTCTTCTGGTCATTCAGTTAATGAGTTGAAATACTTTTTGTTGTGGACTTTTTTTTTTTGTTGCTTTAACCATTTTTTCTGTTTCTATTGTTATTAAAGTGATAAACATTTCTCATTTGTTCCAACTAATTATCTTGGCAGAACGGAGGCATCTCTATTCTATTCATTAAACTTGATTCAACCATTTAACCATTTTACTCTGACTGACTGAGTGTTTTTTTTTTTTTGCTTAAATTCAGTTTGATGTTTAACGGAAGTTTGAATTCTTTTTTTTTCACTGTTTAACTACTTGCCACAAATGAAAAACATAGGAAAAGAAAATAGTTTAATTCACACGCTTCTTTCAGACCTACATAGTTGCGGTGGCTTTTTTTCGCTTTACAATAGAGGTTAAATTGTGACTCAGCAGAACCAATTACTACTTAAAGTTTTTTAAAGTATTTGTTCATCCTAAATTTTTTGTTGTTTATATGCACGTACTTTGAAGCGGAAAGAAAATTTACAGAAATACAAAAACCCAACTGATATGAAAAACTCAACCAACTGTTAAGTTTATGTAATTAAATGAACAATAATTTAAGCCAAAAATGAAAATTTAACACAATCTACTACAACTACTTGTGGTCTTCTACTTCAATAGGCCGACGGACACATAAATAGCCACATGAACAGATGAAATTTTTGTTGTTTTATAAAACATTAAATATGGTTAAAAAAAATTATTAAGAAATTGTAAAAAATTCTGAAAACCAAAAAAAATTCAGAAAAACCAAAACAACATTGGAGAATAACAACCATATTTGACAGCGTAAGAAACAAATAAGGAAGTTTGTGTTCTTTTAACTGCTTTTCAAAGTTCATTGACTTTAGCGACAATAAAACCGTTTTACTTAAATAATTTTAAAACGATTACAAACTTTTTAATTTGACTACTTCCTGTTTTTATTATGTTATGTTATGCATCCATCAAAAACGAACGATCCTGTTGAATTTTTAAACGTTGAAGAAATTTGTCATCGTTATGTAATCCAATTCTTCTATTTATAAGGTGTGAGTCCAACTACTTACTATTAAAGCTGAGCTTTCTGATACTAAAGGCGTGACTTGGTTACTTGTTATTGAAAATTTATTGCCATTTATCAATATTTGTGCAAAAATTCGAATGAAGAATATAAATCTTAATCTATTGAAGAATAAACTCTTAGACTTTAATGAGACAATCTGCCAAATGCCATAGCATTTTTGATATATGTATTCTGAAAATTGTTAAGTTATCACAATTACTTTTAATTAGCTAACATTTTGCTTCAAATTATTAAATTATCAACTATTAGTGAATTTGAAGAACTGTCCAAGTTGTCATCATTGGCTTGAGGGTTTAAAACATTTGCAATATGTTTTTCAGTAGAAAAAAAAATTCGTTGAATACGTATCAATCACATTTATGGCTTTTTTACAGCATCACACTTTCATTTTTGCTATACATAATTATAGTTGAGCACACTAACGCAAATATAAACACTCGAAATAAACCACTCTACAATACAAATTATTTCGTTTTCAATCAACTTTTAGAATATGTTTTCAGTGAACATATCTTGTAATGAAACCAAATGATAAATTAGGTCATCCGTTAGAATGTATTAAGTCATCGATTCTACATTACCTACTGTACTATAACATGTTCGACATGTTCTACAGTCAATTGTAACTTTTCTTTAAGCCATTATATTAATAGAAGCTAACTTTCATGCTACACTCATTTCAACCTAATTGTAGTCATTTATAGCTTCGTCTTTCCCCACTACTGCAATTTTTGCAGTTTTATTTTCCTAGTAATTGCGGTACCTTTATACAAAAGACATATTTCATGGTAGGGGCGTAATCTCTTTTCACTTTTAAGACATAGTAAGTCAAAAATTACCCTCTGGACCAGTTTCTCAAACGTATTTAGTATGCTTTCGGAATTTTTAAACATAGTCCAAGTATCTGCATCGCGCTTTAATACCGAGAGAGCAATTTGGAGCGCGGTCCTCTTCCACATCATTATCGGATCCCAAGAATATAAATTATTTGGTGATTTCGAATTGTCGGCTTCCTAGTTAGTTTTAGTTTTACTAGTATATATACAGTCAAAGAAAAAAAATCTACATACACAGCATACACCGGTGTATGTAGACTTTTTTCCTGTTGTTTTTATCAAATTGAAAAAGATGTTACAGCATTGTTTACAACATTTACATTCAACATTTGCATTCAAAATCTATAAGAAAAATATAGAACATATAAATTATTGGGAAACAAAATAAAAATTAGCGAGCGAAAAGTCTACATACAACGGTGTATGTGGACTTTTTTATTTGACTGTATATGACAATTTCTATGTCTTCAATAGTTTCTACTATGTTGACATTATTCACACTTCACGGGTAACAATATCAATTCCATTGGCGTATTCAAAGCACGACCTTGCGTATTATCATCTCTAGACTCAACTCCTTGGATATCAGGTATTCTAAGGTGGATGTTGGTCTTCATATAATTGTTGTTAAAATTAATAAATATTTGAATAGACCAGTCTGTATTGTATTTACCACGTTTTAATGAAAGTAATTGTTAAGGAGTAAATTTTACAATATCGTAGACAAAGAATCGTTTTGCACGTTTGACCAAATGCACCAATAAGTGTAACGAGTACTATGGTCAAATCAATATGATTTATACATCTAATGTGGCGGTATAGGAGTAAAAAGAAAGCTTGACCAGGCCATTAAAAGTTATACAACTTTTTGGGCTTGCTTTTGTTGTTTAAGCCATTAAAACATTCCAAAATCAATGAATTCGCTTTATTAACAAAAAAAAAAAAGACAAAATCAACAACAACAATAACTTCTTCAATAAAGTAATAAAAATTTTGAAAAAACTTAACAACTAAAATTGATGTACGATGATGATGTTATTGTTGATGTTGTAGTAAAATATTGTTGCATTGCACAGTAAATTGATGGAATGTTTAAAGTAAACAACTACGTTTATTACATGGACTAATTCACTGAATGTCCGTCGGCCCGTTTGTCTGAATAATTTTTTTCATTTGTCTGCTCACTTCTCTGTTTTTCTCTTTTTTGTTGTTTTTATTTTTCTTTGTATGTCTGCTTTTTAAGTGGTTCCTCTTGTTGTTGTTGCTTTCAGAGAAATTAAGAGCGATGCAAATGGTCAGTCTGTCAGTTGGCCGACATAACACGTCAGTGGAGTGATGCTGTATTTTAGTTTTCTTTTGAAATTTTATTTCAAATTTTTTCTTTTTCTTTTTGTCATTTTAAATGATTTTCTCCTCTTGTATTTTACACACTTTTTATTTGTGGCGGAGTCAGAGTGATGCCAACAATTCTTAAATAACCAAAAATACATATGTATGTAAGTACATGTGTATGTTTAATGGTTGATTTGGTTTTATGTCTATCGATTCGTCTACTGGTTTACATTACTTTCTAATTACGAAGTACTTTTAAGCGATGCATATACAAGCCAATCTTGAGGATGGGTCTTATGCTTGGTTTTGTTTGTTTTTTTAAAGGTTTCTCTTACTATTTATGATAAGCATACATATATATATCGATTGGATAGAAAATGAAAATAAAACCAGAACAAGTTAATCAGTTTTGACTATTTGATACCCTACACTATAAATTGTGGAAATTTATGTACATTATATAGTCTTCAACAAATCCTTCTTATTAAAGATCGTCTTAATAAAGTTCTCTAGAGCGATTATGCGATTGGGCTCCGATGACAAGCAATTTTTTTGTATATGAGTTAAGTTAGCTTAGGTTAGAAAGTATGATTTACCTTGAAGCTCTTATGTATCGGACAATATCCTACAATGGAGTTCCCACTCCCAATACAATTTTCTGCTAAAGCCCCGGGATTCAAATGATGACGACTTTCGAAAGTTTTAACAGTTCAGTACGTATATATAGTATTTGCAGAGGATACTTTGCCTTCTTGAGTGGATTACTTATTTTTTTAAAATTGAAATGTATGATAAAAATACCTTTCATACTCTCCTACGCGGTTTGAATCTGCAATGCTTGCATTTGTAATCAAATACTACACTGTGGTCTTGCAATAAAAAATCTATTTTGAACAAGAACAATAGATCTCGTTTTTACCCACGAATTGCATAAATTTCACTAATTTCTGTAAACAAAATTTAAAAACGATATGTAATGGCAATGACGTTTGGATGTCTTTACTACGGGCCCTGTAGTCATCATTATCCACAACCCCGGTATGGATTAGATGTGTAGGTAATGCCTAAAGCCATGGTATTACTCTTTTATTTCCTATTACTCCTTGATGACTCGATACTCATATAACACGTACTATGTCATGCCTGGAGTAGCTGTTGATTATCATCTTGATTTTAAGGACAGTTCATGACCCTGTATCCCTGAATGCTATTGCTCTATTAATGGCAACCATAAGTAGGAATATTTTTCGAGTATCAGTGCAAGAAATTGGAATACTACTCCAGACGTGTATGTTACACATTTGTTTTAGAACTATAAAAAAGCAAAAAAAAAATCAAAATTTTCTACCTTTTATTTCCTCATATGTATGTAATTCTCCATCTTTCTTTTGATTGAATGATGATAGAATAGTTGTGAAGAACATCAAAATTACCGTTTTTTAATTTTTTCCCCGTATACGATAAGTTTTAATTCGAATTCTTTTCTTTGCTAAAACTAATTACGAAAACCCTTCAAATTAGTTTCCATTTGAAGTTTAAGGTGATTTTTATTGTTTATTTCTACGTTGTTCGTCAGAATGGTTGTGCGGTTAATAAAAGAAGATGTACAAATAGAGATTGATGGTGCTGCATTTAGTTGGACAGACTAACAGACATACGGACAGACAAATAGTCCGTATCTATTTATATACATACATATAATGGAGTTGAAGATGAATGTGATGAAAACGAAGTGAAATTAATTTTATAAACATGCGATCTCTTTATTACCGGCTTTTTCATCCACATGCTCCCATCCCAACTCAATTCCAAACCGAGTGACTGATAGCACATGTCATTAAGAGATAATAAGTACTAGTGTGAGCGGTACGGCAGGTTCGCTGATCTGCGCTCTCTACGTCTAAATGTATTTGTTGTTTGTTAAAGAAATTTAGATTGGCTTTTTAGTTTTAGTACACTCGAAAAAAAAATGTTTGCAAAAGTTTTTATAAATACATATCTGGTGTAAGTAAACGTTTAACTTACATCCGTTTTTATCAATAAATTCAATATTAAGAAACCTTAATAAGATTCAAATGACATAAAGTTTTGGACATATGTATATGTAGTTCCAGTTTTTGTCATCACTGCCACCACTGATGGAAATATTCCTCAAATACAAATTCTTTCTACTTACTGCTAATATCGTTTGTCTTATCCGTTAAAGACTACATTTCGGTGGTTTTCTTGAAGTCATGAATCTGTGAGCCACTGACTCTAGAAGTCTTCATGGAGATTATCTGGCAGCAACTCGGAAATATGGAAAAGGCTGCAAATTGCTATTTAAAAATTCACAAAAAGAAGTAAAAATATTGGTAGACTATATAATTTTCTTCCTTATACTTGTGATGTTTAAAAATACTTAGAAATGCTATGCTTACTTTTAATTTTGAATGCCCTAGTAGTCTAGTGGGTAGTATGCGTGAGAGTCGTGAGTTTGATTCCCCCTGAGCTTCTGATCTGTTACACAGAACCGAGCATAATGTCTCTGTTACTCAGCTCGTAATAATTAGACATAATTTGTAATTTTATTATAATAAATAAATAATTTAATAATGGAGCGAATAAATATTTCCAAAAAGAAAAATTCTTTTGATTTGAGCTGAAATAGGTGAATTAAAATATTTTTTGATCTGCAAAATTATTTGCAAAAGATTAGTAGTCGCCGTAGTCTAGTAGGTAGTGTGTTCGCTTATTAGACGTAAAAGCCCAGTTTCGAGCCCCAGGCCAGACATATATACATAATTGGCCATTACAACCCTTCAGTCAGGATTACGGCCTAGCTTCTCAACACCACTCATGTTGTGTGCGCTAATTTTATACATGAGTGGCGGGACCTACAGTTTAAAGTCGACTCCGAACGACAGATTTTTTGAGAAGCTTTTCATGGCAATTTTTACTCTCAGATTTTTTGCCAGAAATCTGCTGAGAGGAAGTCGCCAAAGAAATACTTTTTCATATTTCGTTTTGGTGTCTAACCTGAGATTCGAACTCGGGCCTTTCGTCTAATAAGCCAACACACTACCTACTAGACCACGGCGACTTCCGCCGCCCCAGGCCAGACATCAAAACGAAATATGAAAAAAAAATATTTCTTCGCCGACTTCCTCTCAGCAGATTTCTGGCAAATACTCTGATAGTAAATAAACATGCCATGAAAAAGTTTAATCGACGTTAAACTGTAGGTCCCGCCAATCAAGTATAAAATTAAGGCACACAACATGATTGGTGTGAGAAGCTAGGCCGTAATCCTGACTGAAGGGTTGTAATGGCCAATTATGTATGTATGTATTTGCAAAAGATTATAGCATCTTCCGATAAGGTTTTATCATACTATTAGATTTAGATTTAAATTGTTTTTATTTACATCTCCTATTTGAAATTTCTATACCATGTTCTTTTTTTTTTTTTGAGCGTAGCTGTGCTAATTTGTGTAAAGTTATATGCCCACTTTTCTTATTCACTATAATCGATCATTTTGTATGTCACAAATACATTTACCATGCCTGAGAATGTAGCACAGTTGTAAATTGTAAAGTAATCCGAATGATAGACTCGCGCAGTTGTCTCCAGACTTGGGCAAAAAATGTTTGTCTGAAGCAAAACCAAACAAAAATACAATAAACCGACACTAAATATTGTGGAAATATGATTAATGGCAAAAAATAGCAGTATATTGAGTCAATGATTTAAATATGTACAATAAAACGTATAGTTCTTATAGATTCCGTTCTGAAGTATAGTTCTGAAGTTTTTAATTGACATAGTATTGCCTAGTGAATCAAATATTAGTCCAACTTGTTTCATACAATACATTGCAACAATTATTCATACGAGTTTTATATGTTTTTAGTTGAATGGTCGTGATCAATTTGAAGAATTCTTTCAATGAATTTTTAAATTTTTTTGGCAACTACAAATTTAAGGTTGCCAGTTGGCAACCTTATTAAATTCTTATTTGGACGATTATGACTACAAAAGATATACAAAAATATTTCCAATAAGTTTTCCCAGATCCAACGCATAACTCCATTCTACATCGCTTTAAAAAATTCTACTACTTTCGTTTCTCTACCACACTTTTTCGCTCACTATTTCAGATCAAGTATAAGATGTGCCTGTCATTTCTTAAAAATGAATTTCAATGAATGTTTTAAGGCTGCTATAAAACGGGTGCAATAAGATTTTCGATCAGGTATATAAAATCTGTATACTTTGGTGATTTTAAACCAATCTGAAATTATATGCATTTAAAGAAATTCTTAAATCTACAGATACGTATATGAAATTCTAAACACATTGTATATCGGACTAGGAAAGAAAATATGGAAGGCTCCAGCAACCTGGGAAAACATTGTTATGAAAACCGAAAAAAATCTTAAGTGTTTATTTTAGAAGAAGAACAAGAAAAAAGTAATGTAGCCAAAATTATATTCACACTATAGAAGTTACGAGATTAGCGCCAAACTAAGATCAAATTACAACAACAAGACTGTATAGAAAGAATATAAATGAGGTATTAATAGAGCGTTAACGTTGCCTGTAAGTGTTCAGATAGTTGTAACAAAAATTTTTAATATAGCAACCAATGTGTACATTGGGTGGTAAAAGAACCACTTCTATTTACATCGGTATTTATGTCAATAAGTGTTTACCAATAAACACAAACTGTCATAATTTCCCTGGTAAGCATTTGCCAAACGATGCATTTAAGTTTTTCCGTTAACCGAATTAATGACTTACACAAATTTGAGTTTTATTGTTTAGTTAGAGCAATTAAAACTTTAATCCTAAAGAAAATAAGTACACATAAAACAACAGTGCTATATTTTCATTTGCGACTATAATGGATTGCAGCTTTCACAGTCTTTAAGATTTTGTTTACGACACTGTATCTCCAGACAAAAACGGAGATTTTCAATTATGGATTTTATGGCGAGAAGAGCAAAAACAATTTTTCAATCTTCGTACAAAATACGAATTGTTCCAAACAACTGTGAGTCACAATAATAAAGTCACACAGCTTTGAAGCTGCAAATGCAACAGCAGAAACTTAAAATCTACGAATCATTTTGCAATGTAACGTGTGTACAATATTAGTATCTGAATGAGTTTTTGAGTAAGTATAGGTAATTATATCTTGTATCTATGAAGCACGCAGAATTTTGTTATTGTTATTGCTTTTTATTTAATTTTATTTTTTACGTGTGTTTTCGTTTATTATGTTTTCGATAATCTGTTTAAAAACCTGTTGTTCGGTAATTCTATATTTAGAAACGGAAAGGGACAAAATATGAAAATAAAAGATATACATACTATGAGCAATTCAACTGATTACAGTTTCTTTTGTATTCTCATAAAATCCCACTCCCTTGGCCAGTTCATTGTACAAGGTAGTCGTTAGATGGAGGTGTGGTTCGGTAAACAAAGGAATTTTAAATATTTGAATGTTGATAAAAGGGAAAGTACGGAAAACAAATACTTTACTATACAAGTGAGCTTGTTCAATTGAATAGAATTCAATACAATAAAGTATTTTATTATGGTAATTTCTCTAAACAGAATAATCGATTTCCATACACATAAAAACCAATAATTTATCTTTTCTTCAAATTTAAATACAATTTTATACCTAAATGCACTCATTAGTGGCTTTTAATGCTGGTTGTTTCTTATTTGATTATTAGAATTTTACTTCAAATATTTTCCAATTTTTCGCCTATTTGAGTTAAAAAGTAATGAAAACTTTAACTGGCATTCTGTGTAAAATGTGAACCAATGTATATAAAGGGTTCTGATGTAAGGCTTTAGTTTTATGCTGTCTGACTACAGCCGAGTATGCCAGGCAGAATTCGAGGATGTAGAGATAAATATTAAATTAAAAATTATAAATTATTAAATTATAAATTTTTCCATTTCAAATGGTTTTTTTTTGACAAAATCAGTTGTCAAAGCACAACTTCATTGTTGAAATTACACGAATTAGGATTGAAGATAGATTTCAATGACAAGGGAAATAATGCGTCTAGAAATTTTAAACTTTAATACATCTTCTCTTTTAGTTAATCTTAAAAAGGGCACGCAAAATAAATATTAACAACAGTTTTCACTTGGGCGCGTTCACAAACATTTCGAGTAAGTGATAATACGAGGCGAAAGGTGTTAACTCTTTCACAATAAACATGTTTCTTTTTTTTTTTTTGTTATAATTTGTTGAACGTAACTTTTTGTCTTATTTCTTCAGATAGTTTTCTGCTATGCAGTCTTTGACGATTTAATGAAATGAAAAGAAAATCTGTTCATGGAAACACTACGAATACATACAATAAATGTGAAAGTACCGACTGACATTAACTGATCTGTGTGCAGCTGATTTCTTCATAATGATTTTATTTTCCATTATTTTTAGTCTTTTTACAATTTGTTATTGTAATAAAAAAAAATATATAAATAATATAATAACAATTTCTTATCCTGTAATTAATTATGAGCGATGACATTATATCTCTTACCTTGAATTGGTTTTAATTTTGATTGAGTATTTGAATTTAAATGAAATTGTACATTTTATGGATTTCTATTATAGATGAACATGAATCAACAAATTATTTTGAGTATTAAATATTCAGATATTTAAATTAAATTAAATTAATTAATTTAATTTAACATTAATTACAATTACAATAAAAACGCTCTAGCTGTTAATAATAATATTTTTAAATGTCGTGCAGAAAAACAAAATTTTGCTTTTATGAACCTGATTTGAAATGAATAAAATGGATTATATTGCATATTGCAAATGACAATACTTTAACTTTCACTATAAATGAATGAACTGATTAATGAATGAATTAATGAATGAATGACGATATAATGTAATCTCCACTAATTCACATTCAAGAAATTGTATTTTATCACTATCTCAAGCACCATTCATTATTTTATGAAATACGAGCACATGGGATAATGGAAACTTAATTTAAATGTTTATTACGATAAGGTATTGTAGTACATTCATCAAATTATCGAAAAGTTTTAAACCCTAGTCATGCCAACTACTATTATTATTTTTGGCATTCCATTAGCTGTGGAAGATTTTGTATACACCCTATGATAAAGTATATAAAATCACAATACGATAAATAATATAAAACATAGTAAAATAAATATTCATTTCAAATAGATTTATTACTATTACATAATTTAGTTTCTTTAAAGAACATAGAGGTCTTCTTCCAAGTCTACTTCTTCTTTAGTTTTGTTTGCAGTGCTTTGTTTTAGTTTCATTAATAAAGTTATTCCAACATAGGAGGTGAAGGAGAAGGCGATTACCTTGAGGGTTCAATTTCAAATCTTTTCTAGCAGCGATTAACAAAGGGTTTCTTATTTGTGTTATCCTACCAATTTATATTTTCTTCTTAATATTAATATTTGGTTCTTCCTTAACTATTTCATACAAGTTAGCACTGCAGATGGCTCGTGGACCAAAAAAAGGTGAATATTTCGTATGTATTTATTAAAAAAAAAAACTGTAGTTTTTGAGTAGTTGCGTTCGATATCACTACGTTTAACTGCCATAGACTATAGACTACCGTCGATTTCACTAATGCATTGGACATAAGTATTTGAGTGATTTTAAAGCCAAAGCGTATCCGGCCAAAAGACAAAATCAAAGTTCTTCATTCTTAGCCAACGGGACGTTGTTGTTTCACGCCGGCGTTAGCTTGTTCAGGTTGTAACTTAGCGCAAGTGATTCCTATTTTGTTCTCTCCTCACAAGAAAATAATAAATATTGTATAAATTTAGTTTTAGCGAGACTTGAAATGCTTGCAAAAAAGTTATCTGAGAGAGACAGACGAAAGGTCTGTTTCTTATTCAGATAACTTTTTCAGACGAGAAATAATTCAACCATGTTGATCCACATTTTCTTAGATTATTCAAATATGTCCGACCGTATCCACTATTAAATTAATTAATTCCAGTTATTTTGGATTATTAAAGTCGATTTAGTTAATTTAGAAAATATGCGTCTATAGTTGTGAAACACCAATGGTATAGAATATAACTAATAAAACCAAACCTTAATAAAATAAAAAAATAAAACTATTTTTGTCAAATCGTATGCACTTTTGTTTTGTTAATCGATCAATCAATATATGTATGTATGTATGTCTCTATAGTTATGAGATGTAGTGTATGTACCTTCAAACATACAATGCAGCCATTTTTCATTTTATCTCTTAAAGATACGTTTTAGTTTTTTACGGTTGTACAGACTAGGAAATAATAAATGGGAACTGAATAGTTTTATAAACTCAATATTCCATTAGCATAAAAGCAAACAATCTCACACAAAATAAAACTAGTTTGGGTTTTTGTATAAAACATTTAAATACTTTTAAATATGAAATATGAAATTTGTATGAAGTGTGAATCATTAACTATAATTAAAATTAAAAGAAGAAAAATGAATTATTATTATGAACAGGTTTAGTTTTCTTTTTTCATACGTTATTAATAATTTAAAATCCCAAAAAGTGATTAAAATACATTAAATTTTTTAACTTCATTCACTTGGTCAACTTGTAATCGAATATGAATAAAATCGTTTATGTTTCTTTATTAGTACATATTTTGCTTTTTATGACTATTTAGTTTAAAATCTGTTACATTTTCTTATATTTTTCTTTTTTTTTCTTTTAATTTTAGATCAATAGATCACGGACAACGGCGACGACGACCATAATCGTTAGATACGCAGAAAATATCTTTGCCAAGTAGAAGAAATGGGTACAAAAATTGAATACGTTGATACAACGCATCTGTATGCGACCAAATACATACGCAACTCAAAAGCCATTGCGGTACTCTGGGCCATATTTACAATTTGTTATGCCATTATTGGTATTGTAGCATTTGTAACACCAGGTAATTAAATTAATCTCAATTTCGTTTCGTTTTTATGAAGAAATGTTTCAAAAAAAAACACTGTGTTTTGAATTGTACATGCAATAGTGACTAATATTATAAACATTATAACAAAATATATAAAAAAAGAAATGTCTTCAAACAAATATCCCTTAAAGTCTCCAGGTTAATAGAACTGTTTTTCAACTATACATTATTTAAAGTTTTTTATTTCAATTTTTAAATTTCGCATTCAATTAATTTGTATTTAAATTTTATTTGAAAAGATAAAAGAATTTAATATGATATAGCAGAATTACATTTTAATAATGAATGAATGAAATTGAAATAAAAACAAAATGACACGTTTGGAGGTATTAATTCATTTGAAACCAAATCATGCATATTTCTTTTAATTAAAATATTTGTATTCATTTATTAATTTAATTAATTACAATACAATTGTAATGATAATGAGTTGATGTAGTGCAGTAATCCAGAGTCTCAAGTAGGAATCGAAACCATAACCCCCACACTAATAGATTGCCAAAGATGATGTAACATTAAATACTACATTCCATTGATGAAAACTTGTCTTGCAAGTAAATGATAATTTTCTCACGTTAAAGATCATTAGGTAATCTAACTGATCTTTAACAACTCAGAAGATTTGTTCTAGGTTCTCATTTAATACTGTTCCTACGCATATCATAACTATGAGCAGGTTTTAATAAAATCACTTTTTCCGTCCTTACCCTATATTTTGCTTGATCTGCGCACTTCATGTGTTCAGTTGAAAAGTAGCATATCGAACAGGCAGTAAATTTGAACGAAAATGTTTCGATAGAACACCGTGTTTTTTACTTGTATTGTATTTCTTTCATTTTTTAAGGCTCTGATGTCGCTGTCCTAACATTTTTGTTTAAATCTTTTCAGAATGGATAGGTGATCCTGATAATGAAAGTGCTGGTCGCTTGGGACTGTGGCAAGTCTGTCAAAGAGATGAAATATTCGATAATTGCAAAAGAAGATGGGAAACCATATTAACGGTGCCAACGTTTTCATTTCAAGTAAGTACCAAGTGTTTGATTACATGACAAACAAACAAATATGTTGTTTTCAAACAATGAATAAATAAATGTAAACACTTGCTATACATAAGTAGTCAGTACATACATATAAACATACATATGAATGTTTTTTTTTAATGTCATTTATCTCATATTTCAGTTGGCCACATTGTTTATGGCGGCGTCCGTTATATTGGCCCTATTGACAATATGTTTCCTAATATTTGTAATATTCATGAAATCTACACGAGTATTTCATATTTGTGGTTGGTTGCAAATAATATCTGGTAAGTAAATAATTTATAATAAATTCATACACACATACATACACTGTGTATTTGCATGAATGTTTGTAAATATTGGTTTCAATTCATTGCTTTTCGAAATATTTTTATTTTCTTTTCATTTTAAAAAAGTTCATATTGCGGAACTGTTTCTTTGAATATAATTTTGTTAACGAATAAACATTTTTTTTCATGTCATACGTTTTAATTAAGCTCTTCATTATTGTTTATGTTTTTTTTATACAAAACTGCTAATGTCATTGAAAATATTTGTAGAAGCACAATGGAATAGGTGACTCTTTTAGTTGAGGTCATGTTTTTTTAGTTGAAAAGTAATAAGATTTCATTAATTTCCTCCATGAGAATTGTATGTCATGGCATTTTCAATTGACATGATTAAGCAGTTATTAGATAGAGCTCAAAGAATAATAAGAACATTGTCACCTTAAAAGTCAAAACAACAAATAAAATTCACGGATGCCCTTAATTTTAGCTAAAGATGTTAACAGTTGAAATAACTCTTACTTAACTGCTACATGATAGAATAAAAGTTAGGTTATGAAAAACTATTCTACTGTTTTCAAAGAATATAAAGATCAATTGGGTATTGAGAAAAATTGTTGAAGTGAGTGTGTGAAGTACTTTCAGACTCCAGCAATATCAATAATATAATAAACACTTCCTAATATCTGTGGAAGAAAAGTGGCCTAAACAATGATATCCCTAGAGTCTTTTATCAGCAAAGTTAGTAATGAGCTACGGTAGGCAAAATAATAACAGACAATACAAGAAGAAAGTATGTCTTCAAAATTGTACGTTTGCACTCTTTAATACAATTTATTTAAAGTAATGTCCCTAACGGTTTTGTTTATCAAAACCAATCTTATCAGTAGAGGCCGAACATTGGAACAAAAAATCTATCCTTGTCTGAATACACAAGTCGCATATCACCTATCGCATATCTATAATCCGACCAAAAACTATGAAAGCTTTAATTATATTTTACAATTTGTGTTGCTTGAAGCTTTATCTCCAGTATAGTACTCAGGAATCTGCAACTAAATACAGTTTATATATCCCTTACATCAATATGAGCGCTTGTTCTAATGAGTGGCCGTAGACCTACAGAATACTGATTTATTAGTCTTAAGTCTTATTAATTATCTCAATAAAATTAAAAAAATGAAAATATCTTAATGAAATATTAAATTTATAATATTTGTGCCTTTTTCAATGCAGCTCTTTGTATGATTATTGCCTGCGGTGCTTTTCCTTTTGGCTGGAATTCAGATGATTTTCGTAAAATTTGCGGTCCAGATGCAAATCGTTTTGAGTTGGGTTTATGCGGTATAAGATGGGCGTATCCATTGGCCATAATCGGATGTATTGATGGTGTAGTTTTAGCTACTTTGGCATTTATTTTGGCCACAAGACATGTGCGCTTACAACCTGATCCTCTTTATCAAAATTCACTATACAAAGGTATGACTCAAATTAATTGTTTTAAACTTTATTGTTAACATATACATATATTTTCGCTTTAGGTGAAATCAACAACAGTTACATAACTGATGCTGTAAGTTTAGCTGGTTCAAGAAAAAACCTGAACCTGCAACCCATTCTATTGGTGGCACCCCCTGGGGATGATACACTTTCACAATTTTCAAGTCGAACACCCAACCATCGATACAATAGACCTGAATACCATAATTCAATGCATCAGTTCTAGTATAGGAGTACTGAATTTAAAAAGGAACTGGTATTCTATACATTTTTTTTCTTAGTTTTAAAACTTTTGTAAATTAAAAAAAAACATTTGCCCTGATCTTGCAATTAGTGTTGCAAATTCCGTTATTGCAACATTATATGGACTGTTATTTATCATTTTACGTATAGATTGTACTATACACGTATTTATATACTCTTGTGTGCGTATTTATATTTACATGTATGCATTTTTATCTGTATATATTTTATAAGTGTATGTATTTTGTTTGTTCTGTGTAAATAAATGTTTTATGAACAATTATTCATAAGTTTAGAGGTATGCATGATGTAATCGATGCATCACACACAATGTGGAATTTTATGAATAAGTTAATGCAATAAATTATTCATGCCGTATAAAAAGAATTTGTAAATTAATAAAAAAAAAAACAAAACATGTGAAATTTAAATACAATTCTTTAAAAAACCCTTTTTGGTCGGAGGATCTTTACTTCACATTCGAGTTCAAAATTCGTTTTGGTCTACTTTCGCCGTTTTGTGGCCCTTAAAAATTTAAATTTCTATACATATTTCCAACATTGTCGCAGTAACAGCAAGACTAATATACATGGAGTATAAGGTGAACAGGATTTTTATAAACATTCTAGAAACACTTAATTTTTTTTCGTAATTTTGTAAGTTCTTACATACCACATACTTCCCTCAGCCTTTATATAATTCCTTGAACGGTATTTTCCTAAATTAGCACAACAGTTTTCTCAATATATACCCCACATACATACAATATACTTATGTATATAACTTGCTCATAGGATTTCGGGTATGTGCTCTTTCTATACAAGACAAAGTTGATTAATTTAATGCCTTCGGTTTCTAGTCGAACTTTGGGTTTGGTTGGATCCATATTATGTTCCTAAGCTTATTCACTCACAGTCGAGTGTTTGCGAAATGTAAAATAGAATAGAATAGAACACGTATAGACAGGAATAGGATTGGTTATTGATTGTTCACATACTGCATGAATAGAATTGGTTATTGATGGTTGTTGCAATCGGTGGTAAAGAAAGTATGGTGGCGGTAGGAAGGTAATTTTTCCATGTTCCATGTTGTCACTATTTCGTATACAAAGGCATTTAGAAAGTATTGGATTTGTTGTATTCCTTCATAATTCCAAGTTATTCCTTATGGAAAAGAAAATGAATGCCCCACTTCGATGGGTGTTCCAGCAGGATAATGACCATAAAATGTACTGCAAAGTGCACAAAGAAGATATTAGACTGGCCTGTGCTGCCCTTCAGATCAAAATCCGGTCCATTAATCAAATCCGGTCCATCAATTAAATCCGAAACATCAATCAAATCCGACCAAATTCCAACAACAAACTACTACTATTTTCTACTGCAGTCCTCCCACACTCCGCGCTCTGAACACATCAACTGACCAGACGGACTACAGACAAAATTCAGCTCAGCCATCAACCAACCAAACAACACACCAAACGAAACTAGCAAAGGCTGCAACCAAACCAAACCAACCAACACACGACACCCTACAAGCAAAACTAACTAGCTTAGACAACGCGTCGTGTGGTTTTTGTTTTATGTATACAGACCGGATACGGAAAAAGAATTTATGAATTATTTTTACAAACATTTATTTCTCTCCAGTGTTGCCAGGAAGGAAAATAGCCAACCAACCACTATTTCGTTAGAAAATAACTAGAAACGGCAACTCTGATTAATTGAATTAGGGCGGAACGAACAAAAATAAAATAAAATATAATACCGAAGTTTTTGATGAGTAGGGGGGGGTAAGGAAGAGAACGTAATTATTATGATTGTTGTTGTTTGGTATTATGGATGGGGTTTCTTTCTCTTTCTCTCATTTTTGTTCGACGGAAGAAGAAGAAGAAGAAGCATTGTTCGTTGGAGTAGTTAGTACTTGTTGTGGATAATTTTCAAATTTATTCATTAATCATCGGCGAAATTATAGCCATGGGCATTAAATTAGCACAAACCTTTGCCATTAAATACAATCACATTTCCTACTTTAAATATTTTTATTTATTTCGTTTCAGAAAAAATGTAAACGTAAAGACCAAAAAAAAAAAAATGACAAAATTGTCAATCAATCGTCTGCTCATTAAAACCTGCCACGTATCAAATGTTAGATTTTAGCTGGACAGAGTAATAGCACTTAAAATTTCTAGAATAAAAATAAAAAAATTAATTATATTTAAATAAATAGTTAAACTGGTTTTTTTCAGTTTTATTTGATCAATATTTTTAGTGAGAGTAGTAGGATTTATGTATTTTCAAGCACCGCTAAGGCGACATGCTTTTATCAAATTCTGGCATCGTTCTTTGAGAATCGAGTACCAAGCGTTCCGTATTCCAATCCACAAAGCGTCCAAGTTTCTGTACTTTTGTTGAGTATTAATTGCCGTTTCTCCAGATCGTTCCAGAGGTTTTACTATACGGTTTTAAGTTAGTCCTTTGCGCCGGTCAGTCTAAAACGGGAATTTGCTCTTTATAAAACCAATCCTTTGGCAAGTTAATTTCTGTGATTCTGGAGAGGAAATGACCTGAATGTGCTCCTCTCCTGATGCGGCATTAGTAGAATCTATAAAAAGAAAAAAAAATTGAGTGCTCTGGTAGTGCTAGACTATTAGCGTTGGTTTTGGTAAGCAGAGCGAGCACTTCGACGTAACCTAACCATAGGCGTAAGGAGCGTGGGTGTAATTCCTATAGTAACCTTGGTCTGTTACACTACCTCGAGCATATGCTCGATGTTACTCAGCTCCCATATAATAAAATATCATTGTATTGTAATTAAAAAATAAAAAATAAGAGTTAGTGCAATAAACGAAATAAAAATTTTCAGATAAAGGATTCATAAAGATTTGAGAAAATATTGTGGCTTCAATTGTTCAATTGTTCGGAAAGGAAACAAAAAACAAACAAAAAATTCACGATCAAAATAGTATTCCTCCTATGCATAAACCTAAAATATGTAAACAAGATAATTGTGTACACCGCATTACATATGCATGTATATTCGTTTGTATCATACTTAGTGTTCATCTGATTTAAAATATTAAAAATTTCTTAAAATTTAACACAAAAACAGATATTTTCACATACAAACAGTAATGTTTTAACAATTTTTGGTATGCCAACTAATAGAGTGTGAGCCATACCACCAAATTGAAAAATGGCAGCCTAGTTAGATGGCAGAGTAGGAAGATGTTCGTCTATCTGTTTATCTAGTAATGGTGGTGCTTTGTTTGTTTGAGTTTTTTCTCTATTTCCTAAAAATAATTCAATATAAAAATGGCAATATTTGGCGTCAGCTTGTTGGCCACTTAGATTATGTTAACGCATTATAAATGCGTTGATAGAATAACTTATGAATTTATATACTATTGCTAAGAGACCTACATTTACACATACACAAGAATTTTCGTACTTTTAGGTGGAGGGGGGTTTGTATATTTTTGAAATGGTTGTATATGGGAAAAGTTTTTATACAATCGAACAGGCAGAGACTCAAATCAACCACTTGCTATTCCAATTCCAATTCCTATACGAAGTGCGAGAAATAATAATAAAAATATAGATTTTCCTCTTCTCTTTTTCTCTATCCTCTCTTGCTTAATTTTTTTGTATGAGATTAAGATGTCTAAGCGTGTGCCATGGGCTGCTATACCGATTTGAAACTGCCATCCCTTCCCACAGTACAAGTTCTAGCCATACTTTGTGTGACTTTTTGCCCGTTTTCTTAGTATATTTCTTACACAACGTTCTTCTTATTGACTGCCTTATATTCTTGGAATTTTATTGTTCTTTAGTTTAGATTGCGTCTAAATTGTTATTGGCATCTTAAAATATGCGAAGTAGCTGCGTTTTATTGATTCGTATTTTTCGATTTCTTTTCGAAATAGGGCGCTAAACGTTTACTGTCGTAGTTGTTGTTTCATTTGATTTCAATTTATCTGGAATATTGTTGAGCGGTTAATATCATTGTTGTTGCCAACATTATTGTAAATATGTTTGTATGTGTATGTGTTAACATTTGCTGTCGATGGTTATTTGATGTGTTGCCAATGAACGATTAATATGTTTGAATGAATAGACCGTCTGCGACAGTGTAAAGGAACAACAGGATATACAAACTTGTGTTATGGAATAAGAAAATGTTTCTGAGTATTGGATAGAGATTTGAAATAATGGGGAAATGGGGAAAAGTTTTGATTTTATGATTATTTTATTCTTCTTAAATTGTTCTAATGGCCTTTTATTGGTGTCGTAAATAAGTTCGTTTATTGAAATATTTCTCTTCGTTTGAGGCTTTTATTAGATTTGTTTATAGATATTTTCGATATTTTTATGTGTGTTTATGTGATGATTTATATATTGTATATTGCGATACACCGGAAAAATATTATGAGAACAATTATGATATAATAATGGGTAGTATTATGCCTTAAGGAGATTTTTATTAAATTTACACATGCATGATCCTAAATTACAATAAGGTCTTGTACAATGTCCTTAAGGAAAAAAATAATAGGGAATAAGACTTCCACAGTGATAGATACTAAACAGGTAAATACAAAGTCTCATCAAAAAACATGAAAAGCATAAGATTTGACAAAAATTTAAACAAATTTTCTTCTCTTTGCTGGTACATTTTATTCTAATTACCTCCCGTTCAGAGCATGTAATGATCCCAACCATTCAATTGATCTTCTTAAATCATTAAAAGAGGTTTTGTTTAATTATGCCTTCAACGTTACGATCAAAAATTTACATAAAATACTTATGTCATCTTTAAATCATTTTTTATGTTGTAAATTCTTTATCCTATTTTTGCTTGTTATTAAGAGAAATATCTTTTGATTTACGGAGTTCTAAGTGATTGTCGTATGCACAAAGTCACTGTAAAAAATATGATTTACGCATGAATGATGCCATAAGAAAGAGCTCAATTTGTGATGGCTAACACAATTATTTGCTTGAAGAGAAGGCCACATGTGGTTACAAATATTTCTTTCGCTTATTGAATGTTTTCTTTTTTAAAAAATGAATTCATCATGTAGAAAGTAAATAAATCGTTAAGAAATATGAATTTGCTAAAGCAGTAGAACGAAGTATTGCAGTTGACCAAAAGAAAAAGAATTTTTTAACTTGTTGGTTTTGTGAGAACAATGGTACTTCTAAGTTTTGCTTACGCAAACAGCACTTTGATTAGAGTTTATAGTTTTTCATTTTTAGAGAAGTAATTTTTTTAAAAACAAATTGTTATCGTTTTTTCATTTTTTTCAATTCATTTTCTTTTAAAAAATCTAATTTACGGAAAAATTATTTCAATTTCTGTTTCAGACGTTTAGTAAATTTAAAGCCTTTAAGGCATTTTTAAAAAATTATTGTACAAAAAAAATATAAACGTTACAGACAAGATCAAAATATTAGATTGCAATATTCACATTAAAATTGATACTTGGTTGCTTCTGCAATATAAACGTGTTAGTGTTTTAAATATTATATCGATTTGAAACGATAAAATAAGTCGATATCTTTTAAAGTAGATGTATTCGTATACTGACGAAAATATTAGTAATCTGTGGACTTAATATCATTTTTATAGTCAAATATTTTTTTTTACTAAAATGGATACTTTTATATAATCTTTCCGAAATTTTTTAATTTTGAAATTTGGTGGAGAGTGTGAAAAATTCAATACAATAACCAACCCATAGCCGAGGTTTTGTCTGTAGATATTTTGTATTAACTTTTATTGCATTTTCTATTTGTCTCGCTAATGCTAATAATTTCATCAATAAAAAATGATTTTAATATTTAAAACGCATCGCTACAATTTAAAAAGCTGGGCCTGGTTTTCGCTCAGTAGTGAAATTATTTGAAAGGAAATGTTGGAGACCAACTCAGGCATTAGTTGTTACAACTCTTCAAAGATGTTGTCGTATCAGCTTGATTGTTTAGAAATTTAGTTGTCTAGATTGCTAGATGTTTTGGAGGCAACCTTTAGGGGAGGACACAGATAGAACCATAATAAGACAATGTCTTTGTATATTACACGATAAGAGCCAACATACGTACGTAAATGTGGCCAAGGTTAACAAATTTACCAGACATCAGTATGATTTTTGAACTTTAATAACCCTGATAAATTCCATTTAATATTCGTTTAAAATGATATTTAAAATACTATACATTGAATTTAAATATATTTTAATTCAGGTCGGATTTTAATTAATTTATTCCTAAGTTTTTGTTTGACCCATTGTATCATGCGTTTGTAAATTAATTAAAAAACAAAAACACATTTTGTGAATGAAGATATTCTCTTCGTTTTCTTTTTTTTCATATTTGTTTTTATTATCTATTGGCTTGTAAAATTCCTTTAAATGATACACCGATAATACATCTCTCGATAACATAAAGTGTAATTAATAAAATATAATGAAAATTATTAACAATTATTTAAAATAAATTTTAAAGGCCTAAATTGACTAAAACATTTATGTATGAATGGATGTGAGACAATGATGAAGATAGCTAGTTGGCGGTAGTAGGACTTCAAGAATGAGGAATGCCAGCATATAAATAAATATAAAAAGAAAGAATTAAAATAAATTTCTTGTTTGTTATTCGTAAATTAAAGATATTAATATAGTTTTTAGATACACAACTTTATTTACAAATTTCTAATCTAGTGGCTAAGAATGATGATTTATTTTCTAAATTTCTTTTACATCTATGTACTTTTATGACTGACAAACCTTAAATTATACATATATATATAAAATAGTTGTTATATAAAGACGCTTAAATTTATATAAAAATATCTACTCTCATTTTTAATTGCGAACAAAAAATGACTAGTGAATAATAATTGTTTTGTATGATTTGTATAGAACTTGAAATATATAATTTATAAACACAAACAAAAAAATATTGTATATATTGTACGTATGTATATGATAGACCTAAAATTCCCAGTACTTAAGAACAGTTTCTTACAAATAAAATTATATACATTTTCTATGAAATATTCAAGAAAAACTAAACTAAAACTAAAGAGGTTTATATAGAGGATGAATTAACATGAAAAAAGTTCGTTGTCGGTTTTGTTTGCTGGTTTTCATATATATTTTTTGAAATAAAACGACGGGTATATGATAATATAATTTATTAGGCTAATGGAATGTAATAATTATTAATTTAAACTATAAAACAATTTAATTTTTTATAATCATTTGACATCCATGCTTAATACATAATGAAACACGATAATTTAAATGCTTTGGTATTTAGAATAAATTTAAAAGTTCAAATGTATTCCTTTTCCTATCATACAACAAAATCTGATAACATAACATAACTACGTTATTAGTTGTGCCTACATTACAGTTTGAATTAGCAAAAAGAGAAAACTATTAACTTTAATAAACATTTCTTTTTTAAACTTTCTTAAAGTGTGCGGTGGCATTGAATGTGAAGTAGTAAAATTTATCTAAAAATCGATGCCTAAATTTAAATAAAAAAGCAGTTTTTAATATCATTGTTTTGAAAAAATAATTTAAAAAATATTAGAACAATGAAATGGAATTTCGTTTTCTATAAAAGTTTATAAGAGACGTGGCTGACAAAAATTTTAATAAAACGACATAATTAATGCTTTTAATATATACAATAAAACAAACAAATCGGTACAGATATCTTTTGACTGGCTGCATGCAGTCGGTAGCTTGTAGCCTTGAATGTGTTTATGGCATCAGAGCCAATATTCATATATATATTCAAAGACTGAAACAACTCTTACGTGTGAAATGTAAATGTGTTTCTTATTGGTTGTGAATGATGCCAAATATATTTTTAATAAGAGAAATTTATTGATATTATAATTAATGCCTTCACAAATATACATATAGACAACTTAATTGTCTTGTAGAAATTCATTGTAGTCCTAAGAAATACATATACAAGTGAGTAGTTTTTTTTGCTTGTATTTTTAATAATTTTAAACACATTTTTAAGAATAAATGTGTACATCGTTTTCAAAATATATCAACTGTATTTAAAATAAAGAATAATTGATTTTTAGAAAAAATTAAAATCTGTTACCCGTCATTTTGTCTGTAATTTTGTCAGATGAGATTGCCCGATCACAGTATTTTCCTCGATAAATATGTATGCATGTATGCATAAAGTATCTAATGTTAATATTTTAAAAAAATATGATATTAAATTCACATGAGCATTTTGGTTTTATTTAGTCGTTTCCGTTTCACAACTAATATATTTGGGAAAAAATAGGTTGAGTAAGTAACTTTAATAAAAATTATTTTTTTTTTGGTATAAAAAGTGGAATGATATTCTGTTTAATTCATTTGTCTTACAAAAGAACGCTACTTAAATTATAGATATGAGTAAAAAAAGAACAATCTTATAAAAATAGAAAAAAAGGATTATAAATAAAAACTACAATAATTTAATTGTTTCAATGAAAACAATCAATTAAAATTAAATCACAATTCGTTGTTGTCTTTTCTCTTACTTCTTCATTCATACTCATACACATCTCTAACTTCTTTATACTTGGTTTCCGGCTAACAAAAATTGCACTTACTTAGATTGCTATTAAACAAAAGAGTAACATTTAAGAAATTAAATATTTAATTAATACTATGAAGAATCGTTGCTGGTATTCATTATAGGCAGGGCATCTTCGGTGTCGTCCGCAAAGGTTGAAGGCGTTGTTTTAAGCAGAGTATAAGACTCACGGTGCATTAATTTATGTTGATGATGGGCTATAAAACTACTGCCACGCCTTAGTGACCGGCGACCCATTTCAAGTATTTCTAGAGTAGGATCACGAGCAAAGACATAATTTTGATAGGCACGTATGAATATAAAAACAATGGCAAATGCTCCACCCACAATCATGAGATAGGAGCCAATGGGTATTATTGTAGGCGCAAAAACGGTGGCTACATAAATCCATCTTCTAATAGCCGGTGTCAAATCGGAAATACCTTCTTCCAACCACATAACGGGAAAGACAAAGCTGCGAAAGTTTTTCACCGGATAGACATCACGGGCCTGTGTTACTTTTAAATTTAATTGTATGCGCACTTTACCCTCTAAAGGTACTCCAAGTTTCTATAAAAATATAAGTTCATCTATAATTTAGGTATTCTTATTAGCCATTGAACTTACCGGTTGTATTTTAAAATAGGTCTCATGTTTAGTTTGATTGGGACTTAAGCCTTCTACCGACTCTAATAAACTGCTATCAGCTTGATAAAAGTGTGGATTGGACAAATAGACAGGAGCTCCATACTGGCAAGGACTTATATTTTGTAAACCTTTGATAGCATCATAATCTCTAGTATCGAAACATTCATTTTCCGGATTATGAGCAGCATCACCATACGACGTTTCCGGTAATCTATACAAATCAGCATTAATGCCTATTTTACAACAAATACAAAATAATATAAAACATTATTTACAAATGATTTTCATGTTGTTTTTTCGTTTATTTTTTTTTTTTTTTAGAAAAACTTACCATCCTTCACTACACCTTTTTCGTATTGCAAAGGTATTACCCTGCACAAATCTTTATCGTAGACATACAAAATATCTGATTTGGTTATGTCTCGTGGTGGAAAAAAAGATCCCTCTGAACCAGTTATACTTGTACAAGGTGGTTTCTGCCAATGTGGCAAATAGTCGAGACCATTTAAACGCTCGATATAACCAAACTCATTCATGTTATGATGACCAGTTTTAATAGTGGAAACTTCCGATAAAGTGCCATTGCGCTGAAATATTAAAAAGAAATGTGAAATTTTATTTTTAAACAATCAATGGTTGTTGTAGAGGAATGACTTACTGCTAATAATAACCCCATACGTTCACCTGGCCTTAAATGTTTGGGATAAAATTTATGTGCCAACGACACCAAAGGGTCATCATAACCAAATACCAATTGATCGGCTGTTACATTAATAAATGGTTTAAATTTTGCCGCTGTTAATATAACCGATATAGTTTTCGATAATACATATCCTAGTTTTGGACTTAAGCTGGTGAGTGTCTAAAAATAAAATAATTAAATTTCTTATTCGATCTCATTGTGGAACTCCATATATAATAAAAGCATACAGCATTATTTGTGTGTGTTGAGACGTTAAGATAGGTTAGGTTTACAAATACTATCCATAATGATAAATGTAACGATTTTCTTGTGATTTTTAAATATTCTTTTAGATTTTACTTACCAATAGAGGTATATTGGGTGTAATTATTTGTGTATTCTTATCTATACTCAGTTCAGGAACAAATTCCAAGATTTTCTTATGCTGATATGACACTGTAAAATTGTCATGGAATTTAACATTCACTTTTTGCATGTCTTCCCTAAAAAGATTCAGAAAAAAATAAAGAAATAAAAATATATTGATTAACATCAATAATAATTATACAAATACGTTTAATAAATCAAAAATCAACACTAATGTCATGGCAACACAAAAAAGGTAAGCCTCGAAAATTTATTACTTTACGAGAAAGTTATCATATACGTATGTATGTATGAATTATATATATGTATATATTATAATGCCAGTTGATATTGCAATTACAATAAGTGTGGTTTTGATTGTAAGATTGATGATATGATTTAAAATAATTGACAAAAGCGAAGACATCAGAGCCCAGCTTTTAACAAGCGGCTCGTGCTCAGATGCGTTTGAATGTCAAGTTCAAATGACATGAAATCTTAAAAAATACTACGTTTTTTAATGCTTTTTATAAGAAATTTAACGTTTTTATTGTATATATATTTTTTGTCTTGTTTGTTTTAAAGTTGTATTCCATAAACCAGGTAAGCAAATGATATCTCCACACTCTTTGAATTTAAATTGCGCATAAAATAACTACATTAGACAGTAGGTATGATGCGCACACATGTTATACATTCATTCACATGCTCTTTTACAAACTGATTCATTCATTTTCTTTAAGTAAAATAGTAAATTTAAATTTAGTACTCACAACACTTGCTTACTACTGTTATGAGTCGTTAAAACTCCCATAAATTTCATGATGGTAATCATCTTGTGAGATATATGCTATAGTATATATGTATGTGGCATGTGAATAAATAATTGTAAGATTTATGTTTGAAAATGGTACTGTAAAGGCATTTAACTGAGTTTAAAGATGCCTTGCCCTACTACTGGACGTACTATTTGATAAGACTTAGACATAAACACCAGATATGAGTCGAGTTTTAGCTTTATGATTGAGTTTTATTTTTTTCTATTATCAATGATGGCCAATGCTAACTTATTAATATGAATTATGGAGTGGAAGTTATGTAATGATTTCTCTGAAGATCTTCTTTCAGAAAACTCCTGGCAGAAATAGAGTTGCACTGTCAAAGACTTTCTCCAGTAGCAATGAGGTCTATTCTTAAAGTTAAAAGGTGGTCGTATTGCCCTGATAATATTATTCATGCTCATCTGCAAAAGAACGTGGTTAAATTGCATGAATAAGCTGATCGTTGATTACTGATAATTACTAAAGAGTGACTTTTAAAAATTGGAGAGCGATAGGCTTTGAAAACTAGAAATCTATTACACTTTTGTGTTTTCCTTGACTTCAAGTAGTTAAAGGAACTAAATATTACAATAAAATGTTACACTTGTTCCTATATCCTGATTTCACTATAATGCTATTATGATACGAAACAAACTGTTCACTACAAAAAATATTACGTAATTTTGTGACTTTTTTGTCAACAAACTATCATCTGCTGTTCGGCTGTGAGCTTAATGGAGATCTTTTTGAAAACGACATTTTCTATTCTTTTATTTGTATGACAGAATTAGAAAATAATATACATGGTTAAATTTTAATGTATCAATTATAAGCTTATAATTGATCCGAGCTATCTTCAAAATTTTTACGAAGTGATTAGTTTAAATTTAGTATTAAAACAATACGTAGGAACCGTAAGAAGGTCAAAGTAGTGTTCAATGCGTTAAGTATTGATAAAACTTAAAATCGCTGTGGACTTGATTTCTCTCAAAGTTTTTTGAAAGGAAAACTATTGTTGACGTCTTGTGAGATACACATTGATATGCTTGTCATAATACATGTACTTGTTTTTATAGCAATCTGCAAGTGGAAGGATCTCAAATAAATCCAACCAAATACGAGCGTTAAAAATATTCCCAAGCAAAATATAAATATTTATGAGGCATATGCAATTTTTAATAAATTTTTTACTATATTAGATGTGTTTTAATAAATCTATTTTTTTAGGGAAAAATACAAAATACAAATCTTATAATAATTTTTTGAATAAATTAAGTTGCAGTATCTTAGTGCGACTCATAAAACTTGCAACAGAAGTAGTAAGTACCGCACAAATAAAAAAAACTATTAAATTGATATTTTAACCAATAACAGCATGACTATTATTTATTTAAATGTGTTTTTAAAAATACATAAAAAAATAAAACCATCAAGCACAAACATTTTCAATGAGGGAGTAAGCGTACATCTGTAATTTATGTTGAAAAACGCAGTATTTAACAAGCAGCACGTGAAACTGCGACTTTTTTGCTATTGTTGTTATATACATACATATGTACATATATGAACAAATGTTTACAATTTCAATGATAAAATATACTTTGTTTGTTGCCTATAGACTTTATGCTAAAAATTCATTGGTGTCAGTGATGTGCTGCTGCCAAAAGAAAGAAAAATTTACAGCTTTACTAAGCAATTTCTTCACCTACCTTGGCCTTATATCAAGAATTATAAAATCATCAGAATAACGCATTTGATTACTCAGTGTGATCCAATAAGAGGATTTTATTCTCTGATTAATCTTTACATAGGCATAAAGCAACAAGAATTTTCATCCTTTCTTGGCGCATTCTTTGTGAAGAATAAATCCAGATTTGCAGGGAGGCCATAAGTGGTCTTTTGTACCTCAACAATGCATCGAAAGGTAATTAATGAGGGGAATAAATTAATATTTATAAAAAAATTATATTAGCAGAAAAGTTGTTTGTCACTTTTTTCAAACAAACATGCATAACGTTAATTTGTGAAGCTGAAATGAAAAATGGCAAAAAGTTATCGAAATATCACAGGTTGGACTTATACAAGTCTCATAGATCAAAAACTCTAACCTCTTCATTTTCTTTCATTCAATACTTCATTTCATTTCCTTCTCAAATACCGCAGATAATGTATTATTTACGATAAAAACTCTACAAAATCTTTGAAGACTTAAAAAATATATGCAAAATACCACAGAATCATTATTAAACTTGTCATGGTATCATGGTATCGTCAAAAAAATTTATAATTTTTGATAAAAAGCTTGAGCTACAGTTGAGGAAGAATTAAACGTTTTACTAGCAAAAGCTTAACAACGCTTTACCAGAGTACATCCTATTTTATTCTGTATCCGATAAGACGGATTTTATTTAATTTTATATTAAAAGATTTAGCTACAATTACGTTGTCAGTTAGAAATATGCGTGAATCTGCTAAATAATTAGTAATTAAGTAATTGGAGGCCATTGTAGAATGCTAACTGGAAATATTATTTTATAGGATTTATCCAAAACCAAACTTTAATAAACCAAATACAGAGGCGATACAAATTTGTTTATTCTGTTGACTTTTCAATGGTTTATATCTGTTGTCTTTTGAAGTTAGTTTGCTTTTAAATTAGAAATGCTTACTCTAAACATATATGTATAATAAAAATATGTTTTTCAAGAAATTTGTGTAGAACGTGTAAAACAACCGTTATCAAATTAAACCATTTAATAACAGTCAGGAAATATCATTACGTGGCTTATAGGTAATACGTTATCTTACTGGAGTTGATAATAGCCAAGTGATTACCGTAATTAAATGGAAAATAAAATAATCAAATTAAATTTGTATTTATTTACGGAAATATTAAGGCATTTTACACTTGAACTTTGTTCCGTTTTAGATTGATGCCTTAATTAATCAGAAACAATGTTAAATGTGAACACTTAAAAATAATTATAGATTTCGTTACCTTTAATACTGGAAAATTATTATTTAATTATTATAATTTATTAATAGTTATAGAATTTCTGTAACATAGTTGTTTTTCTCCGTTACAATAGAATATGCACATTAAAAAATCATTAAACGTTGTTAGCGATTAATAAATTTTATATTTTTTATTATAAAATACATATATGTACATACTAAAATACTACTAGAATTGTTTACAAATTGTGATTAAAATCATCGATGTATGTATGTTTAAAGGTTCTTAGTTGATTATGATGAAATACTCGAATTAATATGACATGAAGGTAAATCCTTCGTAAAACCATATAATTATTAATTCATTTATAAAACACATGCAACAGCAAGCATTAACAACAATATTAGTTTAGTAATGTTTTATTATTGCTTTATACATAGATGTTTTCATAAAACATGAAATTTTAGCACTTTTATAAAAAAAAAATAAAAAAAAAAACGTTTTTAATAAACAACATTTGAAAAACATCAATTTTAGAAAAACAAATCAAAAACAAAACTTTTAAACACTACTGCAACAACATTATGGAAAATTAATGTCGCAATTAATTATGACTTTTGAAAATAAAGGAATAATCATAAATAACTGAATTAATAAATATAAATTGAAGGAATGCAATCAAACTATATATATAGAATACTATGAATTCAAATACAGTCAACCCTCCTATAACGCGGTACTCTCAGAACGCGGTTTCCATACAACGCGGTGGTGAAATTGCGCTAACCCTCCTATAACGCGGTACTTTCAGAACGCGGTTTCCATATAACGCAGGTTTCACATAACGCGGAGCTGAAATTGCGACAGCCCTCCTATAACTCGATACTCGTACAGCGCTGTTTCCGTTCAACAACATGCCATAAGTTCCTTCCGCACAGCATCTGAATGACTCTAGTAACTAGATATTGTAAGAGGGTTTAATATCAGTTTTATTTTCGACGCAAAAGCACAGCCGAGATATACAACCAACATTTTTATATAAAAAGGCCAGCTTATCTCATAGCCGTCTACGACATTCTAAAAATTTTTCTGCAAGTCATATCGGACAGTGAGGATGAATGTTGAAAAATTACATCATTTTACAAGTCTTTCTTATTTTTTGTTGGAAAACAGTCTTTTAGTTTAGTGTTTTTGTTTAATTTTTTTATCAATCTTTATATGAACTCTTTAAGTCAATAAAAAAATTTATAATTTATTTTGTCTTGGTCTCCATATAACGCGGTACGAATGATGTGATTTGTACTAATTCCGAATTTTTTACAGCGCGGTTTCCATACAACGCGGTACGCCCTCACCACGTTATAGGAGGGTTGACTGTACCTATTATTAAGAATACAAATTAAATTGACTAGTTTTCATTGCACAATACGCGCTAAAGTTATAAAACTGCATCTCGAATCACTTCTGTCCGACGATTTTTGACAATTTAATTCTTTTTTCCGGAAAAGTTTAAAGAAATAGTTACGAGTTGTAACAAAAGTATATTTTTTTCCCTTTTTTTTTTGTAACATAATCCTTTAACAGGATTATTAAGGGCTGTTTGGGTCAAATTTTTATTTAAGACTAGAATACCAGCTATGGTTAATATGAACTAATTCTAAGTTATAATTGAAGTATAGGAAAAATGTATATCTAACCACACTAACTGTATATATGTACATGTTTTATGGCAAAAAATTTTGCAAGTGAAAGTTATTCTAAACTGTGGGGCGATTTCAACGAAGGAATTAATCTGGTTAAGGTTAACGCGCTAAGAAAATATAAGCAAAAACGCAATATTACAATAAAGAGCGTACTTTTTTTTTAATTAAACCGGTAAATTTCTGTTTTTATACTTTTATTCAACTTTTATTGAAAACTGGCTAAAAATACTTTATGTGTCTTAATATTAATGAATAATTGAATGTTTTAATTATGGTGAATAAAAACAGCATTTGGTATGGTTATTATCTCGGGTAAGTAAGATAAGTTCATTGAAATGATGTCACATTTTAAATGTAACTTTAGAGAACCGATTATTATTAGAACTTAAATACAAAATAATTACTTAAGTTATAATAATAAAATTATTATAATTACTATTTAATATTCGAATTTAAAACATAGAATCATTTAGCGTAACTAAGTGTCGTTAATGGTCAGTTGATTATAAGTTAAAGCATGTTTAAGTTACCTGTATACAAAAGGTCCCACCTCTTGTAACTTCGGCTTTTCGCCCAGTAGGAAACCATCTGGGTTTGTAACATTATAAATATAGACTTTTGTTAAACGTATCACACCGGGCCTTTGCCAATAGTGATAACTCAGCGTATCATTCCACAGCCTTAAATTCTATAACAGAAATTAAAAAAAAATGGTAACAAGATATATAATTAAAGGAGAGCTTATTTTTAAAAATACTTTATCGAATAAAGTATAAATTGAAGTTTAATACTGACCTTTAAAATAAAATAATCTAGCCATGGTATTGTGGTTAAAAGTATTCCTAAAATTAATGTAATTATACCGATAATTATCACAGCTAGTCTATCTGTAATGAAGAATATGAGCATAATGAAAATATATTTAGAAAAATAAAATTTTTGTGTAAATTCTAGTATAAATTATAGAATATTTATATGTATTTTTATATTGGGCAAAATTGAAGCATTTGAATGTAGAGGTTTGCATCATTTGCTAGTGAATATATTATTATATTTAGTGTTTTAGGAAACGTTTTCATATCATATCATATCAAATATAATAAAAAATTTTACACAACATCAGATATGAAATTAATTTTGGATTTTCGCTTAGTTTCTGTTAATTTCTATACATTTATATTTAAGAAAAGTCTTTTTTATGTAAATTATTTAAAGAAGAAATTCTTCGAACTATTGTTGCAAGTAAACTTTATTAATAAACTTTTACTCTATGGCTTTAAATTGCTTCAAAGTATATGATTCTTAAACTTTTTAATTAAAGAATAATACCTTTTATCTACAATTAACGTGCTTATTAAATTTATTTAATATTTAATTTTGTTTTAGATTTTTATTACGTTTCTTAAATATAATTGCGTACTTTTTGTTATCTGTAAATAAATCTTTCAAATATGAATAATATTCGGCTATTAATTTAACATTGAAACAATAAGATAATTTAGGAATATTTTTAGAATTTATTTAATTTTTCTTTTTATTTTTTATAATGTTGACATTGAACGTGGTCACGTACTATTTATGAGTTTCATTTTATTGTTCTAAACAAATCTGACGATCTTAGTTTCAGACATTTTGGTGTTTTATGAAATTTTGAACTTCTAGTTTAATTTTCCATATGTATTCTACCACTCACCATTGTTACAAATTTTTAATGAATTTTCTGCTACAGTAATATTTGTAAATAAATTGAATGATTTTTCACATGATTGGCACCTGAACAGATCTGTTTGTATGATACTTTTTATATGAGATTGTTTGTCGTTAATTATTAATCTTTTTTTATTTCGTTTATTTTGATTGTTTAATAGAATTTTAAAAAACGAACACAATTTCATTTTAAAAATTGCAATACGCGGCATAGTTACTACTTGTACGTGTAATATGCCTGTCGATTTAAATTGGACAAATATTGGAAAAACCTATTTTATTTTTTTATAATTCAATCTCATTGATTTGTATTGTTATATTGTAAATTATTAGCTGGTTTTTACAATTTAACACAATGTATCCAAAATTACGACATCTGGACACTTTAATTAATTTTCTACATGAAATATTTTTATTTTCTAAAATTTTCTTTAATTTCATTTTAATAACTGCAACGCATCATCACAGTCGTTAAACTGCCCTATTCAAAACGCTCTCAATATTAAACTGTCGATTATAGAAATTTTAGTTTTTTGTGACACTCATTACAATTTTCACAATTGTTGTTATTGTTATTGTATTACAATGTCAGCACATTAGTGCAGTGTCTTTCGAAATGGAAAATATAGTCATATAGTCATCAAAATACTACAGAAATAAAACAAAGAATTGGTTTACAAAAAAAAAAATACTTAAAAAAAGCTGCAAGACAATTACTTTAATAAAAAGTTTACCTTACAATATATAAGAGAGAATCAAAAATATGAACAAACTATTAAAAAGACTTGGATACACTGTAAATATCGTAATTATGGTATTGATTTTACATGCCAGTTGTATATGTATATGTATAGTTATATATATAAAAAGCTTAGAATTTTAACTTACATACATATTTCTTGCTCCCACTACAAATGGCTTGTTCCGAAATGGTCAATGTGGCAGGTGTATCACCGGAATATTTGTTGTGACCAAAAGATTCTTAGTACTCTACGAAGGCAACTGTTTACGAACATTTCTAGCTACTGGGCTTAACAGCTGTACCGATTTCAAATTGAAATTGAATAAGTTAACAAATTCAAATCTGGCTAAACGGAACCTTAACACAGCTGCCCGATGGAATAAGTTTCTAGTGAACTGAATACCTATATTGCAGAGTTGTAGAGTCGGTAGAGTGAATATTAATTTTTTTTTTACTTATAGAGATTGGTGACGTCCAAATCTAGAACTAAATCTAGTAAACAACTACTCTTTGTTGGATTGCTTAATACTAAAAAAGGGTGGATGAAACCGTGACATCCAATTATGTTTCAAAAAAGCTCGAATTTGCTCTTGCAATGACCTGTGAAAGTGTATTGCCCGTTGTTGTTTTTATTGATGGTACTATGAGTCGGTAAACGCCGGGCAGCTTCCAAAACAAATTATTTCTATGGAATCAAGTCATCGATTAAGGAGATCATCTACTCTTTTAAACAATTCCAATAAAATATACGCTTTTAAAAACGCTTTCCACAACTGAAATCTTCGCTGCTTATAATTTTAAGTGATGATTTAATTTTTGTATACATACATATGTATGTACATACATATTCAATACATACATATACATTTTTTGTTTGTTTTGTTATGGCCAATAAACATTTGGGACACATTGATACTTCCATCTTATATTTAATAACGTGATTCCAACATGTTGTTAACAAATTGTATTTAAAGGTTGTAAGCAAACAATGTGCTGTTCACCATGCCATAAATCAATATTAAACGTAAGACTAGAAGTTGCAAAATTAATTTTGCACCTATTCAAGTCAATGGTTGAGGATGGGGGAGTAGAGTGGGTAGTTTGGGTAGTATATTGTTGTAGTTGTTAATATGAAAAATTATAAAGTTTTCCAGTTCAAAGTAAATCGCATTAAATTTATTTCGATTTTGAAATTTATAAAATAAATTTTTGTATTCAGTATTGTTTAAGACAGAGTACGTTTATTTATGTATAAGAATTATAATTTTGGGATTTTAGGAAATAAATTTGCTATTGAATAGGAATTTATTTATTTATTAATTTTTCTTTTTTGTATGCTACAACAGATATGGGGTACAACTAAGTGCTTTTGATCCATGAATGTATTTCCTGTGAAAAATAATGAAACATCAACACTTTTATATCTGTGCCCGCATTGAACAAAAAATAAATAAAAACATAAACATTTAAACTTCAGTTTTGTAAATAATTGCACATACAAAGTTTCGTTATCAATTTGCACTTCTTTAACAACATCATAAAAGTCATTTTAAATGTCTTAATCACAGCATAGAGTCTAATGTTAGCAAAGCTTTGCATCTAAATACATAGAGAGCGTGGTTACATGTTTATAAAGTGAAGCTCTTTGTTCTCTAACAAGCGATCGTTTTCAACGTCAACAACGGCTTATCAATAAATGAAGACGTACGAAGATTGACCAATGACTGACGTATAAAGCGTTTTAACGAAATGAATTATTTCCTTTGACCTTGATCACGGTTTTGTTTTTTGCTAAACTGTATTATTCGATCTTTTTTTTTTTAATTTTTGTTTGGGTAAAACAACTTTCTCTGTTTTTGGGTCAAATATGTAGCACCCAAAAAATAGTGCAAGTTTATTTGCTTGAAGGTTATTTATACCCACCTGTCAAGTCCATTGGCAAAATGCGATGTAAAGCAAAAAAAAAATAATTTAATTAAGAGTTAAAAAATGTTTCATTTTGGTAAACCATAAAATCTTGAGAATTTTCTAGGGCTGCTAAAATTATTCAAACCCGGCAAGATGAATTTTATAAATAACCTGAAAGTTATGTCAGAGAAATGTGACTTTCAAAGAAATTAATAATCAAAGAGTCTTAATAAAATAAAAAATTCGAAAGGCATTCTTATGCTACCCAAAAATTATTCACTCTGCATCTCCTTCAAAACCTCTTTTCAGAATCCATAATAAGTCTTTACTCATAATTGATCGCTATTGAAAACAAGTGATTAGTAAGATATGTAGATATTCCTAAGCCTTAAGAACACTTGACATGGGCTTGAGTAACTCTTAAAAGTTTTTAGCAAATCTTTTTATTATTTCTTAGAATTTCATTTTAAGATGTACTTATAGTATGAAATATATATGTCCATGTTATGTGTGCGTTTAGTTTATCCATTCGTGGCGTAATTTATATACGGTTTATCATTGAGCATCCGAGCATACTTATTTCTCTTTTTCAAGATGTCAGAATTGAAGTTTCAACTCTCGAGTTCTCATCTAGTAAGCAAACACTAGCAATAGATCCTGTTGACAACCTTTTTCATATTCTAAGATGTCTTCAGTACATCTTATTCTTTATTTGTTTACATATGTAGATAATACATGGGGTTATCATCATATTCTTATTATTTCTAATCCAGAATTTTTTTTTTATTAGCCAGTACACTACATCATCTTAAAATCTACACCTCAAGCCATAACTTAAGTGAATTTTAAATTAAATATGTAAATATAAATAATTCGATAAACTATCTTGGACCCAAGCTACTTGTAAGAATATTAAAGAGATATTGTTTTCCCATTGAAACAATTGTAATAAATCTTTTTACAGAATCTTTACACCATTATTCTGATGGAAATAATAATAATAATGATAATGATAATTACCCTCTGCATTTAAATAAAATGATAACGTTAATTGTATTACTTAATTCAAGACACAAAAACAAACGAAAACATTTTGAACAACCAAGTGTTGTAAATAAAAAAAATTGAATAACCTTGTGGCCAACATTTTTTTATGTTGGTATTAATAGCTGGGAAATACAAAACCATCGCTTCCTTTTAGGTGTTCATGTAAAAACTAAAAAAAAAAAAAAACAATAAAATTCTGTTTTATTCTACCTATAAAATGCTTTTGTTATTATAAAAACCAGTTTAAATTTTATTTTTAGAAAAAAACAAAACATTCTCTGTAAATTCTTGATGGTCAATGGAAATTTACCATTTGTGTACCAACGACAAAGGCAATGATGATCATCTTCATTATCCGGTAGAGGGAATTTTGCAAAAATTTGCCATCCATATGCATAACTTCTTAAGTGATAAATAACAATAAAAATAAAAAATAAATTAATTAAAATATATTTTTTACATTTCGTTTCATATAAAAAGCAACCACACAAAAACGTTCTTATGTAACAGGTTTTGCTTTCATTCATTGACAATAAATAAGGAAGTGAAATAAATTAATTTCTACTTTTTATTATTTGGTTTAATTCCTTACACTACTAGTATTATATTAATTGTTATGCAATACAATGGAAATCCTTTTATGCTTTAAAGAATAACAAAAACTTTTCAGTCACTGTTTCACATTTCACATTGGATTGTAATTGTTTTTGTATTATTTTTAATTAAAATTATGTTCATTTCTGTCTGCTATTGTTAATACACTTACGAGTGTTGTAAGTTAGTTTTTATTTTTTCTCTAAGAAAATCATACAACAATAATAAACAAAGTTCTTAAAAGTCGTATAAAACAGTGCTACAAAACATTATTATTTTGCAATACAATTGCACGTCAATTGTGCTGCATTTATGTAAAAAAAAAATTACAAACAAATGAAAAAACAAAAATAAAATAAAAAATAGAAAAGAGAAAAAACCGTGTTGCACGTGCTTCAAGCATTTATAATTTGTATTGTTTTCCATTGTGCACGTTTTTTCAACGTTTGTCACATTTTTTGTAATAACAACAATAATAACAACAATAGCTAAAACAATAAAACACAAAAAATGCTTATAATAAATATTAACAATAATCTGTCACATAAAAAAAAGATGAAAATTATGATTATGTTAATGGCATATGAATATCCATCCGTACATGTATCTGTACAATATTACCCTACACATAGGCACAGTAAAGTGATTAAAGGTCAATAATAAGTTATCCGAATGTAACTGTATCCTTTAGATGCTATACTGAGAGGTTATATCCATATTTTCCTTTAAAAACGCAAACATTTTGTTGATTTAAGAAAAACAATTAACATAAAAATCATTTCAAAAAAATCTTGATCTTGATCTTTAGTGAATGGTTAAAATGCTTGACTACAAATTCGAAAAATTTAAAACCCAAGTCTTACTATTGCCTACCAATCAGGTTAGCTGAAAAAGCTTGGATAGCGAAACTTGAATAAGTCTGCATCACTTTTTGAAGTATCAATGTTGACTAAGACATCACATTTAATATCGAACATATGTATAATCGAGGTTCTGAGAATGAAAAAGATTTCCGTCGAAGATTCTTTGTTTTGATTTTGTAAGGGGCGTACTTGTCGGGAAAACGTTATAAATGATTTGCTATAATATGCTATGTCAGCCTACGGGAAATTGCGATTTCTCTTTCAATTAGATTGTAAAGTATTAAGAATAATATGGTTTGAATGTTCTAAAATAACATTTTTTATTTACAGATACACACATAGTCTAATAAGTTATGATTTCACATTTAATCGTATGATTTTATGACCAATACATTCATATGGCTTAATATTGCAAAATTGTTTACTAAAGTAGAAAAAGACAACAACTAAATGCCATATGTACTGAATTATTTAAAACATATTAAAATTATAATTATTCTCTTAAATATTGTAAATAATGAGGACAATATTTATACCGTATGTGGTTGGAAAAAATAACAATAAATTTTTATGAAAAAAATAAAAAAAAATTTAAGAAAATATGCATGAAAAGTAAATATTTAGTAAAAGACAAATAGTAAAAATACGACTACTAAAGAATCATCTATAAATGGCTGGCTATTTGTTACTAAAAAAAACCTCAACTTTAAAGCAAATACAAACCAACAATAGTACTTAACAAGCAAACGCTTCTGACTATAAATACTAGCCAACTATCGTGCATATCGTGCGTCCGTCCGTCTGCTTTACTCTGTATAACATATCCTACGACTGTAAGTAGAAACATTTGATAGTTGCATTAAATACTTACATATGTGTGCTAGTATATGTGCTAAATAGTATATCACTATGGTTATACTCGTATACATATGTACATACGTATATTTTATTATTAGAATCATTTATCATGGTATGGAGTTGTGTAAATACGAAACAGAAGAAACAAAATTTATTGTAAATAGTTCAGTTGGTTATGGTGGCATTTTATTTGAAAGTAGGGTTTTCAATTTGTTCGCAAACGTTGGATTTAATTTAATGAATACATTTAAGTCTTAAATCTTGGTTAAACTGTTAAGAGGAATAATTTTAAGAAATAAAAGAAATCTGTTATAGCATTAGAAAGGAGAGAATCTAATATTCTGTTAATAATTACAACAGATGCCCACAAAAACTATTGGCTAATATGAAACGCTACAAATTCCACAGAATTTTTTATACAAAAAAAAAAATCAGTTGACTAGCGTCTCCTGCAATATTAGAGGGAATAATGCCTATATCTGCTATAATTATAGTGACAGTTCCAACTCCACATTTAATAATACTGGTTGGTTTATGTTATAAACATAATAAATAAATAATAATAAATAAAAATATTGTTTGAAGTCGCCGTAGTCTAGCAGGTTGTGTGTTGGCTTATTAGACGTAAAGCCCGAGTTCGAGCCCCAAGCCAGACATCACAACGAAATATGAAAAAAAAATATTTCTT
Source organism: Sarcophaga rosellei (assembly GCA_930367235.1). NCBI lineage: Eukaryota > Metazoa > Arthropoda > Insecta > Diptera > Sarcophagidae > Sarcophaga > Sarcophaga rosellei. The sequence continues at coordinate 96,831,821 of OV884020.1, forward strand.
CGGCGACTTCCTCTCAGCAGATTTCTGGCAAATACTCTGATAGTAAATAAACATGCCATGAAAAAGTTTAATCGACGTTAAACTGTAGGTCTCGCCACTCAGGTATAAAATAAAAGCACGCAACATGAGTGGCGTGAGAAGCTAGGCCGTAATCCTGAGTGAAGAGTTGTAATGGCCAATTATGTATGTATGTATGTATTTGAACATATATTCATGGCTATTGAGTACTTTCAGATTCTTTGTGGGGAGAGTGGTGATAGGAGATCGTAGAACGAAATATTTTTTTCAGATTAGGCCATACCATCCACTCGATACAGCCGATCTATTTAAATATTTTGGATCCAACATTACAAATTTTGTTTAATTAAAACTTTGCAAAATCTCTTTAAAATTCACCATAATTTTGTTGCATAGAAAACCCCTATACAACGTTCACCATACGAACTGTATTTGCAGCACTTAAATTTCGTTTCATTTGTTTTTGCTGCAACTTATAATAGTTGTTTTTGTTATTTGCCTTGTAATAGAATATCAGAAACATTAATTTTTCCTTGATTTCATATCATGCGATTCCATACATTCATTCATTCATTCATACATTCATACACAAGTGTAAACAGAAAAAATCAAAAATTAAAAAGAAAAAATCGCAGAGAATCATTGGATGTATAGCATTGGATGTAGATAGTCGGTAAGTTAGGTGGAGTGTTGGTTAGTTTTGTTTATAGTTTGACTTGTGATAGTGGCTTATGCTAAAAGTTGCCAACACTACAATATGTATACAAGTTTAAAATAAGCAAGCTGTACATGAAGCCATCAAGTATTCGTTTTTAATATTTACTCAATGCAACACAAAGAGGTTGTTTCGTACTTAGTCGACTATGAATTTCAAAAATACTAAGAAAGCTTTGAGTTTTGAGTTTTGAACTCCTAGCAACTACTACTCCTTCTACATTTGTCTCTTCTTGGGAATACGGCTCTAGCGTACCTAGTAGTCTTCTGCAGTCTTTATAGCCTAGTGATAGTGAGGGTCTTATTAAAAACTATATGAAAGTAAATATTGATGGAACAACATAGTATCTATTTCCAGAGGAGGTGTGAGTCTCCAATTATGGCAGAACATTGATTTTTAGGATTAAAGGTCTTTGCCACATGTGCACTGCATGTCCTATGAAGTTTTGTTGTTTCACGCAAGTCGTACAGATTGTCTACCTGAAACTGAACATTTTCACCGAGTATACAAATAATTCAGGTGCAATTTGTTTCCAACAAAGAAAGTTTATTAGTACTACCATTCGATAATATTTTGTTTTGATTCACAATACTATGCGGAACAGAATGAGAATCTTTGCCTTTGCATCATTCCTTGATCATTCAAGGCGATTTCACACCAAACTATCAGGGATTTTAGTGGAATCGAACAAAATTGAATTGGAAAACGTCATGAAAATTTCAAATGCACTTGTTTCTACTAACGTTAAAACGAAATGCCCCTTTAGTAAATTGAATTGCAAAAAAGTAGTAGTATGTTTTTGTTTTTGTTTTTGTTTGTGGATTTGATTTTGGTGTTTGTATTAAACTAATCACATATATTTAGTAATAGTCTGAGTCAAAATAAAAGGTAGACAAATAGAAAAATACAAGTTAAACTGCATTTTCATGAAAACAGAAAAAAAAAAATCAAAACAAAAATCTGCATTTAAACATGTTTTTTGGGTTTTCCGAAATAAAGAAACGTGTTTGTATTGTTGATGCAACATCGTCATTACTTTCAATAGTTAGCTGGCTGTTATTTTGGCCAAAGTTCTTTTTTGGCGGTTTTATGCAGTTTTTTTTTTTTTTGTTTCTATTTAATTAATAAAAAGGCATCTCTTTTGCTGTTGAAAATCTCAGTCAAAATCAAATCAATTACATATACGTAACTTGAAAGCTTTTGGTTTTTACACTACATTGTCGTTTGGAGGAATTATTTCAACGCTCGGCCAGACAGTGAACCAGGCAGTTAAAGAACTAAAAACAAAAAAAAAAAAAACAAAAAAAAACAAATAAATTTTAACAGCCAGTTTTTGAATCGAGCAGCAACTTTAACTAGTGAACTTAAACTTCTTGTTGTGTAATGACGACAACATTAATGTTATACAACAGTTTTTAATTTTTTTTTTGTATTTTAATTTGATTTGTTTTCCTTTTTCTTTTGATAAATAATTTTTTTTATTTTCATAAATTTAAGAAAAAAAAAAAACAAAACTAAAGAATTTTGTAATAGATCGTATAACATGTAGCTGTTTTTACTTCTTTTTATTTCTGTTTTAGCAAAAACAAAAGTTATGTAAACGGTTTTTATGCATTTGATATTGACTTTTTGTTTTGTGGTGGTTGATCGTTTTTAATTAAAAGTTGAGCTGATACGAGTTCTTCGCTTGCTTTACTGTTACGAGTGGATTTTACAATTCGTACGTTTAAGAATAAAATTGTATTAATTTTGCAACGTTTAGTTTAATAGTTTTCCGCAGTAAATAATAATAAATTTGAAGTTTTATTTTTTTTTTTTTCGTTTCGATTCTGTTATTTTTATAATGTTGGCCAATAAAAGTTGTTGAGCCTGTCTACGCCAGCTACTGACTGACATTCAACACAGTGTTTTTGTTTTGCGTAATTTATAGGATTTAGTAATTGTTCTTGTTGTACTTGTAACGCTTGTAACCCTCAGACGTGTAAATTAAAAAGTGAAAGATGATTTTCTTTTTTAATCAAAAAAAATGTATGTCAGTCGTACAGTAAACATTTTGATCACAGTAATGCGTTGAACTAGTCTATTAGAGATACTTTTTTAGTCTATGTTTTTAAAGAAACATGAATTCTTATTGACACTCTCTATATACACACAGTCACAAGTACCTTTAGATATTGCGTAGTTTGATCAGACTCTTGGTTGTGCTTTCACAAGGCACTACGATTATGGTCCTGCTGGTTTCCTCCATTGTTCCCAATGTTTTGTTAATTCCCACTAAGTACTTATGACCACTTCTCAAGCAATGGAACTCTATTGAAAATACATTTGACATTTGACATCATGGATTACATTTATAATTAGTCTGTCCTGTGACAATATTCTTTACATTACAAAATAATAATTTTTTAAAAATTTTCTTCAAAATTTTGGACAGTTTGACTTTACGACAATGACTTTTGGTCGTAAGGCGGTGGTTTGAATTTATTCATTTTTTTACTTAATTTTTTAAATTTAATACGGTATTTATAACATAGGAAATGGAATATTATCAAGACATTTCTAATATCGTATCCATATAAAACGCTTTTAACAAAAGAAATTTTATTCTGAACTCCTTTAAAACTGGGCATTCTACGAAAAAATGCTTTATATTTACTTCTTTAATTACGTGACATAGGGTACATGAATTGTTTTGAATATTAAATAAGTAATTCTCCTCCAAAAGGTTTCTTCAAAAACTTATTTGCCAATGTGCGACTTGTATATATGTACATGCGGTGCTCTGGTGAGACTTAATCCACATCGTGCTATTATAAGTTTGCTCGTCAATATAAATCTTAAAATCAAAGGACAACTTGAATTTATTCCATATGCATCTCATATCTAAATTTCAGACATATGTAACTTGCAAATAAAATGAAATCGGAAATTGTCATTGAACTTTAAAAAAGTTCCGTTCTAAGTTGAAAATCTTTACATTTTCTATCTTCTTCAGTCTTTAATACTGAACCTTGTTTATGTATAAGGGACATTAAAGAATACTTGGTCTTAAACTATAACTTTGACAATTGGAACCTCTTAACTGTCATTTCTGATAGTTCGCAATCTTTACAATGTTTTTGAGAACTGGTCTCAAAAAAGACCCAAAATTCAAATTTTCATCACACAAGTAAGATTAATGTCAGTCAGCTAAAGCACGAAACAGTTAGTAATCATGGTTGAGCACAAAATTTCGACGGTTATCGTTTTAGTGTCAAAGAGATCAATAATTTCGCCAAACCATAACTCGTAGCAAACATGGGAAACAAATTTTACGAATTGCTATAATAACAGGGGTGGCTTAAGATTTTATCGTGCACTCATGAAATCGCCAAAGGAAACGGAATATTTATTTTATTTTAGTTTAATGTGTTTTTCTTCAACACATTTCTTCACTACGCTGTATTCTTTTTACTCCTCCTAGCAGAAAATTTGTATGCATTTTTATGTAATATTGAAGCCGTATAATTTCAATTTAAAATTATCTTTTACAATACTTATACACATATTTCTGTTAAGTTATCGTCACATATTTTTCAACCAGAAAACTCATGTGATTAAAAATGGTCACTTTATGTCTGTTAAGCTTTTAATAACTTTCAGTTTTAATAGACTTGCAGCAGTAAAGTTAACTTTATTTTAATTAAGTTTAATACGTAATTTTTTTTAATTATTAAATTATTAGTTAATTTAATAATAAATTTCAAGATGACATTTATATTATTTTTTTCTGCCTTTAATTTCTTAAGTAATAACTCATCAACCCTTGTCATTTAACCTTGAGTAAAGGTATTAGGTAATCCACTCGTTAAAAATTATGAAAACTTTATAATAAAAAAAGACTGTAATTTTGTTTGAAGTAATTTTAATTTAATGAATATGTACTTACTGTTACTAAGTTTAGCTCCTTGTGATATTAACATTGATAAGGGCGTTGGTCTACTGCGTACAAACGGATGTGAACGACTGTGGGTACGCGTTGTGGATGCTGTTGAACCGACACGGCCTGCAGTATGCTGAGAACTCACACTGCCTGTTGAACCGGTGTTTGTAATATGTGTGCCAACGTTGCGATTAAAGTCATTTGCCGTAGGCGGAGGTACGCCCAGCCAACCAAATATACGATCTCTGGCTGAACGGCCATATTTTAAATATTCCTTTTTCAAGCCCATTTTTAATAACTGTAAGTAAAACATAATCGATAACCTCTTATTAAATCTATATTTTTAAAATAATTACATTAACCTAGAAGTCTATTCAAAATGTGGTGTTATGTGTTACTGTTATTCGAAAAACAAGTACAAAGTTTTGTTTTTGTTTTTATTTTTATAAACTTGGAAATTTAATTGCGAAATAATTGTTACAAAAACGTCGTATTTATTGAACTCGCACACGTTTTGTGTTTTTTTTTTATTCGGATAATGTGTATTAATTTTTACTAGATAATCATATATTATTTATACTTGTTTAGTTGTTTGACCTGATCAATTGTTGTATAAACGACAATTAAATTCAAAACCTTGGTATTGAATTTTTCACAAGTCGTGTTTATCCGCCTAGTTGATAGTAATTGGCATTAAGTTATAAAATCTAGAGCATAGGAAATGTTTATTCATAAATAACAGACATTCAAGACGTAAGGATATATTTGAAACATGCATAAATATATTTTCACTTTAATAATAATAACTTACTATCTCATAGGCCGTTTTAAACTCACTTTCATTCAAAGTTCTAATTAATGAAAACAAAAGTCAATATTAGTACATATCAGCTGTTTCATTAACACTAGAGAAATCTCTAGAGAAATATTAACACTTTTTAGGTTTGAGGAGATTTTTCTATCTCACTGTTTTACTCCCAATTTTAGTCACGTAAACGGAAACAATTGTAATGGTACTGTTCTAGACATAAATTAGTCACACAATTTTACAGTAAACAATAAAAGACCAAAAACAATTAAACAGAGAAAAAACAAGGAAAACAGGGGTGATTTTTTCGGTTATAGTCGACTGTGTAGCATACTATTCCATTCTCTGGAATAAAAACATTCTGGTATTCCATAGGTTTTGGCAGAAGACATACATAATTGGTCATTACAGGCCTTTAGTGAGGATTACTACCTAGTTTCTCACACCATTTATGTTGTGTGGGTTAATTTTATACATGAGTGGTGGGACCTACAGTTTAAAGTCGACAACGAGCGACAGATTTTTGAGAAACTTTTTCATGGCAGGTCTATTTATTCTCACAGTTTTTGCCAGAAATCTGCTGAGAGGAAGTCGATGAAGAAATATTTTGCGATATTTCGTTTAGTTGCAGATGCCTGATCTGGGGTTTGAACCGAGGCCTCACGTCTAATTAGTCAACACACTACCTACTAGACCACAGCGACTTAGAAGAAGAACAAATTTTTAAAAACACTTGATTTCCATAAACTGATGCATTAAAATTTCATAAATCCAACTTAAACAGTTCTGCTGTTAAGAGTTTCTTATTCTTTAAATAATAAATAATTACTTTAAACTATATTAATTCTTTTCTTCTTGAACTTACAAATATTCGAATAGAAAAAGAAAAATTATAAACATATCTGTAGCATATTACAGAACCGGTAATATCGATATCATGGCTGTAAAGACACTTTTGTGTCTGTGAGTTTATCCACTGTTACAAATTTGTACGCGACTGTAGACAAATTTTAATTCTTAAATTTTAACTAAATTGTTTCCGAGTATCCATATTGAACCCAAAGGTGATTTCAAGTGATTATTTTTGCTTAAGGTGTATCTCAAACTCAATATGCTTACACTATCAGTTATAGGAGACAACATTATAGCACTCAATAGAATGTTTGTCATTTTTTAAACACATATTTCGACAAGTTCATATTTTGTTAACGTTAAAAGCAATAAAATAAATAATTAAATCATTAAATGACAATTAATTAAAGATTTCTATTGGCAATTGAGAAACAATTGTTATAATACATACTTAAATTGTTATAATATTTCGTTCCAAAAATGACTTGCAAAATACAAATGCTTTAAAATGCATCCTCATCATTTAAGTTGTAAAAGATTATTTTTAATTTTTTCCCTAAAGTCTGGTAATAAAATTTCATGTTGAGATATGTGTATTGGAAAGATAATATGGGCGTCCATTAATGAATTAAAATTTTTATTATCACGAAAAAAAAGAAGAAATTGCTGCAACCAAATTTTAATTGATTTCTCTAGAAAATCCACACTTTACTTCTGCACATAGACACTGGCTAAGGGTTAAGTGATTTACAATTAGAACCATACAATGGAAAATGCAATTATTCGAGCATTATATGGATTATTATTACAAATGTCCGTACAATACTTTGTACGATTACGTTTATAAGTTTATTATTATGTACCCTGGACAATATTCCTATTTCAAATGTAAACGTCTCCTATTTATTTAATTATTGATATCACTGTCAAGAGTTAAGTAGTCTAAAAGTAATTATATAGAATGTAGGTTTGATAAATATTAAAATAGACACCCTTAACATACGACGAATTGAATTTTTTTTATTATTTATTATTACAGTCTATATCATACATAATTGGCCGTTACAACCCTTCAGTCAGGATTATGGCCTAGCTTCTCACACCACTCATGTTGTGTTCGTTAATTTTATACATGAGTGGAGGAACCTACAGTTTAAAGTCTACTCCGAACGACAAATTTTTTGAGAATCCCCCTCATGGCAGGATTATTTACTTTCAGAGTTTTTGCCAGAAGTCTGCTGAGAGGAAGTCGCCGAAGAAAGAAGAAAAACATAATTGTTATGTATAATCAAACTGCGTGATTAACTCAGTCCCATTTAATTCAAATCGTTTTTTCTTCAAAATCGAAAAGTTACAAACTTTTTAAAAGTAGCGTGTTTAAGTTATAAAAATAAACAGTATGAGCTTTGATTGAATAGACTAAAACATTTTTAATTAATTAAAACGAAATAAATATGTAATAATGATAATAATTAGTAGTAATTATCGGCATTGTTTTTAGAGATCTTTGAAAATCACATTGGCCGACAATGCTTAGACTACATTATAAGACTTTTCACAAGCACAAGTTCAGTATCGAGTAACAGAATCATTTACATTACACGCTTCGTTCTTTTAATTAAATTGTGATAAACATGAAATTAAAAAGCCATCAATTAGTAAAATCCCATCAACTTTCTTTAGAAAGATCTTGTTTTTGCTAGAAGTATCCAATTGAGGAAGTCCTGTAGTCGACTAGTGTGGCCACCGGCGAAAGCAAGTGGAAAGGGAGAATATTACAGTTTCGAAAACTTTCAGTACTGTTTTCAGTTTTCAAAATCAAAATGTTAAAAAATCACCGGTTAAGCTTAAATGCAGATAAATTTATGCAAAATACAGTGGTTTAGTTAATACAATAGGAATTAAAGTTGTATGTTAAATGTTAAAATAATTCTTCCAACTTTTATGATTACTCTTTAGCAGCTGCTCAAAGAAGTTTCTTAACATTAGGCATTCAAATGTAAAACGTAAAAAAAATTCATAACAATTAAGATTGAATTTCAAAACATATCAATCAATATTTAGCTGTTGAATACGAAGAAATTACTTTTACTTTTACAAAGCGTACCATATTGATAAATTGCGCGAATGTTCAGTGGAAGAGATTGTAGGTCACTCGTACAAGGTCAAGGTCACAAGGCCATTTAAAAATTGTTTACAAATAATCAGAGATTGTTAATTATTATTATTTTAAATTGCTTACAACTAACTAGACTAAATAGAAACTATGTATACGATTAAGAAAAACTACATAAACTTAAATTATATTGTATTTAGTCATTTTATTTAATTGAATAGAATAGAAATTACTTTTTCATTATAAAATGTAAGGTAAATTAACAAGTGTTGTATTGAATTTAATTATTTATTTATTTAAAATAATTTATGGTTTCTTTAATTTCAAAAAATATCATATAAAAATAGCTAAAGTCTGTAGTGTAAATATCAATTGCGCTGATGATAATTACACATAAAGGAGCCGATAAATTGTTGTCACCTATTTTCATTATTTACAACAAATCTCACAAAGTAAACCACGTTGATGTGATAGACACGATTTTTTTTAATTAATTGTTATTTATAATTTCTCATACCAAATTACAAACTTGAAATTATAATAACAATTCCTTTGAATAAGGAACTAGAAGAACCAAAAGACAGGTTTAAATATGAAAAATTTAAATAAATTATCATTTTGTAAACACATGTTAAATAAATGACAAGAACACTAAGCAACTATTAGCGGCAAAATATAAAACTAAATGCAAATATGTATTAATAAAAATCTCTCTCTCTCTCTTTATTTATTTACATATTTATTAACGTTTTTGTTTTCCTTTGCAAAGGGGATTCCATGTAAATATTCCAAACAGTACATAATTATTTTTTAATTAAGAAAAAAAAAAAAGAAAAACTTAAAACTATTCTGAATATTTATGTACGTGTGTTATACACAAAGAAAAAAATCTTAAACAAATAAATAAATAATAGAAAATCAAATAATCAATTTCTTTAAACCAACAACTGTCTGTCTGGCATTTAGCAATATATCAGCCATGATGACTTAGAATTTCAAGTCAATTTGTTAGCCATGATTGATTTGCTGTAAAAATTGATTTGAAAAGTTCAAGTTATAATCACAAAAAATAAATAAATTAAATAAATAATTCATTTACAAGTCAATTAATTTACAGATGTGAGCTTTATGTGAGCAATAGGAAGGTTAAACGCTTCTAAATCACCTTAACTGGACAATTAGTTAGAGAATCCATGGAAATGAGTACTTTAGTTTGCGGTTTATTCATTTCCGTTCGTTAGTTAAATATTTAACTATAATTAATTTCTAATTATTTGATTTATTCCGTTGTTGTCTCATTTATTTAAAATTTTAGCGGAAATTTTATTTCCACATAGAAGATGTCAACCATATTTTACAATGTGCTAAAATTTACATCTTACTTTACAATTGTTTACATTACCAATAAATATTTAAATATTTATAGTTAAAAACTTTACTTTTGACGTCAATATTACCATAGTCTTAATCAGGAAATATATGTAACGTCATAACCCTTATTGATTGATATTTTATAAGGTAACCACATTTATATATGAGAAAGCAGGGTACATAAAGCAGAATACATATGTATTTTCTTGTTTCGTCAATGATGGGGCATACAATAGGCAGAATAAGAAGTTTCTGAGGACTCTGAGAGAAACTAATTAAATCTCGTAATCCTGACTATAGAATTGTAATGGGTAACGATACACGTACATATGTAGACATATACATATACATTTTCATAGATCCGTTTTATAAGTTTCGCATCTGAAATCTACTTTCGCGACATTCTGTATTTGCCACACTTGAGCCAGATTCACCTTTGGTTGAATATATGCTACTAATTGGGATGCGCCAATATTCTATTATCGGAAAAAATCCTTGACCAAAAGATTTCCAAATGTTTCACTCAATATATTCATGATATCGCGTACAACCCAATCTGACATTCCATTTTTACAAAACAAAAGTAAACGGTAAATAAATTTTTATCGTTTTTCAAGACATACGGTTGAGGCCGTCAGCCTATATGTATTCGCCACCAAATATTACATCTTTTAAGACACATTGGTGTCTCTTGAACTTCCTCTACTTCCTCTACCGGCGCTCAGCTAACTTCTCCATTACTAATAACGTTTTTCCAATGTACTTAAAAGGAAAAGAATGATAATCGATACGACCAGATTGATTTCGTGTAAATGGTTCATATGACAAACAACACCGCAAAATTTGCTTCGGCACGAGACTATAAGGGTACTGAATACAATCAATTGCATTTCCGAGGGTCATTTTGTCATAGTTTATAATGAATATTTCAACAATTGAGAGTGTCTAGTAAAGACCACAACAATCAAAGGCCGTGTATCAGTATTAAAATAAAATATTTTTATGTACATACATGTACACAATATACCGAAAAAATAGGAATATTTAAGCAACAAATGTTTAAGTGGCTTTTCGTCAGTGAATTTTAAGTTTAGGTAAACAAAAGTTGCGTCTTTGTTTAAAAAATATTTTAACTTTTTTTATGGTTATTATTATTATTCTTTTTCTTTTTTCTTATTTTTTTTTTTTTTTGTTAGAATTATGTGGGCTACTGTATTGTATTGAATTTAAATTAAAGTGTTTCAGTGCCTTTTTGTCAATGTATAATACCTAAAAAATTGTAAATTTAAGAAAACAAAAATTGCATCTTTGTTTTTATGATTATTATTTTTCTTTTAGAAATATTAGAGCTGAACTGAGCTGTATTGTATTCAATTTAAAAATCATTGTGTAAATTTGAATGGTACCAACAACCAACCAACAAACATATTAGTTTTCGTTTTATTTTCTTTTTACTAAATATGACAAAGTAAGTGGCGTTAAAAGTCAGTCGAAGAGGGAATTTGTTAACATTATAAGCATACTACGCTTTGATGATTTCTCAAGTAATCCAAATAAATATATAAAGACTGATTTAATTTGAAGTAATTAAGGCAGTTATGGTGGATCAAATCGACTAAAGTATACCCTGCACTACTTTATACTGTTACTGTTCCTTGTCCGCTAATAAGACTTATGGCCCGTATTGTGTTAAAACTAGAAAAATACATTGAGGTGGGAAGAAATTAGGAAATAAAACTGTACTGATGGATATTAGATTTGAATCGTGGGAGTTCTTTCATGCAACAACAATAGGATGGACTCGCCGAGACAAATGACTTCTGTATAAAAATATGAAAATTTTTTCAAAAATCTGCGTTCGGAGTCGACCCATTACATATAAAAATATAAAACATACATTAATTTAGTTTTCATAGTTTTTCCGAATGATATTTCGGTTTGTAAGAGTAAATTCAATTGTATTAGCCAATAAACAATTATTGTTAACATTTTTAATTATTCAACGCATAAAGTAGTTGACGACACTGTCATCGTACAATGCTGTTGTGAATTAAGCGAGTAAATCATTTTGTTTAAAACTAAAAATGTATTATATGCTCTGTTTGCTGTCAATTGACTTGACACTTGTTGACATTAGTTTTCTGTCTGTCCGTCTATCGGTCTGTCTTAAGTCATATTTCTTTAATAATACCTACATACATACATACATATATAATAAAAATTATGCCTTCTGGTGTTGCTTTAGTCGTTTACATTTAAAAAGCAAAAAAACTATTTTTACGTAATACATATTAATTTTCGGTAATCTGTGTGTAGATTTGTTAAATTTATTATTTTTAATTATTTTTTTATTCCTTTTTGATTTAAATGTGGTTCAAATGTTTGTATCTCATTGAAGTGTTCAGTTTATTAGTATAAAACTCAAAAAAAAAACTATTTTCTAAGGTCACTTTTAATTACATCCAGACATTGTCGCAAACAAAAACTAATAATCATTTTTCTTGAAGGTTTATACACTGAAAATATTGAAATAAAAATAATTTTATTAACATGTTTTACTTGGCATAAAGTAAACTTATAAACTGCCTCTACAAATGCACTGTCACAAAACTATGGTTAATAGAAGTTTAATTAAAAAAAATAATAATTTTTTAATTCTTCCTTCAAGAAGACTATCTTCAAAGAATTAGTATTTTCGTTTTTCTTTTCTTATTTCATCTGCTGTATTTAGTTTTTAAGCAAATACGTCTGTCTATAACTTAATGAATAAATGTAAATCAATATGGTTAAGGCACTTTTCTCTTTGAAATTTTTTTTTTCGAGACAAATTTAATTTGATGCAAATTTTAGAGCATCGTCAAAACCTACTATTTTATGACTTAGATTTGCACAAAATTTATATTTTGTATTGTTACTTCTGGGTGAGATCTGCATGATGAAATGGGATGTTAATCAGATTTATAGGCGGAGTACTCAGAAACTTCAAAACACCCGTTGAATATCGGGTAAACTTGATAAACTGTGTACTAAATTTGAAATTTCTTGTCTCAGTATTGTTTGAGCACTCTTCATAAATTAGCACAAGCAAAAACAAAATACAACATCGTTTCCAGTTTTTCGTTAATAATGGCGTCCCCGTTGGTTAAAAGTAATGTTAACGAATCACATACAACAAAAATGTCGACATAAAGCGTGGATGAGTTATAGTAAGTCATTCAGGCACTCTTTCGTTTGCCCAGAAGTAAAAACATCGAGCAAAAATTCTTCTGAAAATACCTGAATAGGAAAGGATATACACAGATGTTCAAAGTGTTGGTATCAAGTGAATTTAGGAAGAAAAATCCATCAGAGAATTGTTGTTGAATCTCAGCAAACTTGATCAAATTCTAAAGCGGTTAATGGCTTGTAATGAAAAGAGAGTCGCTAGAATTGACACTTAAGTTCCTTTTTCTGCTTTCTAATAAACTTTCACCTACAAATTTACTTACTTAATTGACCATTAAAACCCTTTAGTAATTACGATTTGGCTTCTCATGCCACCCATGTTGGGTGTGGGACTCCATTTGATATGTTATTATAGATTTTCATTAATTGAAGCAATTATATTACTCACTTTAAGCAGTAATACAGTTATATCGAAATCGATTGAAATCTACGAAATCGAATGCCAAATTTTTTCGAATTTTCGAAAATTCGTTTTATTTTATTAAAGTTGATTTAATTCACACAAACATTCAATTTGCTATATTAGCACGTTCATTGATGGACTCTTTAAGACCCCTTTAGTTTGTATTACAGTTATAATAATAAAAAATTAAAACGATCAAACCCAAATTTATCAAACATAAAAATCCATAAAAAAAATATTTTCTGTGTCAAAGGATAAACACTTCATTTATTAAAATTTATTGATTTAATAAAACTTCACTAAACCTTTAAACCCACAAACAAATTTAATTAACGCCTTCGCAGTGGATAATTTTTGTGGGAATATTTGACACTCACTTTTTAATATCATTCCTTATTATCAACAGCTCAGCCAGAGTTAACGATACCATTTTATTTTTTTTATTTTTCCTGAAACGAATTACTTAATTAAACAACTTATAAATATCCAACTGAATGCTATTGCAATATCATATGAAATAAGTTGTAAAGAAATAGAAATAGAAATGAAATGAATGAAATTAAAACCGAAATGCAATATTGCAAAATAAAAACAATTTTTTTTCTCTGTTTTCATTAATTTTCACAACAATACCAACGTAAAGTTACTGCAACAAATGGTAGTAAATTTTTGTCGATACTACATACATACATACACATAGTGAGTGGTTTAACTAAAAAATTAAAGCAGCAACTTATTGTTGTGGTGCTTTCTTAAAAACAATATAATTACGGGGAATTTTTAAAGCTAAAATAGCAGATTGCAACAATATTTTTGGCCAATGAAGTGTAAACCTGGATGACGAGTCTTAGTTATACGATCATAATATCTACTTTTTCTATGATAATAATATTAACAATAACAATGATTTGTGAACACTCTCTAAATAATTTCAAATATTTTTAAAAAAAATTTTCTTTGCAACACTAGCAAAACTTACTTGAAAAAATGTCCAAACACACACTCACACACAAAAAACAAGATACACAAATAAAAAGAGATAAATAATAAAATAAAGTAAGAGAAAAAACAAAGAAAAATAAATAATATTTAAAATACACATTTCAATAATAATAAGTGTAAAAGTGTTAATGTCTACCGAACATGTGCTGAACAAATTCGTAAAATCATCAACTAAAACATACGATGCACAAGTACTGCTGCCAGCCTATTTAGCTATTTTGCAAGTGTACAAAGTACAAACTTTTTCAGCATTTCTTCAGACCACAAAACAGCTGATGGTCTAAGATTTAAGATTTGTAACACTTTCAGTTTTCCAACAAAATTCAGCTGGAAAACAGGAAAAAAAGTAAGCGCCAGACATTAGCCAGAAAAACCGGCCTGCAGAAAAAATAAACGAAAATATCTAAGAAAATTGTAAAAATTTATCCACATGCAGAGCCGGCAAAAAATTAAATCTTTTTTTTATGGTTCAACTATATTTTACATTCATCTAATATTGTGTGATGTTTATTTTTAAAATTAAATTTGACATAAGGAACTTTTTTCATTTAATATACGCACTCTTTTCAGAAGGTATACGTATGCATATTTTTGAGTTATAAGTTCATTCGCAGACATTTTCGTACATTTGGTTTTGCGTTTCTTCCTTCCTTACTCAATATTAGTGAATAATCTTTCCATGTGAGTGGCATTCCTCAAGTTATGGTTGCGCTATACTGTCGCATTAGTAAATTTTAACCGTAAAATACTTGACATCACTTTTATATGCACAAAGCTTTTTATGCAGTGATGCCGCAGGTAAAAAAATGTTCACTAATACTGCGTCAGTCAATTTTCAAATGCAATAACTTTTGAAGTAAAGTAGCATTTTAAAGCATTACCAAATGTTAGAGATGACATATTCTTGTCACTACACTACACTACACTTCTATGCCACACTAGTTAAGTTTTCAGCAGTTTATTTTTAAATAAAAGACTTAAGAAACAAACGCTAACGAAATAAATTTAAATAAAGTTTTAAAATTTCTTTGAAGTTTTTAATTTAAACAATCTCGAATTGATTTTGTATTTTAAAGATCTGTTTTGATATCAAAATAAAATATATTTGGAAAAATTACCGGCTTGTAAGTAAGTGTGTAAGTTAACTTCGGCTATTTCTAGTATGAATGATCATACATACGTACATACCTACTAAATGCATAAAAATCAACAAACTATAAAAGTGGGTTGGTAGGTAAACCACTTGAATCCACTCAGACATACATACGAGTACATATACAATTATCAAAATGCATTTTTTAAGTGTTTGCTGGTTTGTATAAAAAAACGAATGAATGAATGAACGCTCGACAGACGGCTATTTCGAAAGACAACACAGTTACAGTTACGATATCAGTGAACATTATACAAACAAGATGTCCCTCTAAATTCAAATGAATTTAATACTTAACGTAACTATTAAGGAACGGAAAGTAAGAACAGATTTTAGAATTAAGAATACCGCTCTTGGAATATTCAATAGTCAATAAAATTGCTTAACACGCTCTATCCCAATTTAAGTATGCATATGTACCTCTCCTAATATCAGCACTTTATGTAAGTGTTTAAAATCGTAAATAAGTAAACTAGTATCTTTGAGTTCTCTTTTAGTGCTTGTACAGTTACTACACCTGCTGTTGCGGTAGCAACTTGCACTTTAAGTAAATTCATTCAAATCAGACACAAAAGCAGAATAAAGACAGAATAAATATTAACTGACCGTTCATTGTAAACAATACCACGTTTCAGTGTCTTCTTTTGAAGATTTCAATTGTATCTTTTTCTATTTACAGATATTGTGGTTTTAGCTTTTAAATCTTTAAGATTTTCTATTGTAATGATATTTTTATGCAACTATTTTTCTTTCTTTCTTTTTTTTTTTTGTTATTTATTTAAAATTGTTTTTGTTTATTGGTTTTTTTTATAAGCAAATGCTTGTTATAATCGTTTAAATAATAGGAGTTACCTTCTAATCAATAAAGACAGATGCATTAGATCAATGATCGCAATGAACATGACAACTACAAGGTACAACAATACCTGATTTTTTTATTTGCAAATTTCATTAAGGCAAATTATTACTAAACACTAGCGAACTGAATACAAACTTGTAATATTCGAAAAAATGTAGGAAACCGTATTCTTTTTTAATTTTAAATTCAATTGAAATTTTATTAACTTAACAAATTAATAGTATTAAATAACAATAATTCAGATTCTATCCTATCTTGTCATAGTCACTAAGTCTTCCGTCTTGTATATATATAGTTCATAGATATATATACATATATAGTACAGTATAGTTCAGGGCCAAGGTTATATGGTTATATGACTGAGAAATTTAAGAAAGAGTACAAATCAAATATTTATGAAAAGTATTTTATAGATGGTGGCATATAAAAATTACGGCAATGTAGACGTGTGTTAGAAAAACATGTCCTGAGACAGATTAGTCATAAGGTGGCTTCATGTTCTTTTAAATATCGAAGTTTTTTTTTACTCTCAAGTTAGTCAGCGTATGAGTGAATTTTAAGAAAGACGCACTCAAAGCGTATCTTGATACTCATAGCTCATTATGGGTATTTTTTTTATCAGATGAGAGCATTTCATGCCATAACCAATGTAATCTTTTGCTTTGAAGGTCGTGGGTTCGATTGCCACCAGAGACTGTGGTCTGTGATACTACACCGAGCATATCGTCAAGTTACTCCGCTCGTATGTAATTAGAATATAATTTGTAATTGTATTGTAATTAATAAATAAATAAAATAAATAAATAATTTTTCTCTCCAATACCACCAAGAAAAGCTTCATCTGCTTGTGCCGGTACTCGTACTTTACCACCAAGACGCAGTATTTTATAGCACGACGATTTTTATTGTCCGAATTAGAAAAAATGATTATTTACTTAGGTATGGGCGTCTTTCGTAAAATTCATCCATTTTCCAACTTAAAGTTAAACTGCGTATTTCGGAATGATGTTATGTATGTATATCAATAGAATAGAAGTAATACATTTTATGGCGCTAACAACTTAAGTATCATAAGTATGTTAAATAAAAACGATCATGAAGCAAGTGTTTAATCAAATGAAATATTCCATTAAATTAATTTGTAAGTTTTTTTTTCTTAATTCACGATTAGTATTGCTCACAGCGAATGTAATGAAGCATATTATCATCATAATCATTCAAAATTACCGTGTAAATTTAAACAATAAATGAAAGCAAAAAACAAGATTTGACAAGGGGAACAACAAAAGATTAAAATTAGTAAAGCAAATAACTGCAAGCAGTAAATGCTGCTGCAACTTTTGTTTGAGATAAACTTTGCAATTTACACGAAAGCAATAATAACTACAGAGGAATACATGTACAGAGCATAAGATGATCGCAGTATGATCAACAACATCATTATCGCCATGGACATAGTACATACATAGTTCTCATTAAGAGTGTTAACGTCATTTACTCAGTACAAACAACTGAAAATATCTTCTCTCATTCTCGCAAAAACAAAAGGAAAAAAAAAGAAAAACGAGAGAGAGCAAAAGCTGGTTGCACATAAAAAAGCAAAAGTAGTGCGAAGGTCATTTCATCTTGTTTGCCGCTCGTATGATGCAACTTTTGTTGTTAATGCAGTTTTTTTTTTCTTTTTGCATGGCTGTGTTTTGTTGTCTTTTTTTGTTCAACTAAAGCCTGTTGTTTCTGTTTTAGTTTTAAGCTTTAATACCATTTGCGAATTTAATAATTAACCGTTTGCCGATTTTGCTTCATGGCATATTTTGTTACTTTTTTAAATCAGTTGAACAGAAATTGCTTTTCAACAAAAAACAACGCTCTCCATATGCTATTGTTGTTAATATTACTACTCTATGTAAAGAGGGTATATGAATATATGTTTTTGGAGCATATTTCGTTTAAGATACTCTTTTTGAATCATTTCTTTTTCTTTCCGTATGATAAAAAATATACCAGTTTTCTAAAACAATAAAACATCTAAACAAGTGAATTCTTAAATTTATTTAATTCGTTACCAAAAGTTGTACGATGAAATAATTTTGGAAAAGAAAAATTAGAGTCTTAGACAATAAAGTCTTGTAAGCAATTTTCTTTTTTTATCCAATACATGGTTAGTAAAGTAGAGATTTAATTGGATTAATTTACAAACTTAGGTAAATTTTAATAATTTTTTAATTAATCTACTTGGATTGGGCTTACTCTAGTAAATTGTATAATTTAGAAATACTAGATTAGCGAGAGATGGTGTAGTTTTTGCACATGCTCAGCATTTATCATTCATTGTCACTTGATCATTGAAAACATCGAAAATGTTGAATTTTGTGTCAGTATAACATTATTTGCGGAAAACCTAAATGGAATTACATCCAAAGCGTATGGATTACTAGCAATTCAAAGACAGAATATAGCTAGTTTGAATATAATACTGTCTATTAATATAATTTAAAATTATACAAGCTAACCGCCTTATTTACACTAAATGAGTCCACCACTCTTCCAAGTACTGAAGAAGAGGTACTCACAATACCTAAGTAAAAACTCACAATTATAATCAATAAATCAATCTTATCTCACATCATTCTTTTCATTTGATAGTCTTAATACACTACTAATATAAAATAGATGTAACAGATTCAAGCTATCATTGAATATCACTAAATTAAAAAAAAAATATATATAAAGAATGAATTGGATTTTCCCAATATGTACGAGTATGTTGTGAGATTATACCGAAAACTTTGGTTTCATTTCATATATTGTCTTCATTAATGTCATTCGCTCATCATATTCATAAATTATAATGACTAAATTTTGGCACTTGCTCTTCAAAACCAATCGCATTATTTTTGTAGCCATTATTCTGCATACAACTTATAATGGCCTTCATATAACACGATCTGTAAAATAAGAAGTCATAACCCAAATACCACAAAAATATGAAATTTTTCAGTTGAAGCATAATTAAAACTAAAATAAAAAAAAACAATTTAAAGATATTTATTTTATTACTCTCTCAAAAATAAACCTTTTTATAAAAAATTTACATATTTTATGCAAAAAAAAATTTTAAAATTGGTTTTTCAAGACTTGTTAGTTTTTTTTTGTCAAATTATACACGTCTCTATTGTTAAATATTTTTTGAAAATAAAAAAATGCAAAAAAATAACAAAAGATATGAATGATACAGATATACATACACACAAACAAAATGCATATGTATGTACATATGTATATGAAACTTTACAGAAATTGTTTGCACTTTTACTTGCAGTGTTAGTTCTCACACAATATTCTGTTATGATATGAGTGGAGTAGGAGACGACTTCTTCTTAAATTTCAATATTCATTGGGAGTAACAAGGAGTAAAAAATTTTTGATTAGAAATTCCTATACATTTTATATAAAGATCATGCAGAATCTTAATAACCAGTGACGACCACTGTTGTGTCTGAATTATGCTCTAAATTCACGTGACTTAAATTTTCTTTCATGTTGTTTCCAACCTTTTAATTTTTTATACACAAAAACATACATAATATTGATTAACATAAAAACTCCCATTGAAATCCATCAGGTTAATTAAATACAACAACAACAACAACAATTTTTTCTTATTGCCCTTTTCAAATCGTCTCTTATGTGTTAAGTAAAGTGAAGTGGCGGCATCATGTCTACTCTTGTATTTTAAACACCAAAATATAAGATTTTCTGTATAATAATTCATAATTGTAAGTATCTTTTTGCTGTCTTCGTTAACAATATCTATTAGTGCCAAAGAGCAAAAAATATCTGTGTGTAAAAAATCACTCACACTCAAATTCGACAGTTTCACCCAACAATCAGTATTAGTACGGAAATTTAAAAAATTTGTGTTTTCTTACAGTAATTTATATGCTTGAAGCCATCGAAGATAGATTATTAATAAAAAATTATTTTAATTTTAATGTTTACTGGGTTCAAGAGATTTTTTGAAGTGTTTGAAATTTTAATGCACCATCATTCCATACGTCTGTAGCCAATCTTCGTAAAAGTAATATTCATCGAAAGGGAAGATATTGCCTGTATAATAGGTAACAGTATGGACTTGTTAAACATTTTAATTTTTTTCTTTAATTGGAAATTTTTTTGCAATTGTTGCTATTGTCAATCACTTTAATAAATAGTTTTATTAATTTCTGTTTTTTTTTTTTTTTATCGTATTGTATTGGTATACACAACTCGAAGTGGCGCTTTAATCTTTTTATTTCGTATAATTTGTAGATATTATTTTATTTGCTATTGCCTGTTGTTAATTCAAGTGATTTTTTTGTTGCTGTTTTGTGTAAATTAAATTAAAAAAAAACATCATAGAAAATCCCTCAACTAAAGTGGTGTAATTGATGTAATCATTTATTAAAAATCAGTTTAAAAAATAAAAAATTGTTTTAAAAATACTCTATAAAAAATCATTTTTAATTCATTAATACGTGTTTTAATTTGAAAATAATTATTTTCAATTCAAATAAAATTCATTTCATTAAATAAACAAATTCTAAAGTAATAGATTTAAGATAAGAATGATTAAAAATTAATTAAAAATTATTTCAATAAAAGAATTTAAAAAAAAAATTGTTTCATTTTATGAAAGCCGTTTGATTTTGCTTGAAATTGTTTCAGTATTTCGGTAATTGGACATCATATTATACAGTGGCTTATAAAACAAGAAATAATTAACAAATTATAATGCCTTAAAGTGTATGATATTGACCATTATTATGATTATTATCGATTGAATAGTACACTGTTGTTTTGAACAAAAATAAAATATAGCACCACTTATTTTGGACTCGAGATGGTTTTCTGTAAGGTAATTACATCGAATACAGGCCAGATATGCCACTTCGATAGATTTTCGAACAGAATAATGTGTCCAAACAGGAAACATTGACTCTATAAAATGATAGAGAGTTTATGGAATAAAGTAAAAAGAACAATCAGAGGAAAGTTTCTTAAAAATTGTGATAAGGTTTGGAAGTTAATTATATAGTGTAGCAGGTAGTGTGTTGGTTTATTAGCCGTGAGACTGTGGTATAAAGCCCATACCACGTTTCTGAAAAATCTGTCTTTTGGAGTTGACTTTAAACTGTAGGTCCGCCACTCATGGATAAAATCACAACATATGTTATGCGAAGTTAAGCTAGGTAAGCAATCCTGACTAAAGGATTGTAATGGCCAATTAAGTAAGTAAATAAGGAATATACGTATACTGGCAATCAGTCCAGTTACTAATTTGCAATTTTCTCATTTTACTTACTTTCTCAACAAATCTCAAATCGTATTCATATTAATTTCACATCAAATCACTGTAATAAAAAATGTTCGTGTATTGAACTCGAACCGGTAATTTCTTGCCTCTTAAATACAATTCGTATGAATAATGCAACTCATATGCCTTTTAGGAGGTTATACAAAGTGGTAATCAGTCATATGACCCATGTACATATAAACTGTTTGAATCGGAATTCTTAACAGGGTGAGACATCCAATAATGATAGATTACATCGTTGTCTTTATCATTCACAATATTTTTTATTTCTTTGATGTTATTTAAATAATTGTTTAATAAATAAAAGAATTGTTCATATTAAGATTATAATTTGTCTGTATTTTTTATTCGATCAATCAAGTTTTTAGCACACGTAAAAATTACTTCAATAAAACACTCAATAATTCTGAATTGTCATAAATTAAAAGTATTTTATCTACTTTGTATGAATGAAATTAATTTGAATACTTATTAGCAAATCATTTTTGCATTTACAATACATCGTTTATAAATAAAAACAAACATCAAATGCCAATTCATTTACTGATTTATAATGCCTAAGCCACATGCTTTTGTTATGTTAACGAAAATATATAAAAAAAGAGTTAAAAAAGCATAATTATGTTTACAAAACAAATACAGGGTGTAATAAAAGGCGATGAACAATTTTCAGGGAAGCCTTATTCAAACGATTGTGGGATATTGTACATAAAATATAGAAAAACCAACGAATATCGAATCTACACAGTTCTGTAAATTTTAAATTAATTATTAAAGTGTGAAACTGATAATGAGTATGAATTATTAATATATTTATACATATATTAATACATACATACATACATATATGTTTGTATATATATACATATATGTATGTATATATGTATATATAAAAATATCAATGTTAAATGCATAATGATCATCAAATAACAGTTCTTTTTGCAAGACCCTATGTTCAATTTCTTGCATTTCTTTTTTTACTTTGACATTGACTTACATTTTCAGCAAATTTGCTTTCTTGATTAACATGTTTTTTTATATATGAATTCACTTTTTCTTGAAGCAGAAAATAAGGCAAAAACAAAAACAAAATCAAAAACAAAATAAAAATATTTCTCATCGAATGCTTTTCAAAAAGTAAAAAAGAAGCGACCACAAGTTGAAACATATCGTTTCAAGCTGCTTTAAACAAAAAGAGTCAATCAACGCAAAAATTATGTAAATCTTCTCTATAAGCTAAAACGAAAGATTGCCATTAAATTATGAGGTAATACGAGAAAAAGTTTATATTTTACAATAAAAAAAAACCAAAACAAAAATTTCAAAGATAAAAGTAAAGTTAATATGGCCATAAATTAAAAAAAAAAATTAAATTAAAAAATGTATCAAAATTATGAGTTTTTAATTTTTATTTTTTAAATCATGAGATAGATGTAAGTTATAAATTAAATCAGCTTGCAATTGCTATTATTAAATTGGTAATGAAATACATTAAAAAAAATAAATATAAACGAAAGACTTAAGCAACGAACATTTTATGTTATATGTTTGTATGTATGTATGTAAGTATATAGAAACTTGTGTAAAGATTAAAGCATTTTTCATTGTTTTTATTTTTATGTGCTTGATTGACACTGTTTTGCATTTTTTTTTTCTGTGTTTATTTTCGTCTCCACTTTTATTATAAATTTATTTTGGTTCCGATTCTTTTTTGTAATACATTTTCAGTCAGAAGTAGTTTTTCTGGTCATTCTATTCCGATTTTCTATTAATTTTTATTATTAGTTGTGTGATTTCATTTAAACGTTTATATTTTAAGTTTTTGTTAAATAATTTTCTTTTTGTTGTTTTAAGTTTTGTCCTTTGATTTCACATATTAATTTCAACAATTTTACTTTTTATTTTGTAATAACTGAACAATATTTTTATTTCATTCAACTAAACGGTCCAATTGTTATTTTCCTATTTTTAAACATTTCATTGGTTTTTTTTTTATAACACTTGCTATGAAAAATCGTATTTTAAGACAAGCGTGTTAACTAAGTTAATAACATGTTTATTATCATTTAAAGTAAAGTTATGTTACTCATAAAATATTAAAAATATATTGTATTTTACGGTATTGTAAATGGAAAAAGAGATTATTTTATAAACTTTACAATATTTTTGTTTTTCTCTTGTCGTTGTAGAATCACTAATTTAAATAAAATTTTGAATATTCTCTCAACCATATTCTAAATATCTTAAATTTAGAATTTAAATGTGCTCTCATAGCCTAATATGAGAATAATTTTTTTTTCATATTTCAACATACAGTCGTATCTCTGAATGAGTAGGCGTATGAGTCAAACATATTTCGAATGTTATGAGTTTGATGTCAACGTTGTACTCATACTCATTGAAGCCTATACTTTTAAATCAATATTTTAGTGAGTACGAATGAATCAGAGTAGTTGAGTTTCAATACTGTTGACTCATTCATACTCAAAATTTCATGCGTATTTATGAGCAGCGAAAAGTCGTAAGATGAATCCCGATGCGTCTGTACCGATGATTAAATTATCTTTAAAAAAACGGAATAAAACAGAACTGAATGAACTAGTTGCAAAGAGTATAGTAAATAAGCTAAAATATTTATTAAATGAAATATGAAATATTTCGAAATAATCTAAATCAAAGAAAAAAAAAATTATTAAATCACCATTACAATTTTAAATA
This sequence comes from Sarcophaga rosellei, assembly GCA_930367235.1. NCBI lineage: Eukaryota > Metazoa > Arthropoda > Insecta > Diptera > Sarcophagidae > Sarcophaga > Sarcophaga rosellei. The sequence continues at coordinate 96,856,336 of OV884020.1, forward strand.
ATTTACTCTTTGGTTTGTAACAAAATTTGTGTTTATTTTTGGCTAAAACCAATTGAATCACCTGATGTTAAAAGCTCTAAGACACGCCGAAACGCGAGAAAAGATACAATATTTGGTGATTATATTCACTTTTAATTTGTTTTTTTCTTGCAAAAACTATTTTTGTTGCTATGTACGTGTTTTTTGTTTAACAAGAAATTTACATAATTAAAGCAGTAAAACTAGCCAATTTAGTGTGCCTTGTATTTTACAATTCATTAATCTTTATGCATGTCTTTTTAAATATTTACCAATTTCCATCGTAACATTTGAACTTTCGAGTCCCAAGCAAATACAAAAATATCGGATTTGGCGAAGATTTCTTTTTTGGTACTTTCGCCTTCATTATTTCGTTGTAAAAATAATATTCCATAAATCAGACTCCTAAGCACAATTAGCTTTTTTACTTCCTGCAACCAGTTTCCTTTACAATGTCGCATAATTTGCTCGGTTTGTTTTGTATAAACTTTTTTTTAAAAATAAATAAATGCACCTGTTTTTTTTAAACATATTGAATATGATTTTTTAACTGCTTTTAAATTGAAGCAATATTTTTAGATTTTTGTAGGTCATTACCAATACAACAATTTTTTGTTTGTTTTGTTTTTATATACAAGATGGTCTCATTTCTCTGTTATTCAGTTTAAAATAAAAAAATTAAACCCTGAACTAACAACGCTTACAAACAATGCATTTTATTTAATACTTTAGCCTTTTTTACTTTTTCTTTTGTAAACAAAATGAAAAGTGAGGAAACAAAAGACTGTTTTTCTAATTTAAAAATTCTATTATTTCAATTATTAAACTAAAAGGAACACAACACTATGTAGGCGTTTAATACAAAATTTTCCAGTATAAAAAAGGTTGGCAAATCATAGAATTTTCTTATTAAAATTCTTGTTATTTGAGAATTATTTTCAACAACGAAGCTAATTTGACGATAATAGCAATGTCAACGAAAAGATTTGCAGTTAGAGTAAGTTGAAACCGTATTTTGAGGGAACTCTTGAGTGAAGAAGTGACATGTCTTTAAGTAATGACGAAACATATTTGTCGAAATGCTAAAACAAAAAGATTGTTTAAATCCTTTACATCTGATGTACAACCTTCACTTTAGTCGCGGGCAACATTTACAGAAAATAATCTTTCAGAATTAAATAACACGAATTAATTTGATGCCTTAAATAAATATTTGATTTATTTTTCCGAATTTTTAGTTTTTTTTTTAATTTTCTAAACGTAAACATTTAAAAATTCATCGCTCGTTATTTAGACTCGTTACGTTAAACTGTTTTTCTTTTATACTGCAGATACAAGAAATGTCTTTAATTACTACTTTTTCAACTGGATGAGTTGATGTACCAAAAAAAAAAATGAAATTCATCAGAATTGTGTTTGTCATTATAAAAAAAAAATTGATTTAAATTTGCCATACAGAGCGTTATCATTATTATTGAAATAAAATATGTTCATTTATACTAAGCTTAGGAACAAACAAAAATTACAATTTAAGATCTTCAGGTCACCGGATACAGCAAATTTCCGAATTACCACACATTTACAAGATATGAATTAATATAAAGCGAATGAAATACTAATAAAACAACAAAAAAATTGTTAAATTTTAATCGAGAAATGGTTGTTCTGTTTTAGCCATAAATGTTAATACTACCGGTGCAGAAACATTTTGTTAATTATTTAAAACAAAATTTATTTCTTTTACAAGTGAACAAACAGCATAATAACAGCACATACATACATTTGTATATACATGCATAGCAATATGTACAAGCAATATGTAATATTTACAAAAAATAAATTGTTGGTATTGGTTGTAGATAAATATAGGTTATCGATGTAAATATTGCAAAATATTAATTTTAATTCATTATGCTAAATCAGCGTATTATTATTAGTAGCGAAATAAAATAATTTTTGGGAATTAAATTTAAGCTTTAAAGTGCTATTCCCACAATTAATAATTAATATTTTAAGTTACTATAACTGTTAAAAATGAATTAAAATATTGTAAAATAATTTCAAATTGGATTTTTTCTAAAAGCAATACAATTAAAGCCATTAAAACTGGAAAAAATTCCATCAAACAAAAAATTTTATGTAAGAATTTTTTAGTAAATTTGAAATGAAATCAAATAGTACTATTAACAATGCCCTTCACTTTTATTTTGTTTAGAATACAATGAAATTATGTTTCAAAAAAAAAATTATTTTAATTACTTACTAGTAAAGATAATTATTTATTAATTCAAATTTGAAAGTACTAGTATTTAATGAATTTGAATTAAGGAATTTTTTATGTTTTTGTTGCATAAAATCAAATCGTCATTCTGAATTATGTATTCTTAAAAGACATTCATCAATTAAACAAAATTTGTTGATCAAATTTTTTTAAAGTTTCTCTACTCGATTATGTACCACTCCCATAAATTATCAACTAAGCGTCCACAGAATTCTGGTGTCGACCTCATACCAGTTAAATGTTCGGATGATGGCCAGACAACCAGATAATACTGCTATATCCCGCCCTCTGTACTTCCCAAAATACATCTACAAATTTCCCCAGGCATTCCGAGTATTGCGCTCTCGTTTAGTAAGCCAACACTATACCACATGGAATTTTGTGAAATCAGTTTATAATTACCCTCAATCTGCATACACATTTTTATATAAAAACTTATAAGTTTTTCACTTTCTAGATCAAATAAGAAAATAGATTAAATGCAATCGCTAAGTTTTAGGGAGTAAAAACTGCAATAAAGTGGTTAAGGACTGTATTTAATTATTCTATATACATATTAGATACAATATGGTATCATTATCTGATGCTTAAACTTTTATACCTGAGAGCTAGTATTTACTTTTAATTGTTCTTTTCTTTAGCGTTAAGGCAACAGAGATTGCTGAGATTTATAGAAGGCATTAATTCACACAAACTACTAAATTTTAGTAGCCGACTAGCGATTAATCTAATGTACAGCAAATTTAAATTCTTTTGAAAACACCCTAAGCCATATGTAAAGCAAATGTTTGGATTAAAGATATATCACGTCTAAAACCGAAGATTTCTCGGTTTGATTATAAACATAATCAACATAGTCTCAAACGTGTTTTAAGAACAAACTGAATATCAAATAATTACTCCGTCGTGTTCAAGCCCCACCAAAACCTAATAAACGGTGATTCACTTAAGAAATTAAATCTCGTAATCACCTATAAATAAAAATTTTTATACAATATTTTATAATGCGTATAGTAAAGGAGTGTCAAAAAGTAAGAACTTAGCTTAAAGCAATATAATGATTAACGTAAAAAAAGCAAAAAATTGAAAAATTTCCGATAACTATAACCTTTTGCAGTTCCAGGGATAATAAATTTCTAAGATCACTGACGAAACCATAATTAATTTTTATGATAAATAAAAATTCTGAATAATTAATATAATAATTGTATATTTTTTTTAAATTTAAATGTCGTCGTAAACGATACTGTCTAACTATTTTATTTAATTGGCATTTACTCTTTTCAGTACATTATTTAACTGCCCCCTGCAAAGTTTTATTAAAGAAAGAAAAACACACATAAAAATTATGACGTTTTATTTTGACGTTACGCCTCAGTTGATACCATCAATATATGTATATAATGTATTTTTTTTGATTTTTTTTATAATTTTTTAACTTTTTTTGGTTGTGTTTTTGTTTGTGTGTTTTTACTAAAAACGTAATTTTGTACAATAACCTTCTTTCATTCGTAAGAGTTTACGACTCTGTAATATTTGCGTACTTTTTATTGTTATTCGATGGGTCCATTTCCATTCGCCGATATACTATATTTAACATTTTTAATAGTTTAACAGTGCAATATTTTGAACATGTTTATTTCTAGCATTTTTCTTCTTTCTTCTTTCTTCTTTCTTTGTGGCAGTTACTTAGGGTTTCAGACATTTTTAACTGCACTTTTTAGATGAATACATATGTACATACATATGTATATATACAATATATTTAAAACAAAATATTAATTTAATGTCTGCGTAATTCGGTAAAAATAAAAATACATATAGTAAAAAAAAGTTTTTCAGAGAGAAGAGTATGTCCAAATCAGAGCATTACATTGTACTCAAATTCAGAAACTGATATGAGTGTGCATCCAATTGATTTCGATTTTTTTTTCTCATTCGAAGACCAGTATTAATCGTAATTAAAAGAATATTTGCTGTTATCAGTATAGCAATTTTTGTTATAATCCATAAACTCACAGTCCCACCCTGGAGTACAATAAAGCGATATAGTGCTTCAATCAAAATCGGAAATGTTATGAGGTTACGATTTTGGCATGTTCATAGTTAGCAAATATCTGGCGAATATTTTACTAAATACTCATTTTGAGTAAGAAAAAAAAAATCCATAAAAACTTTGTTTAGTTCACTTTTATACAAATAATGACTATTTGATCGTAAATGTTAGACAAATATTTGAAAAATTACGTAGCACATGTTGAACAATTTTAAAAGAATATAAACGAGATGTGAAAAATGTTGAATACAATATTAAATAAATTTTACAATTTCAAATTATAAATTATTAAGTATCCTATATCCATAAACTATGTTGACACATCTAATATAGGTTATCAAATCAGAAATAACATTAACGTTTATAAAAATCCAACAAAAGTTAACTAAAAATAATAATAACAGACCATAAAAATGATTAAAAACACAAATACAGATGCAGATGTTTGTGAGTAACAGTATTATTTTCAAATACAAAATATGTTGAAAATTTATATTAACAAAAACAAAAAACTCGGAATGAACTCTAAAGAAGATACAGATAAAATAGTTAAGAACTATAGATAAAATAGGAAACAGAAAAAAAATTTAAAAAAAAAAATAAATTATCATTTGGTTGATGTATTCTCTCGTTATTAAATACTTCAAAATTACTTTGAGATTTATTATCAGAACTTATTGTTCTTCAAAATTTTATATTCCTACAATTAAAATCATAGATTGTAATTATGAACAAAATACTAAAAGTATCTTAAAACGATAACTAAGCGCCGCAAATTGTTCGTTATTTTCCCTGAAAATATTTCCAAGCAATAGTAATTATGTACACAATAAAATATTATTTACGAAAAAAGTTTAAAATTCGCTTCGACTACATAAAAAGCGAAAAACAATTTCATTGGTTATAGAAATATAGAATGAACTTTTAAGCTATGAATGAAAGTAAGGAAGAGGATGCAAATAGCATTTGCAGACTCATCAGAACACGTTAAACATTAAGGATTTTCTCAAGATAGTTTAACAACTATATAATTAATGTACAATAAACAATAAAAATCGCACAGTCATTTTGTCTGAAAAGTTCGGAAAAAAAAGAAAAAAATGCGACAAGCACACAATAAAGGAAAATATTTTCTGCCATAATAAATGTAAAAGCAAAAAATTGAGTTCCAAACACACATACGAACAGTTTCCAAAAACCAAAAAGCAAAAACTATTTGTAATCGTTATCTGGTTCTTTTAAAACAAATTGAAACCGATATACACACAAAAGTCAACAAAACGAAAAATTTGTTTAAAACGCAATCGTTCTTGTAGCTAACAATGCCAGAGAAATTAATTTGTAAAATTTCTCAATACTTTTATTATTAGAGCCTTGTGAAGTACTTACATTTTATTAGGATTTGTTTTAAACTCCAGGTTATTTAATCCAAATAATTTGAAAGACGCAGCAATAGAGTTGCAAATTACGAAATCGTTTCTTGGTAGAGAGGCAAGGAAGTCGTTGTGGTATAATTTTTATTTTTTTTTTTTATACGATAAGATTTTGATTTTCAGACGAAACTCTTACATATAAACACGCACGCATAATACACACGCAGAATTTCAATAATTCTTTTAAATAAACTGAATTTACTTTGAATCACTTGTTTTATTTTTATTTTATTTGTTTAATTGGTGAACATTATCGTTAAATTACTTGTTATTTTTTTATTTACTTTTTTAAATTCGTTTGTAGATATTTTATTTTTTTGTTTATTACACAAAACAGACATCCTTTGGCAAACAAATTTTATAAAAATATTCTTTTATTCTCTTTGATAATTAATAAAATTTTATTCATTACAACTGAATGGCATTCATGCATTTGTGAATTTTTTGTATTTACACTATATTTACATAAAATTTTCTTTTAAAATATATTGTTTCTCTATTTTATTTTATTTTATTTAAATATTTTTGATTTGATATTCTCTTTTTATATTTCAAACACTTGACGGCAAAATTGTAGAAAAAAAGAAGCGCGCGAGCGTGTGTTATTTTCTAAAGTTATCACAACGAAATGAAAAGCTCGCTTGAACGAAACGTTACAGATGCAAGACGTTTTTGTTTTCAATCCCAGTGTGCGCTAAAAATTATTATTTTTTGAGCCAAGCTAAAATCAAAACTAAACTTAAGCCAACAGCAACAAACAAACTAGTTAACAGTAATAGCAACACCACAACTTTAACAGTAACTTTTAACAGTTAACAATGTTAAGCTCACTAAAATACACACATGTAGGTAGACTTATAGAGATACAATATTTATTGGTTAACACTGAATTTTAGTATGTATTTTACATTAACAGAAATAGAAACAGAAACTTGTTATTCACCACATTAGTAAAAGAAAACAGTTTTACAGTTTTTCCGTATTTACATATGTGTGTGTGTGTTTTCGAAAAAAAAACAACTCCTACAATATTAATTTATATGCACATGTATGAGTCACTTCAGTTTTTCCAATAATTTATTGTATTTGAACACTTTGAATGGTTAAATATTTCTCTCAATATTTGTTTCAGTCGCTATTCTCTCTTTAGTTGTTTATTTTAAAACAAAAGACTTAAGCAACAAACTTTGTTTACAATTATATTCCATTATTATTTGCCGCGTGTAGGGAAATTTCATAAACAACAACCAATTCTGTGTATAAAGTACATACATACATACATATAAATTAATTTTGAAATGTGGGTTTAATTTTTAATACTTTCATAAAATAATATTTCATTTAATTAAAATTGACCACTGTAATGATAATCTTAATCTTAATCTTTCAACAAAATAAGCATAAAAAGCTATACATTTTATTAACTGATATAAACTGATTTCAAAATTAATGTTTTTATGAAATCTTTTTTTATAAATCGAAATATAATTCCTGATTTTTTCCCATTAAGAAATCTGTTATAAGCAGTAGACCAATTTACTTCAGCAGGGGTTAACGTAATTGATCATAAAAGTAGATATGCACACCAATTTTGATAATTTTATTAAATATTATAAAATCTCTTTGTATGTATTTTTGTAATAACACCCACTATTTGTATTGATTATATAAACTTTCATAGGATTTGACACTATTTTTAATTAAAAAAATGTAATTTAAAAACGTTTGTATGTGTGAAGACTTATGTTACAATAACTTAAAATAAAGTCATATTAATAAGCCAATGTCTCTTTATAGACAATACATATATATGATATTGTATTAAAAACAAATTTAGTAAACAAATATTTAGTTGCGGTCTTGAACGAATCCATTTTTAACTGAAACATTATTTTGTTCTTTTGACTTGAATGATTAGACTTCAGCGTATTGTAGTTTTTTATCACAAATTTTCATATTAAGAACTTTTTTTTTAGAAGAATACATGCTCAATAAAATTTTACAGCAAAGAAAGGTTTAAAAGCATGTACGTAGGCTTACCTACTTCATATTAAATATTTAATAATTTATTATTTTATGGAGGTAACCCTCCTACGTATCGATACTCTCTTAAAGCACGATTTTCAAAACGCACATACTTTTCCAGAACGCGCGATTTCTTTTTTATATTTAAATTTCTTTAAAACATTTTTTATTTTTATTCAATAAACTTAAAATACTTTTAAATTCGCCATTTACACGTTTAACCAACTACCAGACGCCGGCTAATATTTGCGAAGAATGCAAACTAGAAATTGGCTAATTTTCCGATAAGCAATCAAGTTGCTGGTTCTTGGTTTTGAAAATATATATAATTAAAGTGACTTGAAGAGTAGGATGGGTTAAGTTATTTGAATCGAATGCGCATTATCAAATGCAAAGTTTTCCTTTTTTTGAGCAATTCCTTGTTGAATAAAATTCAGATATATTTTAAAAACATCTGCGAAAATCGCAAAGCATCAAAAATTTTGAAAATATTTAAAAAATTCAGGGACATTGGATAAATTAACATACATACATATATAAAAAAATATAAGCTTTAAATTATAACTACGGTAATTTTTCTACGATTTTGTCATATGAAGAGTCTATCCCTACAGGAAAAAAAATACACTTTAAAACTGTTAGCACTTATTTTTTATTGAAAAATTTTTTACTTGAAAAAATAAGGAATGAAATAATATTTTTTTTCTGTATTTGTATTTAATTGTTTGTTTTTTGTTGCATTGTGCTATTATTTTCATTATTTTTCTCAAGAATTTCCAAGAACAAAAGGTTAATATCTTGCATTTTCCGGTATTAATATGTTACAAACCGAAACATATAATGTTAAATCATATCGTAGTCTCAAACATATACATACATACATATATATATACGTATCTAAACAACTATTTTAAAATACGTCACCAGTATTTGCTAATGTATATGTACGTTGTGTTGTTGTTATTCAAAAAGGGGATTTTTTCTCTTATTGAAATGTCAATGAAGTGTGACGTTTAATTGCAATTGAACTATTCAATAATACATACTTATTCGTTAAAAAGAAATTAACAATTTAACAAAAACGATATTATTAACAAATAGAGAAACAAACACATGCTCATACTTTAATTAATATGACTGGGAATTTTATAGATTAATTTTTTTTTCGCTGTTTTTTATGTTTTATTTTCAACTCCTTAATAAAACTTGATCTAAATGCAATATAAGCAGTCTGAGATTTAATTGTTTTTTCTATTTATTTATTTATTTTATTACAAGGACACATAGAAAACTTACATTCTAACATGTTTAATTGTTGTAATAGTGGGAAATAGTTCACTAAAATTAATAATTAATAAGATAAAGTTTGCTTTCTTAACAAAGCCTCTATAAAAAAAAAAAAACAATAAATAATATGGACAGCTCGGAATGGAAATTATCAATGTTGATTGTTTTTTTTCGTTTTTATTACAATAAGTCATTATTAAATACAACTTATATTAGATATTTATAGTAACAACACATATCAGATTTATGAATGGAAAAATTTTTAACTTTAGGTGGACAAAGTACGTATTTACATATTAACAGCTGAATAATGAAAACAAATAAAAACAATGGAAAGAAACACATGCCCCGTCCCAGCTCTTATAGAAGTCAGCGTGAAGTTACTGCCTAGGATAACATCAATTGTAGAAACGATGTTGGTTATGATCAGAAAAGAATTATTGGCGTCTGTTTCAATTTGCAATTAAATAATGATAAAAAGTAAAGATTCAAATTCACAAATATAAAAACGTAAAGCTTTTCATAAAGAAATAATTTAATTGGAATTATTGCATTAAGCAAAAAAAAAGGTCACACATTTTGGTTTCTGGATTTTTTTTTATTAAAATTAAATACTTTTTCTTCATTTGTCCATTTCGTACGTATTCTAAGGTACATGAAATTAGCTAAAACGTACAGGTGAATAATATATTTAATATAGGATCAACATGATTCATTAATTTTAGATTGTATTATAGCAAGAGTACTGTATTATTTTAAACATATTTAAATAGGAGCCTTAGAACTAACTTTCCGTGAAATATGTCTAAGCTATCGATAGGATAACAAATAACTTCATGAGTCCTATTTAACTCAAATTAAAAAGTATTTGTTGCTTCAGAGATAAGCTGAATACCACAAAGTCCTGATGTTATTCAGTTTTCTTAAGAACTTATTTACAAACTAGGAGCACAAGACAAAGTCGATAGCTATAGTTTAACAAAAATTGGTTTGATTACGCTCAGCGAATCTCGTTTAATAATTAAATGTTTTAAGCTGATATAGATTTCAAATACTTATATTAGATATGCCAGTTACTGATATTTATGAAATTATAACCACAGCCTAGCAGAAGAAGGCTAGTGTCTGCTGGCGAGACTTGAAGAATTCTGAAGAACTAATAAAACTTATTAAACCCATGCGTGAATCAATATCTCGAGTTTTACAGAAGCTGTAGTGGAATGGTAGAGGATAAAATTTCCTCTAGTATTGCCCAACACTATCAATAAATACGAAACGAATAGTGCACAGATATTTTTTTCAACTCTAGTGAATTAAATTAAATACATAAATTAAATTAAATTAAATTAAATAGTATGTATACTATTAGCAATTGAAAATAGTATATTTCTCAAATGAAAATTTATTCGTTTTTAAACTTTAAATATGCATAAATAATCCAAATTCCTATTGAACTAAATGATTTTAATATTCAGAGGACCAATAATTTTCAATGACATATCAGCAACATTCTTTGAAAATCAAATTTTCGGTAGATTTCATGATTTCATAAGATTGGATTTATAAATAAAAATAAATAATAAATAAAAAAGTTATTAAATGGTTTTTAATTACTTTTTTTTAGTTTTTGGTGGTTTTATACAAAATAAAGGTGTGTTTAAGGCGTTTATGAGTAACACAGCTTCGTAACATTTTAATATAAAAGCTTAAAAATCTTTAATCTTTTTATTGTGTGCTTGAATTTACGCATTCCTATTCGTCCCATTCTGAAGACGGCTAATAGATTAATATCTTTGGATTGCTAAAAATCCCCTTGAAGATGAATTTTTAAACATTTTTGTTTTTTCCGCATACGATTAACTTGAGTCATAAAAGTTTCTTAAATTTATTTTTAATTGATTAAAAAAAAGTTCCATTCCTTTACGCAGTAGCGTAAACAATAATCTTAAGCTCATTTCTTATTATCCTAATTGTCCGGAATTATAATCCAAGGATATCCAAAAAAGAAAATAAAAATATCAGATTTTAACAAAGCAACGAATGAGTCACATTGCCTAAAATTTCATACAATGGAAATATATTCCAAATTGTAGTATGAGTGCTATATCAGGTTTATTACGGATTGCAATAGTATTTAGAGAGTGTAAGTAAGAATGTAATTAGGTATGTATAAATAGATTTCCGGTTTTCCCCATAATCAGTGACAAACACAAAACTGTGCTGCTATCTGATATTACATTAAAACCCAAATATCTTATAATTATTTTTAAAATAAGCACAGATGCAGTTGTAATCCTAATTTATTCTGGTTAAGACACAATTCCGATAGGTAAAATGTGAAAATTGCGATAGGAAAATAATATATTATAAATAATAATTATAATACGCCCATGTGTATATAGAATTTAATAATTGTTGCGTATCATATATTCCACAGAAGTCGCCGTGGTCTAGTAGGTAGTGTGTTGGCTTATTAGACGAAAGACCCGAGTTCAAATCCCAGATCAGATATCAAAAAGAAATATGACAAAAATATTTCTTCGGCGACTTCCTCTCAGCAGATTTCTGGTAAAAACTCTGAGAGTAAATAAACCTGCCATGAAAAAGTTTCTCAAAAATCTGTCGTTCAGAATCGACTTTAAACTGTAGGTCCCGCTACTCATGCATAAAATTAACGCACACAACACGAGTGGTGTGAGAAGCTAGGACGTTGTACAATGGGTCAATTTGACCTCCAGGTACTGTGCGTGTCACAGTTGACAAGTACACGTCCTCTAACCTAACCTAACCTATATCCCACAAGATTCGTGGACTGTGAATCAAACTGACCACACCAGACCAGTATCCCTTTGTCATACATTCGGGGTTAAACTGTAGACCACACCACTCATGGATAGAATTAATAGCAAATTATGTACGTATTTATTATTGCAGCTATAGTAAATCCATGTGAACTTGATAAAGTCGTCTACAAAAATATGTTCCTCTTTTAGTGTGTAGTAACATTGTGTGTGTTTTTAAATTTTCATTCGGTATCATTAAGTCAATAACCACGTTGCAAAAGCTTAACCGAGGACAAAAAAGAATAATTCCGTATCGTAATAATTATTTTAATTGTTTGGTTCATTTACACTTTAGACTCTTTATAAATGACCTGTTACTTAATGTGACGAAACAAAGAATACAGAAGTTTAGACTTTAAGATAATAAACTTAACAACTATAACAATGTTAATTGCTTTAATAAACTATCTTCAATGTTAATGTAGACATTTAATTTGGAATACAAAATTATTTTTATTGTATAGAATTTCAGAAGTAACACAAGTAATATAACGTATTTGGATCAAATAAATGGATAGACACGCTACATCTACTTAATAATTAATACGCTACGTTAGCCCTAATAAGCCAAATTGCCCAAAAACACTAGTTAATTGCTAAATACTTTAATAATAATGTTTTGAAATTGTAACTGGTAGTACATACATATCTGTTTATTCACACTCGAATTGGTGTTAGTATTGCAAGTTCAAGTAGAGCAATCGCAAAACCACAAAAGCAATTGTTTCAAGAGCAGTACTTATATAAATTACAAGCAACAACACTTTACATACCACTGCTGTTCAGCAATCTGCAACAAAAATATTTCTCTTGAGCAATATATTATTGTAGCATTTATGACTACATAATCATAAAAATGTTTAAATAAATCCATAACCCATTTAGAAAATGTCAAAATAATATTGTAGACAATAGCACGAGCACAAGTACAAACCTCCAGTGGAATATTCATTTGCATGCCGGTCTATGCAGGGATTTTAAAGAAATTTTTTTTTCAATTTAACAATAATTTAAAAGGACACATCAAAGAAATCAAATCTCAAAAGATGATGAAAAATTTTTGGCACTTATTAAGTGTTAAGCAAACGAATTAAAAGTTTTTAATAAAAACTCATAAATTTAAAAAGTTTATGAAAAACGAAAAAAAACGAAAACAAACAAACAAACAACGAAAATCATTGATATGGAAATAATTAGATGCAGATACTTAAGGGAAAATAAAACAGAAGAAACATAAGTGCGTAATATTCATAAACTTGTTTAATTGTTGTAAATTTTCATTTATATGGAAATTAAGTATAATGAAATTGTACAGAATATACCAAAGATTTCGGTGTATTAGTATCCATTAACGGCTATAACTATGGGTTTTTTAAAAATTATTGCAACTTAAGATGTTATCACAAATTGAATGCAAATATAATACATACAGTGAAATTATTGTTGCTCGTAACTTCAATTATTTGCAAATGTTCCTTATATATGACAAAAGGTACCAGGTAATGTCCGAACTCTCACGAATATGCCGAGTAGATTATTTACAGACCGTTTGGTTTCAAGTGTTTAATATGAATAAGTTTTCTGAATTGAATATTATTTCAAAACTTATCAGTAGACCTTAAAGGTAAAGATGTTATACTATGAAAACCTTCTGCAATGTTGTCTAAGAATAGATCTTTCAATAATCGGAACAAGATTTCAAGTGCTTTTGTTTCCTTACTATTTTTGTGTAACCTTTTGTGTAATTGACTAAATTATATCCGGCATTAGAAAAGATAAATTATATATATATTATATAAAGATTAATTTTACATAATCTAGAATATTAATTGGAATAGCCGCCGTAGTCTAGTAGGTAGTGTGTTGGCTTATTAGACGTAAGGCCCGAGCTCAAACCCCAGGTAAGACATCAAAACGAAATATGAAAAACAATTATTTCTTCGGCGACTTCCTCTCAGCAGATTTCTTGCAAAAACTCTGAGAGTAAATAAAACTGCCATGAAACTGTAGGTCCCGCCACTCACGTATAAAAATGAACGCATACAACATGAGTGGTGTGAGAAGCTAGGCCGTAAACCTGGTAAATATTGGTTACTTATACTATTTCACACTAAAATAAATATTTTCTTAGTCCATGGACACAAAAGATCTAATGTTAATATCTTATAAACTATTGATGTGTTATGAACTAAATGCCGCTTTATTAATGATGCCCCTCTCTTGAGTTGATCTATAATTTCCGCATTCTACCAGCCTACCTCTTTAACCGACTTATCAAAAATGTATATTTGTAATTAATGCGTAGAAACTAAAATTAAATGATTAAATTTTTAAGTTTATTGATGTTTTGTCCAAAAATATGTATATGCCTACTCTCTAACTTATTTGAAGTCACTAACATACTATGCAGTAACGTAAAAGAAAATATATATGCATTGTCAACTATTTTACGAATCAAACACTTTTAAAGTGGAGGAATTGAATTTCTATGCACAATATGTTGTAGTTTTTAATTAAATTAGTTTTCTTTACAATTTAAAATTTGCTTGATTTTTTTATCACAAACAATTACCATCTTTTTTTTTTTGTTTTTTTTACTCAAAAGTATAATTGTATTTAGAATTGATTATTAGTTTGATTTATTTCCTTTTTTAAAGTTTTTTTTTTAGAAGCCACGCTCTCGTTTTCTAAAATGTATTATATTAGGAATTTATAATAAGAGACTTTAATTAAATAAAACTTTATTTATTTAAAGGTTTAACTACGGTTTTGATTTTATTACAGACTGAATCGGCAATTATTGTCAACAAAACTTCAATGAATGTCAATAAATTATCAGCTGTTTAGCAAGCAACTGTATATCATTGGAAGTACATACTAATGTAAAGTGAATAAATATTTAATAGACAATTACTTTATTTGGTTACGAACAAGAGTTGTAATTTATTAGGTAAAGATTCTTATCTCCAGATGGCGCTTAAATTGCAATTAAATTTTATATTGTGTTTCATATTTAATAGATTGATACGATCATATATGATATATGTACATATAAATGCAATGTAAACATTTGTATTATTAAATAGGCAGTACTAAATCAAATAAATAAATAAATATTATTGAAAATATATTCAATGACACAGAAATCGAATCTAATTAATTGTAAAAATTTAATGTAAATTATAAGATTATAAGATATTAGGTATACATGTAAAATAAATATTTAATAATATTCGAAACAATTGCAAACCAAGACGTCAACTTAATACTTTTAATAAATGCTGGAAATAAATAAATATGCAGGAAGTATAGAGGACCATGGAAAAACAGAAAGAGTAAAGAAAACAACAGATTCTAATAAAATCGAAATCAATCAATCAATCTAATTGCAACAATTGGAGAAGTATAACACTCCTCTCTGTGGCAGACAAAGTATTAAACCGCGATATCGGCCCATTCAATAAAAGAAACATGCTCTAGTTAGATAAACTACAGCAGGAATTGCTAAAACTTGGCTTTTATATCAGTGTCAACTAAAAGGAATCACTACGATTTAAATCTCTTAACAACACAAAGTTTTCTATAAGCTTGCTAGCAAAGGAATTAAGAATTGAAATTACTGGCACGTACCGGATATAGCTCCGAGCCCATCTTACATTAAGGCACACATCTGTAAATATTATGAAATTTGAACTAAGGTCTGTTTTGGCGTAGGTTTCAAATACGATATTATAAAGCACTGTGAGCACTGATCAAATTACAAAACCTATTATTTTTGCTTTGCTCACCCACTGGTTTAAATGCTAAACATTTAGTATGGCATTCATTTATTCAAACAGTGTGCAAATAAAAAGAGCATTGATAAGGCGAATAAAATATTTAATTGAGTATTAACAGATGTGTTAACAGATAATTCACTGCAAACACAAATTATCGAAATGATATATTTTATTATTTAATCTCGGTAAATCCTATACATATATTTATATATTATACATATGTATTTAAATAATGTATTAAAATATATAAATACAACAAATTCTTGTTAAAATAATAATTAAATTATCATTTGAATGTCTTTAGCTTAGTTGAATTTATAGAATACACATGTCTCGAACTCGAAACTATGCGAACTACTCGCAATTTCTGACACCAAGTCCTCTTCGAGGTCTCCTTCAGGTTACAAACTCGAACAATATTTTCGCTGAAGCATAAAGCTCATTTTCACTTGATCATTTCAAGTTCAAGCAAAGATGCACCCGTCTGCGCCAGGACCCATACCTCTGTGCCATTTAACAACATGGGTAATAGTGTGATTTTGATTCGTTGAGAGAGATAGTTGATAATCGATAATCATCGTTATCATCTTTCACATGACAACCCAATCTCATCGACTCTCCGTTTGTTGAAACCAGCAATTTAGTTTTGTCTCTGCTTACTGCCAGGTCTACTTCCATTGCTTGTTTCCCAATATTTTCAAAAGCAGCAGTTATCTCTCGCAACGTTCGGCTACCAATGTCTTAGGGTATACTAATAGCGCACATGTTTTGTGATAATTGTGCTTGTTTTATTACTTAATTTTGTCTTTTTCTAAATCTTCACTCGATGGCCTATAACGTAGTAATAAGGCTTACATACTACAGAATGAAACATCACACATTCCCTTAGAGATACATTTATGCACTGTAACCATGATGGTGTTATTATCTGAATTTTCGTAAACAGTTGACTTAAATAGTTATTTCTGTATGTATGTTGAAGTTTGAATTTATTTTGTAATTTAAAAAAATTAAATAATTCCAAGAAATATGCAAAATAAAATAATAATTTCTCTCTTACAGTAGCAATTAGTTAGTACTGGATAATTAATCTTTTTAGTAAACAAGTGATATTCATTACAAAGGTATAAACACATATTTTATTTGCATTCGTATCTATTCCAAATGTATTAAAAATTATATGTCTTTTTATTTGTTTATTTATTAACGATTGAAAAATATTTTTCTAATGATACTACCCAAGTGAATGTGAGGTAATGTTTTGCTTATAACTTAACTTATTTGTTCTAGCCACTGGTTCAATAAAAGAAAGCTTTGATAGCTATGAGATATTTTACACATTTTTGATCTGAATTAGCTGGATTATGAATAAAAACAGAGTGTTCGAATAGGACTAGTGGTATTATTTGAATATTTTGAAAAATATAAATATTTCAAATTTATACCACAAATACATATAAGTATGTATCACATTTTTAAGCAATGCTTTGAAAACAAATTTGATGGCATACGCAACAAATTCTGAAATTTCAAAATGATCGTTGCATTTTCTTAAATTGACGAAAGGCGTGGCATTTTCGATGAAAAAACTATTACATTTTTATGGCGGGATAAGAGCCTAGCTTCTTACACCACTCATGTTACTTGTATTTACGAGTAGGTAGAATCTACAAGTGAACGTCGAAGGACTTAAAAAACTTTTTTGATGCAATTATCTACTATCCTCCGCTTTCTTATTCGCACTTTTTTACTTCCTCTCCTTTGTCCTGTCGCCTCTATTATTTTCTGATCTTAAGGACGTTTTTGTACAATGGGTCAACTTGATCGCCAGGTATTGTACCTGTCTCATTTGACAAGTACACGTCCTCTAACCTAACCTAACCTATCTACTCTAAGAACGTTTGCTAAGAATATCTTTTAATCTTTCATTCACCTTTACATCCGAACTTTTAACTAGAAGCTCCCATCTAGTGATGTACACTGAAACTTTTATTTCATTAAAATGCTCGGACCTTGTCATGTACGAATAACAATGTCATTAATTGCAGCAGTCAATAATTTTACGGTATTGTTCGGTCGTTTTTTCACACGTGTCGAGACAATGCAACGGTGGCGGCTAAGCTTTTAATATTTCAATTTTTTTATTGATTTATAAACCAATTAACTTTTGCACAGAAAAAATAATTATTATTCTACAACTTTATAAATAATTAATACGAAAAGAAGCAATTGTTATGTCATTTAACAATGAATATCAAATATTCAATATCTTTAATTACTACATATTTAATTAACTTTAAGATACATATTCTAAATTTGTAATATTGTAAATGTTTATTGTTTAAAAAAAAAATTAAAAAAATTTGGTTTCTGCTTTCTAATGCCCTCAATAATTAACCGATGTCACTTTTAAACAAATAAACTGTGTATTGCCTTATCCATACAAAGTCCTGCAATTTATTATATTGCAACAAACGCACAAAGGAACAATGAAAAAGTCAATGTTGTGGTATGTAAACACTATTACAATTTGAATTTTCAATATTTGGCATAAAAATATAAAGAAAATACTGAAAATCATTATTTTTGATTTGTGATATGGTGTGACTTGTAAACTAGTCATTATTGGTTATTTATTGATTTTTAATTATAATCTACCAGATCAGTTTCTGTTCAAGTCATTTGACCTAAAATATCATAAAGTCTAATTATTTAAAAAGTAATAGATTAAAGGATTTATAAAATAAATATTAAAAATTAAGGTGACATTTAGAAAATTGTGAAGTTCATACAAAAGATTACATTAAGATAAAAATGTAAAAGTAGTAATTTTGAAGACAAATATACGAAGGCTATACTATTTATTTGGCCAAGTTTTAGTCAAACCGGCTGGAGTCAACACTATAAATTTTTAACACAACACCTTATTAATGATATTAGCCAACAAATTCAATTATGTACCCACAAAGGAGGCTTGTCGTGCGCTCACCATTGAGTAATCCCAAACATTATTCCTATAAAAAGTCTATTGTCTTGTACAAACTTTCTAAATTTCTTTCAGTCTACTCCGCTGAGACTACTTGTATGTGATATCTGTAATATCATCCCTAAAATATTCAATTACAAAATAAAAATCTGGCAGCCCTTAACAGAATGACTTGATCTCTTTCATTGTGACGTACTCTTAAAATTAATATTTAAAAATAAAGCCTACGTTAGGGAGCTAACGAAATTGACGATAGTTAAACGTGCGGAGTTTCAAAATTTCAAAAGTTTTTTTTTAATACAATCAATGCTTATTTAAATTATGTTTCAAATGATTGTATTTTTCTGCATTGTATGTCAGCATTTAATTTATCTTTATAGATTTATAAAAAACTACTACAAAGAAAATAAAACAAACAGATTTAATTGCTGCGTACTTTAATGTGTTTTACGACATTCTCTTAATTGATACCTGATTACTGCCGTAAAAAGGGTGTAAAAGTTCACAAATAATTATTAGATATTGATTGTAGTTAATTATTAGAAAGTCATTCGATATATGTACTCTAATAAACACTTTAATTGTTTGACTTGTTTCGTAAATTACTTATAAGTTTAATAAACGTTGAATTATTCGCAAGATTTTTTAATTGTTTCTCTTAAATTCATTTTATTTTTCTAAAATGTCAATATGAATCCGATCTACGTATTACAGAATGAATAAAGTTATTACTTAGAAAAGTTATTGAAATAAAGTTGTAAATGAAATCGCAATAATTTTACGATCAACGTCAATATAAAAATATGATTAAATCATATCCAATAAAAATATGTATATATTTTTAATGGTAATTAATTAATTAATGGAATTAATGTTTTTACAAATCAATTAAAAAAATACCATGATAATCCTATGGAATTTGGCAAATATCCTTTATGCTTTATTTTTATTTATATATTAATTTATTTATTTATTTTCTAAATGTCCTATACAACAAGACATATATATGTATAGTCTTGTAACTACAGTACAGGACTAGTAATTTATTCGCAATATACATTCATATATTAATGGAATGATGTCCATGATACAACCTCGAGAATTTAAAAACGAAAATATATGTACATATTCGTATAACGGGTGATTTTTTAACCACTTAGGTTTTGATAATTGAATGAAATATCACAAAAGAAAATGCCTATAGTGAATACAATTTTTTTTATTGCGATATATTATTATACACATGTATGTACAAGTAAATTATAATTGTTAAAATTAGAAAGGACAGTCTTTACACCATCATTTAGGCAATTTACTGCTATTTCAAGTGCATTATTAAGCGCACTCATGGGCATGTGATAAATTTTAATTTCCATTTAATTTCGATTTAATTTACACACAACAATAATTGTTAAAACGTGATCCTAAGCGTACAATAAGTGTGTATGAACGTACTTACCAATTGACTCGGAGCACGACAATAATTGCATTTGTTATCGTTTATTCTATCACATATTGTTTGTTTTTCTGTTTTAATTTTTTTTTTTTTTTTGTTTTTAATTTATTTAATTGCTCTCTATGGAAAATATTGCAAATATAAGATTGAAAACTAACACATTTTCATTTGATAGGAAAACAAATATCTACTGACACTTTGACATGTGAATTATTGTTTGTGTTTTTTTTTCTTTTTATTATTGTTATGGTATTTAAAATTGTTATTAGCGAATAAATTAAATCGTTTACTACGGGTACGTAATCATATGTTAGATCGATTATTTATTGATATTTTATTTATTGTGTTGCAGATCAAAGACAGCCCGTAAGTATTTATTATAATAAATAAAAGACATTCGCTAAATATTTCAAGATAAACACGGTCTTTTCAGTATTGAATTCTGTAAATATATGATTTGACTTATTCAATATCATTGAAAACGAAAGCGAAATAAAGACAAAGTAGTCTTTCTTTTAGGCGACCAATAAAGAACTTTTACAGATTAACAGAGGCTAATAATAAAAGGGAGCTTATTTTAGTAGAAGAACTTAACTATGTTAAGTACTTGAAAATTTTATATAAATTCTTAGTTGTAATAAGTATAAAAACATTTGAGATCTTGGTACATTGTATGTATGTATTTATAAATGGTAAAGTGTGTCCCTTGAGAAATTAAAAAAATTAATTAAATTGTTATTTTAATCAAGATAAGTAAACTGATACATAAATAAACTCCTTGTCGTATAAAGCATATGGTAGGAGACTATTACAATGTTCTCTAATATAGCATTTGTCGGCCATAACTCACCCTTTTTTCTCCTACAGTTACATAAAAGTTTGTACGCTTCTGTCAGGCTACATAATATTTAATCAGATTAATTGAACTTTTATGATCTTTATTGAAGCAGTTCTTGCCATTCTATTTGAAAGAAAAAGGGTGAACTCTAATTGAGTTCTTAAATAAGCAACATTTAATTTTATAGTTATTAATACGAATTCGGTAAAAAAAAACCAAAAATGTTTTAATCGTTAAAATTAAAAAACTGGTTATGAGTTTCTGTTCTTGATAGATAACAAGCGTCAACTGGACGGTATCCCAAAGAATTCCTTGACGATTGCACAAAATTGGGCAAAAAAAATCTCTAAGGTAGACCTGCTTGATGCTATAGTATTGCGTACAGCCGTTAAAGAACAATTAAAATGCGATTCCAATTCTGCTAATGCAATCAAGTCTGTTACGAATACGTAATGTCAGAGAATATTATACCACTTGTGGCCAACAAATTGATAGCTATCATACCCACAATGTCTCGTCCAAAAAATATCAGGCTCACCTAATAAGAGAACACAAGCGAATTAGACCCTATGTAGTACTAGATCTAGTCCAAGTACTTATAACAATCCATAATAGTGGACCAAACAGTGGTCATTAAGGTACACCATCTGTGATTTTTTGCATTCTGATACCAACATTAGTCTCCAATAGTTATTTGCTATTTCGGAAATAATTCCAAATAATCTCCAAAAGCTATCGCGAAAAATTGATCCTAGAAATCTACAAAAAAAAAATGTTTTTTTTAAAAAAGTAAGAACATGTTCCCAGTTTTTCCATATTAACAGCTTACAGTTGCAATTTTTTCGTCAATAGCTTTCAGAACAGTTTCTAGCACAATATTTATAACATCCATAGTTATGTTTATCTTTCTGAAAACGAATTGTTTTAATTGTTTAATTTCAACACAAACTTTATACCTTCTACAAATTACATTTTAAAGGGATTTCTGATTAGTGTTTATCATACAGAACATAGGAGGGAGTGGTATGTAAGCATTTGCTATCCTTAGGCAGCAAACCGACTTCTGATCTTTTTAGCTGCATCCTTAACGTTTTTATAAATTGTTCTGAACTTATTTTAATGGGCTCCTATAGCACAGGATTTATATATTGTGAAAGTATCTCATATAGAATAGATTTATAAACTCTCTTATTGTATTACTCTATATTTTATTTTGTCATGTCTATTATAATAAGTGAAATAAAAAAATATAACAACATACATACGTACATACATATGTACATACATATGTATGTATATTGTCAAATATTATTTCATCTTTCCATAAAAAATATGGCCTAGGTCAACATAAACGTCTGATATGATTTTCTGTTGTTGTAATCTATACAAGAATAATAAGAAAATAATAATAATAAAAATAATATCGAATATAATAAGAATAATAAGAATAATTAACAAATAACTGCTTAAGCTATAACACAGGCGCATTAAAAATCGATTCTTATAAATCGGCATTAATAATCCATCACTATTGAAATGCAATGAAAAAGAATTTTTTGTATTAAAAGGGAAAACTTTTTAAAAAATCTATTCAAACAGAAACACCTGTATTTTGTAAAGTGTTAAGTGATAAAAATCTTTACACAATATTATAATGTATTCATGTAAGATTTTGTAGAGTCGACTAGGTATCATGTTATTTAAATATTAACCTCTTATTAGAGCTCTGGAATTAATATCCTTTTTATTGTAGTTTAATAGCTGCTCCTATTATTTACGTCTATTTCTCAGTCATAAATCTAATTCAATTTAAAAAATTTGTAATTCTAATTTCCTTTAAACAATAGAAAAATTCCAATAATTACAACAAAATTAAACTGTGTTAAATTACTTGATAATAAATTTAAAATAAAAAAAAAACATGTAAATACACAAACAACAACAATAAATAGTGTAGAAATTATTAATAGTTTTAATTTATGCAAATTACAATTACAACGTTTCGAGTGAAAAACGAAATCAATTTTAGATAAAATCTACGTCATCCAATGATCAGACACACGTTCATATGTTTGTTAACATGTGTGTATGCACAGTCCTCTGGCAATCAGAGATTCCATATCAGTTTTATAATTTTATAAAACTCTAGATTGATTTTCAATTTATGCAATCAAATCGATGAAATAGTAGTACAGAAACGGTTGTAAAAATGAACTGATTTGCTATTGATCTGGTAGATAAGACAAGAATGATTGCCAACAAGTTCACTATCTGAATACATTATGATTCACCATAACTGGGAATTTCTTTTGATCAGATGGACTAATGATAATAACAAGATATGATGTCTGCGGGCAATAAATTTTAGGCGACAAGAACTATTCTCTACAGATTGATAAAACTAGCATCTTTTGTCGTTAGACTATTCTTTTTATTATCAATTCCTGTGTTATGTTGGAGAAGGCAGTAATATTGGACTCTTTCACGTCCTTTAAAATGAGATGAAGTCAGTTTTAATACTGTAGTTATTTGTTTGCAATATCTTTACCACAGATAGAGAATCACTGCAATTTAAATCTACATACTACATATTATTATTTATTTCTATTGGTTGTTAATTGGCTAGATAGTTCAGTGATTCAAGCTGACTTGGTAGCTGGTTAAATGGTTCACTACTCTGAACTGTCTAACTTAATACGCTGTTGTACATTGTATTGTGCTTATTCATATAATTTAATTATTATTGTACATTTAGAAATGTTATTAAATCAACACATTTTGTATAAATGTGTTCATAAATATGTCTATGTGTTGGTATGCGTACGGATATCTGTACGTTATTCACGTGATCTTTAACACGTGACCATAACTAATTAAATTTGAAATAGAATTATATTTGTATGCACTTTTTCTAAACAATATCCTCAGAATACATACAAGTGGTATTTTAAAATACTCAAATTGGAAATTTCGTATGATATGATGCGTTGTCAGTGGTACTGACTAATAATTATCACAAAACCAAGTGTCAAATAGTTACGATACGTCATTTCAACGTTTACTACATTAATTGCACTCCAAAATGAGTTAATTTAAAGCCTTTTTAAATAATAGCCCAGAAGACCTCTTTAATTTAACCCATTGATAGCATCTCCAAGGCCGGATAGCATTCGAAAGTGAATTCTGTTTTTAGATAATAATAATTTATAAATTCAAAAATAAATATAAAATATGGATATAAAATATCAATTACGTTTGTATTTTAATTAAAAACTAAAGTATTTGTCTTCTTTTTTTTTTGTTATTTTTCATTCCTTCCAAGAGCACAATGCTGTCGTCAAAAATCTCTCATCTTTTCATTATTTCTTTCCTTTGTTTTAGTTCGTTAACTATCACCAGTCAAACAGGTGATTGGTGGATTTCAGCAAGTTCTAGAACGATATGATTGCCATCTGTCATTCCCTAAAAACAAATTCCTTCGTGAACATATATTCGGTGTCATGGTGATGAACATTTCTAATAGAGTCATACTCTTTTTTGAAAGGAGGCACTGCCTGATCTTGCTATGATCCTTTCTTTATGGATTTTTTGGACAATATCGGGGATCTACGGGGACATTGACTAAAAGCCCTACAATATTAATAGACCGCACAATATATATTTATAAATAAACACTAATCTCCGCCAATAAATCAGGCTTATTATTTGAATGGTGAATTAAAGATCTGTCTATACTAACTATGTAACTTAAAGTGATAATTTAAAAACCAGGATACAAAATGTCGTGAATACTTTTACTAAAACAGAAAACGTAAAATTTCGAGAACTTTATCCATGTACTGTACGCAGGTCGTAAGAGTTTTGTAAAACATTTCAGAATGTTATTTATGTCTCCACAAGATATAAAAATTATAACAAATTTGTTGTAATTGTTTAATCACAATGCTGCGATAAACGGTTTACTTTTCAATGCAATTGCAATTTATGACTCCACAACAATAAAGCATGGGGAAATAATTATTGCAAAAGATCATTTAAAAATTGCATTCAATGTCATGCACATTGTTAACACTTGACTTAATGCCATTATTTACGTCAGTTAAAAAAAAGGAAACGAACGAACTTAAACTCGATTGTCAGACGACAAGAAATAACTGTCACAATTAATCTAAATTACGACAAATTAATTAATTCAACTTGTTAGAAATGTCTCAACAAAACATTCGTTTACATTGTCGCAAGATTTTTCACTCCTTTTGTTTAAAGGTAAAAAAAAAATTCTGTTCTTAGTTTTGTTCTCATGTCCCTTGCTTTGCACTCTTGTAGGTTTACAACTTGCACCACGTTTTCCTATTCATTTTTATCATTTTGTTTGCAACACATTGTTTTGATTATTTCTTAGAGAATAAATAAAATATAATGAATAGAAACGGCAACAACCCCTTAGAATTATCATTAGAAATCGCGCCTTTTTCTAGTTCATGATATTCTTATTTTGTGTAATTCGTTTGATACGGATGTAACGTCTGTTTGTCAATTGCTACCCCCTTGTCTAACGATGTTACTACGTTTTCTTGACCAGAAATTGAACAATTTCTTTGTAATATATTTTATTACACAATGTGCTAGACAAATGGAGTTGACTGAAATTAATCAAAGTATAAGATTTATTTATTTATTTCTTTTTTTCAACCCTTTTTTTTGCACAGGGTTTGTTTAAATGTGTCATAATATGTGCTTTCGTTCATGATGCTGATTATTTCAAATACAAATTTTCTTTTTAACTTCTATTAATGAATTCATACAGGGAATATTATATTGATGTATTTCTAATGCACTTTATAACAAACTGTGCAATGTATATAAAAATTACATCCTATTCTTAAATATAATTTTCGATAGTATATTACTGCACATTTATGGACCTACTGCCCTCTAAAAGCTATTACATGTTAGTCTAGTACAAAGGAATTTTTAAGAACTTGTTATGTCACCAGTCTTTGATCCAGCAAATGTAAACGACAACATAAATGATACGTCCTATATTTATTTAAATTAATCCGATCAGTAATTTTATGATTCGCTCCACACAATTGTAATTATGAAATTTTGTTCGAGCTCGATTTACAAACAATTCTTCACATAAAAACATTGTTGTCAAAAATGCAAGCAAGATGATATTAAGCGGTATCTTATAGGTAGTTTTTTCAACTTTAGTGAGTTTTCACCTGCACGAAAAAATAAAAAGATGGAAGGGTATGCTTAAATAATTTTTTTTTACATTCTAATAGAACATGAAAAACGAAAATTACCACGTTATTTCCTTATTTTTTTTAACAAATAGGTAGAACAAATTTTAGTCTTTAGATTTGCAATGAGTCTTATAGGACTCATAATACAAAAAGGGGCCAATAATTTCATCCTTTAAAACAAACACGATTATTTGTTTATGCAAAAAATTAAAAAATAAGTAAACAATAATTAAAAAAACATACAACCGCAATATACAAACTAACTACATATGCGAATAAGATTATGATACAAATTAAATCCTAAGAGGACATATATGTAAATATGTATTGCAACCCCTGGATGGCCTATCCATTGAAAATTAGTCAGAAAATCAACAGTGCCCAAAAACAACTGAGAAAACAGTTAAAATGTCAATCAAAAACATGAAACATGAAACACCAAAAACAACTACAACAACATTATGGATATTGTTGTAACAGTAATTGAATACAACAACATTAGTTGCAACAAAAAATATGAAATTCATATTATGAATGTCAATTCATGATATGATTCATGCATACATACATATCCTACACATACGTACGTGTACATACATTAAATTGTTTAAAATAAATAATTAAAACAACCAACAATCAACCAACCACCTTTTTTATTTCATCATCGTACAAGGTGAACAGTAGTAATATGCAAAAAGGGAGAAAAGTATTCGTAGATTACCATTGGCGATGTACACATACTGAGATAGAAAAATATTCGTAAATAAACGAAAATATTAATTTGTAACGAGATAATTTTCCATCAGCATTTTAATTGAGCGCATCAAATTTTTGTTTTAATTATTCAACACAGAGTTGCCAATGTTTAGAAATAATAAATACTTTTTGTTTGCTTTATGATGGCCACTCAATTATTAGATTATTTCCTGTGTCCCCAGGTTATCTTGAGCCACAATCTCGCATAAGTATTTTTATTTGAGGGCAATGAATTTGCGTTTCGCTAAGCCCAATTTCTAATAACCTTTTTTCGTTGTACCGACTTCTTGCATACATCATACTGCTGTCTGCAGGACCTGCTAAGCAGGACCAATCCAGGTCCACTTTTTGTTTACAATCTCGTAGGGGATTTTTGTTTTACTCATACACTGCTAATGTAGAAAGGCTGAAGATGTGTCGCATTGTATTTAAAATTCCTTTTAACATGTTTTATTCGATGCAAAACTAATTCGAGTGCGTAATTTTTTAGCTGGGCTCTTGTGCGATATATTGAACTTATTTCTGACTCTATTGTATGCATTCATTAATTTCATTGTACAATTAAATTTTATATGTAAACATGGTATAAAACATGTTCTTCCTTTAAACTTCCTTTCCTTTTTATTACTAATTAAATTAACTTGGCAACTCCGTCTTTGAAAAGAGTTTTTAAACACGTTGGCCTTAAGCTTCGGAAATCCTATTAACTTTATACATATTTTTTATGCTTTTGACCAATTTCGAGTTGATAGCCAGTTTCATAAAATTTTGTGAAGTGAAGGTAAGAGAAGAAAAAATAGCCCACAACAGCAAGAATAGCTAGAATAGCAACATAAACGAAAATCGTTCGTATAAAATTTGTTACTGATATTGCTTTTGTTGTAATTGAGGAATTTGGTTTTTGTTTTTTTTTTTCTTACTTTCTTTTTTATTCAAGTTTATGAGTTGGTTGGTATGCAACTGACAAAAACAGTTATTGGAAGTTTTAGTTTAATTAAAAATATTTAACCTTTAAGGCTTTTCATATTGTATTTTGCTAATGAAATATGAATCAAATCACGCACACACACACACATACAATGAATGATGCATTCGAGAATTTTGACAATGAAATGTTACGAAAATACAATTCATTAATTACAGTTACAAAAAACAAAAAATTAAAAAATTAAAAAAATAAATAAAATTCAATTAAAAATAATTAAAAGATTATATTTTGTAAAGAATTTGTTTAACAATGAAAAATTTCTATTGAAGTGGTGCGCAATTAACTCAAGTTGAATAAACAAATTAAAAAATATATGAAAATAGTACTGTAGAAAATTTTGTATTCAAATTTTTAGTACATATTTTCAAAAAAGACTCTTTAATTTTTTTTGACGATTAACGTTTGCTTGTTCCCCTATTGTATATGTATATGTGGTTATAGAATTGTACAGCATTGGTGGGGAAAGGAGGAGATAAACTCTGTATGTTTAAAAAAAATCTTTCAGTTGAATTATTTTGTTTCGTCATGCATAAATCAAACCAATTTCGTGCCAGTAAAATGAAGAAGAAAGGAATACAGTCAAAAGTTAACAACAGAAAATATAAAGCGAAATATGTACATACATTTAAAAACAATATTCCCAAAAGAAAAAACCGAAATGTAACAATATGAATTTGGATTATTTTCAAATATTGAAGGACGAAAACGCATGTCATTATTCATTATACAAAGATTGTTATGAACGAAATTCACAGTCATGATATTGATTTTTAAAAGCAAGAACGGCAAGTTATAGTACGAAATCATCCAAAAATGAGGCAATTTAGGTAGGTATAGTAATAAGCAACATAAATGGTTAAGTAATTTGACATAAAAGAAATTGATTTGGGTCTCTCCGATGTTGTCTTAGCTATCAACTATAAAGAAGTTCTGTGCAAACCTCAATCCAACCAATATTAAAGCCGAATATATCATATGTAGGCTGAAAAATTCCACATGATATACATATTTTACCAGACAATAAAATTGAAACTTTCTAAAAGAGAATAAAATTTCAAGTCTGAGGTTAGACTGTTAGCGGCTACTATAATTTGTCTTAAAAACCAGTATCTATGGTATACAATTGTAATGAACTATATAGATTCTTTCGCATTACATATAATGTTAATTTGATTTAGGTTTTAAAAACTTTTTCATGGCAATTATGTTGAGTACTGAGACAAATTTTTCAAAAAAAAAATAGTTTTCCTAGTTTCATTCTTTCAAAATGTCTTCACACATAGAAAAAATCCAAGGCGCGCGAAACCAGATTTTTTGGACGATTACAATAGCACCTTAGCACATCAGAAACCCGAAAACACATAAAATTTTCAACATGTCAACTACAAAGACAGAAATTTCAATATTATCCAAAAAATACTGTAAAAAGTACTCGCACTTAATATTTACAATTTCCGTGCTCACATCCGTTTTAAAAAGAGCAAGGATACTACAACTTATATCTCCTGGTAATAATATCACCGATTGCAAACAGTGTCAAATAAAAAAGCCAACCTTTTAAACGAAATATTATGATCTGCCAAGATAAACACAGAGTGGTCAACCAATTGAGGTTTCTATCCCAGAAATCATCATTACAATTGTGTGGATGATTTTCTACTAAAAGTTGTGGTCAAAGTGAAATAATAAGAATTTAAAAAAAGCAACAAAACGCATATCGAACGAAAATTAAAACTCGTGTTTGCTCATAATATTGTAG
Organism: Sarcophaga rosellei; assembly: GCA_930367235.1. Lineage (NCBI taxonomy): Eukaryota > Metazoa > Arthropoda > Insecta > Diptera > Sarcophagidae > Sarcophaga > Sarcophaga rosellei. The sequence goes on from OV884020.1 coordinate 96,886,093, forward strand.
AACAATATTTAATATCGAGCTGTTACGTCAATTTGTAGCCATGGATGTAAAAATATCAAAAAAATACGGAGATAGTTCTATCTGCCGGGAAGATCATTGCATTCTGCATTGATGAATAATGTGGAAATTTATTGTGTTGTTTTAGTAAATAATATAATGCATCGTCTAAAAATTGAATGTTATCTTCTCAAAATCCTTGTATCCCAAAAAAAAAAAACAGAAAAAAATCTTTAAAACCGTCGGTTATATATTTAAAAAAATTAAAACTAGTAATGAATTAAAACTTTTCGTAAATGCTTTTCTTTACGTACCTCCGTAGAAAACTCCGACTTAATCAGAAAACAGTAATCCTTCAGATGTTACAAAAAACTTATCTATAAAAAATTTAATTCTTGCTTTATGAATTAATTAATCAATGAAATGTTATTTTAAATTAATGAAATCAATAAAACAAACATTGTTAACAAAAATAAATAAAATGAATTATTAAATAAACAGGTGCACTTATTTATACAAAATATAAATTATTAGTTTTTTTTCTTACTTTTTATTTTTTAATCATAATATTTTTTCAGAATTCCTTAAGTATATAACTATGAACTTAGATAATCGGCAACTATAAAATAGACTTTTCATATATTATCATTACGAAAACAGAGACATTTAGCAATCCAATGAATTGATTTTAGAACCATCCATATTTGCTGCTAAAATTAGTGCTCTGCTCAACAGCTCTGCTTCCATTTATCTAACCTACCTCGCTATATGCTCGCTATAATCACCTTAACATTCTGCAAATTCCATTACCAAATACCGACATAGTTTCTAGCAGGTGGACTGCTTTGAGGACTGGGGTCATTTTGTAGATGAAATTCAGATTGTAACGAGTTGATAAGATACTTTTTACTTGCTAAAATTGTTTAGACTATACTTGTAAGCTACTTTCTTCTCCTTTAACTCAACAAAATTCACAAAGTAAAATAAGAAAACAAAACCAAAAGTTATAGAAGTTATATGCATATATGTAAACAGTTACGAGTTATGTAAACTCCGGTGTTGGTAGACATCGTCTAAACATAAAGTCTTGAAATGATGGCGTATATTTTATTTTAATGCTCAATTCATTGTCTCATTAAACTGTTCCCATCACCATTTATTATATGCAGACGCTTTTCTGTGGTGTCACAACTCTGGTTGAGTACATTTTATTGACGACAAAACATGAGTTCATTAATCAATAATTAATTATTTTTATAATAAATAATGAAAAATAAAAACAATAGCATTAATTACAGTAAATATGAATAAAACAAAAAAAGCAACTGATTTCAGTTATAATAAAAAAAAGCCCTCCACTCATGTTAATGTGGTTAATAATGAGGTAATGAAGCGTTAATTGAATTAATTATGATGTTACAAATAATAATTTTTATTGGTTTTATTTATTAACTTATTAACTTATAAAAACAAAAACATATTGAAATAAAAAATAGCATACATACAGATGTGCCTTTATACTTACATATACACGTTTAATAAGAATCATGTTCCAGCCATGTTATTGATTAAATAATAAAATGAAATGAAAAAAAAATGTTAATAAAATTGTATACGATATTGATATTTCATAAAAATTATGGCTACCAAAGTTATCAATAGAGTGTGTCATTGTATAGCTGCGATATAATAAGTACACACTGCACACTGTGTGTGTGTAGAGTTTGAAGAAACTGCAAATAATCGATAGCTCCAATGTTTTCTGATTAAAAAGGATGTTTATTAATATCCATATATGTATGTGCCACTTATTCTACTGAATAGTACATTTCCAGAGTGTCCTTGTAGTCTAGTGCGTAGTGTGCTAAACTATTAGCGAGAGGGTTGTGGGTCCGGTTCCCGCCAGAGGCTCTGGTCTGTTACACTACACCAAGCAGAAGGTCGAAGTTCTTAGCTTGTAAAATAATTAAATTAATTTGTAATTGTATTGTAATTGATAAATAAATTTTCCATCACTTTTATTTTACAGATATGAACGATGAATGGACGCACTAAATCAAAACTTTCTGTACACTTAGTACGTCGTATTAAATATTTTTCCTTAACAATTTTTCATCGCAATATCTTAAACTCGTAAACTTTTACACAAATGTAACCATTAGTGCTACATCTTCATTCAAGGTCCCACATAAAAAATTTTATAATAAAATCGGCAAAAGATCTAATTAAAGTTGCTTATACAGAGTTTCCATTGAAGAATATCAAATAGCTTTTTATAATAGATTACGTAACATACCACGTTTCAGTTAAATCAAAGAATTGTAAAAATATTTGAAGTTTTACGTCCTCCAACGAAGTTTACTGCAAATCCTAGTTAGTAATGAAATAAGCAGCTAGACTCCCGTTCACAGTGATAGAATAATATAACTGAATCAAAAATCAATGGACTTTTCAGCATAGTTTCCTTAAAGCTCTATACAATTCCTAACCTAACCAATTGCCTTTCAATTCTTCAACCTTTCCATGCCAAAAGATTTATCGAAGTCATCAAAGACGAAATTTTGTTAGAATTCGAATCCTTATTCTCTGAGTCATTTCAAGTTTCAAAACACATTGAATACACATTCTCTACGAGGACATTGCTTTGAATGGTTGCCAAAAATAACTAAATTTACTCAGCTTGTTCAAAATTTGATTAGAGTCAACCTTTAAACAATTCAAAACTAAAAAAAACGAAAGATGAGGGGTCATTAAATAAATGGTTTCATAACCTGTAATGCTATTGTCGGTGATATAAATCGTAAAAACCGTTGCTAAGTATTCGATGAATTTTTGGCCACGATCAAGCTCTAACAATAAATAGTCTATGGCAGGGAGAATTCCCAACACTACTCCACTTTGCAATAAAAAAAATTTGAAACAAAAGTGCAACGGATTGACAAATTGGTCACTAGATAGGCAGTATGCGAAGAAGCCAGAATAAAGTAAAAAATATAATTTTTATTTTCGGAATGGGAAATTCTCTGGACCCTATCAAACTTATACAATCGAAAGGTACAATATGCACAATTCAAATGATAATAATATGTTCATCACGTATGGATCTTTTTTAAAATCATATACGGGAATATATTAATTTACCCTTTTCGCTCTATTCTATTAATCAGAATGATTTGCTTTGCCAGAATGCATATTAGCTGAAAGAGCGCTATTAATTATGTATCGATCCTAATGCGTAATCTAATATACATATAAATCAATAGTTTTTGTAAATATTTACAGGTTTAAAGCATTTTATTAAAATTCTATTGAATATATTTTGGCATTCTATTCATTCTATTAATGAAAGTGGATTCATGCAAATAACACCCCAGGACTAATGTAATATAAAAAATATTTCAAACTTCCTGATTAATAACATTTTTTTTTAACACTTTTCCTATGTAAATAAATGCCACATATCAAATTTCTTAAATGTTAAGTTAAGTTTAAAAGGACAATTATGTGAAAAATATACACTGTGAGTTGATAAAATAAATTCAAATTTATAACAATCTAATTACTTCCTTACACCAACACCACCCATTGAGCATTGTACTACCCAAAGGTGATGATGATGCCTTGACTTATTTTGGCCAAGTCATTATTTAACACTTAAATGAACTCTACTCGACAATTCATCTGCCTCGAAATGTCGTCTGTCTCATTGTATGTGTTTCCTTTTATAAGGGAATAAAACTTACTTGAATGACTTTTTTGCTCTCATTTTTAAAAATGATTTTTGGTACTTTTATTTCTAAAGCTTTTGTTGTTGTATTGTCAACATACATTCATAAAACAATTGTTTCGTAATAAAGATGAGATTTTTATTAAAAGATGTCTAAAACAGATGTTGTAGCCGTATTGTCGGTACCGTCGAACGCTATTGTCGTCACACGCATCCGTCTGGTGACGATACAACTAAAGTAGAAGGACTTTTATCCTCTTTATGGCTCTAACGTTGGTGTGGTTGCTGTTGTAATATTTTCGCTTGAAATACTTTTTTATAATCTTTTATAGCAGTTCTTATATAAAATTATTTCCACGGTTTTAAGTACGCCGATACATACACACCCTTACAAAAATTAATCAGTAGAACTTACAAATCCGTTTAAACTAAGTGTGTAAACATGATTGCAAGAATCGCTAGCTGGCTGCTTGACTGGATTGGATGGTAATGGAACATGCAGCCAATAAAGACCATAATTTGTAATTTTATTTTCATATTAAAGTAACTGATGCTTAAAATAATATCAAGAATGAATGCTTTCACAGTTGTTTATTCATACCACCCATCCACCCACTTAAAGCTAAATGCGCCAACCGTATATAAATATTCTTTCACATTCAGTTTCATATTGAAAAATAACATACGAAAGGAAAAAATCAATAGGAAACAGATACTTATTCTCCGCTTAAATGTCACAACATTATTGCAGTCATTGTAGAAATCGAAGTCATAACAATCGTCATCATCATCAACCGTAGTAGCAATCGTCTTCATCGTAATCATCAACAAAAACCATTCAATTCTTATGCCCATTATTTAAAAAAAAAGTATGTTGACACTTACCGGAACGCACGTGTGTATCTATGTATGTAATGTTCGGCATTCCTTTAAGCGTCTACAGCATGTGGTAAAGCTCAGGTTATAAAGTAATAAATTCTTAAAGTGAATAAAATTAAAAAAAGCACATTCAGGTCACATTTCATATCAAATCACCTCGATTTAGAATTTAGAAACTTAGTTTGTTGTTAACAACGAAACAAAACTAGCGTAATATCAAAGTATAGACCACAGAAGATAGGTATGTCCTGTTAAGATTTTCACACAATCCGCAATTTGTATGAAAATTGTATATAATTTTCTAAAATCGCAGGATATAATCTACGAATACCAACATCGTACTGCATTTATATAACCAAAAATATTCTTAAAAATGTCATTGTAAGGTAATCCTATAAACAACAACTAAATAACTAATACAAAAAAAATGTACTGGTCGCTAGGCCCAAGATCACCTTTAAGTTTAGACAACAAACTTTGCTTTATAAACGATAACTATCAATATTTATTAAAAATGTATTTATAGACTCTATTCCTTAAATATTCTGACAATATTAATTCTGACAAAAATTGAATTATCGATTACACGTATAAATTCTCATTTCATCTTAAGGTCCCAAAAAACATGAAATTTTAACGCAAATAATATCTTTGGTTAAGAATTATTTTCAGAGCAAAGAGTTTATTAGGCATTAAAAAAAATGAGTATTTTATGTTCGTCTGATTATTATTATGATTATGAAGTCTTACACACTGTTGTTGATATGCATACCATGGATATCATTTCAGTCTGTATGTATGTATGTAGATAGTATCCTTTATTGTTGTAAAAGTCATTGTGGTAACATATGTATGTCGTATTTTATTTTATGATTAGAAATATTATTATTTTTACCTTCTGGGAAACATCCGTTGACATTTGTTCACTAGGAAGACTCGGTGGGTGTTTATTGCTGCCGACGAATTGAAAACACATGATATTTCTTACGCATATCGTTGTGATTAACTGTCAATGACACGATTACTTGGAAAAGAAATTTTATTATAAATTAAGTATTTATTAAATATATATGTATTGAGAATATTATGACTATTCACCCATACATATACATATATTGGATTGTAAACAAATTAATTTTTTTTTTATTTAAATTATATAATATGATAAAGAAAAGTCATCCTTTAATCATAATCTACATGTCACAAGGTGTAGTAAATATACTTTTACAATAGATAATTAAGTTAAGGTGGTTGATTGATTAAACCAAGCTTTTCAGTTTTCAATATAACAGAATAAAAACAATTTTTTATCATGATTCATTTGTATTTTGAAAAATCATGAAAATTTCCTTCCAATAAACAATTGAGGAAGAGTAGCCCGTAGTGTTGCTTATTGCGACCCCTACTACACCTAATACAACACCTCAATACATTTCGTGCACCGATATCTGAAACTAAACAAAGGAGGAATCTACACTACGATGATTTGGTGTATTGCAGATAATATACATACATACATGCATTCATACATAATTGGGCATAATTGATCAGGCAGGATTATGACCTAGCTTCTCACAAAACTTATGTTGTGTGCGTTAATTTTATACATGAGTAGCGGGACCTACAGTTTAAAATCGATTCCGAACGACAGATTTTTGAGAAGCTTTTCATGGCAATTTTTACTCTCAGGGTTTTTGCCAGAAATCTGCTGAGAGGAAGTCGCCGAAGAAATATTTTTTTTTTCATATTTCGTTTTGATGTCTGACCTGGGATTCGAACTCGGGCCTTTCGTCTAATAAGCCAACACACTACCTACTAGACCACGGCGACTTCGCGACGACAATGAATCACAAGACGTTAAATTAAATTTTTTTTTTTTTTAATTTCTCCACATCTCTATACATTATGGTTATGGATATCATATTGTCGGAATTGTAATTTTCAAACTGAATTTGTTAGTTCAAGTTTAAAATTTACTAAATTAAGAATGATCTTTTGTTTTACTATCCATTGAATATAAGGCTCCCATCTGATGGCTCTTTGCGTTACATGTTAATAATAATTATGTATATGAAGATGGGTGGGTCAATAATAAATTTATTATCTGTTTTTAATATGTATGATGTATTACTAATACATGTAATATATTCCCCACCGCACATACTCATAATAATTACTTTCATTATCCTATTCTGCTTTATTTTTTCGTTTTTATTATTCATTTCTTTTATTTTTTTTTTCTTGCTAATTTTGCTTTTTCTTTATTTCCATGTAAAATGTGGAAACGTGGAGCTAAATATAGAAAAAATCTGGCCTGCTACTTCATAATGATTATAAAAAGGATTACACAGGAATAATGAGAATATAAATGCATTTGCGTTAGTGTGTGGGTAACTGTTTGTGTTTTTGTTTGGAGAACCCGCATTGTTAATAGATAATGGACGTGTTTCCATTGCAAATAAAATTGATATAAGAGCATAATTTAAGACAACAACTAATGTAACTTTGACAAAAAAAATTCCACAAATGGCAGAGTCAAGTTGTCATAATCTTCTATTTCTACAAATACGAAAGCATATACACTGTCACTATTGATTGAAATAAACCAGCAAGCATTTGATGTTGCATTAAACCTTTTAACTTGGTGTGACTCAGATATAAAAGTAAAATTGTCAATTAATGCAGACAAATAGCTGCCGATTTTTACCATTTTAGGAAGACATTTTTTATTTTGAATCCCTAAAATTCACAGTTGTTTCTTATTCTTAAATTCTCCGTGGAATAACGAGCCTCAACACTTGACCTGTTAGTCTTATACTATTATTATTCTTCTCAACTTTACAATGGTTTCTGTAAGCACCAAAATCAATAGGCCTATTGAAATTGTATTCTTCGGTATTAAAACTTAACTTTAATGGCTATTACAAACCTTCAATCAGGATTATGACCTAGATTCTCACATCGCCCATGCTCAGTGTGTTAATTTTGTCAATGAGTAGCGGTACCGTTGCCGAAGTATATATATTTTTCTTATTTCGTTGTGTGCGAAATGTCTATGGTGGGGTTTGAATCACGGCCTCGTGTCTGATAAGCCAACACAATACCTACTAGAATACGGCGACTTTTAATAAACTCAAATACAAATGCAATTTGTTGATTTTAATTACCATTTTCGAGTACTCGCCAATGATCATATTATGCGGATTAGGTTTAAAAATTAATCATTCATAAGAGTAGCAAATATTTATGAAGATATCTTTCTCAGCTCATAAAATTTTCGACGTTTTTATAGAAAACCGAAAGGCTATTTAATTTATATGCAATATCAGCAAAATATTACAAGTACTATTCATGTGTTAGCCTGTTTATGGTGAAATTGTTGAGGCGAAGGCAAATAAACTTGCTCTAAATAAACAATAAATAAATAATAAATAAATACGTAAATAAATCGCTAATCATTTTTGGTACTGCCGCACAAATTTAACATAATATGTATGTTATATAAATTGTTTCAAACTATGAAAATATTTTTTGTGCTTCAAACCTCCGATTAATGTTTGTTGGGTATTATGACAGGAGTACATTATACATATAATCACATCTACCATACCAATTATGAATATCTTGTATGAGAACATGAAACGTTTGCAAATATGTAGTATGAATGTACATTGTACAAACGAACACACAAGAACAATAATCATGAATAGAGTGAATTTTACTTATGTTTGTTTGTTGTTGTTCTTGTTTTTTGATTTCTTTTACTTGTCTTTTATTTGTTATGTTTCTTTTATTATTTTATTCCATTTCAAGTTCTTGTTTTCATATTCTCTGTTCCTATTCGATTTTGTTCATTGTTGTTGTTTGTTCTCATATATTTTGTTATTTGATTTTGGTTTTTGTTGTTGAAAAGCTATTATCCTTCCTTATTCTTGATAATAACAATAATGGTTAAAAATCATTATACTCGTCCTTTTTCAACCATAAGCCACGCCTTTGCAACAGCACAATTGTGAACAATACAGTCCGGGTATCATAGGACACGACGTTAACAACAACCACTTGTTCTTATACGTGAATGTATTATTTTTCTCTTACACACAAGGGTTGTTACTTTAGTCAATAAAAAAAAAAGAGTATGTAAGTGCACTACAATATGAGTATCGTAATACCAATGCAAAGAAATATAACCGTAAAGTCGTATGCCTTAGTTTGTCACAGAAAGTGAGAGAGAAAGAGAGAGAATGAGAGATATAGAGAGAAGGATATCGAAAGAGAAAACATTCATAAACTGTATATAAATATAAAGAATAGTGTTTATGGTTATAACACACGGTAATAAAATCAAGAAAAACTAACTGAAATTCTACAGTTACATACATACCACTGATGAGTAAATACTCTCTTTGCTCACAACTAACTAAATGAGTAGTTAGAATCATAAATATTCGTTGAAATGTCAAAAGGACATGCCTTTATATGCATGTTGGCATTCTTTTATGTGCTACAGAAGAAGCCCCAAACAACATGTGATACCTCTTTTTCATCTTAGTTTACATTCTTAACGACTCCTTATTTGGTTGAACTTTTATGATTTTTACCATAAAATCATTGGTTTTTATTACATGCAATTTAATCACAACATACATACATATATATGTATGTATGTATATACATATATATAGACGTACGCATATGTAATAGTCTATAAATGTAAGTAAGCATGTATGCATGTATGTACTTAAAATCAGAGCAAACAAAGAATACAATGAATGAAAAATTAAAGAAAACGATCTGCTTAGAATCGCAACCTACTAGTGCTATCTATCTACCTATTAAGGTAGGGAAGATATACGGAGTATCCAATGACGTGTGTAGACGTTATGAGATTGAAAGTGGAGTTCAAGCAATTTTCAATAATTGTAGTGTCCTCTTCTTGTCATACCTCTTCCCCAGGCTTGTGGCCTCAGAAAATTACTGAGATGCATTTAAATGTTACGATAGCCACAAAAATATTACCTTCAGAATCCCAATGCTCTCAGCCTAACTATACTCTGAGTCGAAAGTGGAAAATGTGAATATTCCGAGCTATAAGTACAGATACGATTGTATAGTTTTTGACCTTGTTATCAATACTTATATTGTGAATAATAATGAAATCATGAAAACGCCCTTCTCATTCAATTAACTCATAGCTGCCACAAATGGTTCACCTGGCTTTCGTGTTTTGGCTGGATTTTCCTCTTTCTTAGAAGATATAATCTCCGACCGTCACTTTATTTCATCTGGACGTGCAGCATGATCGATAGTCAGGTAGATGGAGGTCAACAAAAAGCAACGGCTTCCTGAAATCTCCATCCTGCCAGCCGCTACATCAGAAGAAATGTTACCGAAATTAAACAAAATCTATTTTCCTTTTACACTAAAGCTAAAGCTACCTTTAACTAAACCCAACTTTAACGTCAAGTTGTAATAATTGTCCTAAGTGTTCTAACCAATTTATTAATGTTGAATAAAAATTCCTAACGAACGTTCGTTAAACTTCAAGTGCAAATCAACAAATGTGCACATTATTAGTTACTTTAAGACTTTTTTGTTGTTGTCTGTTATTCACTCATTTCACAATTTCGAAAAAAGAAACGAAAAATATTATTCAATGAGTTGATTACAATTCATTCTTTTAAATTTCTGTTGAATTCATGCATATAAGTATGTCCACATATACATAGTTGTTTATTTATGTTTATATAAAAACAATTGTATATAATAAATATATCGCAATCTCTTGTACACTAAAGTGAGTAAAACTTACAATTTTATCTGAAAAAAAAAAATATTAAATGGTACATAGAAAGTTGGATAATGATAACGTTGGCGAGGACAATAACGACAACTAATTTGTGGTCATAATAAAAGTTAATAATGTTGCTATAATACATTATTATATTGTATATTAATTTCCATAATAATTATACAGTGACATACAGAGAGCGTAGGAACCAACTCAAAAATACAATTTTTAAGCCTGATCAACTAAACTAAGATCTGACGTGCGATGAAAACAGAGTTTTGAACCTTTAAAAGTCAATGTGCAAAGTGAAACAATTAATATGTGTTATTTATTACAATATAATAGCATATATATATACATACATACATACATAATTGGCCATTACAACCCTTCAGTCAGGATTACGGCCTAGCTTCTCATCACCACTCATGTTGTGTGCGTTAATTTTATACATGAGTGGCGGAACCTACAGTTTCTCTTCTTTAGTGGCTATCCTCAATAAGAATAAAATATCAACTGCCTCGATTATTCGCGCACCAACTCAAACAGAACATATTTTGAAAGACCGTTTATAACTTAATCTTCGAAATTGTGGTTGTCCTCTTCTGGTTTGTTCTTCTGGTTTGCGAAGCATCTTCAAAATCCCTAACACGTCCAACCTAACGTATACGTTGTACTTTGGCTCGATGACAAAATAAATCTAATAGTACAGTTCAGTTTCATTCGATACCAATAAATTGGTTAAATGCCCCCAGTTTTTTTTTAAGTTGTAGTTGTCAATACTGCAATTACCATCCAATCATATGGAGCCTCTGTTCTTTAAAACCACCAATTCAATTTTGACTGCGTTTTCTCTGTATCTGGACACATGTTCTCCGATCATTTTACAATATTTTCAAAAGCAGCAATCACCTCTCACAATGTTCGACCAACAATACCAATATCCTTAGGTTATGCGAGTAGCATATGTATATTTTATTTACAGGCTTTGCAAGAATACCAACCTCAGACATGGCATTAAATACCTTTGCATGAATTGGGCTGTCAAAATCAGTCTTTTAATCGATGAAAAGGTATATGAACCAATTTGTACTTCTTGTGGCTTTTTCAGACTTCGGTTTACTGAGAAATTTTTTCCGGTGGAAGATTAATCTGCTTTAAGACCACACAGATACAAAGCAATCATTTCATTCACTCTAGATTTCAACCTTTTACATAGAACGCTCGATAACATATTGTACGCAGTGGGGACGAGAGCGTAGAATCCTGAGGACTTATCCTAATCTAATGTAGCGTGTAATGTAAACAACCAGACATTTTGCTATCGTACTAATGTTTAAAAGTGAAAATTGAAAAGTGAAATATACAAACTGAAACTGAAACTAGTTTAAGTACATTTTTGGGCTTCTAAATTCTGACCATTTCCTAAAAAGTAGTGTTTTTGTTTTCGATAACAAGACAAATTAATTGTATTAATTCAAAGATTTTAATAGAAAAAAATTTAAATTATTACTCCACCGGTATAAAGACATAACCGTGTAAATGTGTAATCAGATGTGAAGAGGTGATGTTCATAAATCGGAGAACTTTGTCTTTCCTGAAACTCTATCATGCTGAAACTTTGAAGAGGAGTAAGGGCTTTTGATAATGAACGGTGGAGTATATCAATTCGACTCCAATTCCTGCATATGAAAGTAAACGAAAGTGCCAGTAAGGTATCTAAATCTATTGACATATTTTTTCATTGTGAATTATGCTCAATAGTTATATATTTTGACATGATACTTAATTCATCCGTTTAGCACACCCATCTTGTCAATGAGACTAAAAAGGATATCGTAAAAATTCGAATAAGATTTTAAATTGTAAGATTATCACTTTTAGATACTGCGATGAGATTTCAGGAAAAAAACATAATTAGTGACTTTTAGTGATTAATATTAATTCGAATAGTTTTAAAAACGGCGTTTTTTCACATTTATGTTAGGATATCTCGAAAACTTTGGGCGATGGATTAATTCTAGGATCTGATACAGATTAGGTGTACCAAAAACCTTTAGAAAATTATAGTCGGGTTCTTGGATCATTCATTGCTTAAATTAAAAATTTTTTTTAATTTAATTTTTTTTTATAAGAAATCACACAGCTATTGCTGACTTTTTAAAATCCAGTCAAAAAAAAAATTTCAAAAAAAAACAAATTTTCTTTAAGAATTTATTTTAATTTGCCCACTGTAAGGATTCTTATTTAATCTAATAAGAAAAATGCTTAACCAAACCAATATGCTCCATTTAAAGGAAAGCGTACATAAAATAAATAAGCAAAAATAAAATAAATGAGAAAAATTCACAAGTCAAGGATATTCACATTCATACACATTTAAACAAGTATATGGTCCATCACACAAACCCACACACACACACACACCAGTCACAATACGATGAAATAATATTATACAGAATTCATTTACTCTCAGAAACAAAAAACGTCTGTGCTCAACAAACAAGAAAATTAAAATTTTATTGTTTTCACACAAGTAAAAAACAAAAAATCTCACAAACAATAACAACAACAGCGCGATAAACAGAAAAATTATACAAAAATTCTTTTTATAAAAAAGAACGTTAATAAAATCAAATAAAATAATTGCGAAAAACACAAACAATATGAGATTGCCACACGCATTTATATATATACACACACACACAAATAACCGCTAAAGAAGAATAAAAAGTATATGTATGTACATATGTACGAAAAGGAAAGAGAAAAGAAGAGCAAATAATAATAAAGTTGTCAAAAATTCTGTTTGAAAAACTGAGAAAATTTGATAACGGAAATAATAGAAAACAATGAATGCATTACCAGCTCATGGACTGACTTAATATGAATGGAATATAAAAAAACACACAGACACACCCAGACACAAATTTATACCTATACATATACATACATACATATACATATATACATATATGGGAAATTATCACGTGCCAGATATACTCATACACAGACACACAGAAAATCCAACAGCCATTCTAAAGGAGGTGATGGGCAACATTAACAGAAACAAAAAAAAAGAAAAAAAACTCAGCGGCAGGAGAATAGACCAACCACCGTCAAGCAACCCTTAATGGCAGGATATAAATGTGGACACATGTGTGTGTGTATGTGCGACTCAAAAGCAGATTTCATAAACGGTAAATGCGCAGCAGCTCTCTAATGCATTGTACACATCAAATGGCAATAAACAACAACAAAAACAATACCAAATAAAGTTCAATAAAGGAAAAGAAACAAATCTCAGTCACAATAATAGTGATGCACAAGTTTAGTTCGATTTTTGAACGAAACGGGTGTACAAGTAACGCATAACGCATATGCAAGAACGTCAACTCGAATAGCGAACGTTATTATTTTTTAAAAATATAAAAATCTTGTATTAAAAACGAAAAAAGTGCACAAAAAAAAAGAAAACAAAATAAAACTAAAGATTAAAATTTCTCATCATCATAACCAGTTAAAATTCCATTGTTTTTATTCATGCAACCATTATGCTATTGAATCGTAACTCATCAGTAACTTCTCATGAAGATTCTGCAAATGTTTTTGTCAAGTGCAATAGTAACGGTAACGTAAACGGTAATAGTAATTGTAACGGTATTAGTAGTAATCCCACTTTGCCTAATCCTATAATGGCTTATGATCAACAAAACAATAATCATCATTCGCATCTTGCATTAATGAGTCGCATGACCACTGATCGCGCGGAAATGTGTTGCAATATTTGTGGCAACTATGCAACGGTTGTGTATGAAAAAAATCTAACAAAAGAAGAGGTCATTCGAAGAGAAAACAATTTCAAGTGCAACAAGTGTAAAAGTGCTCAAAAGAAACTTTCAAAAAATTTAAAAGATCACAGCATTAATATTCTTAGTGATAACGATGACAAAGATTGTGATGATACAATGGATGAGGATAACGATATTAATGGTGGTAGAAATGGACGTTGTAATAATAATAGCATGGATCGTACTATAGATGATGACGACGAGGACGAAGAGGCTGACATTGGTATTGATGATGACATAGAAGATGACATGGATAATGAAGATGTGGATTTAGTACACGATAATGAAAACGATGAAGAAGAAATGGAGAATGACACAGGAAATTCACATCTAAAAATCGATAAAGTGTCAACTGCCGCTACAACAACTCTACTTAAGGATAACAATACAAAACCAATATTAAAATTTAGCGTTTCTGCGATATTGGGTGATACCCGAGAGGGCGTAAGAGTTCGTAATGGTAAGATGGAATTATATTAAATTATTTACGTCGTTTTTTAATCAGTCATTATACAGAAAGTGATAATTACAATTTTCATTTAATATGAACTCGCAAATTTCAACATTTTCAAGGGATATGTACTAGTTTAGGGACCTGTATTAAATTAAGAATTTCCCACGGATAGGCAGAAATGTCTCCATCATTGTACCAAGGTGGCTGTCGAAACTTTTTTAAATAAATGAGATCGGATTATACTATATTGCATTAGAAGCAAGTAGTCTAGTAGATAGTATGTTGACTTAATAGACGTGAGCCCGTGGTTCAAACCCCAGTTCAGACATTTTGATTAAAACGAAGTCCCGCCACTTATGGATAAAATTGACATACACGCACGATATGAGGAGCTATGTAGGTTCCAATCCAGACTAAGAATTGCAAATGACCAATAAAGTGAAATTAGTAAGATTGCAATAGGACGATAACAAATTTCTTAACAATTTCGTTATTGCTGATTAAGTTTTGGTTGAGCGCAAGTCAAAAACAGACACCAATCCATCATGTATTATTTTTTCGATAAAAAGCCAGAATCCTAAGCCATAATCGGAAATCTGTATAGTGCTTACGATTCTGATATTGTATCTTCGAATTATAGGTAATTTTGATAATACTCCTAATGCACGGCGAACTAAATATATCACACAATTGCCCAGTCCGATTGCCAGGAGAACAATGTTTCAATTTTCGACAAAGTCATTTAAGAAGTATGTTGTCTGATGTATTGGTTTCAAATGATAATCTACGACGGGTCACTTATGACAACATCAAGACGAAATTGTATTATTCAAGTCGTGACTAGAAAGACGAAAGAAAAACGTTAACTAAACTCCAAGTGATTATCAGAAAGAGTTGGGAGAAATTGTCATCTATTGCGATATGATTAACTACGATCAAGCACTTAATTTGATATTTGCCCTTAAGCAAATCCACAATAGTTTATTCGATAGGAAAGCAAATTTATCTTTTTAGGACCCCTGAAACCCCTAGAGCATAGATGAAAAATCAATAGAGCCGTTTTTTACCAACAGATACGAGATTTTTTATGAGAATGTCATAGTGATAACATGTTATTAGACAAACAAAGAGGTTCATTCTTATATCTTACTTCTTAAAATAATCGTCCACCCCAGACTCTATTAATTGTCAGAAATTCTTAAACACCACCTCATTTCTCATAGTTTGTGAATACAAAGAAGATAATCTTATGCAAGTAAGGTGCATGATAAAGCAAATGTATCATAATTCATTGATTGGGCTATACCAACAGTGTATGTGTCAATTGGTACATTGTCTTGAACAAACAACACTTTCCTTCACGTAGAACTCTAAAATTTGCAATCACAGTTCGCTCTGTTGAGTGTTATTACTTACTTACTTACTTAATTGGCCATAACAATCAGTTTAACGGATTTCGGCCTGCCGTAACACATCCTTCCAGGCGCCTCTGCTTCTTGCGCGCCTACGCCAGTTGGTCACACCAATCAATGACAGGGCTTCCTCGATTTGGTCCTTCCAACGGATACAAGGTCGTCCTCTTCGCCGACTTCCGTAGATTCCCGCATCAAATACCCGTCTCGCCGGAGCATCCTCCTCCATTCGAACGACATGGCCGAGCCAGCGCAGCCGCTGGATATTAATACGCTGTACAACGTCTACGTCGTTGAGGAGCTCATACAGCTCACTGTTGTATCGGATACGGAAATCATCGCCAACTCGCACTGGACCGAAGATCTTGCGTAGGACTTTTCTCTCGAACACTCTCAAGGCTGCTGCATCTGTTCTTAATAGGGTCCATGCCTCTGCGCCATAAAGAAGCACGGGGAGGATGAGCGTCTTGTAGAGTGTTAGTTTTGTCGCAAGCGAGAGGTCTCTGCTACTCAATTGCCTACTGAGACCATAATAACACCTGTTGGCAAGAGTGATCCTCCATCAACATCTCGCTTGGTTGAGTGTTATTCCTTATTGAAAATATTTATTAATTCATTTCTGTCCCTTTGGCGAACATAAGCCTGTCGCGAACTTTATGACCGAATACTCTATTAGAACATCTTCACAACACTGTTTTCAATATATTAAACAGTGGGGCTTCATTGTGCATAAATTTCTCCTCCCTAAACGTTCGATCAATGGTGAGATAGATCAGTCGTTGAAATGCTAGAACTCACACCTTTAGCCGCACTTATTAAATTTCATACCGTAAATTTTTGTAACGATTTCAGGACTCCTCAATTTGTTGATCGCTGGAGTTGCACGGCTTCGCTTAAGCTTTTAGTTATTTTGAACCTCTTTGAACAGCTTTAATTTCGGACGTATTGAATTAATTATTTAATTTGTATGGGTTAGAAAAAATCTTAAAATAACATGGTGCCTTAAAACCTAAAGCACGTGGTTGCCACTTTTTACTTTTTTGAAGTACAGTCGGAGCTACTAAGCATTTTATTTATTTATCATAATTTTATATATGTATTTAAAAATATGTATTTTACAGCTCGGTACTTTATTTATTAAAAAAAAAAAAGAAAAATAAATAAGCAGTTCAGAACTTACCATATTTAAATTTTATTAACCGTTAAATTGGTTAAAATTAGGGCATAAAGTTTTAATCCCTACTTTATAAACATTAAAATTTATTATTATTTTTGTTTTTCTTTTTGAACTTTAAACAACAGAGGATTTACCCCAATTGAGTTGCATTAATATTCAATGAACAATGAATGAGCAGAACGAAAGAATGAATTGCGCAAGAAAAAGTGATATTTTGTAACAATAAATTGTGATCATCAAAGCACAATACGTCTGCATTTAATCTCACTTAGTTTTGGTAGCAGGATCAACCATGATTTACTTCAGTTCATTTCTATTATTAACAACGTCACTATTATTGCAACATAGAATTACTGTTACTGTTTTTTGTTTCTCCTTTTTTTATTGAAGATTTAAGCCTTCGAGCAGGAAGGCTGTAAAAACATACCGCAGTATTTTTTTATAGTTTTTAATCATGTTTAAATTATTGTATGCGGTTTGTTTTTCTAATATTGTTTCATGGAGATGCTATAAGTCCTTTCAAAAAAAAAAGAAAGAAATCAAAACACAACTCGACTTAACAGTGGCAAGAATAAAATTAACCGAAATAAATTTAAAAAAAGAAACTCGTTTTGATCCTGGCAATTCGTTATTCATACAGGGTTAACAAACGGAAATGATCACAACACAATATATGAGGATATTACGGGTATGCATGAGTCTAGCTAGTGTGGTGTTTTTTAATGTGCCCTTAGACACACGTACACATAAAACAGGAGGCGTTACAAATTGCCTATCAGTCATTGTGTTCTGTTTTATTATTATTTTTTTTTTTTTGTTATTGTTTATATTTTATTTTATTATCTTCTATGTTTTTTATAGGGTGAATGAATGAATTTCCTTTTATTTTATTATTATTATTTTTTTTTTTGCTATATCCGGAGACTGTTTAATGCTATTAAATTAATTGTTATATTTTTCTATTTTGGGCATTTATTAATCCCATTTTTTGGGTAATTTTATGGATAATTTTTTATCAAAGTTTTGCACATTCCTTGTTATTTTTTGCGATTTCTTGCTATGTAATGCCACGTGCTATTTTATTATATATTTTAGAATTTTAGTTTTTAAGGTGTAACCAAAATCGTATTAATTACGAATTTTTTTTTTTTTTGTATTTCTTCCTCTTTTTATTGCTGTTTTACTCGCTATTAATAAAAATACCAATAAGAATATAACTAACTATTTTGAAAATAGATAGTAAGTAATTGGAGGAAAAGAATGATATTATATGATTGATATGAAATGAATATGCAATTTGTTTCGATCACCTCTATGTAACAGTGGGCTTTCACATAGCATCTCCCTCATCTTCTTTGCTATATTTCAGTTTCATTAAGTTTTTTGTGGTTATTCTGTGATTGGTTTACTATTGGCAGATTCTAGGATAGTGCGATTGTCGTCATTTCGCGCCTAGAAAAAATGACTTTTGAAAAATGTATCGAGGATTGTTGCATTGCACGTTATGGTGAGAAAATTTGTTCAATGGCTGCGAATATTCCTTATGAGGTGGCGCTGTCTGTTTGTTGTTGCCGGTATCCTCTCTTATGCGGTCATGGCTTTATAGGTTTTTAATCTAAATTTGTGCGATTTTGATCGACAGATTTTTTCAATTTTGTGGTAAAACCATCATTATTTCATCGGTATAGAACTTCACAATTTTCTAAGCGAATAACTGAACTAAATTATTTTCACATGCTTCCATCGAATTTTACACTATTAAGAGAGTTTTTTAGAAATTAAATCAATTTATAATCACAAGGTACAAGGTTCAGTCCAGAGATCAGCAATGAGTATTCGAAAAAATGAGTAGATTCGAATCATACTCGTAATTTCTGATATATATACGCATTCATACTTATTACTCTACTCATATTCAAAGTTTTCAGTACTCATCATACTCATACTTAACAATACACATGATGTTGTTGATTTCGACTCTTCTTTACTCAACATTCACAAGAATCATAAACTAAGTATGATTCGCTTACGAACACTACAATACTCACTAGAATGTTGTGTGTTTGGTTTGCGTTCTGTCTTTGTCATTTTCTTTCTTCTTTTTTTGTAAACGCAACAACAACTAAGACTGTAAAATTTGATTAATGATTCGAATCACTCGAATCATTTATGAGTATTATAAGTATTTTTTTAAATTTATGAATGTGAATGAGTAGGCGTATGAATCAAACATATTTCGAATGTTATGAGTTTAATGTCAACGTTGTATTCATACTCATTGCAATCTGTACTTATAAATCAATGTTGTAGTGAGTACGAATGAATCAGAGTAGTTGAATTTTAATACTGTTGACTCACTCATACTTGAAATTTCATGAGTACTTATGAGGAGCGAAAAAACGATTCATTGCTGACCTCTGGTCCAGTCTATAGACCTATAGGTTGTGAATGCATCAAAACTTTCAAACCTAGCTCTCTCAGTTTCTGGCAGGGCATTAAAAGTTTGTGTGGTAAGGCTTTGTCATCGTTTAATTAATTCTTTGCTTCCATCTTACCAATTGTTGATAGCAAAAATCAGAATTTTTCATTTGAACACGTAGTAAATTTCATGATAAACAATTATCTTATAATTCCATCAAACGCATTGTATTATCATTCTTCCTTCTCCATTGCGTTTCCATCACAAACGACTATTCAGTCCATTAAATATTTCATTGTAACTTCATATGAAATCCAAACAAAAAGCTTTTTCTACATCTAGCGTTCTTCAAATGGTTAGTACTTATTTGATAATGATGTCGAGTTCTGCAGCAATATCCGCACTGCGTACATGCCGTTCTTTCTCAACTATTTCTTGTTGTATTTCTATGGTTTTATATATTGACTTTTTAGCGATTGGTCTATCAATACAGAGCTAGAAGTTGATCTTAATTATTTTTGTGTGGTCATCGGCTAACTCCGATTGAACGACTCTTACATAAATTATTATAACATAATCAGACGATACTCATCTACCGTTCTCATAAATTAACCGATGTCGTGTTTTAAAATGATAATGAGTCAGAAGCTCTTGATCTTCTGGACATGTAAAATTCAATACTATGTTCACTGGAATAAGCAGATTTTTTCCTTATGATCTTCTTTTTATTTATACTATTTACCACGTATTCTATCGAAAATGAAATACAACTCTTGTGTTTCTGTCGGTGCCTCGATGCAAAAGAGGACAAAGGTCTTCAATAACGGTAGTGTGGCATCTAATTCTATTAATTTATAAATTTAACATCCATAAACCATACAGTATTTCTTCAATCTCCAATATATTTTCCTACTACTGCCTGGAGTTGAAACCATTCCTAAATGTTGATCTTGATCGTATTTTAAAAATAAAACCGAGATAAATTTTCACCTCATTTCTTAATTTAATTTACATACCAAAAATTCTTAGGAGGTATACATAAGTAGATAGACAGTGATGAACCCTGACATGTTGTGTTTAAATGTTGATCTCGTAATTCGGTTCATTTTAACCGCATGATTTAAAGGAGGAAGGATTAAAAAAAGGCTAAATAAAGCTGAATAAAATTTGTCTCGAACACATTTTCCCTCTCTTCGACTGGGACGTAGCCTGTAAAATTCGATACACATTTATTCCAAAAAATATAGTATGTATATTGAGTGGAAATACATCGTAGGAGCATTACTTTATTAATTTAAAGTCCGTTCAGTTGTACATCTGTCTCTTGAGCTCTGAGCTCTTTGCGATTGTCTTACAAGTGAAATTTCTTCGTTTAGAGTTGACTACATCAGCATTAAATGAAGTTTGAATATCAATTTAATTTCCCACATATTTATTAAAAAAAAAAACATTCATTAAGATTTTGATGCCTTATGAATGATATTATTGCCTGTTTTAAAAAACGGAATTTTCATTAGAGCTCTGAATTCGGCAGTTACATACATACATAATAGGCCATTACAACCCTTCAGTCAGGATTACGGCCTAGCTTCTCAACACCACTCATGTTGTGTGCGTTAATTTTATAGTGGCGGGACCTACAGTTTAAAGTCGACTCCGCGCGACAGATTTTTTGAGAAGCTTTTCATAGCAATTTTTACTCTCAGAGTTTTTGCCAGAAATCTGCTGAGAGGAAGTCGCCGAAGAAATACTTTTTGTATTTTGTTTTTGATGTCTGTCCTGGGATTCGAACTCGGGTCTTTCGTCTAATAAAAGCCAACACACTACCTACTAGACCACGGCGACTTCGGCAGTCAAACGTTTTTATTATATGAATAAAATCTCTCATAAATAATAAAATTTGTTAAATTAAATAAACGGGAAATCCGGGAAAACCCACTATTGCTAACTCAGACTACATAACATAACAAAATTAAATGCATATTTACTTGTTTATTGAAATAAAATCTGCGTATAAAATACAGATCTTACAAAAACGTACATTTTTTGACATGAATCCCTGTCTTGTTTTTGTTCTTGTTCTTCTTTTTCAACTGTTATATAATGAGTAAACACAAAGTGAAATATTCAACACTTTGAAGTGTCAAAGATTCACAATCGTATGCATAATTGTGAAAATTTCCTAAAATAAAACAATAACGAAAACAATAACACTTGACAGCATAACAGACTCCTCTACTTACAATACGTATAAAGAAATAGAGACAGACAGACAGTAAGTGATTCACATATACACATAAATGCAAGCGTAAGCTACAAAAATTTAATTATTTTAATTCCTTTTGAAGTTAGAAATTTAGCTTCCGGCGGATGGAAGCACCTTCTGTTTCTTTAAATAAGAAACTTTTGTACACACACTCCTACAAAAACACATTATTTTAAACACACACACACCCACACGAATATTTATTTAAAATACACCAGGTTTATTTTTGTCTGGTGGATAGAAGTTAAACTTTAACAGCAAACAACAACGAAAACATCTTTGTGAGATTTTCTAATTAAAACGGCAGTAAAAGAAAAGTTTTGAAAAGATTCAGTTTAAATCATATACGCACACATTGTTAGGCAAACACACATATCCATACATACATACGTATTATAACCACATTTCATTGTATTCCTTGTATGGTGTATGTATGAAAACCCATTCAAAATTCGTTTGTTTTTGTCAATGTGTGAGTAAATATTCAAATTTTCAGTTCGTATTCAAGAGTGTATCCTTTACGAATGAATGTACGTATGTATGTATGGATGTGTATGTGTAGTATGGTGTACTAATGATGGTACATACATATTTGTGTACATTGTGTATCTGTGTGTTCATTTAGCAAGTGTTTTGTTGCCTTTTTCATTGTGTGATTTTAATTCGATTAGACAGAAACAATTAACAAATTAACGCCTCTTTAGTTATAATGATGCCTTACTAGTTTCAAACCTTTCATTCGAATACATACAGATTCATTCATATGATAGAATTTCAACACACTCCTATGCTCGCTTATAAGTGCACATGTTATCCTTTTAATTCTCACATATTTTACGCCATGTTTACTTTTTGGTTTTTCTTAATTTCTCAAAATATAAATTTTTAAATTAAATATTTTTGCATATTCTGCTGCATATGTATATGAATAAAAGGGCTTAAATTGCTTATTCAAATTAATTGTAAGGAAGTTCTCAAACAATTGAAAAAATTAGTATATGATAGACAAAATTTCTAGTTCTCTCTTTAACTAATCATATCCGTGACCGCCAGTATAAAGTGGCTCTGTCCACCAAAAAGTGCAATTAAAACTTCAGAAGACATTTCAACTAGTACTTCGACATGAAAATTCTTTCTTAATCGAATTAATCCAAACTCTCGAGCTGTCGTCCAGAAGACCAACACAGAAATCACTAGACTACAGTAACTATGAGTCAATTAAATATTGGAAGCTCAGAACAGATAAGTAACCAAACCTCTTAATTCATAAGGTATATAGCCTGTATTTTTCTTGAGGGTTTAAATAATTTATAACATAGATTATATGCATTATATTAAAGATAATAATTTTTATGAGAGCAAAAGGTAATGTGGATAAATTTTTGATATTCAAAAAGCTCTCCTCTCTTATTAAGTTCAAATTTGTTTCTTACATGATATTTTATATTGGAACGAATGGTCAGCCAATAGTAGTGGTACGACAAGTAAGATTTGCGTCGCAAGATTCTGTTTGTACCCCATATATGTATGTACATATGTGGAACATTGTTGAGAAGAAAATCATTTTCAATTTCAATATCAATGTAGTATTGTAGGCAAAAAGAAGGGACCCTCATAAGCAAGAACAAATGGTTTGAGAATTAAACTCGCAAAGACCGTGACCTCATGTTTTTACTAGATAAAATTCCAGTATAAAATCCCAGAATTCGGTCCACTAAAATTAAATTACAGTAAATTCAAATATATAAAAATAAGTCAAATGCTCATGCGTGGATCAATCCTTACCTGACTGAAGGTATGGGACACCATGTGGCACATCACTATTCTAGCTATTGCTCAATGCTGCCCACTCCTCGCTCTGGAGCCATTCTAGGCGTAGCACCCATAAAAGTCTTTGTCTAGGGCTAGGTTTGGTCGTATTGGTTACGGCAGCATCCTATAAGAAGAAGGTAGGACATTGGATTTTTTAAATAGATCAGGGCCTATTGGACTGCGAAATCTGTCCTCCGGAACGATATTTTTTATCTTAACTGTAGCCCGAACACGAAAACAGGTAAGGATCACATATTTATTCCCATTCACTTGACCTTTTCCTCTCTCTCAGTTTACCTGTTGACTTCCAGACTGAGCCTGACATCATTTATAAATCCACAAAATGTATTCCAAAATCTTTGTTCTTAACTCCTCCTCTTATCTGTATTTACTTATTGACCCAGCTTGGACCACATTATGCCCAAGACATGAGAGTTTTCGAAAAAATAATATTGACATGTCATTGACACACATACATTCATACATACATACTTACATACATACATACATAATTGGCCATTACAACCCTTCAGTCAGGATTAATGCCTAGTTTCTTACACCACTCATGTCGTGTGCGTTAATTTTTTATACGTGAGTGGAGGGCTCGAACCCGGGTTTTATATCTAATAAGCGTACATACTACCTACTAGACTACGGCGACTAAACTACACTACCAGTTTGCTTTGGAAACTCGCCCTTTTTGACTGAAAAATGTCAGGTCTGTCTTATTCAATTTCTCAGGAAATTGTGAAACCGTATATGAATATATTAGTTTGGACACTTCTAGTGACCATTTTTGTTCTAAGATGTGAAATTATGTTCATTAACTCTTCGATTTTAGTCATTCGACCAACGGGAAATGTAAACAACAACCATCTGACGTAAACTTTGTGATTATTTTTCATACATATCACATGCAACATACCTTAATTCGCTGATGACAGTTAATATGTTAGCGATCGCCACTGTTTTTATGGCCTGCGTACGTAACTTACGCCGTGTAGTCGCCGTGGTCTAGTAGGTAGTGTGTTGGCTTATTAGACGAAAGGCCCGAGTTCGAATCCCAGGCCAGACATCAAAAACAAAAAACAAAAAGTATTTCTTCGGCGACTTCCTCTCAGCAGATTTCTGGCAAAAACTCTGAGAGTAAAAATTGCCATGAACAGCTTCTCAAAAATCTGTCGTTCGGAGTCGACTTTAAACTGTAGGTCCCGCCACTCATGTATAAAATTAACGCACACAACATGAGTGGTGTTGAGAAGCTAGGCCGTAATCCTGACTGAAGGGTTGTAATGAGCCAATTATGTATGTACGTAACTTACACCAAAGAACTGAATTTTGCCAAGTATGCGCACTGTTGTCTTGATGCTTCTATCCTTCAGAACATTTCTTTCACTTCACTAACAAGAAGAGATTCCTTGTCATAACGATTTTGCTTCCTGAAGTTCTTGATGCACTGAATTCCGTCAGAACATTGGACTTCTGTAGAAACAGCGATATGCTCTTTAACAAAACTATGTTACATTTTTTCGTATTTAAGTAACCGAATTTTATATCATACCTACAAGGTTCTTTTGATATGAATTGAATTTTAATTACATTAAAGACCAGTTTAGTTTCAATTTGGATTTCTATTTTTCTACAGCTTTGATAATGGCAATTTTTTATCTTTATCAAATTTCGTTTAGCCATGGCGTTTGTTCCTTGGCTAAAAAAAAGAGTTTTACTTATTTGATCGTATAAATTAGTTACCTGTGCCTTAACTGAAACACTTATTAACCATTTTATTTTATCTTTTCAAAATAATCTAAACTATTTAATTTAAATTCAATCCAATATACATATATACTATGTTTTAAATAATTAAACAAATGGTCGATTCGTTGTTCAATTAAAATCAAGTAATATGAAAAACTGTGAAATCGCAAAATAATCAGAGTGCGTAGTAAGACACTAAGGTATGCTTTAAGATTTTAAACAAAAAAATAAAAGAAAATAAACATAAAAATTTACAGTGTAAAACTGAACAAGTACAAGTACAGAAATGTGTGTGTGTGTGTTTTTCAATTAAATATTATCTTTTGTTTTGTGATTTTAGAATTTATGCAACCACAACATATCTGGCCTTATTTACAACAAAACTTCATACACCATCCGCATTTTCCACATCCAGCATTTCTAACGCAACATCACAATGGCAATAGTTGTCAACCGCAAACCACATTATCGTCATCACCTGGCAGTACGATTAGTGATAGTGACAATCACTCTACCTGCACCACAAATAGTATCGGCACGAATGGCTGTTGTAATAATGGCAACAATAACAATAACAACAACAACGGTAATAATAATAACGGTAACCTTTCCAATAACAATTTTAATAGTCATAACAATGACAAGGATTCAAACGAAGAGGATAACAATCGAAGACAAACAATGCCAACGGGTCAAGAAAAAGCCACAACGCCTTTACAGCAACCAAGTAGTAGCGGTGGCGGAGACCCTCATATGCATCCGCAACAACCACAACATCCACAAGCTGTTATTGCAAAACCCCTGCCTAGTCGACCCACACCGTTCCTTCCTCACACTATGCAGCATCCCCATTTACATTCATTGTTGGCACATTGTCGAAATCCCTACTTGAGTGGTAAGTCCAAAATCAAAAGCATTTACAATATAAAATCGACCTTCATATGGGTTACACATCGTTATTGCTGTTCTAAATTAAATATTTAACAGCACCAGCACCAAGTTTCAACTAAAATTAGATTGTATTGTACAAATATTAACCCCTCTACCTGTTATTATTGAATTGCATTCATTTGTTTGTCAACAACATAAATCGGAGCACAAAATGCATGTCATGTGTGAAAATTGCATACTGACTGCATTTAAGCTACATATACATACATACTCATATATTTATACTCAGTTAAGGCAAAACAATTAAATGCAACAGTAATTGTGATGTTTAAATTGCATTCAAACCCTTCAACCAGTCAATAATAATTCGTTTTTGACTAATTTCTATGCGTATGTGCAAGCAACTAAAATGTAAATTTTCCCACGTTTTATTGTTATTGTTTCACAGTTGGTGCACAAGTGTTTCCCCTGCCACCCGGCCAAGGTTTCCCTTGGGCACATTCAACACGTGGAAAACCACGTAGGGGTATGATGCGCCGTGCTGTGTTCTCTGGTAAGTAACGTATAAAATTTCTTTAAATTTATGATGTGGTTTTGGGTTTAATGCCTTCACAACCATTTCCGAATCCTTCTTATCGAATCGAAAGGATGCAATTGCAAGCACTGTGGTAACGAAGAAAAAAATGATTTATTATTGCCTTATATTGTTATTGTAGACTCACAACGCAAAGGTTTGGAGAAACGTTTCCAACAGCAAAAATATATCAGTAAACCAGATCGTAAGAAGTTGGCTGAACGTTTAGGTCTTAAAGACTCTCAGGTGAGTTTAAAAAGTACAACACTAGTAAGTAATTAAAAATATAATAAAATTATGTAACACGTCTGTATTACAATAAGCACCTACAGAAGAATTTCTGCAAATGTATGTATTCAGGTTAGTGAAGGCCAGCAGGAAACAATGCGATTTATTTACTTTGCTGACATAACTATTAACTTTATACAATAACAAGTAAGAAGATGTAGACGACGGGACAACAGATACGAATATAAGGATATTGTATCTTAAGATTCGATGTTAAATGATTTCACTAACATTTGCTATACATCCATCTGCTTAACCAAATCATGTCTCATTTGATTAGTATCAAGTCGAAATAACTAAAAAAAGTTAAGACTTAAAGTTAAAATTAATGAACAAATTTGATAAAATTTAGAGTACTCGGAAGGAAATTCAGTTAAGAAAATTTCTTTTAAAATATTCACTTGTTTTCGAAAATCCATTAAAAACTTTACGTCTTGGAAAACGTGGAGAATCTGGGTATATATTATAGCATGAATTTTATAAAGTTCAATATCTTCAATAGTCTAATTTTAATATGGAAATATTTGTTCTGCTTTTCAACGTCTTATAAATTAAATAAAATTGCCGTGAAAAGTTTTTCAAAAATCTGTCCGTCTCCGTACGATAAATTTGTACAGTGAGAAACTAAGTATTAATCCTGACTGAACAGTTGTAATAAACAAATATGTACGTAAGTAAGCAAACGACGGTAGTTCAATAAAAGTGTGAAACCTGAGAGTTGACTTCTATCAGAATTTAAACAAGCTACGCCATTTATTTTGTTCTTGAGAGGTTATGAGTACGGAATTCAGTAAAAATGTGGTAACATGAATGTAATTTACTTTACAGCCCTCAGTGCAACCAATATTAAGGAGCCTCTTCCCTAGCATACTAATTGATATGTACACGTCAAAAGCATTTAATAAAATCCACAAGATGATTTTGAGCAATTGTTGCCTGAAGATTAACATTTAAAAAATGAAATACAGTGTGTACTGTCTTAAACTTTAAAGATGAGAATGCTTAAAGTAAAGATTATCACGATTTTGCGTAATGCAGACTAAACGGCTTTTTGGAATTTTTTTTCTCATTTGCAGATGATATTAATAGCTGTCAATGCGATGTGCGCTAAAACCAGCATTTTGTTCAATGGGCGAATGAATTATTCGAATGTCACCCTTTCTTAAGTGCAAGAAATATTTCCATCTAATCTTTTTACCATTCTCAATTCATATTTATGCCTGAGTTCATATGTGTGTCGAAATCTATTCTAAGACTTCTCACCCTCGTACAGGACGAGTTGGGTATCCAACTGTATTTATTCATTGGAGCAGCGTCTTGTATTTCACTACCCTATCAATATTATAACGGATAGTGTTCTAGTAAATTTGTTTTTGAAAATCATCACGTAATGCTCGTCTTTCTCGTAGAGCACATCCGATTGTGAATAATGGTCAGTGGATGCAGTACAAGAAAAATTGGTATTTAAAACTCTCTTCCTGTAGAGGTTTTTCCTGTCACTTATTACGTAAATAAATTCAAATCTAACGTCTCACACTTTTTCCTCTCACCTCTCTCCTACAATCTATTTTCCTACTTGCAACACAACGCACTGCTTGAGTAATGGTCGACCCAAGAGAAAAGATTACAAATAAAAAAACATTAGGGACAAGTTTTGTTGATTGATTAATCTTAAATCGAATCAATAAAATAATAAATAAAGTAAAATTCTGCATGTGGTTAGGAAAAGAAGTAAAAATAACGCGTTGTTATGCCAGGACAATGCACTATTAGACAACCTTTTATTTTCCAACTAAGAAGTTAATCAGTTTTAATTATAAATATCGATTGTAACAATATATCGGAATTTTTAAACATCACTGTGAAAATTCTATGAATTTAGAAGGAGGTGAATAAAAGAGATAAGGAAGGTTTTTCAAAAATTTATTTATAATTTTAGACCGTATCACCTTTGTTTTATTATATACATGTAGCCAATTTTCGAATCTTATTTTAATTTTTCTCAATTATAGACGATGCAATTGTCTTCAAAATCTTAGATACACCGCATCAAATTTCATAAAATTAAGAAACCGTCAATATTTATATTTTTTTTCTTGATTCGAAATGGAAAATTTTCAGAAATTTTGCTGTAAAGGGTTAACAAAATAATTTCTTAACAATTTTTTAAAAGCATATTTAAAAGATTACTAAAGATTTGCTTTTTCTGGCAACCAAACGGCGAAAACAAAGGGAAAAACTCCGCCCATTGTAATAAAGAAGACTACAATGAATGAATGTGAAAGAACACAGAACGAAAACCGAAATACATACATAATATATTATTTATAATACAATATTATACTTGAAATTATTCTTTACCAAGAGCTAAAATGCCGACGGAACCAATACAGCAACAATAAAAGACATCACTTGAGAAAAAACGAAACCCTCCTCACTCGCACTCAATGGGAAGACTTGAAAACGAGAGCATTGAGAAAAATTTATCGAGAATGGATACACAACTTGAGATTATAAAAGACCACGAAAAGGAGAACTAAAATGGGAGAACGAAAAACTAACACACACACACACACACTCTTTTTACATACCCATAGACACTTTTAAAAAGAATTATAATGTTAACACCCCAGACTTAAGTGCGCAGTCTCTATGCAAGAAATAAAATAAATTCACAAGGTATGATGCATAAGTGTGAGTAAATTCTATATGGTTTTATGCATTATTCCTTTTTAAAAACTCTCTAATACTTACCAATACATACATACATAGGAGACAACATATTTTGCATATTTTATTAGATTTTAGTTAAGGAAAGCATAACTGCTTCCAAAAATGAAAGAAGTCCTGAATATTATACAAAATTATGCATTACGTTAGCCAGACACATAGACGTTATCGCAATATTATACAGCCTGAATGTGCGTCTTTCTACCAGCCATCGTTTATATTCAATTTATGAAAATAACAATTTTTTTCATTGAACTCATCTTGACGTTTCTAAAAGGCATATGTTTAACATCTTTTTTGCCTTTTTATTATTTCGGCCATTATAGTAAAATTTTACGCCAAATTATAACTTCATTAGTCAAAAAGGAAAAAAAAGAAGCAATTGTTTAGCGTATACTCGTTCCTAATGCTGATGACAATGAAAATGCCCTGAATAGGAAAATTTGATCGATTGCTGTCAAAAACTAATTAGTTACACTTAACAAAGAAGAAAAAATACCAAAAGCGAAAGAAATCACAAACGCAATTATGGTTTAGATTACGATTGTTAGACGATAATGTAGCACACATAAGGCACATACAGCGAAAAGAAAAAAAAATGCACTAATTTGGCGTAACATGTGACAACTGAATACAATTAAACAACAATATTTAATCATACATTCATTCATTCCAATCCTAGCCATACTTTTCAATCCTATTCATCTTGATTCCAAATAATTAAAATTTCCTGTATACATACTTATATGCATGTATTTATGTATATCCTCATCTGTGTTTAAAACAACTGCATTTTTCGGTTATGATGCATGACATGATAATGATAATATTTTTGCTAAAATTTCAATTTTATGTGTGAATTGTCTCATCCTGCCTATCATATGATTACGTATTATGCTTACTTCAATTTGTTTTGATAATTAAGTTGTGATCGATTACATTTTGACTTTTTTCAATTCGTTACAGAATTCATTGTCGCCTATTTTTTTTTTTTTTTTTTTTTTTTGGAAATAAAAATACTTACTTTTAATATGTGTCTGTGGCTAATGATTTTCTGTCGTCATATGGGTTGGTTTTCTTTACTGGTTTGACGTTTTATATACGAATTCCTACACTAAATAAAAAATGTACAAGGACAGCTGATAACGATTTAACATTTTATCGATATTATAATAATCTGTCAGAGATAGCAGTCACTATAAAAATATATGACAAGCCTAATGACAAAAAATTCCCCGAACAAACTTACCCGAACTAACAAGAAAAACACAAAAATTGGGACAATTTTTTTCATTCCTCATCATAAACTCCGATATATTTTTTCTACAAACAATACTTTCAATATCCAATTTTGTAGTAAGAACAGTACATCTCAAGCGCAGATCACTTTTTTCAAATTTTGAAATAAAAAATTATGTAGAATAATGGACGTGTCAAGCAGTTGTCCTGATACAAGAAGTCTTTTTTTTTTTTGTCCGTAATTTAAACACCTAATTGTTTAAAAGCTGCAATTAGAGTGCATTGCATTCGCTAATGATAGTTTTTCCTCTTTGAGGATAATCAGCTAAAACTATCTTACACAATGTTTGTATGGCGAGGTGTACTGTTTACATTGCTTAATCCTAGCAGAAATCCTAGTAAGGACAGCGACAAAATATTCATCATAGTTTTCGAATGGAAAAAATTGAAACACTTCAATCCTCTTCAAACGGTATTTATAAGTCCAAGAGCTTCTGTTATCCGCAGAGAGGTTAATATCAGCAACAAACAACACAGGATGTAATCGAGATAGAATCAATCAGTACAAGTTCCCAGACAGCCATAGCTGACAAAATTTGACCAGTAACAGCCCAACGTTACTTAAACGAACGATAAAGTATAAGTTTACGAACGACCTGGCATATACCGGATTGTCCTATAAATATACCTACAGAAAGATTTGGCCATATTTATACTGAATTAAAAATATTGATTTGTAGCGATTTTTGTTTTCTTTTTCTTTTATTCCATAAAAATGTACCAACATACCACATAATCATAAAACTATAAAACAATTTCATGCTATTATTTATCATTTGTCAAAAGCATTCAATTGATTGACCATTTTTTTGTTTTTCTTTTTTAAATTTGTTTTCATTTTCTTTTCTAGAAAACCATTAAAACCCATATTTTTATTATTTCTTTTTTGTTTCAAAGAAACTAACACACATGTATAATAATACGATATGGAATAGGCTAAAATATCATAACAAAAAAGGAGAGCGACATATTAAAGTCCTAAAATATAAAATGGAATTTTTATTTCATCTGGCCAAAAATGGATTCTTCACACCAAAAAAATATAAAAAAAAAGAAAGAAAAACCCAACATACATATAAAATGTCAAAAAAATGCTTAAAACACTGATGGCGTTTCATTTTTTTGGTCATATGTGACCACAGCAGGAGACAGTTTTTTGTTCAAAACAAATTTATTTCGTATGGCCGACGTCGAATAGCTGCATACTTTTGGGGAAAAGTTTGGGGGTGTCAGTCAAAGCCGGAAGGTATATTAACAAGAAGGAGTGTAAAATTCAACACTTGTGTTAATGGTCATTGAGTTTTTCATCTATTTTTTTCTGATGATAACTTTGTTTTGGTGAATGTGGGAGTTAGGCGAAGCTGGAGATCAAAGGATGCGTGAGTGTGCAATGTCACATAAGGAATATTCGTCGCCTGCCATGATAATAAAATAAAAAGGAAATAACAAAAATTCATAATATTGCAAAAGAATGAACTGACCCGGGCGCAAACTGTCAACAGCAAATTTAATACAAAAAAAGTCAAGTTTGTATTGCATATACGAATTGTATGCATTTTGTTCTTCAATAAATCTCTGGTATTAAAAACAAAATCTCCTGTTATTCAACAATTTTATCCGAAAATATTGTTTATTTGTTGACACCGAACTCTTTTCCAATAGCAGCAGCAACAGCATGCAACAAAAGCCCATAAATATTTGCTGATGATAAGCACAGAAATGGCATATCTAAAGGGACTATAAACTGTATCTATGATGTTCCTGATGAAAGATTGCTGCACAACCAACCCTACCACCTGATATGCATTGTGTGGACAGTCATTTTTACTGGTTCTGTTGCATGACTTTTTCCCAGTGACTGGTGAATGGTATTGGCCATAAATATGCATTTGTTGGCTATTACTGTTGACCGATTGAATGAATGTCTTTGTATGTAGAAAATGACAAACGGTGCAATTCAGGTGCAATCCATCATTTCAAGTATTATTGCAACCATTATTGCCACGTTAAATGACATTTTTAACAAACGCACTCTAGAACTACAAAAAAAAACAACAACAACAGCAACTTTAAGTGAACAACAATTCAACGACTCAAGTCCAGCATGTTGTCAGTAGGAACTCGTATAGAAAAGTTGCCACCGGCTCTTTATTGGAAACGCAAATAGAATTGAAATTATTTGTAATCTTAAAGTGCGAACGAGTATGAACTATTCGCTGTTCTAACGTAATGTATAAAAATTTAATATTTGCTTTATTAATTATGACGCTTTGTTTAACTGGTTTGTCTAGTAAATTTAATTGTTTTAACAATTTCACTTAAGTTATCGCCTTAATGATCTTTAATTGTTTCTAATAATCATGTTGACTTCTTTATACAACGTACACTTGTCTGTGTTTCAAATGGAAAGGGAAAGAAGGAAAGAAGTTTTATTTTAATCACCAATTAACGTAGATTTGAATATATTTTTTGAATAGTATTGATCGCCATTTCCACTACAATTCAGATTATCGCTTCTCCTTTCGTCTTTGATAGAAAATTTTTAGAATGCAATGAAAAATTTTAATGTGTTTGTCAATTTCGCAGGTGCCAAGCGTAATGGGGTATTTCCGATTGTTGCAACCAGATCGTATTACTTCACAATGAAGTCGGCCTTTCTAGCTGCTCTTTGTTATGGTATTCGCATTGTTGGTTTCCTTCGCTATTTGCAGTGCTTCTTCACTGTTGTCCAGTTCATGGATTTCATTTATATTTCTTAGTCGCCATATCTCATGCATTTAAATTCAGAATTTCCAGCACATTACTCATTATTTTTGGCATAGGCGATCAAGACACATAGATAATTCTGTAACGACCATATCCTGTTAAACGTCTCGTCAGTAAAGTAAGCTTACAAGATAAAGTTGTGGCATATCTAAAAACAATACACGCCGACTATAAAACTTTCCGAACAGATGAATAACTTTATGCGAATTTGTAGTACAAAGCAATAACACATTCACTATATTATCCACTAAGATAATGAGTCTTTGGAGCACAATTCCTACCGCACAGAAACTAACACACAGACATTGTGAACAAAGGGCAAAGAACTCTACTCAGTATTATACATTACACTTTTATATTTATATTCTTTTATATTTTCTAAATAAGTGAATATCCATTTAATTACGTAGGATTATAAATCTTTACAATTCAGTCAGGTTTTTACGGTCGACCACATTTGTATTGCATGTATGTATGTATGTAAGTTACATCAATTAATGTTCATTAAATCAATATCGACTGATTTAATAAAGAACGCGGGTTAGGGGTTATAAATAATAACAATAACTCATTAGAACTTGTTAGTTTAACCCATTTAATTAAATGTTAATGTCATTGCTGAAATAACGCAAATCACAATCGATGGAGATTTAAATTACAAAATTTATATCATTTAATTGCAATTTCGCCAATCATCTTTTCGTCTTTAATTCTTCAACCCATTAAACGTTAATGATTGTTTTGCTGCCGTAAACAATTGCAAATGTACTTACGTACATTTAAAAAGAAACATTGAACTTTTAACACGATATAAAAATATTATACCAAAATGTTTACTATTTTAATACGGAGTTTAAAATGAAAATAAGCTTAAGTTTAATTTAGTTTTTTCCATAGAGAGCGTCTGCGACTATTCTACTGTTATGTAATATAATTTCATTAGAAAAAGAATGAATCACACGTCTATCACACTAAAATTAAAATCTAGTGCTAAACAGAAGGCTTCCAGGAAGTCTTTGGTTCAAAATAGATGGTCAGGGCATGTTTGGATTAGAAGTTGAATGGGACATAGAAACTGACATGTAATTAAAACAAATCTTACGTTGGAGCTAGTGGGCCTGTTGGATTTAAGCCCGTTGCATAGGGCAGTGAAGGCTAAAGCCAGGAAGCAAGTCTAACACGGGATTTATCTCAGTGCATCTAACGTGACTGATCGAGTAGTAGTGTTCGAAGAAGGCAAAAACTGTTCTATTCAACTAACGTAATTATCATCATCGTCAGAAAGGAAAAACATTCCATCGCAAGAACACTGCTAGCTTATTACAGGATTTAAGCCTTGAAATTAAGGAAAATATACCAACGGTTTAATGGTATAACAGATATAGTGGTAGAGTCCAGGGTTGAAGGTGTATTCAGAAAGTAAGACAATTCTTCCCATACCAGGCTGTCGAAGCTCTTAAACATTCTTAGAAAAAGTGTATCGTACACGTGGAGAAATTAAAACATCTTCCCAGTTAATTGCGGTTTTTTGTTCGTCAGACCGTTTAATATTCCAACCGCCCTTGTAGGTAAGGTCATGGGTGGGCAATATTGCATTTTTCATTGCAATCTATTTTAAATAAGCCACTGTTACAGTGTATAATTTCTGAAGAAAAGACGATTAAACTAACTACAAGCGGTATACAAATCTTTTTGTTAAACATCGTTTAAAATTTCAATACTTTTCTCTTCAGAACTTGGTTTAATTACTGAATGGGTACTTTATTAAGGTGCAGTTGTGACTAAATTTAGTAATAAAAATGTAGTCGAACTAATTTGTAATTTTACTTGTGAAACATTTTACTAACAACAAACCCATATTTTCCTTGCCTTATAAACTTTTTATTAAAAAAAAAAACTCTTTTTTAAGTCAATATCTCCTTTCAGTTAAAAAAATGAAAAAGGAATTAATTTAATGGCATGACAAATGCACGAATATTTTCACATAAAAACCACTCAAGGCATAATCATATCGAAACGGAAATCGAATTGAAAATAAAATACGAAACGAAAGTAGCAGAACAGAGTACAACTTGAAGACTTAAGGCAATTCACTTAACTTATTTGAATATTTAAACTGAAATCCTTAGCTATACATACATACATACGTACATACATACATACAAACACTAAGTAGTAATTCAGTATGTACTTTTGCAAAAGAAAATTTTAAATGGCAGCACGCGACAGAAAACGTGTCACCCCATTGCCAACAACTGAATGTAAAGCAGTTGCGAATAAGAAATTTCTTTGCGATGGTCATGTTATTGCTGAAAATTCCAATAAACTTATTTATTTACAGACATTTTATAAAAATAAATACGTAGTACACATTTATTTATTTGTGATAATATTTATTCACTTATTTATTAATGGATTTAAATTCATTTTTTATCCACCCACCAAATGTGTTGATGTCAAAACCACACATTGATCTGTTTTTGATTTGCTTAAAGAATTAAATGAATCAACCCAATCAATAATGCCAACTCTCGAAAAAAAAAATAAAACACAAAGTAAGGAAAGCATAAATTTATTACTCTAAAAAAACAAATAGAAAAAACAAAATGAGCACTGTCCTTTTTCAGCATCTAATTTCCCACGAGGTATGAAAACATGAAAAACTAAATATAGGATCCAGAATATAGGGGACTTAACGTACAGAATACAAATCTAGAGAAGTAAATCTGGTGAACGAGGGCTTTTTTAGTAAAGCAGAAAACTTTAATATTCGCGAGCTCAAAATTTTATGAGATATTCGTGCGAATCATCACATCGTTCTAATGTCAAGTGCATCATTCAAATTAATCTGTTTTTTACCATTTTACCAATTTAACTTCATTGTTGCCCCAGACCAGACATCAAAACGAAATATAAAGGAAATATTTCTTTGGCAACTTCATCTCAGCAGATTTCTTTCTGGCAAAAGCTCTGAGAGTAAATAAACTGCCATGAAAAAGTATATTATATCATATATTAAATTAATACACACACCATTAGCGGTGTGAGAAGCTAGGCCGCAATCTTGACTGAAGGGTTGTAATGGCCAAGTATGTATGTATATGTTCTCCTATTTGTTTTCCAGGGAAAAACCTTCTGTTTTGCAATGAAATAACTTTCGAAAAACGCTAAGTTAGCTTCACTAAACCAACCACATTACAAACAAGAAACTTCATAGAAACTCACAGATACAGAGAAAACACACATTCGTATGGTATCAAGAGGAAAAAGGGGAACATTATTTAAAATAAAATGTTTATTTGCTTGACTGAATCTTAATGGGATTTTGTTTGATTTTTTATCTTCTTTTAGTTTTTATTTTTATTTGGCATTTAAAGTCGTTTACACAACACGCCGTTGTGTTAAGGATAGCTGAGAAAATTTAAAATGCCTAATAGAAATAGAGTAGAGATTGTTTTTTCAGAAAATATAGTCCTTAGTGGTTTCAAAACTGCTGGTCAGGTAAGCTTGTCAGTGGTTAAATATCTTTTATCTCAAGAGTCATTATTTAGTAAAAGGGTTGTCGTTTACGAATATAGAAACTTAGAACCATGGAACGGATATACAATTATCAAGAGTATTAAGAACTGGAATTAGCAAGATTGCAAAGAAATTTGAACATACTAGAAGCATTACAGTCGTGGTCAGGCCTATGCATCATCGCATAGATCTATAACAAGATTTAGGATTATAAGCAGATTCATCTGCCTTTGTCTCCGAGAGCATTTGTGAGGTACTTTTGTCAATTTAGTCCTACTCTTTCCAAAGTTTATTTATTGATTAGTTTATTTACTAATTGCAATACAATTACAAATTACATTTAATTATTTAAGAGCTGAATAACTTCGACCTTATGCTAAGTCTAGTAGAACAGACCAGAGTCTCTGTTGGGAATCGAACCCACAACCATCACGATAACATTATAGCACATTACCCACTAGACTACCAGCTCAACCCACTCAAAGTGGCGTTGTTTCTATGCAGATAATACTGAGGTCCATCATCATAGGCCCTATTATAAATCATAGCAATTCCTTTACGGCTTGCTTTTTGACACAACCATGTAATCAAAATTGAGCTTTATTACCAAACACAATCCTTTGATAAAAATTCTCATTTTTGGCTAGCTTAAAATGCTCCAATTCTTGTACCAGTTGTGTTTTATACACACATTTGCCAAGATACTTAAACTAAAGACTTTGAAGGCAGTTGACGGACAACGGCCAAAAATTTAGAACAACGACGAACCGACATTTTGATGTATGTATTTCCCTTGTTGTTGTCTTGTGGCTGCCTTACTGCAAAAACGATAAATAATTTCATGAATTTCATGATCACTAGGCTGACTATATTGAATGTCAAATTGTCGAAGTGCTATAATTTCTTCATTTTATTTTTTAATTAAAATTTACATTACATTTACATTACAACTCGGTTGCCGTATGGATGGGTTAACCATTAATAAAAAGCAATTTTAATTTCATCAATTCTATTATGGTAATTTGAATATGAAAATTGGGCTGCGCTCTAACAATTCAATTGTCGAAGAAAATGTTTGAATATTGGCAATATTCTCTACTTATAGATGAATAGACGTTTAAATTCAAATTTAAAATAATGGACAATTAATTGTTAAATAAACAAACCTAAGGGAATTAAAATGAACACCACATAAACTAACAATTTCTAAGCTTGATGAACATCAAAAACAAAAATATGAAACAATTTAACAAAGTGCTATCTTCAACATATATGCGCGTGTTTATTTAAATTTAAAAAAAATTTTTCAAAAACCCGCATAATTATTAATTGAAAATATTGCAAATATGCGTACACATTTAGTAAATTTTCTTAAATATTTGCGATCAATTCCGAAACAATTTACTTAATCGATGAAATATTATACGAACCATATTTTGTTGAATTTAGCACTTAACAAATACAGCCGAAACTTAAACCACAACACGCACAGTTACTTCTCACTCATAAACAATACAATTATCCAGACACTATTTAATTTACTATTATGCATAATATCGAATAACACTAAACATATCCTTAAGGATACGATGAGTAAGTCTACAAGCAGTGCAATAGTCTCCCCTCCAAGGTAACAAGCAGACAGTTAAAGATAACCACCCTTAAAAAAAAACTAACTGAGTACTTAGAGACTCATTAGTGAAACATGTGTTACAAAGCGTTGCAAATATTTAACTTGCTACTTCCTTTTATGTTGTAGATTTTGTTTTTATTTTAATATTTTCCCAAATGTATCCTTGTGTAGTCACACACACGCACTGGCACATCTAAACAAAAGTCAAAAAATTAGTCTGATAGAAAGGCAAAACTGCTAAAAGTACATTTTATTTGCTTGAGCAATTTGTTTAAGTTCTTTCTATACGAACCCGTATTCGGCTAAATCCTAAGGGTGCTTGTCTAAACAGTTTGTAACTGAAATTAGGGTTGGGGAAGGCACAACGATAACGGTCGTAATGTGTCAGTTAAATATGTTACCAGTGAGTAACTTATAATAATTTAATTGTTTTTATTGTGAACACTTGATTTAGTCCTTTTATAATTTTTTTTCTTTATTTTTTTGTTGTTTGTGCCTTTGCTTATAAAGTCGTAGATGCATCATTTTTTTGGAGAGCTTTTATTACTTTTCTTTCTTTCCTTCTTTCTTTTTTTGTGAATTATTATTTTCATATTCTTTTTCGCTTCCCTTAGTATGCAACATTTGTTGCCTCTGCAACATTCTGTGGAATATCTGGCTATTACTTTATGATGATTATTGTGACGATGATGATGATTTATTTACAACATTTTTAAAAGATGTGATACAATCAAAATTGCAAATAAAACAACACATGCATAACGTAAAACATATGAAATTAATTGAAATTGAAAGTGAAATTCAATTAAACTGAAAATTTGTCACAAAATTATTTAAAACATTTTAATTGTTTATAATTGCATTTTATGCGCCATCTCGAAAGGATAACTGTAAACAAACCTAGAATACTATTTAGAGTACCAAAGGTTACACGGGTTCTGATAAACCTTAACTTCAGTATCGGATGGCACACTAGTACTTCATTATTTCTTAAGATCAATACTTAAGGGACGGCAATTTGTTGTTTATATTGTAGAAAAAAACTTTATGTAGGAAGAAGATTCCACAAACGGATAGTGTGGACTATCAACCACAACGTAAAAATATGAGATTTTCGGGAAAATGCGTCTTCAGTTTCTGTGAGCATATTACGTTGAAGTAGCTATAAAACAAGGGAATTCCATCCATATTGACGCACAAAAAAGGAAAGATATCAGATTGAATCAAGCCTTTCTTGTACTATCTTAAGAGGTCGAGGCACTTGAAAGTTTTTACACTCCCGACCCTATTCTAAAAGTGCCTATATGTTTGAACCGAGCTGTCATTCATATTAAGCCTTTTCGTTTGAATCTCACACAAATATAGAAGATAAAAACTAATATCATCTGCAAGATGGTAGATATGATTAAAGTTAAAGATAAAAGAGAAAGATGATGAAGATAAAACAGAATCTTGAAGTTCTGCTTCCAATAGAAGCAGGGGTTTTCGAAACTAATTCCTTTATTAGTCCACGTTTTTAATGATTTAAGAATCCTGAAACATGTATGTTCTATACTTTTGAACTAAAGTTTTGTAAAATATCTGCAAGTTATCTAATTACCGATATTCTGAACAGTTTTAATAATAATCGTTCTAACGAGTACATTGAGATTTGGGTCTTTGAAAATTGAGCCGGAAAGGTTATACAATGTGCAGAATATCCGAAATAAAAATTTATTTAAATTTAAATCGGTGAAAAAATACTTCACCTGTCATTCTTACTACAATATTTACACCACATTTATTCGTGCAAGACAAATTTTATTTCGAAGCTCCTCGACCGTGTCAGGAGAGAAAAAATTGTTCACTAGTGGCAAGTGTAGATAGTACCATCAAAATACTGACATACGTGTTTTCCGTATCTTACAATGTAATGGTGTACACTTCTAACCTTTGCGCCTTCATAAAACATACAAATTAATCTTGAGACAAATGTGACAATACACACTCCGTAAATTTATAAAATACAAAAGATGATCAAGTTCGATAATGGATAAATACTATCGAAGATAATCGATCTGTAGGTAAATATTCGTATGACGACTGGGATCAACGGTAATCACGACATTTCTTAAAATAATCTGAATTAACTTTCGCCTTCAAGTTCTAATGATCTGCCATAAATAATTGATGTGAACAATCTGATTCTGATCTCAATCGTATCAGTAAATAATTCTCGTTGTATAAGTAATATTTGTCATGTTTCCCTAATTTTCTTCAAACCAATAGTTTAGCTTTTTACACAACATCAGCACAAATAATTCATTATTTCTAAACAATTCAAAGGCAAATAAATAATTTCTTAAATAAGTATGTATTTCTATTACTTCTTAAACAAAAACGAAACAGGAATTTTATGAATTCCCATTAAATAAATCCCTGTTAAGATACAGGAACAACAGCAATGGACAAATAACAGCAACAGCTTTAAAGCTAAAAACAAGTCTAATAATGTACAATAAAATTACACTAAACTGCACGCTTTATAATTAATTTCCATCAAAAACAGACATCATTGTCGTCATCAACCATGTCCCACATCCCCATAAGCATTCACAACCCCAACAAACAACTTTAACCACTGCAGCAGCAAAAAAAAAACATCAAGAACGAACAGTGCCACAGAGTCCAATACATATAGAATGAATATAGTGAGTGGGAATGTGAACAACGAAAGACACACTTACTCACTCACTCACAGTCAAGCGTATGAATGAAAAAGTAAAGCCCATAATCATTAATCTTATCGCCGCCTTGGCTTATTATTTCCATTTACAGATTGTCGTTAGCAAACACAGCTAAAGCAAATACAACAACAATAGATTAGAAAAACAGTTGATCTAAGATTTAATTGTAAGGGTGGTGGCACCAAAAATCTCCATCATTCCACTTCTCCCTGTTTAGCAAACCTTAAAGAGAAACAACAACCGAATGGAAGAATATATATATGTATTGGTGTCTTGTTGGCTTAACTTAAGTGGAAGGACAAGCTGAAGTGTGTTTGTGTGAAAACTTGTGGTTTTACGAATTCTGAGAAAAAATTATTCTCAGTGACCGGAAGGAAGGAAAAACAACCGTTAATAGGAAAAGGATAAAACAAGGATACACGCGTATAATAAAAAAAAAACACAAATACTCACAATATAAAGTCGAAAAGCTTTACGGCAAACAGAGGCACGTGTGATTATTCAATAGAGAAATAAATATAAACGAAATATTTACAAGATTTACCAGTTTAAACAATTTTACGCTTTATTGCTTACCAATACATAATTCTTATTTTTATTGTTGTGATTGTATTAACGAGATTTACAAGGAAATTATCATCTATAAAACGCTCATTTTTATACAGAGATTTAGAAAAGAAACAAATTTATTGGAGGGGAAAGAGCAAGTATTTAAAATTTATTACATTCAAAAGTACTCCCATGGTGTTTATTATACTAGCAATCTGTAGACGGACGGATGGTTTTGTTGAAATAATTATAAAGTCATCAAAGGATATAACTGGAAGAGGCGCTAATTATTATGTTTACTTTTCCTCCACTGACTACTATATTGTGTTTAGAGTAACGCACAAATCGAAATTTTTCGCACAGGAAGGAACTATCGGGTACAGCACTAAAGCATGCAGAAAAGTAACAACTAACTAGTCGAATAAAAGTAGAAAAGTCTAAGAGTCTTGTTACGTTAGTTTCAAGGAGATAATAAATCAATGGCTAGTTGTGGAATTAATATTTACAGAACCTTAAGGCCGAAATTCATAGGTTGCTTGTACTCAAAATTTTTTTTTAAAACAACTTCTATTCCATTTAAAATCCTAAAATGCCTGTTGGTTTCCAATGAACAACTTTTTCCATTTATTCCATATAAAGTCTTTCCATTTGATTTTTTTTTTTTGCAATTTTTGATAACACATACATAACATTCTATTGAATTGAATGTAAGAATAAAGGCCTTCACATTCCAAGTACAAATTTTTTACTTTGCCTGATATTTTCACATGAACTGCATTTAGTCGTACAATAATTCAAAAACAGTTTCTATTAAAAGTTACCGCCTCTCCTCGTGTCTGTCAGTTACATTCATGGAACAAACTTCTCAAACTTTTTGCACAAAACAAAAACAACAAGAAATAAATGGCGAGGGCGTCTGAATGTCCTTTGACTCTGCAGAGTGTCCTTCTTTACTCTTACGGAAATACTAAATGTATTTTAAAATATCAGAGTAGGGTGTAGTTGTTGGTAATGGTATCAAATAATAATTTGTATCTGTTTTGCAATCAATTTGTAACAAATTACACTGCTGCCTTCATGCCTCATCGCAATTTATGCAACAAACGAAGAGAATCTATTGGTTAAAGTGTCTTGTGTTTAAAGGATGAATTTGCATCCATTAAGGAATTTCTAGTTTTAATGCTTTCAACAGGCTATCACTGTTAAAGTTTAAATTTTAATAACAAATAGAAATTCTCTCTATTCTAATTCAAGAATTTGCATGACTAATATAAATTTATATTTATTTGGTTACCTTTTTTCAGGTGAAAATATGGTTTCAAAATCGTCGCATGAAATGGCGTAACTCCAAGGAACGTGAACTGCTGGCCAGTGGTGGTTCACGTGATCAGACATTGCCCAATAAAAATAATCCAAATCCTGATTTATCAGATGCCAAAGGCGATCGGCCTCTCACACCCTTATCTCCCATGCCTATGTCACCACAACGCCGTAGTGCTTCACCACCTGATTCGCCCAACGTAAAAGATGACTTATCCA
Source organism: Sarcophaga rosellei (assembly GCA_930367235.1). Lineage (NCBI taxonomy): Eukaryota > Metazoa > Arthropoda > Insecta > Diptera > Sarcophagidae > Sarcophaga > Sarcophaga rosellei. The sequence goes on from OV884020.1 coordinate 96,930,150, forward strand.
ACCCAGCTGCCACCACGCCCAAACCATTGATTTCACCTAAAACGCCCAATTCACTTCAAACCCCACCCATAATGCATCATATACCACCACCAGTCACAAGTATAGGCTCATCGTTCGGCAATTCACAAAATATGCAAATATCTTCACCACCTCCCCTACTTACTGTCGCTAAATTGGCAACGCAGCACGATCAATCATCAGCGTCATCGACAGCTTCGTCGCCGCCCAACAATGCTGGCGGTATGATGCCTATGACAAGTGCCGAATTTCAGGCAAAAATCAATGCCGAAATGCATAAACATTTGGTGGCTGCGGACTTGAAATTTAAACTGGAAACAACTCTGAATGAGGCCAAACAGCGCCGCATGACCATGTTAAATATCAGTGTTGGGGGTAGTATGACAGGAACAGAGGGTATGCATCCAATGACCTTGCATCCTGCTCATCCGGCCAATAGTATTTTCATAACAAATGCCATGCAACACCATTTGCAACAACAACAGCAGCAGCAACAACAACAACATCAGCAACAACAACAACACCAAGCTAATCTAGCTCAACAACAACAACAACAAACGCCATGTCAACATCAGCAACATAACGATTTTGCTAAAATGTATTACGATGACTACGACGAATCGAATTCAGATAGTGATGAAGAAATCAGTGTAACGTGACCGCCTTAAAGGGCAACTTTTTTCTACATTTTTATCAGAAAGTATGAAAATTGCAAAAAAAAAACAGAAATAAATTAATTGTACATATATTATTTACTTTTTGTTAGGCTTAAGTTAAAACTTAAAATCACATCCACAATGTAATTAAAAATAATGTTTAATTTTTTTTTTCGAATTGAAATTAAAAATTAAGAAATATTAAATTGAAAAATATAAATATAAAAAAATAAAAAATATATTTTAATAATAATTTCAACTTCGACGAAATAGAAAACACAAGAAATTTGGAACCAAATGCTCGTTACTTTATTCGGTACCCTCTTTATAGTGTTTCCAGTTTCTTAAAATAGCCATCAATCGCTGGCTCTACTACATCATTGTTTAGTAATCTTTTACAACCGAGATGTTTTTTTTTCAAGTTCAGAATTTGGGAATGAAACCATTCGAACGTTATTAAATTGATTTATGTTAGCCATTGCGATGTGGATGGAGGATTACATAACGCTTTTTCCCCCACATCTGGTCTTAATTTTATCATTTAAACACTGCAATGAGTTAGCTTAGCACTCGACGTAGAATGTTTTATTCCCTAATAATTTTAATTCTACCTAAATGAATACTACTAAAACAACCCCAGGCTAGGCACTTTAATACCGACATTTTTCAACGTCAATGTTCACTTTCATTCATGGATCTCTCACTCTGACTTAGAATTTCTTTTTTATGTTGTCTATAACTGATATTATGGATTGGAGTATACATATATACAAATATAAATATGCTAAGAAAGGTTTATAATGTTAATATATGAAAGGTAACAGAGTTCTGTTGTACTGGCAAAAATATTAAAAAATTAAAAATCTATTTATTTTAATTAATTGCCTTCCCTCTCCTGTCCGCCGTATATGGACCCAAACTCAACAACAATAACAACGAAGAGCGGGTGCACAACCTCAATTACAATAACAACTACACACACCTTCTTTTCCTCATTTGTCCTTCCCCCCAAGTACCCCCACCAACAAACCAAACCAGCAGCAGCAACACCATATATTATACTATTACCAACATCTACACCCTACTCTGATATTTTAAAATACATTTAGTATTTCCGTAATCTCATTTTAGATTCAAAAACAATTAAAAAAATTTAAAATTTTTATAAAATACAACTTCTATTCCATTTAACCACACACACCCAACAACAAACACATCCATATCCATCCACACGCACCACACAGAACTCCTTAAATATTCCAATTGAAACAAACAGGGTCTTCATTTTTACTTACATAAACCGGAAACGGAAAAAAATGTGCGCATTAGTTAAAGATCGTTTATTTTTTAAACGAACAATAACAAAGCGAATTCATAACAAGTGACCCCGAGGAAACAGCTGACTAGTCTTGGGCTGTCAAAATTTGTGTGTGTTTGTTGTACGTTTAGTGCAGTGGTGCTCAAACACATACTATCATAGGTTTGGTTGTGTTGGTAAAGCAGCGGAGAACTGAATTTTTGAGAATCGTACACTGGGAAAATAATAAAAAAAGAAAAAATTGGTTTATTGTGTTGTGTGTATGTTATTACAAAAAACAAAACACATTTTTCGCCAAAACAACTCAATACGTCTGTCGTCAAATTCAAGAAGAAATTTCCATCATCGAATGGACTGCCCTGCTTTGCTAAAGCCAAAGCAACTGTACATAATGCCTTTTTAAGAGGCAACGACAATTTCTCGTTACTACATGGTAAATTATTGTAAATTCTGCTTTTAATTGCAATAATTTTAAAGTCCTATCATTCCCTTTAATGTTGTCGAAAAATCCATGGCTAGCCTCGTAATGTCTTTTTATAAAAAAAAAAATTACGACATAAAGCGCGATAACACACAATACATTGTACATTACCATCCATATTCTCTATAAAAAATATCATATTCCCAATTTTCATCAAACATTTTGCTGCGTGTAAAACGTCAGCTGAATTGATTTTGTTCTCTGAGAACAACACAAAACAACAAACAAAGCAACAAACACACGATCATTATAAGAAACCACACAAGTAAGCTTATAGTGTCCGTGTGCCAACGGAGCGTCAGCAGATTTTTCTTTGCCTATCACATGTGATAGGAAATTTAGATTTTGAGCATCACTGGTTTAGTGTGTTGTTGTTAATTTTTTTTCTTTTCCATTTTTTTTCTTCCTATTTTGACATCCGAATGGAGGTTTAACAAAAACAAAATGCGTGTTGTTTTTGCATTGTTGTACTTGTTGTAGAGTTGCGGTTACCTTATTGAATTTGCTTTGAACAATAACGAATTTTTTCAATCTCCAATGTTGCCAGTAAAAAACCATTTTAGTATGCATTAGTGTTGCCAGGAAAGGAAAAATTTTCTAAAAAAAGCTCACTGATGACCAGTGTTGTAAAACTGAAATTTTGAAATGGTACTGAATTATAACTGAAAAGGTACTTTCTCTGATTCAATAAGAGAAAATATTTTAAGGAATTGTTAATGATATTGATATATATATATATATATATATATATTGATATATATATCATTGATATATGATCATTGATATATGATATCATTGATATATGATATATATATCAATATATATATATATATATATATATATATATCAATATCATTAACATTATATATGTATATCAATAATAATTATAAATAGAACTTTAATTACAATTTTATTTAAATCTCTTTTTATTAAATTTAATTGTTAAATAGCATTGCATAGATGTATTACATAGTACTCACAGTTTAGAAAATTTAAAAGTTTTATTTGAAGATAAAGGTGAAGGTTAGGGTAAACAAGAAGAAGAAAAAAGTTATGTATAGCTAACCCAATGAGTTAGAGCTCAAGCTCCAAAGTTAATTGACTTTGAGAACGGAAATTATAATTACTCAGTTTACTAGGACGATTAAACGAAAAGTCTCACTCAGTGCACATGGCCTGATGTTAGGAATACCTCACAACGACTTCTACAGAGATGAGAAACAAGAGAAAATCACAGACCACATCCTCTACGGTTATCCGAGTTTTGGGAAGGTGTAACGAAGGTTTATTGGCCTCTACAGAATCTACAACACAAATAAACTATCCCAGTGGTTCAGAAACGCTATTGGGGAGTTATATTTGAGAAACGAAATATGCACTATTGGTAAGCTATGCTATTTCATCTTTAGATTTTTGCAGGAAGCAATTTATCTAAATATACAAACATACACATACATAATTGGCCATTACAATCCTTCAGTCAGGATTACGGCCTAGCTTCTCAACACCACTCATGTTGTGTGCGTTAATTTTATACATGAGTGGCGGGACCTACAGTTTAAAGTCGACTCCGAACGACAGATTTTTTGAGAAGCTTTTCATGGCAATTTTTACTCTCAGAGTTTTTGCCAGAAATCTGCTGAGAGGAAGCCGCCGAAGAAATATTTTCATATTTTCGTTTTGATGTCTGACCTGGGATTCGAACTCGGGCCTTTCGTCTAATAAGCCAACACACTACCTACTAGACCACGGCGACAAATATACAAACATTAAAAGCAATTATGAAATGATGTTATATTAGATAAAAAAAGAAGATAGAACATGAAAAAGATTATGGCATTTTGGTTAGTAAAACACTATAGCCCTCTTCTTAATTATTTCCGACACTTCAAACAGGTATGTTCTTTCATACGAGCATAGTTTCATTTGATTACAAATAATTAAATAAAGAAGAAGATGAAGTCACCATTTTAAGCAGTAAGTGTTTTACGATATTTAATTATATTTACATAATTACCTACGGAAAGTTATGTGGTTTAATAAACCAAAATTTTATGGTTAATTAAAGCATAATTCAAATAGTTGAGTAAATATTTGTTTATTTCGTTTTATTTTTGCATGCATCTTAATATATCTTAGTTTATAAGGATTATCTCGTTTTTATTTTCAATTCTTTAATAAGATTGTAAATAAGCTGTATAGAAAAATTAAATAATTATTCTCTTGTCTTAGTTAATTTTAAATACTGGTGCAAAAAGAACTTAAAAACTATTATTAAGTTTTGGTGTATCACTGCTAAGCACAATGCTAGCTAATATAATTTTTTTTTAGAAACTACAGGTGTTCACGGAGAGACTAACAACTAAGAGGTAATTTGTACATATTGAAATAAAATAAATAAATATTAAGGATAAAATATATTTTAAAATAGAATTTGATAAAAGGATTCAAATGACTCATTACAGGAATTATTTGAGGACAAAAATGGATTTATTCATCATCTAAACGGATGGCATGATTGACGTGACCATTTTCCTCTGCTGTCTTTAAATCTACAGTGGGTGTTACAGTAGAGGTCGAAGAAATTTTGCGATTATTTGGATTATTTGTTTCGAACATCACGTTGATATTAATGGAATTGGCGGTTTTAGCAGAATTAATTTTAAAAACTCGACTTTTTTGTACATAATTAATAATAGCCGATATAACAAGACCCAAAAATAATGTAAGCAAGCAACCGATCATGGAGTACCACATATAGCTGAGGCGGAATATGGGCCAAGACCTGCAAAAATGTTAATTTCTACTTTATTTCTTTTAAAAATTTTGTAATATAGAAAACTTACGCAAATGCAGAAACCTCTTCTTCCTGCAATGCTTCCAAGATAACAGTTCCTAACACTTGGGTAGAATTTACCGCACAATCGCAGTGTTCTACTGAAAGCGGCAAGGATTCCGGTTCAACATTAGCTATTTGAGCAATAACTCCAATGAATATAACAATCACTAAAGATATGATACCACCATAAAAGGCGCCTTTAGTATTAGCACTTTTAAAGGCCATGCCGAGTACAAATAGGCCCAAAGTAACACCACCAATTAAACCATTTAAAGTAAGTGTAGCCTGCAAGACACCACCTAAACGTTCGACTATAAAAACCAAACCAAACGATAAAACTCCAAAACCTAAAGACATCCATTTGGCATACAGGGCTCCCTTATCAGGTGTGATTTTGATATTCATGCCATTAATCAATAAATCTTCACATGTAACGGCTGATAATGAATTCAAAGCCGAGGCCACGGTTCTGAAAGTTTAAAAGAAAAATATTTTTTTACTTTATTTAAATCGAATTTCTGTTAAAAGTAACCATACCCCAAACTGGCTGCAAATATACCAGCCACAAATATACCAGCGACAGTATAAATATGCTCGTAAGTCGTCATTATATAAAATGGCAACAATTGATCAGCGGCGGTAATGCGTCCAGCTTTTAAAGGATCACAATCCAAATAATGATTGAAAACCATTAAACCGGTATAGAAATTGAGCAGGAAAACGATAACCAAACCCAATATGGCAAATCCTAAAGCAATTTTCGCCAACTTTAAGGATTTTAAAGACATACACTTCTGCACGGAAGCCTGATTGGTACAGAACAGAGAAGTCCAATAGAAAAATCCTCCAATAATTACTGACCATACAGTGTGCCGGGTAGTAGGATCCATATTAAAACTGAAAATGTATCATTATTATATGTTATATGTACTTTATTTACTCAAAATCTTACTTAAAAAATTCCAGACGACCTCTGTCAGCAGCTGCCGAAAAAATCTCAATTGGTGTACCGCTATAGAAACAACCCAAGGCGACGATCAAAATCAAGGAAAATGCCAAAACAGCAGCCTGGAAATTACAAATTCAATTTATATAATAATATACAACATACTCTAGCGTCTATCAATCAATATATTTCAATAGTAGAACATTTACTTTTTATTATATTTTAGAACTTTTTAGGGTAAAAAATGTGCATGTTCTTAAATAACTCTGAAGGTAACAAATCGAATTATTCTATTTGTTGCTACCCGATATCTACAACAATATGGTACCTAATAGCTTTTTGATGCTAATATTCTCCTAATCCAAAACAACAATTGAGTTTCAATCGTTAAAAATGATCTTAATGCTTAATAAAATCGTTTCGTTTTGTACTCATTCCTTATGGCTTCCTTTAGAAAATCGTATATGTGATTCAGGCACCAAAAGGTAGACACTAGATGTCCTTTCATAGAATTAGAGGATTGCTTAAATATTATTTACACAAAAGCATAAAACAATTTCAATATAGGAACTCTCATAGTATTTTAACTAAATTAACAACTAAATTGTTCATAACTTTAGAATGTCATGCCACTAAAAACTTTAAATTTAACATTTTATTTTATTAAATTTCAGATTTTACCTGAAAAGTATCGGCAATCACTACGGCCTTCATGCCTCCTTGTGATGAATAGAATACACATACAACATAAATTAAAACAACAGCAATTTTTGTATTCAAACCCGTAGCCTTCGAAAGGGCAATAGCGGGTGCTAAAACCGCCACAGCTGTATAGAAACACATCTACAAGATGATGAAATAATAATAATTTAATAAATATATGAAAAAATGTTGTGTTTATTTTGAACTTGCCTGTATAACATATAAAACAGCACCCAAGATACGTATTTCTTTGCCAAAACGAATGCCCAAATACTCATAACAACTGGTTAATTCCATTTTAAAGTAGATGGGATAAAATATTTTAACAGCAACCGGTATAACAAAGACCATAGGTATAACTGCAATTAAATACGTTAAAGAGAAGTATAGACATAATACTATTGAGGGTAAAACTTTGACTTACCTATCAAAACAAATTGTGTACCCTGAAAATACATTTCTGAGGGGTTGCCTAGCAATTCAATCGCTGTTATAAAACTAGTGGTTAAGCTGAGTGTCACCGGGAATATGCTCATTTCAGAGCCTAATAAAAATTCATTCGAAGAACCACCCGATTTTTTAAAGAATCCATAAAAAATACCAATGCCCAATGAGATGGCCAACATAGCTAGTAAAACAGTGTAATCATAGGCGGAAAAGACTGCCTTATGCGAAGGATTACTGCATTCCTCTAATGATATCTCATTTTGGCTGCTCTCATATGATTTCAATAAAACCGAGGTGGTCATTTTAAAGACAGGATTTTCGTTGGAGCTGTCTCCTCCACGTACTATTAAATATGCTGGTACAGTGGTGGGTGGATCAGTGGTGGTTTCGTACGTCTTTGGCACACTGGTGGCTGGTAGAGTCAAACCATAACTACTGTGGGCCAAAGCACATAAAAATAATAATTTCATTATAGTGACCATGGTTGCTGACATTTTTATTTTTGTTTTTTTTTTTGTTATTAAATTATATGCCAAAGGTTTGCTTAAAAACGCTGCTATACTTTCAAAATGGTTTTTCTATATCCCTTTTAATCGGTGTGACAATAAGTATTTGCGTGTGTTGGTGTATGTGCATAAACCCCTTTCCAAAATAATACCAATGGGGGCGAGTTATTTACATTTCCGTTAAAGCTTTTTCGTGTATAAAAAACGATCCAGTCGATATCAAAAAATTTCAACAAGCTGCAAACAAAGTAATTAAAAATAATTATTAATTTATTACACATACTATATGACTAATTAATTAAAATCGTTTTGTTTGTGTTCCGAAGAATTTGAAAACGGCACAGTTTATTTGGACAAAGCTTATGTTCTTATTTTAATTTTTTTATTCTTATTTTTTAATTGGGTGTCTTGTTAATTGATTTAAACTATGGGTAGTTTATATGGTTTAATTTTTTTTTTCGTAATATTTTAAACCATTTATGAACAAAAACAATATGCGAATTACTCAAGTTCAATATTTTACTTCCTTAGTGTGTTGTTCACTTCTATGTAAGCCAACGATCTTCAATTATTTTATTAATTGTCATTGAACATAAAAAAACAATGAGAAATAAGTTCGCAATCAAATATATAAAAAAACAAAAAAAATAATGAAAATGTATTTACACATGTATAAAGGCATATATGGAATTTAATTTCTTTTAAATTAAAAACAACAAAACAATTACGATTTTCAGAAAAATTACTATCCTGAAACATCTAGCGCTAACACATTGAAGCTTGCGAAACTGAAACTCTTCTTGTGAGCATTAGATTAACCAAAATGCCACACCGTGTTTAACTGATAAAAACAAAACGTTCTGTCTCCCTATAATTTAAAATTAACAAATAAAATTAAAATTCTAAACCAAAAGAACACGCTTTATAATTAAATTAATCTGATCTCTAAATACTTTCCAATGTTTCTTTCATGAATGATTGATTGACCTTATAAGAATCTTTCTTTCTGCAATTGCGCGAAATCTCTGTATTTTCTTTGTTTTCATTACACCTTCTCCTTCTCACAAAATTTTTAGCCAAAGAAAAATAAGACATGAATTATATGAATATTTTGAACGAAACAGAACATTACTGTGATTATCATGCGAAATTTAAAAAATTTCATGTTTTTTCCTCTCCTATAGTGTTATTAAGACAGTACACATACAAAATGTTTATAACATGGATGAGAATTTAAATTTTGCAAATTGATCACTTCATTGATATATGTATGTACGTATGTATGTGTAAGACTTTTAACATGTCTACCGTAAAACAGTTATTTTTATTAGCTTTAAGTATAATAATTAATTTATTTAACTTTTTACCAGCGCCTAAATTAATTATGATACATATCGACGGCTCCATTCTATAACGTTCTAAGTGTACTTAGAACGTTTTTAATGTTCTTGCATTTTTAAATTCTACGTTCTCTAACTTAAATACTGTCAAAAATTTGGTTAAGATGCGCCGATCGTACCGAAGTTATAGGGAAAAATCTACTTAAAAAAAAACATATAGTAGTATGTCGCGTGAAAACTTTGAGAGCTCATAACTCAAAACACACTTTTTCGACTTAGAATGTTATAGAACGGAGGCGTCGATATGTACATACGTTTGTTAATGTAATTATTTTTTGTAAAGTAGGTTATTAAAAAATATATGTAAAGTGAAACTTCGAATAAATTAATGCTTAAAAAATTGGTTCGAAAGTAGACCAATAATTTCAAGATTTTAACCACTGATCCAAATGTACATATTGTGATCAAATTATGACTTTTATAACATTTTTAGTGAATTAATTATGGACACATAAATTATTCATGTAAAATTATTGTCGTATGTAAACTTAATATCTTGACCTGACTGTATAGTAAGTATGTATATTACCAAATTGCCCTTTTCTTCAAATCAAACCAAATTTTGTGTACAAGCATGTTTGTAAGTTTATGTTCAGTCTAAACGAAGAGAAATATGCCACTTCTTATTCATAAAATGTACGCTTAAAAGAAAATACATGGTTACACACAGAAACAAATTTATAAGAAAGCGAATTTATCTGGTTAATAGCAGATACTGCCAGACATACTGGCACGAACCAGTATTAAAGCGGAAAGATACACTAATACCAATACAACTCAAATAAATAATACATAAATATTCTCGCATAAAAACTTAAAGAGAAAAACTTGTTCACTAACGTTGGAGCACAATATTTAACCAAGAGACCCAGTTGGACAGACGGACACAAATTGGCTGCCATCATCACAGGCACATCGTATTGGTAGCAATTGGCTAATAAACGGACAGCGCAATTCAATTACGGATATACTCTGCTTGATTGGTTTCACACTCCTCCAATACAATAGATGCAATGCCCACATAACAATAGTTACGTCTTTTTATTTCTTCACCCTCTCTGTTCATTAACTACATTTATAAATTTCCATAAGAAAACTATTTTCAATTGTAATTTCTTTACTGACAGTGACACAATTTGAACGACAAACGTCGGCTGCATTTTTTGGTCATGGCAATACGAGTACATACTTCAAAATTTATCATTGAATTCATTGAAGCCGTCAATCGCGTGTTGGAATTTGAACCTCAAGATCATACCAACAGGTTAATAACTAAAAAATTAATTTTGCTAATACAAATATATACCTGGGAATACGAATTTCATTCAAACTCACGCAGATCTTAAGAATAATAACGACACGATTCGAAATGTAATTTTAAAAATCGTGGAGCAATGTTTTAAATTTAAGGTTTGAAAAATCCAAATAAAAATAGATTTTACAATTAGATTTAGAATTGGTTCATTTATCAAAAATGGACATCATTTTATCGGTTCAAATTGCTATAAAAACAATGTTGTATTCAGAAATCAGTTAGGGGAATTACTTGAAAATTGCATTTTAAAATAGGCCATAACTTTGCGTAGACGCTTAAGGAAAAAAGCATTGAAAAAATCAAAGGTTCTGAAAAATTGGTTAAAGCAATTTGTTATCCAGCATTTTAAGTCAGATTGTCGCATAATACTGAATGAGGCTTTGGAACCGCAGCACAATCATATGACGAAACATGTAACGATTGGTGAGATTCGTAGCAAACTTGCTAAACTAGGTCCTCTAGCACACTTATGTGGAAAGCGGCAGTACAGATTCAAATTCAAATCTGTGTGCTCTTCCTCCAAAGCAAACCAGAGTATCGTAGATGCACTGTAAGTAGCAATATAGAACTACCTGCGTTCTATTATAGTTTTCATTAATTAAAAAAAATTAATAGTAAGTATATAAACGCTTATCGCTTGACGCTTTCCTTATAAATCCGAAAACAATTCTTGTAGGAATTTTTATTAAGAAAATAATAACTAAAAACAACAACTACTATTTGACAATGCCAAGAATGTTTATTGACAAATTTTATACGTTATGATAAATTATGAGTAGTCACTTACAATAATATCAGACATAAATGGGACAGTACACCCCGATTTGTTGGTACATACTGTTTACAAAACTTTTTCAACATTTTTTTCTTAAAATGTTATAATTACCGTACGTGGAGAACATATAACATAACAAAAATTATATTTAAAAACAAAATTGTCAGACAATTTTAAAACTTGTATGCAGATATCGCCTAGCATAACTAAATAATTTTAAATAAAATCTGTATTACTGTACGAATGTAAATATCTAAATAGCTTTCTAATGTTAAAGCAGTTCAATAAATAAAAACGTAAAAACTTTAACACAATATTAATATCACTGTAATATACCGTACCGTACCGTACCAAATAGGCGTTTTGACCCAAAATTTTCATTTGATGGTGTTCTTTCTTTAATACTAAGTTCTTCAAATAAACCAGTTAAACGCTTATTGTAAAGGCTTGTAATATTGAATTATTGAATGAATGAGTGTGGAGTGTGATGGTTGAATGTTTAAATGATTGTCATAAAAAGACTTCTCTAGACGCCAGTTTGTTAAATATCAATTTACATTGATTAATTTTTTATATTGCAGTTGATTGTTTTGTATGGACATTTTTTATTAATTCAATTTAGTTTTCATATTCTTTTATTTGTTGGCTTGACGTTTATGTTTTAAGCTACAGAACATTGTATGAAGAAAATTTTCACTTTTAAGCTTTTCGTTCATATTGTATTTAACTTAATAACAGATGATAAATATTAATAATTTGGAGAAATAGCTAAAAAAAATGTCCGATTTTATTTTAAGCATTTCTAAAGTATTGGAACGTTTTTCAGTATATATTCCAATGTTTTCCCGCTTTGAATCCCCTAATTAAAGTACAATATACTACATGGGTATAAAAGTACGAAAAAATTTTTGAACAATAAGTATATTCCAAATATATGTACTCACATTTTTGATCACTACAATCATTTAGTTGGAAATATGACCTAATTTCGCCTGGCCAATCCATTAGTATGTGTTAATTGTATTTATGAGTTGCAGAATCTACAACCGAAAATCGACTCCAAATGTCATGAGAATTATTAATGATACCAAAGCGGTACTAATTATTGTCATAGTCTAATCTACAAATTTAAGTAAATTTTACAAACTTTAAATGCTCAAAAATTGAATTGTGATTATTTAACATTTTCACCAGTTGCTGATGAACTGAAACCTTTAAAGCTTCGTATTTTTTATTTAGTGGAAAAAATAATTTCATTCAAAGAAGAAAAAACAGATAATCGTCGAGCAGTTCAAACTCTTTTAACCACCGTTTGCTTCCATCAATATTCCCGTATGCAAACCGGGAATATAAAATATTAATCACAATTGTGGTTTATTCTTCGATGGGATTTAGTGATAGTAATAGTCGTAATGTAACAAAACTTTATAACTCTTTGTTATCAGAAATAGTGCAGATATTATAGCTTCTATATATATCTTAAATTAATTTTAATTAATTAAAATTATAAGTAAATTAAAACTCAGTAAATTTTAAATTTATTTATTTATCACCAGTACGGTAAAGAAATTCTTGTACCAAAGTACTACTGGTTTAACCAGATTATATCCACATCGTTTACTTTTATCGAACTGTTAAATAAATAACCCACAAAAAATTAACCCCCACAAAAATTAAACTTAATCACTTCCAATCTATAACATGGACATCTTAGCTAAAGGTATTTAATAAAAAAAAAATTAACATACAATATTATTAGCAAACTCTTGTTAATAAATTTTAACTTAAAGACAACACACATTTATTTTATTTCGTATCCATAAGCAAAATACAGTGACATAAATATCTGAATAATAAACATTAAGTTTTTTAACTAATCATATGAATAGATTATTAATTAAATCTATCGAGTTATACATAATAAAACAGAGATCATTCAAGTTATTGAATTATTTTAGTAAAGAATGGAAGAATGGAATTAATTTATGCGAGAAAATTAAAGAAAATTATAAATAAATTCAAAAAATTAATACTTTTAACGGTTTTTAAATGACTAAAATGCAATCGATATATTTAAACTGTAAGCCAAGACAAATACTAATCATTTTTAAGTCAATATTTTTATAAAAATATCTTAAACAATTATTTTTTCATGTCTGATTAATAATTTGCTAATATTTAGCACTAAAGTCCTAACACAAAGTATAAACTAAATGCCTCAGTTGGGCGTCGGGTGTGAAATTTAATAAAATAATTAAATAATTAACAATTTTGGAAAGCAAAAAATTTAAAAAAAATTTGAAAAGAAACAATAAAGAATAAATAAAAACAAAAACAATAATTATTTTAAAAGTGAAAACAAACTCATCAAAAATTTATATACATACATACATACATATATTTGTTAATTTATATTAGAAAAGATTACTATTAATGCATGTCATTTATAAAATCATGACTCTAAAGAAACAATATAGATAATCTTAATGCACTGTTATTAATAAGAGTTAATTTGGTATTATTAAAAATTATAAGCAGTGTAATGTTGGAAACAAAACACAAATAAAAATTTAACGAAATTTTTATTCAACTGAAGAGAGGTATTGTAAATGGGACAATTTTAGGGTTATAAGTTTAAATAAAACGAAAATCAAGAAGTTTTGCAAACTATTAACAAAAATCCAAAACTATTACTTTAATTTTTAGAAAAAAGTTTTTATAACTTTTGATAAATAATTGACTCATTTTCAAATGCATATAAGTTGCATAAGTGCAAGGGCGTAAAAGATTTTTTCCGAATTAGATCCAAGAGCTACTTCCATTTGCTGCAAATAGTTAATTGAGGAAAGATATTGTTTTCACTTTTTTAATATAGGGTGGTGTTCGGTCTCCAAGAGACTCGGAAACTTGTTAAGAATCTCTAAGAAACACCAGCTGCTGTAGATCATACAGCAAGGGCTTTAGCCCGACATAAAAGAGTATGAATAATGGCAACGAAATAATTATGAGATTACAGAAGCCTGTAAACAATCTGAACTACGCAGACGATATGTAAATGTCTTTTGGTCATTTTCTGGAAGGTAGATACAAATCTTCGTATGTTAGCTGAGGCTGTTCGAAAGTAAATACATATGTATACCCAAAGTAAAATCTGTACGTAAATCTCAACAATTCAAAATGTTCTCCATAGGCAGTGAGTTTTGTTCAGTTTTGCTATCTCAATAGTATCTCAATCTATAAAACTGATTAATCAGATAAGGACAATGATAACCGTATCCAAAAAGCACGTCAAACAATGACCCCATTTAGATACTTTCGAAATTGTTCAACTTAACATCTATAACGCAATTGTAAAATCCGGTCGGTATATACTATTTATATATACAATTTTGTATTTCAAGACCATATTAGTAAAGATCTTATCCAACGAAACCTTAATTTTTATGTATAATATATGTCGTATGTATGTGTATATATGTATGTAATAATAAAATATACAAAACCTATCTCTAAAGTTTTTAACAACTTTTTACAAGTTACTCTTGTATATTGTATTGAACTTTTCGTTTATATTTCGAGTTCAAGATTTTTTACAAAAATTTTAATTGCTTTTCATTATCAATTCTATATTTACATCAATTAAATTAATCCATAAGAAAACATAAAAATATTAAAAAATTCAAATAAAAGCCTGGGGTAAAAAAGAGATTTTTTTAATTAAAATGCAATTTACTTCCGGAATTATGCAATTTGATTTATTAATGAAAGTTATAGATATTAACAGAAAATTATAACAAAAAAATAATATAATTATATAAGTATGGAAATATTATAATTTTATCTGTAAGGTAACAGCAAACTTATTTTTTATTTTTTTGCTTTTTCTTTTAGTTCCATTAATTTTTAATTTTGAAAAGTCATTTCTTTTTAATATTTAAATATTTCTTTACGTCCTCAATTTGATACCGAATATATACATATTTATAGAAATATTTAAATTAATGCAAATAGTCTTTATCAAAAAAATGAGAAAAATAATTAATTTTTAGTAAAATAAAAAGCTTTAAAAAGGGTAGTTAAAATTAGATAAAACAGATATATAAAGTATGCTATTTTTAAACACAAAACTTTATTTTTTTATCTCATTTAACAATTTTTTAACGTGTTAATAAAACAAAATTATTAAAAAAAAAATGTTTTTTTTTTGTACTATTTTAAACTCTTTTCTGACCACTTCTATATTGTGTTTTAAAATTTTTTCCTATTTTCAAATAAAGAACTTACCGTCTTGAAAACACCTTTTCCTGTGCCAGTATTGTTTTTTCACCAAAAATGTTCTGAAAGCTATTTGCAGTATTGTGCCGCGATTATTCCGGTATTTCATTAACGTGAAATTTAAATTTAAATGTTTAAATAAAAATCCTCTAAGTACTGGATTTTTTTTTTATATTAATTTTATTGCTACTAAAGTCCTTTATTATAAACAAAAGGACATATTTTATTGTTCTTTTTTTCCAAGTCCACAATCACAATAAAAAAAAACTAAATTCTAAATAGACCAAATGAAGTATAGTTTCTATTGTTTTCAAAAGTCCTTGTAGTCCTTGTATTATTTTTTTAATAGTGAAATGCTAAAAACATGTATACTTGTATTTTAATTTAAAATCTACACAGAGCACTTTATCATTCGTTGTTGGTTAAACATTATTTTTTTTTTATTACAATAAAATAAAAGATGAATTAAAAAAGGAAAAGAAAAAACTCAACAATTTCTCTTTTAACGACTCGATCGTATTGACAATATGCGAATAAATGTTTCTGTTTATTACTAGCGTTTGATTTTTATACGAAACTCAGCTTAAAATTTGTTTTACGGTTTTTTGTTTTCAGTTTTTTTTTTCGTTGATTTTGCGTTTTGTATCTCATGGATACGGAAGATTGTCGTTAAACTAGAGAAAAACGGTTTTCTCAAAAGAAAAAGCAAAGCGAGCGACACGAAGTTGTTGAGAACGAACAAACAAGAAAATTTATCACACTCCCAAAGCAAACGTTTTAGTTTTCTTAAAAAGCAGCATTGCCTACGACGAAACAAATTCAAAAACTCTCTCGTGTCTCTCTTGTTTCTTAAGAGGGTTTTAACAGCATCAAGGTTTTTTTCCAGCCTCTCAATCGCATAGCAGGTAGTCTTGACAGATAATAATATTATTTGAACAAAACTAAAAAGAGCTTCATATAAGAATGACAGACACATTTGCATTTATACCTTAAAAACTATTTTAATTCAATCTAGACGAATATGTATGTATGTGTCCTTACATTCTAACTAAATTAAGATTAAGATGGCCAAACGTCTGGCTCTGTGTTCGATTGTCCATATGCCTATTCAATCTTCCGATATTGACCAACATCCCCTTTTTCGTTCCTGAAATGTGGTACTAATACGGAGAGAATACGTTTTTGCCACATCCTATAATGCCAATTTGCTAGCACTGCCAAAAGCAGTAGAAATTTTTCGAAATTAGGCTTAATAAATTCATAATATTAATTATTTACAAACATAAATTTCTTTGAAAAAAAAAATAATTGTAGCAGTAATCTAGATTAACATGCGTCAAAAACAACATACATACATACATATGTATGTACGTATACCACAATACAACTGATAATCACTCAAATTTATTAAGATGTTGTTCACAGTTGACTTTTTCAATTTACGCCTTTTAAATTGTAGGAAATAATTTCATTTTATGTCTTTATTTTTTAATAAAATATCTGAGAACGTTATTTGCGAAATCTGTTTTTAAAATTTCTTTGCAGTTATAAGATGTTTTATTTTTGGTTATTTAGAAAATTTTCAAAGCATTTCTCTTAATGTTCCGCCCAAAAACGGCGCTATAAATTGCGATCGTTAATTGAAAACAATTAATTATTAAAGCGAAAATTGCTTTTTAATTAATTGCCGTAAATTTTGTACGTAAAGAATTTTTTATTGTATTTCTACCAGCCAAAGTTTGATATTTCTTATTTATAAATTTAATCGGTTAAGGCTTTAATCGGCTTAAGGCTTCTGCTATATTTTTAAATATTTTTATTGCACTTTTTAATTTTTTTAAAAGTATTTAAAACAACAATCAATGTTGGCGTAAATGGAAATGATAGTTATTAATTCCTGGCGCATTCTTTGATAAATATTCGATCATTCAATAGTCAAATGCAAGTTATTAAAATAAAAATGTACATAACATGAATGCTCAAGAAGAAAATCTTAAAATGAATTCAAAATAAATCGATATTTCAAATTTAGTTTAATAGAATTATGTTGCTATAAAAACGATTCGTAACATGTATCGGAATTCGTGCCGTGTAGGAATTTGTTTCTATTTAAGACCCCCTTCAACGGCGAAGCTCATTATTGGCTCAATAAGTACTTCAGAGAATAGATTTTCCGATTTTGGCCTGAAGGGCGGCCAGGACCAGCTCAAAAGTTGTCAATACACCCTGAAAGAGCACTGCTGTCAGTGGGCTGAGTGCAACATTAGGCTGTAGTCCCACAACGTTACACTCGCAAAGTATGGTGAGATGGTTACTTGCCTTGTATATAGGCTAGGTGGACTAATATTTGGATATTTTTTGGAAAACTATTGCTTTACGAATAATTATAAAAGCCTATAACAATCTTCATGATGTCCACCCAAGTACAAAACATTGTTAAAAAATTGTGTTCAAAATTTGTTGTTGAATGCGTATATTCTATAGTAGTAAATAGTCCAAAGCCAAAGATTTTCATTATTATATTTGGTCATGAACCATCAACCATGCTAACTTATGGAGACTAATTAGTTAAGAGCAAATTTAACAACAAATATTTCAAAAAAAAATAGAAATGGTAAGAAATGG
The DNA here is from genome assembly GCA_930367235.1 of Sarcophaga rosellei. Lineage (NCBI taxonomy): Eukaryota > Metazoa > Arthropoda > Insecta > Diptera > Sarcophagidae > Sarcophaga > Sarcophaga rosellei. The sequence goes on from OV884020.1 coordinate 96,948,453, forward strand.
TAAGAAATGGCATAATGCTAAGAAAGTTCGCTTCTGTCATAACCAGAAAAGTGAAATTCTATGTTATCTAGTGGAGTAATAAGGGAAAAATTTTAATAATTTTTTGAAAAGTTTAGCATTTAAAAAGAAATCAAATTACTTCTTTTGATTTAACCTGTTATTCTCAATTCAATATAAAACTAAAATTAGCACATTATTTTACTTTCAAAATGACGTAAATTAAATATGTATTGACAAAATATATAAAAAAATTTATAAAAATTTTATTAATAATATTTTTTGAACTAAATTACACTCGTACATTGACAAAATTAATCAAAGTAAAAAAACATCTACGCAATTTACAGTGATAATTCTAAAGATAAATATTTTTTATAATTTTCAGTAATAAACTTTCCTCGGAATTTCATACTCGTATTTTTTGCAAATTATGAGACGTTTATATGAACATTCAACTTTAATTCAATACAAGAATAGAATTATTAATAGAAGAATTTTCAAAACAGTTCAACTTTTAATAATATAACTTAAGGTGTTTAATTTTATTTTTTTGGCCAAGAAACTGCTTATACTGATTCCTAGAGAATATAATATATGTATGGTAAAAGAACTTTACCAATGATATTCAAGTTTTCTAAGAGTACGCCCCATAAATACCGATGCCATGATTATAACTTCAGGAATGATGAATTCAATTTCCTAATTTTTAAAGTGATTCACGTTCAACGGGCCAAAGGAACGGGCATTCGTCGGAGATATCAAAAGACGAAGCAAATGATTTTTGCATTTTTTTCCCCCAGTAATGTTTGTTGAAATCATCAATAGTTAATAATGCAATACAGCAAAATCCCAACTGTCTGTTCAGATCAAGTTTTAATTGAACTTAAAAAATATTAGAATATTCATCAGTTGGAATATTCTCGCATTAGAATTTTAACACATTTCTGAAATCCTTTGTACCAATTAAATCATAATGCAATAATATCAGTCATAACTGTTTGATTTTGAAACCACGGAGAATTTGATTTCGGTAATATTTTGTATATTTTATATAATTTAATAATATGTATTAGAGGGCCAAAACAGGAACTATTTCGAAATGTTTAAGGCAAAAAAGATTGAAAAAGGGTCGTTAAACGTAAACAAATATCATGCCATCGAAAAACTTGATAAAGAACCTGAATACAAAATATGCTACAACTATTGTACCATATTGCAGACTGATTCAGTTTTTAAGACATGAGAAAATAATTTACATAATAAGAATATTTTGTTGTTAAAATTCTGCAGCATATTTGCTTAAATTGTAGAACGAAAAAACTTTTTAAAAAAATTACTGAAATATTCTTCAAATGCCTATTTTAAAATTCACTTCATAATTTAAAACTGCATTCTATATTGACTCAGAATTAGTTTATAAGAAGTGTTTCATAATTCCCGTAAACAAACATAAATAAATATAATATACACTGTAACATAGTATAAATCTATTGCGGGCATATTTGGAAATATTTTGTATAAAATTTAATTTTAAAGTTGTTGATCTTTTCTGCGTTTTCGCTCAAGTATTCTTTATTTTATTAAAATAAATGAAAACACTCCAGTGTTATTATTATTATTTTTTATTTAAATTAACCAAAAAGTGTTATCGTAACATTTTATAATACCGGTTAAGAATATTTGCAAAATTATATTTATTATTAAAAAATAAAATAATGCTCTAATAATACGGAGAATTTAATTTGCATATTGTAAAATATCACGTAAATACTGCATATAAACAAATATGTTATAAAATTTTGTTTTGTGTTCAATTACTTGTCATTTTTATTAATAAATTAATTTTTATTAATTAATTGATATCAAAATTATTTGAACTTTTAAGAATTCCTAGAATATTGTTGACAGACAGACAGACAGATATTTGTTACGCATTAAATATGGAGTTTCGAATGGAAGGAAATACGTAATACGTTTTCGGCATAAAATACTAATAAAAATTTTAATTTTTCAAAACAAATAACAAATCTAGCTCTAACCAGTTAGAAAATGTTTACTAAAAGTCTCAGACAAATTTTATTGCAAAGATTTTCTACCCTAGAATTTACACAATCAATTTATGCGTTAAAACATGCAAAATACTTCTTTTTTCCTTGCCGCTCCTTTAATAAGCATAATCAGTTATAAAGCATCTTTCTGATTTTTTTCGCTATGATTTAATCAAATTGTTTGAGCGGATGTTGTAGACCTTTGAATTGAAACATTTCAAATTTTATTTTGCCCTGGCACCTGTTCCCGAAATGTTTAACCGCTCTTGTTCTCTCAGATTATCGGCTCAGTTTTTAGATATGTAGATACACTATTTTACAATAATTATTAAATATTAATTTATAACTTTATTACTCTTATTCAAAAGTAAGCTGTTGTTTATAGAAATCAAACAGGCTACTCGTGAATACTCAACTTATGTCCAAGTGCTTTCAACAAGCAAATGTAAGAAATATTGAAATTCATAATTTGTATACATTGTATTGTGGTTGATTTAGAGACATATTAATAGAAATAAAATTTAATTTTTATTTGTCAAAATACAGTGCATTTAAATATCCAACGAGACGATATCATTAAGAATATCTACTAATCTAATTTATAATAATTAAATAAAATCGATTTAAAATTAAATCTGTTTAATTTTAACCAAGAAATGTTATAAAATATTTATTATACTGGTTTTTAATTAATTTAATTCATATCGTATCACTACTAAATGCCAGTTCTATCTTCTTTCTTTCCAAAAAGTTCTTGAAACGATCAAGTTAATACGTCATCATATTTGTATCATTATGCGTCGAATATTCGAAATATTTTTTACAAATCATCATCGTCATCACGTTTTGTGCCAAGTCAATGACTATGAAATATCAGTTTGGATACTTATGAATACTAATGGCGATGGGCAAGTTGTCTATAGCAGAGATTCTAAATCGATAATAACTTTTAAAAACAAAACAAAGCCTAAGTATTGCAAAATGTAGTTTCAAGTATATTAACTGAGATATAAACACGATTTTAGTTATTAATCGTTAAAAAAAATATATGAATGTATTGTAACGTCTTACGAGAAAATAATGGTAAGTTCTTAAATACAAGTGCGGTGAAAATTACTTAAAAATAAGTTTTAATAGCTTCGAAAGATCTTCATTAGTTATTTAAGTCGCCAATTGCTACTCGATGATTTAAGTGTTTATATTGAATGGGTTCACATAATGGATTAACAGAAGGAAATGGAGTTCGAAAGTCTTAAAATAATGGTGCTCTTCTTGTCTGCAAAAGATGTAGAACTCATACTTAGAATTTTATTTGGTCAAACCATATTACATCAACTTGGGGTGCTTGTTATCTTATACAGACCATTAGGATTTAGTAATTTTTTAAGTGATTATATATTTACTTTCCACTTATAACTGATACCCATTTCTATATCACATTCTACAGTGATTTGCTACAATATCAATTTAAAGTTTCTGAATCATTTTGGCTATTTGAGTCTTGATGTCAATTCAGATATCACTGTTGTCCTATTTTGTTGATCGTACTTTGTGAGTCTTTCAATGAAAGTTCAGTTAACACCCAACGAACAAATGATTAGAATTGATCATTAAAAATTCAATCACATTTGCAATCTTTTCTCAAACATTTCAAAAAATTTATACACCATTAGGTGATTTTCTTTAGCCGATTCAAAAGACAGGAACTCTAACCTTTAGAAACAAATAATGCGGATTGTATGGGAAAATAATTAATTAATGTAGAAACCTACACAACAAAATCTAAGAAATTACAATTAATCATGTTGCCTGGTATCATTAAAATACCTTGATTTACAGATAAGTTTGAAAAAAAATAGAAAATATCCCGATAAGAAATTGCTAATAGTAAACTTCCAACCAAAATGTGTCAGAATTAACACTAAACCAACGAAATACTATTTTGAAAGTGTAATTACTAGGCTTTTACTTCTTCCAATTTTAGAATCGGTTTTATAATCGAATTTAAACTACATAACATCAATTTTGTGCAACGGAGGATTAAGATCAATGTTAAAAATTTAAGAATCGCTGATGTAAACTACGCTATTATTTACTAACAGTTTTTACACTGCTGAACAGATTTTAACTTGTTTTTCCTATTTTAACCGCTTTGAACTGCTTTTTTTTAGTTGGTTACACGCTTACAGTTACAAATATACCAGAGATATTTGTATTTACATGTCATACACGCGACTAGTGAAGTTAAAAAATCTTTAAAATTCAAAAACAAAAGCTGTAGAATAGAGATTTTGTAATCTTTTATGTTTATTACGTAGTAATAACAAGTCTACGTATTTTTATGACATGTGAATCCCCCATATAATATATATATAATGTAACGCAAATTGGTCTATGGAAAATAAAAATTTTATAATAAATTTTTTATGTATGTATATTTTTTTTCATTGATATTCTTTTAACATATTATTATAGCATATTATTATTATTATAATTGATTTAATTAACACCCTTCACGACAATGTCAAAAAATATTATTTTGTTTGAAATATTTGTCCTTAGAAAAACTTACACGAAATATTTAATTGATGATAAATTAATAAACTCTTCATTTTAAATTGTCATCTGAAGGCAACATTTTTTTTTTTGACAGTACATAACACATACATACATATATTGTGTTGTTCATTCGTGTACTTTTCCAATAAATTCCAGTTACTGGCTATTTACTGAGTAATTTCAAGGAATTTATATTTTACAAAATTTGTATATATTTTTATTTACTAAATCTGATAAGCACTTGTGAATTATTATAGAGACCGGTCGTTTTACCGATTCCGGTACTAATATGTATATATTAATACTCAGTATATTTATATTAATAATATACGGGATCGCGCTAAAGACAGCACTTCTATCGAAAAATTCTACTATTTTTGTAAATGGGGATAAATATCAGTTCTGATTTGATATTTATAAAGTAAACAAAATTTGCTTCTTACACTACAAACCAGAGACTATTGTTCATATCGTTTTTAGAAAAATTTCGTTAGAGAATATAGTGTCAATAAACTTTGTGAAAAACAATTATACAAGAGTTCTGCCAATAGCGGGGTAAGGATTTCTGTAAGAAAGCAATAATGTAATAATGTATTTCACACTAGTATCCAACTTAGTTGATTAATTGCATCGTAAAAACATAGTGAATAATATAAAATTCCTCCTAGAAACGGAATAATTTTATCTTAAATCCTTAGTTCTAAACCTTTCAAATTCCAATTTAATCACTTCTCAAAAAGTGTATTTTTGTTCAGAACTGTGCTATTGACATAGCATACATACAGTGTATCACTAAAGTGAGTATGCAGCATGAAAATAATTAAATATCCCAATATTTTTTCCAAAAATATGCAGAAAAATATATTTTTTTTACACTTACAATAATATATAATAATGCCTTACACAAAAACACAAACATACCTCAAAATAATTATCCCTTCATCATATCTCGTTATCATTTCTTAAAAAATAGAAAAAATTACATCACAAAAGTAAGTATGCACTTTTTAAAGTTTTGATCTGCACTTAAACTAAACGCATTTTAATCGCGGAAAAAGTGAATAATTGTTATTATAAATAAATATAAATAGATAAATAAATATAAAAAGATTAAATAAATAGATTAAATACCGAAATTTTTTCTTAACTTTTATTATGGCCCCTCATGGAAAAGAACTTTCACAAGATTTAAAAGATGCAATTATTAAACTTTATAAAGAGCAGAAAAGCCAACGTGAAATTGCAAAAAAATATTAATAAAAGTAGCTCCACAGTGCAAAAAATAATAGAAAAGTATAATAAGAAGGGAAATACAAATAACAAGTCCCGACCTGGGCGTCCAAAAGACTTCAATGACAGGGAGAAACGAATTATCACCAGAAAAATAGAAGTAAATCCCAAGATGAGCGCTCCAAAAACTATGTCAGAAATAGAAAAATAGACTGGAAAAACATGTAACCCACAAACCATTCGTCGAGTTCTGTATGCTTCTGGTTACCATGGCCGTAACATCCGCAAAAAGCCATTTGTGAACAGCACCAATAGAAGAAAACGGTTGGACTTCGTAAAGGAGTACGAAACCAAGGATGAAAATTTCTGGAAATCAGTTATATTTTCTGATGAGAGTAAATATAATATTTTTGGCTCAGATGGGTGTCAAAAAGTGTGGAGAAAAGTGAACACTGAGCTCAATCCAAAAAATATGGCTGCCACAGCAAAACATGGTGGTGGAGCGGTTATGGTATGGGGGTGTATGACAGCATCAGGTGTTGGAAATCTTGTGTTTATCGAAGGAACAATGGATAAGACGGTGGATTTGAACATTTTAAAAAACAACTTGCATCGAAGTGCAGCTAAATTGGGACTAACAGGATCATTTGTATTCCAACAGGACAATGACCTTAAACATACAGCCCATATCGTTAGAGATTGTCTTTTGTGTAATACGCCAAAACAACTAAAAACTCCTTCCCAATCACCCGACCTTAATCCAATAGAACATCTGTGGGATTACATCGAAAAAAAAAAATCAGAAGTCATGTCATTACAAGTAAAGACACCCTTAAAACTGCACTACTTGAGGAGTGAAATGAAATTCCACGTTCGGTTACCCAAAATCTTATAACATCTATGCCATCGAGATTGAAGTCAGTTAAAAAGGCAAAGGGCTATCCAACAAAATATTAAATATTAGCCTGACTTCAAAAATTGAATCATAGTGCCAATTTTTGTGAACTGCATACTTACTTATGTGACCTGAATTCTAACCATTTTGTTAATTATATTGTTATTAAACAGTAATGAATTAGAAACATTTTTGTTCCTTATTACTTTTCTTAAGTTTATATGTAAAATAAATGAAAAAATATAATATTTGTGTTTTTATTTCAAATCTTAAGCAATTTTTCCAATAATTTCAAATATATATATCGCTGCATACTCACTTTAGTGATACACTGTATATATGTGTATTCAAATCTTAACTAAACTAGTAATTGAATGCAAACAATTCTTTAGTTATCAAAAATTGCTAGGTTTTTAGATAAAATGAAGAAAATAAATAGAAAAAATTAGAGTTCCCTGGTAGTCAAGTGGATACTGTGCTGGATCTTTAGCGTGAGGGTCGTTGGTTAATTATACTTCTTATAATATTTCATAACACTATTTATACCGTAAGGGCGAAACATTCACCTTTATGGCAATAATACCTAGTTTACTAAAAATTAAAAAAGTATAAATCTACCAACTAGGTAGTCGGAGTAAAAAAGCATAAATATACGGGGCCTGTCCGTTAAGAGTTAAGAGAGGCATTTCTTGCGAAAGAATTTTTTCAAAAATTCAATAAATTTCGGGAAAATTTTAAAATTCTATTATAGTGCATTTTAGGAGTTCCTTATACTTTGGTGACAAATTGATAGTATTGATGCGTATAGAATAGCGATTCTATATATATAAACTTCTTTACTATAATATGTTTAGTTTTTTGTTTGAGCATATTCATCATCGATTTTGATCAGCTTTTAGAGTAGCAATTAACATAAATAGTAACAGTACACTCGTGTTTAAGAAATATTTAAAGAGAAAACTATAAAAGAAATGCCATAAAACATAAAAACCTTATACGAGTATGAAATTGTTTAAACACTCTAACATTAACACTTTCGCTTCATTTAAGTACTGTCTGAGTGGAAACTTTTTAAGGGCGTTTTTAATATTTATATCTTTTAGCCATTAAATTGTAATATTTTTATTACAGCTACTTCTAGACAGAATCGGTTTTACCCCGATTTCATTACAACTTGGCCAACTATTACGCCTTTAGTCATTAAAATATTTATAACTTACGTTGCGATTTAAATTCAATTTTAGTTGCCGGATTTGAATTGACTTGGCGGTCTGGATGACGTCGAGGTTGTTTTCGCTAAGGGCTTAATGCATTTTAATAATTTTCATTAGTCATTGTTGTCTAACTAACAATGCAGGTAAATAAACACGTAATAACTAACTCCTATACATTTTATTATTTATTATTGTAAATAGAATAAATTGCCAATAGATATAATATTTTATTACATAAAAATTATGGTTGTATTGTGCAAAAAAAAATCTTAATGTTGTAACAAATTTTAATACAAGATATTCAAGTAGTATTATTTTAATTCCTACTTAATTCTTACATACATATATGTACATAATTGGTCTTTACAACCCTTCAGTCAGGATTATGGACCTAGTTTCTCGCAGCACTTATATGGTGTGTGTTAATTTTATAAGAAAGTACAGGGGTCCACAGTTTAAAGTCGATCCCGAACGACAGATTTTTTGAGAAACTTTTCGTGGCAATTTTTATTTACTGTCACAGTTTTTGCCAGAAGTCTGCTGAGAGGAAGACGCCGAAGAAATATTTTTTCGTATTTCGTTTTGCTGGAGATGTCAGATATGGGATTTGAACCGTGACCTTGCGTCTATTAAGCTAACACACTACCTACTAGACTCCAGCGAATTCTTACATATCTACATATATAAAAATACATTCATACACATATATAAAGATGCTAGACTAAAAAAACGCCTACAAATACTTACGTCTGGTATCTTTTTAATATGTATACAATCATTTATTAAAATCTTGGCAACCCTGGGAATACGTCAGTAACAGCTGTTAACAACTACAAACTTCATATATGCTATACGCATTGTAAATAAAAGAATTTCAATTTTTATTGAAGCATTAAAATTAAAAAAAAATAATAATTTTAAAATTATAATAACACCAGCAAAAAAATGAGCAATCCTACAGTTCCTCTTGGTATACAAAGCACAGCTGGGGCTGTACCCGTTCGCAATGAAAAAGGTTTGTCTGGACACAGAAGTTATGAGTACAAGCTATAAAGGATTTCTATTTTTAGGTCAAATTTCAATGCAAAAGGTAAAGGTTCAACGTTATATTTCGGGTAAAAGACCAGATTATGCCAAATACGGTTCCAGTTCGGAAGATAGTGATTTGGAAGATTTTATTGACCACCGTCGTAAACAGCAGATTGCAGCCCAGCACGATAGACGTCAACGTAGGGATAATAAGGAGGATGAACGCAAGCGTTATGAAGACGAAGAGGATCACGAGGAAAATGAAGAAGAAGAAATTGATGATCCTCGTCTGAGACGCTTAAGAGCCAGGCCAGCAGAGGCTGAAGAACTCGAAAGAGAACGTCTAGAACGTCATCGTCATATCCATGAGCCTGAATTGTTGGAAGAAAGCGATTCAGAAGATGATGAAGAACAACAACAAAATATAGAAAAGGCCACAAATAAAATTACTTTAGCGTCTGAATCAGATTCTGATTCTGATATAAGTGAGTCAGAATTGGAACAAAGACGTACTAAATTAAGGCAACGAATGTTGCAGCAGCAAAAGGAGGAAGAAATCTTGCAAAAGGAGGAAGAAAAACAATCGGAATCTTCAGATACAGATAGTTCCGAATACGAAGAAGAAACCGAAAGTGAAGAAGATAATGAGCCTCGTCTTAAACCACTTTTTGTACGTAAAAAAGATCGTGCCACCATTCAAGAAAAGGAGCGCGAAGCACAGAAGCAAAAGCAATTAGATTTAGAAGCAAAACGTTTGGCTAAAGATAGAAGGCGTCAAACTCTACGTTTAGTAGAAGAGAGTGTTAAGAAGGACTTGGAAAAAACAAAGGTATTTTAAGATCATTACTTTTAGGGAGTTTATATTTTTCTTAACAACTGTTATATTTGCAGAATGATACAGCCGAGCCTCATATCGAGGACGTGTGTACAGATGATGAAAACGATGAAGTTGAATATGAAGCTTGGAAACTAAGAGAATTGAAACGTATGAAACGCGATCGTGAGGAAAGAGAAAAGTAAGTCTATGTCAAATATTTAAAAACTATATCTTACACAATTACTGAAAATATTAGATAAACTAGGCTTATACTGATTATATTAGATCATGCAATTTCTAACTCTTCACAACAAGACAAGGTAAAATTTGTAGCCAACATGAACTCAAAAGTTGCTCATTTCAAATTTTTGTACATCTCGCTAAAAACGGAGACTTGTTTTTCCTTAAGTCGTTCAGAACTCGACTATTGACATATTTTGAAATGGCTTATGTACATTTCATTTAGTTGCTCATAAGCAACTGGGTATCAGCCAACAATTTTTACACTAAATTTACCCGTTTTCCACAATTTATATCAAAAATAACGACGTATTTAATTTTATAGACACAGACCGTAATGTCGCGTAAATAAATACGTTATCCACTATGAAAACTTATAATTTACAAATATAATCACTGAAATTTCTAAATATATCCTTTATTTTTAGTGCTGAACGTGAAAAATCTGAAATCGATCGCATGCGAAATCTTACGGATGAAGAACGTAGACAAGAATTGCGTCAAAATCCTAAACTTGTCACTAATAAGGCAGTCAAAGGCAAATACAAATTTTTGCAAAAGTACTATCACCGCGGTGCTTTCTATTTGGACGAAGAAAACGATGTATTAAAGCGTGATTTCGCACAAGCAACTTTAGAAGATCACTTTGATAAAACTATACTACCGAAAGTTATGCAAGTTAAGAACTTTGGTCGTTGTGGTCGCACAAAATATACACATTTAGTGGATCAAGACACAACGAAATTCGATTCGCCGTGGTATGCTGAAACTTCAAATAATATTAAATTTCATAATGAAAGAGCTGGTGGCATGAAACAAGTATTCGATAAGCCTTCGCTATCAAAACGTAAAAAAATGGAGTAATTTCACTTTGTCTATACATTTTTATTAAAAAATATAATTATTTAAGTTAAGTATAGTGTAATTTTAAGGTAAATTACCTTTTAATTAATAAATAAACGATCTTTTTGCTAAGTCACTTGTTTCGTTGTTTAGTTAAAAATTTCACAAATTTGAATAATTAAAGCAAATTCTTTACGAAATATTAGTATTTATATTTTCTTACTTTATGACTCTATCAATGATTGATGGTTATGATTGTTGTAAATCAAATATATTATCATTAAGGTAACCGAATATATCTTTACGATTAGCCACTACTTAAGAAGATTATACGCCATAGAAATTTTGCGGAGCCCAATCTCTCGACGAAATGACAGACTAGTTAGAAATGTACTATGTATTTCAACTTATTCGATTAAGAAGAGACAAATCAAAATTTACTAAATTGTTATGAATATGTGATAAGGAACTCCTGCTAACAGGTAGTTTCCAGTTTTGGCAAAATGAATTTTCTACAAAGTTTTTTGTACACTTTGTAGAAAATCTAGTCAATTAATTGTATGCAACGTTCACTAAATTTAAATTTTAGTAAATTTTATTTTTATTTAAAAAGATATTTTTAAATTATAATTTTTCAAAAATGTAGCCTACAACACCTTTATAGTGTACTAATAAATTAAAAAGCTAAGCCTAAATACTCACGGGAAACAGGATTTTCATTATAATATTGCTTAAATTTACAAGCGTATTTATTACGTTCTGCTAGAAATCCAAATGTGTTAAATGTTTTTGAAATATAAGCAAACACATCTAATACTTTAGCGTGAGCTTCCAGTTTACGAAATGATTCAATAGCTCTTTCCAAGGTTGTAAGAGATTTCATTAAACGTTTATGTTGTCCTTCACGATCTTTACCAGCTGCTACTAGGCAACGTACAAAGGTAAAATCTGTCTTAGCTCTGTCATAAATTCCACCATTAATGTAGATTTTATCCATAGAGTTTCTCAAAGCTTGTAATGCTTTTTGTGGCAAGCCCATTTGCAGCAAAACCTGAGCCATAATTGTATCAATTAGGGCATGTTCGTACTGCATATATGCAGATTCGGATAAAACAGAGGCTTGCATTAAAAGTTCTATGGTTTCGGCAGAAACATTATGTTCAGACAAGCTATTATACGCCATAAGTATGAGAACACGAATTTGTCTTAAAACATCCAACTCCTTATCGTCTAGTAAATTTTGTAATATACTTCTTGATGTATTATTACAACCTTTTGCAATATAAACGGACGCTCTCTGAATGTTGCCATCATGTTTGTCCAGCAGATATAACTGGCAACACCAGCGCAAAGCTTCCTGCCAACGACCACGATATATTGCCTGTTGAATGGATATGTGACACTCACTAGTCATCCAATCGGCGGCGAATGGATGACGTGGAAATCGGGTTCGTGCATGGTGCAATATAACTGCACTCAATTGATATTCACCTTGCGTATTGAACCATAGAGCTAAATTTGATAAAACTTTGCTGACACTTTCCGAATTACTGATATCTCCGAAAACCCAAGTCTTTTTTAAATTCAAAAGTAGTTGTGAATACAATGCAGAAATTTCGTAACGACCGTATAACACCCACAAAGTAGTACGCAAAGCTAAGGAATCAGATATATGCTCCAGAAGGGAATTTTTATTGTTTAATTCATCGCTTTTCAATAACAGTTCGAAGAGATCCAATGGCAAATAACCGCACTTGGCACCAAATGCCACAACAAATTCAATGGCCAATGAAAGACTTTGTATTAGGCCAGGATCTTGTATATCAGGTAAACTTTTTTCAAATGGTCCTATATGACTACTATTTAATAGACAGTACCATGAATTTGCTAAATCCAAACAGCGTTTATCTCCACATTCTTGGGCTAGCATAATGCATTCCTTTAGGGCGCTTAAAGCCTCCTTTTTGTGATTAAAGCTGGCATGTAATATAGCCAGATTAACACAAAAATATTGAAAGCCTTTTTGCTCATATTGACCCATCATGTGCATAGGGCTACGATCAAAAGAACGATGTAAAGCGTCAATAGAACCAAAAACGTCACGTAAACGCAGTTGGTTCATATAACCTAGAAAATAAGCTTTAGCGCTTAGTGGATTATCTTGTACAATTTCATTAAGTTTTGTTTGCATTTCCACCGGCGGCAAAGCGCGCAATTCATTTTTTTCTAACAGGTTACATTGTTGTGTAACAAAAAGTTGTGCCTGTTTTGGAGACCATTTACTATGAGGATTACGATCTTGATGTACGGTTTCCGTATCGAGTACAGATTCTTCCATTGTGCTATCATCAGCAGAATCATTTGTGGCAGTCTGGCTATCTAGCATATCACTACACTGTAACTTTCGACGTCCAATTGTTAGCGAACGAATACCTAATTTGAGAAATATTTTAAATAATTTACTTAAATTTGAAAAAAAAAATATTGCCATAATATTTAATCGTAAATAAAAACATAACTGTAATAGCAAAATATCTATCAGTTTCGTTGTTATTGCTTATTTCTTTTTTTCAACAATAATTATATTTAAACTGGAAGAAAAACGTAATATTTTTAAGGAAATTCATATTCGGCTTCTACCAATTAAATTTTCGGGATAATAGACAAATATCTTATCAAACGAATTAATGACTACGATAATCTATTTAACTTTGAAATCAAGCATATTGATATTCTACATAGGTTCATCCACCACTACCAATTTTAATATACTTTCTTAACTCGTATGTTAACATACCTTTTTCATAATACAAACATATGTTCTTATGCAAAGCCATCATTTGGGGAAATGTTAAGCGTTCGAGTATTACACCGACTCTTCGTACGTATAAACCAACTAAACTGAACTGGCTGACTCCCAATTGTTCGGCTAGCATTTTTTCAATATTTTCCATTTCCGCAAAGTCAAATAAAGTCTCAATGCCCAATGAGAAAAGATCGGACATCACTTTTTGGAAACCTTCCAAATGTGAAGGATCAATTTTATATTTGGGTGAACACAACAATTGGTACAGGTCATTATAGGTCATATCAGGATATTGTATTAACTTCAACAACAGCATACAGAAATTGCGCCTTGATTGGGCTGGATAAGAAAGTCCAGCATCACTGGCAGCTTTCTTGGCCTAAAAAGAAAAGCAGAAAATAAAAAAAAATAAAGATCCCTTAATATTATTAAAAAAAACCTTGATATACTGTTGAACTAGAATTAAAACCGCAACTTTATGTGGCGTTGGTGTTTCTATACGTGACAATGATGGATTACGTGGATCCAATGCTTCCAATTCTTCAAAATGCATCTTGAAGACTGTAATAATAAGTTATTTCCGTAGTATTCACAATTCTTTTAAAAAACACCGGCAAATGAATTCAGAAACTTGTCAAAACTTCCAAACAAAATGAGCAATAAAAGAGAATGTACGAAGTGGCACACAGCTGTTTAATTTATTAATGCATCTTGAAAAAATTGCTATGATGCGTTTTGAACAGTGTTACCAAAGCTTTTAAAATGTTTTCTATTCAAAGACTTGAAAATGTATAAAATTATAAATTATCATAAACAATTAGAGCTTAAAGGCAAGATAAGCTATTGAACCCTGCCTTTAACCACGCAATTGCTTCTTTGCTTTAAAGAAAATATATTTTATTTATTTTATAGAACAATACATACATAATTCGCCATTACAACCCTTCAGTCAGGAATACGGCCTAGCTTCTCACACCACCAATGTTGTGTGCCTTACTTTTGTACATGAGTGGTTTAACGTCGACTCCGAACGACAGATTTTGAGAAACTTTTTCATGGCAATTTTATTTACTCTCAGAATTTTTGCCAGAAATCTGCTGAGAGGAAGTCGACGAAGAAATATTTTTTTTTCATATGTATTTCATTTTGATGTCTAGCCTGGAACTCGAACCCGGGCTTTTCGTCTAATAAGCGAACACACTACACTAGAACAATGGAATGTTTAAAGCCATGCTATATTTAATATTACTTTTTTATAATATGGATATTTTAAGATGACAAAAATATAGTTAAATACAAGGGAAATATATTTACATATAAAAGGTGGTAATAGTTATTTTGTTTTTTTTTTTTCTAAAATCCATTTAATTTGTGTAAAAATATTCTGACCAGCTGAGCCAAAGTTATACTCACTATACTCAGGGTGTTATAAATACCCATACTCTTCTTGCTTAACAGATCGAAGACCCCACTCCGGCTGCTGTTATGAAAATAACCGTTAGCATTATTGTAACTTTCAAACTACATTAATATAAGAAAATAAGTTCGAAGACTAACTGAAATGCATATATGACAATCTATGCATCAGCTAGAAATAAAATAATTTTGCAGATTTACACAAAACGTATATATTTACTGTTACCTTTAAATAGCCGCAGCTACATGGCATATACAATGATAGGATCTACTATATTAACAGCAAAGCTAGCTTGCAGTTGTCACGCTCTTGGTGGACTGGACAAAATTAATATTTTTTAGTCATTGTGTAACAAAAATCTTTCAGATAATGGTCGTACTGATAACTTGCTCTGTCATCATATCTTTTCTACCAACACCACTGAGAGTCTAGAGTATAAGATCAAGATCCCAATTGTATCTATAGGCTGAGGCAAGCAAAAATTAATGGTAATAAGAAAATTCGATTTGAAGGAATGGTGTTCGCAGAACAGTTGCTTATTCAATAATTCAGCTGAATAAAGCAGTTGTTACTTTATTAATTATTTATATAATTTTTTGGGAACATTTAAAAGAATATAAATATGTACTTATTTAAATTTTTAAGCACTAGAACATACAATGACCAAAATTCTTTAAGAATTTATGCCTTTAATGCAATGTTTTAGTGATCTAAAAAATATTCACATTTCTATTATTCTAACTAAAACAATCAGATCGGCTGGAGAGACGGATCATAGAAATATTTTCTGTGATTTATATCTGTATGTATATACATAGATATACTCATGTACAACGCGTTGTACTACTTGTAGTTCGACTTCTACAACCTTTTTATTTGCTTATTAATTGAAATGAAAGCTAGTTTCCTTCTTTTTTAATTTTTATTAAATTAGAAATTAAAATCAAAACTTTGCCATGTTATACAAAAACACCGTATATGTATTTAAAAAAGAACTTCTTGAAATATCCTGTATCCTGTATATTTAATTCCCTTTGCGAGTTTCTTTTTAGGTTTTTTTGCAATGGAATTTATGCATTTGTTTTAGTCATGATAAGAACAGCCGATGGCACTAAACCTAAAACACTTAAAGGCTTTTCATAATCTTCATAGTCGAAGACTTTACGTGGAAATGTTGTCATAAGCCCAAATGGCATATCACTGCCAGTTTTCATTTGTATGAACACACGCACGGCTGAGAGGTTTTCATTGACACTAAAGGTTTCTGTCAGGGCAGAACCATCTTGCAAACGTATTTGAATGCGAGTCTCTTTGTAGTCTTTGGGTGGAGATTTGACTCCGGGTGCAGTAGTAGCCGAAGTAGTTGATGTAACTGCCGGTGCAGAAGAGACTGCTGGAATCTCGGAAGTGGGTGATTGTTGTTGCATTTTGCGACGAGCCTTATCAGCTTCGATTTGAGCTCGTACTCTCTCGCGGGCAGCCTTTTCTTCGGCTTTTTCTCGTTTTCTCTGCTCAACAATTTTCTTCATTTCCATTTCTTCTAAACGCTTACGCGCTTCGGTCATATCTTTGCCGGATTTAATACGATTACGTTCCCTTTCAAGAGCTTCTTGCTTTTCCCTCTCTTCGCGTTCCAGTCGCTTCAGCTTCAGTTTTTCTTCTATTAGGGCTAACTGTTGTTTTTTCTCTTCTTCAGTTAAGGGTTTTTTCTCCTCCGTGGATTCCGAAAAGTTACTATGACCAGTTTTAGCTGCATGAAATTCAACCTCAGCTTGGTCTTTACACAATTTACCGCAATCATCACATTTTAACGACTTGGCCGTACCACCTTGTGGTGCGTTAGAAGTTGAAGGTTCGTCGGTGTTCACTGTAGAAGACTGTTCATCCATAACATTTCCTTGAGTCTCCTTTGGTATTTCTTCATCAGCATGCGCCAGCAACCATTCCATAGCCGGTTCTACACCCTTATAGTTTGTGACCTTCATAGCGTATTCACTATTAGGAATGTACAATTTGGGGATTTTGCTGTTATAGCCGGCGTTCATTCATTCATATTTAATAATAATTACTTACGCTCTATCTTTGGGAAAACCCATTTCCATTAGCATCTGCACATCCCCCATTGTTCTTGGATTAGTATGGTATTCAAAATGTTAAATATATTTATTTTAATTTTCTCGGACAAGCTTATTTTGCAGTAAATAAATATTTGCAATAGTCAGATACAAAAGATGACTACTTAAATTTCCACAAAAGAATTGTTAGACACTGAACATACTGCTTACAATACAGTGTCTCTAGAGGTATGTTTAATAGAATAATAAATTATTTTTGTCTGATAAAATTATTTTTCATTCAGTGCTGCCAGATAGAATAGTTTTTTTACACTTCTCTATATGAACACGGCATTTTTCAATTACCTTATTTATTACCATCCAATACTGCAGGTTATGTGTCGAAATTTCATGATTTGAGACCATTTTTCTCTTATCTACAAAATGTCCACTCATTGTTTCTTCCAATAAAACGTTATTTTAATATCCCCAAGCATATGATATAAATTAAGTCGGCATCACTGAACGTTTTTTGATAAAACAACGTCGTTAAACGACTACAACAGTGCCTTTGCTCTC
This sequence comes from Sarcophaga rosellei, assembly GCA_930367235.1. Lineage (NCBI taxonomy): Eukaryota > Metazoa > Arthropoda > Insecta > Diptera > Sarcophagidae > Sarcophaga > Sarcophaga rosellei. Next base: position 96,966,184 of record OV884020.1, read on the forward strand.
TTAAATGTTAAGATAAGGAAATGTCAAACAATAAACAATCTGCATAGGAAAGGCGTCCATTTTTTAATCTTCGATTGATCTATTTACATTGTAATAAAAATAAAAGTGTTTAGTAAACATTAGAATTACAATGACTGAGTCTCCAAAAGTGAAAAATATGTCGGTAAGAGTTAAACGTACACGTCGTAATACTGAATCAATGGATGAAGTTAGGGAACAAGTTTCTATGAAACGTTGCACTGTAAGACTACAACGCTATAATGCAGAACAACTTCGGAAGTTAGGTGTGCTTTGAAAATTAATAAAAAAAAAATCGTGAAGTAACAAAGTTTCATTTTATCTTTCAGCCATTATTCGGACAACTCCATTAACAGATGATAATAAACCAAAAAATATTAGAAATATGGTTGTGCGTGTGAGACGTCTTATCAATGCAGATGGTCTGTTTCTTTAATAATGCATGTCAACTTCAATTAACGATCTGATTTTTCTCTTTAATATGTAAATCACAATTTTTCTAAAAAAGTTTATATTTTATTTTTATTATCAATTTACTGAATTTTATTTGAAGTATTTTTATTTTAATAATCAAAGCAATAAACTAAGAAATTATATACTATATATGTGTATGTACAGCAATATTCAACGAGCGACAAGTTGACAATCGAAAATGCGGAAACAAAAATGTCAGAAAATATTTATTTATTAATTACGATACAATTACGGATTACATCTAATTATTACGACTGAATAACTTAGGGTGTAGTGTAGCAGACCAGAGTCTCTGGTGGGAATAGAACCTAGGATCCTCATGCTAATAGTCTAGTACACTACCCACTGGACTACCAGGGCACCAAACTGAAAATAATTTACTACAATTACAATATATTATTAATTTCTAAAACACTATGTATCTGTACAATGTGCTTGTTTCAGCTCAGAGATTCAGGTGAATTAATCATCATATTAGCTGAATAGGGCATTATCCATAAGTCCGCCGGAGAACTCACGTATAGTATGGGCGAAATGTAGGCTAAAAATCAAAACAAATTCACGGCATAAATAAATAATTTACAATACCTAAGTAAAGGAAGAAAAATGTACAACGCGATGGTACATACATATATACTGATTTAATTTCTGAAATATTTCAAATAGTAAGGAATCATTGGCACTCATTAGCTCAGAGATTTATTTTGAAATTTTAATAAAGTCCTGAAAAATTCTAGATATTACTTTTATAGTCGCACATAATGCAAACTATGAATTTATTTAATGTCACATTTGTCCGGACTTGAAGATTTTATAGTTAGAATTAAAAAGTATAGGCTGCGTAGAACTTAGACCCATTTGAGCATAAGGATGACTTTGTATGTATGCATTTGGTAAAAATGCCTGATTTTTCCTCGTTTTGTTAGTATTGTAATTACCGTTATTTTAAACCAATTAAAAAAGAAAATTTCAAACAGGGCTTAAAAACTTCATAATTCTAGCTTATGTCTCATTTTCGATACATACGATTTTATTAAGGATTTTGTGTTGTTGCTATAAATTTTTAAAGCTTTCAAAGATTTTCTGAAGTTTTATCGCAAATAATAAATTATTTATGGTATTTGAGAATTAATTGAAAGTTAAGTGCTGAATGAAAGTGAAGAGGTTGAAGTTTCCATATATTCCTGATGCTGAAGACTCTAAAGAAGAAGAAAACAGAAGCTCGTCTTATGAACCAACTAAAGTATTGACAGCAACAAACATGAACATTCGCAGTTTATCGCCAAAAATGGTTCTACTTAGAACAGCGAACCGAACCGTATGCCTTTAGTAGTTTGGCAAGAGAAAATAAAATCAATTTCCGCGCAAATTGGTAATAGTTGTTTCTTAAAATGTTGTAGAGTCATCCTTTCTTTAGTTATAAATTGCAACTGGAGACCATATTTTAAAATTTACGACCATACATAATGGGACCCACTGAATTGAGTGTAAGAAATCGTTTCAAATAAATCTTTTATTGAATATAAAGATTTATGCATAGTGGCATTTTTTTTTTTTTGTGCCGAACTATAAAAACATCAATAAAAATCTGCAATTGTATTTAATTTCCTTGTTATTACAAATATAATTTTTAAACTTCGAAAAAGCTGTTTCACTTGATACAGTTTGGCATTTATTATTAATTACTTTCGCAGTATTTAACTGCAGGTAGTCAAGATTTATATGTATCTTAAAATAATTCAAATGTATAAATGGTCTCTATATGTGTATCATTCTCACAACTGTAGGCATCTTTCAATAAAATATATGTACTTACATACCCACTATTCAATTTAAGCAATAACACACATATATGTGCACATGTATGTTAGTACATATGTATATGTATATTAAAACAAAAATCAAATCAGAATTTAAGTATGGAAATGTACATGGAAAATGTTTATTAAAAGACAAATGTAAAGGAAATATTCTAGAAATATCCACACACGTTTGCATTTATTTTGTGTATATGTAGGTTTAGAAAATACTGAATTACAGTTCAAATCGGCCTGTTTCAAATTACATATCATTGTTGTCTAAATTTAAAGCTTATCTCAGCGAAATAATTAAATAAGTTTTAAATAAACTCAACCTCTTCTTTTATTGTTGTTTCCGAATATTTTGTCAAGATTTTAAATTAAATGATGTCAAGGCTTATCTCTGAAATGAGTGAAACAAATAGTCAAATGATGATGTGTACCAATGCAGTTTCTGTGATAAGAAACTAAACATAGAATATGACTACATGTCCATTAAACGAATATGGAAAAAATAAAAACTATTAAATCACACATGCCGTGGTAACATATGGTACAAATCTGAAAATATTGTATGTATATATCTACATGTATTATTATTATAAATGACACGCCGTTTTTATTTAAAAATATAATGTATTTTATGTTATTTTTTCAGCAATGAAATAAGATTTACATTGAAAAGTATTTTAATGTTTATAAAAAATTACTTATAAGTAAAATTACACAATAACTATTAACTATTTGGCATAAAACAAGAGATTCTTGGAAAACAAACATTATAACGCAGTTCCATGGTTGAACTCTTAATGGCATTACAAATAAATATGCGCTAGAACATATACATATTTCGATGACTGAATCGAAAATAATCCAACACATACTGACACATGATACATGTTTCGTTTTTAATCTAAGCTAATTAAGTATTTAAAACTAATAATATTAACATTTAAGTAAAGCACAAAAATAGCAGATTATTCGAGAAAGATTTTTCAGGGTTAGAAGATATACTAACTTGTTGGTAATAGAAATTTAGAATTCGTCATGGCGTCCCAGAGCCTCGCCGAAATCGGTGGCCTTAGAACCAATAAAGACATCGTATTTGTCGAGTATTTCTTCTTTAGTCAATTGTTCATCGCCGTCATTGTCAGCCTCATAGACTAAATGTTTGGCTTCACTTTCAGCATGGTCAAAATCGTTGGGTACAATCCAGGCTCTAACTTCTTCGCGGTTTAAGAAACCATCACCATCAGCATCACGGAACTTTGCAAAGGTTTCACGTTCACTAATAATCCATTCTGGCTCTTCTACACCTTCATCCGGAGCAGTGTACATATCGCCAATATATTCCTCAATGGAAATTTTGCCGTCCTTATCCTTATCGATATCTTCAATGGTTTCCGACAGAACAACATCGCGCATAGTGGGATGATCAACGGGATGTAAGAAGGCAGTGAATTCTTGTTTGGTTAAAGCATCATCTAGGTCTTGGTCTGCAACGGCCCAACGACGACGGTCTCGGTTAAGCATGCTCTGATAAGAAATGCCATTCTCTTCATGTTCCTTTTCATCCTGAGTCAAAGAGTCCATAAAACCATACACCTCGCGCCTATATGATTCCCAAGTAATAGTATCGTTTCCATCAGGGTTATGTTGTCTCCACTGACGGTCCACATCTTCGTCAATGTAACGTCTTTGGGTGTACTCAATCCACCTTTTTAATTCGGATATTGTAACAAATCCATTTTTATCTTCATCAATTCTGTCTACAATTAAACCCAAGCGCCGTTTACTCTCCTCAGGTGGCAGTTGGTCAAAGGTTTTAGCCTCATCCTCCCCCAAAAATTGTTCATGATCATATTGGTGATTGTGTTGACCATTAGCGAAGTGATCAGCATGTAGTGAATCATGTTCCAAAGGATTGTGTTTAGGCACTTCATCTGGTTTCGGTACAGCCGCTACTACAACTATAAAAGCTATACATAATAGGAAGACTTTAGAGGATTCAAACATTGTTCCACAATTTCTCTTCGAATGCTTTCAAATTATATTTTACAAACAGTATTCACTACTTCCTGTTTGTTTTAATTGAATATTTAATCTACTTGTTTGTTTTTTCTGGACCAAATAATCCAGATGGTATACGTGTACTTCACACTAAGAACGTTCTCACTTAATTGAGCATAAATTTGAGTTTCAAAGACTTATTTGTTTAATCCAATTTATCTCCCCACTGCTATTCAAATTATCAATGAATGTATGGAAATCATGCTACCAGACGTTGAAAGTAATTCACGACTACAATAGCGACTACAGGGTAGTCTATAGATGAATATTGTTCTTTATGTATATTGATATTAGCTAAATGTAACAATTATTTGACAATGTGAATTATATGCCCACGATTTACATTAGCGTACAAGTGAAACTGTAATATTTTTTTCTTTAAAGTGTTATTTTTTAAATATGAATTATTATTTTATCATTAAACTAATGTTTGTTTATTTCTAAACTATTAACTCATGTGAATTTAAATCAAAAGAAACTATGCCAATTGTCATTATTCTGCGATTGTTAATATAAATCTGTGCATTTAAACAAAATTTACGCCAGAAATATGTATGTACATACATGTTACGTATATGTTTAATCATTTTTACATTCTCATTACTATTCAACAAGCAATTTAATTGAATGCAACCCTGTGAAGGAACGCAATCAAGCAACGCTGAATTTAAACTTGAAGATTTTCATTCCTGTTGGATCCTTTTCTACTTTATTGACAAAGTCTTTGTTTTCATTTAAAGTTTACGTTGTCCTGTGGCCAATTCCACTAAAGCAATATAATTTCTATGATTCATTATTTGTAAGGAAAAACAAAATAACGAAATTATGAATAATTCTACAATACATTCGATGGAGACTGAAATATTAACCCGCCTACCAGTACCCGAAATACGAGAGGAATCATTCCAATATTCCTATAAGCAGGTGCGTTATTTCTTAATTAAGTTTTAAATAATTTCGTTATATTTATATAATATATTGTCTTTAAATGCAGGCACATCGGCGTGAGGATATAAGTTGTTTGAAACCACCAAAAGTAAGACCACGCTATGACTCCAATTTTAATCGTGACCACACCGCTCATGCCATTTCATTCCGTTCACAAGAAGATTGTATTGGAGAAAATTTATTAAGCTCTACATATGATTGCTCCTCGAATGAAACTTATTTTGAACAATGTTTCAGCCGACTGGCCAAAATTGGCGAAGGTTCCTTTGGTGAAGTTTTTAAGGTCCGTTCAAAAGAGGATGGCCTTTTGTATGCCATCAAAATGTCCAAAGAGATATTCCGAAGTGAGCTATATAGACAAGAGCGTTTGGAAGAGGTACGCCGGTATGAACAATTTTCCGGTCATGCCAATTGTTTGAGATTTTACCAGGCTTGGGAACAAAATGATCGCCTTTATATGCAAATGGAGCTATGCCGTGAAAGTTTAGAACGATATTTAGAGCGCAAACGTACTATACCGGAGGAAAAGATTTGGTCAATTTTATTGGATTTATTGTTAGCTTTGAAAAGTCTTCATGACCGCAATCTCATACACTTGGATATTAAACTCGATAATGTTTTAATTGGTTATGATGACAGTTGTAAATTGGCAGATTTTGGCTTGGTCATCGATGTAGATCGTGCAAATCGCCATCAGGCCACTGAAGGTGATTCTCGTTATGTAGCGCCAGAGATAATGCAGGGTAATTTTTCAAAGGCTGCCGATATTTTTAGTTTGGGTATTGCAATTTTGGAACTTGCTTGTTATTTGGAATTACCCTCGAATGGACTATTGTGGCAGCAATTGAGAAATGCTGTCTTACCTGAAGATTTTATCAAAACAATTTCAATAGATTTGCAGAATATTATTAAGGACATGATGACGCCTGATCCCAAAGACAGGCCAACAGTCGATCAGTTGTTAAGCCATAAAAAGTTGGTGTCCATGTTACAACGCAGAAAACATTGGGAATTAGTGCATAAAGTGGTAAGAAGTCGATTGAAAGTTAAATGCTTAAATGTAGAAAGCAATTTCCTATTTATAATGGTATATAAGAAAAAGTACAGTGGTATCTAAAGCAAACTGAGCTTTTAAATATATAAACATATATCGAAGACGTTGTACACACACATAACATACATACATAATTAATCATTTCAATCCTTCAGTTAGGATTACGACCTAGCTTCCCACGCCACTTATGTAGTGTGTGTTATTTTTATACATGAGTGGCGGGACCTACTACAGTTTAAAGTCGACTCCGAACGACACAATAAAAAATACATTTAATTTTGCTATTATGACAATTTTCAATTTTTTTTTTACTTAAAAATAGAAAATACTAATGTACTCAAAAAAATAATTATAATGGTAACTGGTACATGGAATCCTTTTAATTTTTATGTTTTTAAAACGATATTGGTTTTGACTAAGTGTACTGAAATCGAGAAGGTTGTAGTGAGTCGCTTGAAACACATTACTTAAAACAACATAATTTGAACGTTTTAAAAAAATTTGTATTTTTGCTAACTAGTATTAAAAAAAATATTGCTGACGTCTGTAATTTGTAATTAGTTAAATATAAATTGTACTTTCTTACAAATACATAATAATGTTCGAATTTATTAAGATAGAATTATATTTTATCTTTTTAAGAAACAAACTATACGTAAAACTGGACGCGTGGCCTGGTTAAAATTGTGCAATCTTAGAAATATCGCTTTTAAATTCTTCGCATCTATAATAGCATTTTTGGGTATGAAAAAATCCCAAACAGATTCTGATATTGATGCGGATCTATTGAAGACAGCAGAAAAGAAAAGGGCAAACTATATACGATCTCATTTAGTATCGTCTACACCAACGAATGCAATATCTAAAGCAAAGGCACGAATTGATTTTCAATTCGATAGTGAATGTTTGGAACTGGCACAGCAACATTTCACACCGTGCCATATAAAGACTAATACAATTGTCAATTCTACTCCGGTACTTGGTTACGTAACGAAAACAATTTTTGAGTAAGTAATTTAGGCTGCTATAAATAATGTTAATGATAAACCTTTTTGTTTTCCTGTAGTGATAACATTGATCCTTCTCTGTTGGAAAAATCAACTTCTTCCCAAACTGATGATTGGGATTGTAATTGGGATACTAGTTCTCAATTAAGTCTACGTAAATCATTAGATATGTCTTCGCTCAGAAGGAAGATTTTATTTAGTAAGTCTGATGAAGAAACAGAATAAAAAACCCAAATTCCATATATTTTAGTTCCTAGTGTGTTTTGCTCTTAATTTTCCGTGTTGCAAAATGTTTTTTTTTTAGTATTATGTTCTATTTATGGTTTTATTTATAAAGAAATCATAATTTCATGTATAATTTACTTATATATTCCATAAACTATAGTATTTTTTATCGATCAATGTAATGTTTTATATTATAAGTAATTATTTCATTAATTGCAATAATTTTTCAAAAAAAAAAAAAAAAAAGCCAACAACATAATTATATTAATCAGTAAGTATTCTATAAAAAATATATTCCAGGAGACATTAGAATAATGAATTGTGTGATGTTTATAGAAATGCATAATATGCATTGCATATATTATTATTTTTTATACTATATATAATTGTGTGTATCAGCTATGTATGTGATATGTTATCAAAATGAAAAAAGTAAAATATAAAATTAAATATATATTACAAAATATTAAATAACTAAAAATGATTTATAGTGTTTAGAATATTACGCAATTTCATTATTATGATTAGTTTAAAGTTGTATTATGTATTTAATAAAATAATTATTTTTATTACTATATATTTTCCTTTTTCTTTTTCAAATTGTATTTTTGAAAATTAATTATAACTGAAATGAAATTGTATATAACAATAAATGCATCATGATTTATTTATGAAGTGTAATACTAATATATTCAATTTGCATAAAATGCATTAATAATCAGTTATTCGGCAAATTTATAGGTATATTATAAAAGTTGACCCAATAACTGGTATCTGTCTTATTAAACTTTTCACTGACGGATAACCTCCTCTAACATGATAGTAAATTCTAAAAAATATCTTCTTTGTAACTTCTACTCAATCCTTCAATAATCTATTAAAGCATTTTGTACTCATCTTAAATTTTAAAACAATTTATAAGTGACCTGACTATACTATTTTATATATTTCGTTGTGGTTTATCATTTAGTAGTTCTTTTATTTGCAATTTAATTTTTAAAATAAATATGCCGTTATAAGTCATTTATTCATTCAATATTAGTAATAGGTGAATGAATGAGTATGTCTGAATATATTATTTGGACCTAGTTAGTCTGCTTTTAATTAAGTATTTGCTACTTTAAAGACTATCAAAGACAAAGTTTTTTTTCACAAATTTCTAGCATTCGTATTCGATTCTTACTGAGATTTCAAGCGAAGCAATGCTTCATCGTAAGTCTTTTTAAAATTGTTGACGGCTGTTATTTATGGCTATAGTATCAAGTAATATTTAACCCAACTTTCAGTTCTTTTTTACCTTAAGGCTTCTTTTTCGTTATAAAACTTAAGAAGCATAATTGTTTGCGGTGAATTCACCTCGAAAGTCATTTTTGTTGATAGTCTGGCAGCAAAAAAGGCACTGCAAAAAGACTGGATTTTTTATTTGGATTTATTTCTGTCACTAAAACTGGTAGAGAATAGAGTAACACGTATAAATCTTTGGTAATAATTTACTAAAGCGGGGAATTCGAAGGTTAATTATTGCAGAAATTTTATTATGATATGTTGGCGTTACCTACGAATTATGCGAAATAGCCAATAAATGATATTTTGGGCCTAGTAGACAATTAAGAAATAAAGTCCTATCTGTCTGCTTGAAATTAATACTCTATTAATGCTTTATGTTACCTTTTCTATTGCATAATGTAGAAAGATGAATAATGATGAACACCATGAGTGGCGGGACCTACAGTTTAAAGTCAACTCCGAACTTCAGATATTTTTTGAAAAGCTTTTCATAGAAATTTTTTATTTTTTCTAAGAGTTTTTGCAAGAAAACTGCAGAGAGTAAGTCGCCAAAGGAATATTTATTATATTTCGTTGTGTTGTAGATGTCTGAGCTGGGGTTTGGACCGTGGCCTCACGTCTAATAAGCACACTATGTACTAGGCTATGACGACTTCGGAGTTAGCATGTGTAAATACTACACTTATATGTGTTCCTTAAGAAAGAAGATAAGAAAAGTAACTAATTATCCCCAGATTTTCACTTTTTATTGTTTTTTTTTCTTCTTTCTTATTATAATATATTCTTTCTATAACTTATTTTTCTCCGTTTATTTACATAAGTTTGAGTATGTGAATATATCAAGTAAGTAAGTACTCTACGTGCATTAAATTCAATTTTTTATAACTCTTTGTTTGCAAATGAATTAGCTTTTGACATATTTTAGTAATATGACAAAAATTAAAAAAAAGCCTTCTAAGAGACATGGAATGAATAAAAAGTTCCTTTCAATAAATTTATAAGTAATTTAAATTCCTTTCTTTTCTTTAGTTTCGAGCAATTATGGGCTAGATATGCATTGTCAAACAAACTTAAATAAAAATAATTGTAACGCATGTTTCCTAAGTCTTTTGTTATTATCGTATGGACAAAATATGGAAAATAAAATTGTCAACGAAGAGAAAAACAATTAAAAATAATAACAGTGATATTCATAAATAATAATCGCCTACAAGATAAACTTTAAACATCACTCTCCTTTTCTGCGTTTTTTTTATTATTAATTATTCAACAAAAGAAAAAAACTACTTTCGCTATCATTTAAAGGCATACAAATATGTACGTTGCCGGCTGTCTAGTTGATTGGGTGGTTGGTTGTCTGTTTGCCTCATAGACACTCCTTTCGTTGCATATGAGTAAGCGATTCACAATTTATACACCACATGAAATGACACAAATTGATTACATTTTCATTAAAAAAACCGATTTAAATTAATCGTAAACAATGCAGAGTAATTGTATTCGAATGACACCCATATGTAAAAGTGTGAATGAATTTCGGATTGTTTCAAAATAGTATCAAATAAATAATAAGAAAGTGTTGCTATAGTTTAAACTATGACACTAATAAACTAACTCCGATAAATTGAAATATATTGTCTAACAGTACTTCTATGTGAAAATATGTGTAATTAAGCTGTATTACTCAATACCTTTGACATACAAACCAACTGTAAACGTAATAAATTACCAGAGTTCATCAATATAAGTAAGATACACAAAATTCATAAAACTTCTATACATTTAAACGAATGAAAAATAAAGTTTATTCATACATACATATGTAGATACTGGCGGTTAGCTGACTTTTTTCTTTAATTTTTTATACATTTTGATTTTAGTACCAAAATACGGTAAACACTGTTAAAGAAGAGAAAAAGATACTTAAAAGAGCCAAAGAAAAATAGAGTTGAATCACCTTTAAGTGAAAGTGAAATTTGTGTGCAGAAATATGCTCTAAAACTCCGTTTTTTTTTTTTGTTGTCTGTTGTTTTATGCCCGCTATTGTTGTAACTTTGGCTTTAATGGTATTTTTGGTTGCTTACCTGGATATTCACGTTACGTGTACAAATTGCAAAATTAAACCAGAAACTTTTAAGGTTTTTTTGGTTTTAATCATTTTGTTTTCCTACAATATGGGCGCTGTTTGTTCTGTATTTATTGTGTTGATGGGTTTGTTTTTAATGTAAATACAATTTGTGTTTTCTGACTTCTTTTTCACAATTTACGTAATGTTACCTAAAAAAATAATAATCGGATTTCGTATTTTTTTATAACATATGTACATAAATACTATCCAAGTAAATACTTAAATTTTTATTCATTGACTATCATGCATATGCAGGTACTCAAATATTTCAATATATGTATGCAAGGGCCTCTATTTATATTTTACGAAAGGAAAGCCGTTTTCTTTTCACTTTTTCTATATTGACAATCCTTGAAATTAAACCCAATTACTATGAGCAGAAATTCCATGGTCATGACCTGAAACCTTAGACCGAGTATGTATGTTAAACTGTGATACATCGAAAAATACAATTCCTGTTAGGGAAGTCTGAATAGGTTCAGGCTTTTAAAATGCTGTATGTTGAACGAATATAGAATTATTATTATATGACTAATTTGGCCAGATAGACACTTAATGCAGTAAATTAACGGATTGTGGTATATTGAACTGTGAAGTAATAAAGTCTTTGAAATCAGAGAAACCTTGCAATGATCAACAATATTTAATCTAATGAAGGCGTTCTGTTCAGACTGTTTAAAAGAATACCATAATTTACAAAGTATTTAAGTGGCTTTTTTAAATAAAAATCAGTGTCTACGCTTTTCTATTGAAGGCTGTTTAAAAAAATAATATTTAAGTCGAATTACTTTGTATTATTAGATTTAATACGCTAAAAGAACCACTGTTGTTTGTGTTTGTGTAGTGTGTACTTAATCACTTTATATTTTCATGTTGGTAGGAAAAAAAACCCAACTTCACACTACACCCTTATAAAGTTTGAGTAAATTAATGGATTTAATTTACATTTCAGACTAATGTGGGTGAGTGGTAAAGTTCATGAAATTCATCAATGGCATTGACACAATTTTTTAAATAAATTCTTATATAATTTCGCAATAAATTTTTAGCGAAAGTCTTTAAAATTTCATAAAATTAAAAACCATGACTAAATTAAAAGCTTATTTAATACTATTTAAACGTTTAAAATCATATGCGAATTTCTAAGTTATGAATGTGCGATTAATTTACATAATTTGCTAAAAAAAATGCCTACGAACGTATGTATGTATGTATATACTTATACACTCACACATCCATACTTATTTAGATATATGTATACATACATGCATACATACTGTATACATATAAAAACTATACGAATCAAATTAACATTTAAAATACAATATTTATTACCGATATTTTTTTTATTTATGTCTTCTTTTCTTTCTCTTAAGTCTAGATTATTACCTAATCATGACCTACACAAGCAAAATTCAATAAACATGTGAAACAGACGATCATTTAGTGATCGAAAGAAAGTAAAAGTTCGTTAAAAATTATCTTGATGATCATCATCTCGAAGTGAATATATGTATGCAAGAAGCTTAAGAAAAAATAAATAAAATGAATAAAAATATTTCAGTATTTTGTGAAATGCTAATATAAATCCGTATCATTAATATTTGTATACGGCACAGCAAGCACCCAGTTATGTTTGTAGTTAAAAAAAAAATACAACAACAGCAATCAGTAAAATAAAGAGGCTATAAATAAACAGTTAGCAAATATGTCTGTCTATCCGCATTTTGCCATGTGTATTTTAATACAGTCAATGTACAATAGTAAAAGTACATTGTAAATTACTATTTTCAAAACGGATATTTCATGTGAATAATTTGTAATTTATTTAAAATAAATAATACAGTGAATTGATACCACCGCGTTGCATGAATTTTTTTTTCAAATATTTCGGTTTTAATAAATTTTCTTATAAAAATATTGTAAGATTCCATCATAATGGACAACCAGTCTCTGTACTTTCAATGTAAGTACATAAGCGTATAATCTCCTACAGAACATTCGAAACGAATACTGCCATTATTCAATACAAATATTATTGGACATTGTAACCCTTTAGACATGATTATATTCTGGTTTTACGAGGATGATCTGGCGATTATTCATCGTCAGAAAACTTATACTGTGTTCTCCTCATCGGCTAGTAGAGGGCGTTTCCACAGAAAGTACTCCAGAGATATCGACAAGAAATAGATATTTGCAATGTTTTTATTTTTAAACATTTTGCTTCATACCTTTTACAAAGCAACTCCTCCTCCTCCATCCATCTCCTTCATCTTCTTATTTTTTTCTTTTCATTAGTTTCAGTTTCAGTTTCAATTCAATTTTAGTTTCTACTGCAGCAGACCTCAGGATGTTCGGTCTTATCATCTGCGGTTGTTCAGAATCAAAGCCGAGTGTGAATATGTATTACGTGAGAGGCTTTTGACAATTTTAAAGATTTGCAAATTTTGCTGAAATTTTTCTCGCATTCTCTCTGTGTCTTGAACCTAGATTTCTTATGTTTAAAATCAAACAATTTAGCCACCATATATACCACCATATATATATATGTATATATTTGTAGAGAAGAAATGCTATGAAATAGTAAAAATCTGTCACCTGTGACATTTACTTCTCTTAATTGCAACCATGGAAAATATATTTGATGTTAGCTGATATGATACTGATGAGACGTGTATTTGCGTTTGTGACTAGACATGAAATAACATCTTAAAATTCAAACTAACTAAACAAATTGAAATTGAATTTATGAATTTACTTCAGCTCAAAATAATGTTATTGCGATTAAATAAATATCAAAGACTGTAAATGTTTTTGTTTCCGAATAAATTCGTGAAAATTTTTGGTGGATTTGCATTTGAGTAGAATTGAAAATGGGGAGCAGAAACAGAAGATAAAGCAGAAGTAAATTCAATAAGAGTACCAAAGCAGTTGGCTTGATCGTAAAAACCAATGAAGTCAACAACAATAAAACAGTAAATAAACAACAACGCAAGTGAAAGTGATATTACTATGGTCCAGTTTATACAATCTATATACCATATTGTATTTTGAAATTCATGCAAACATATTCGTACATGCATATGTATGTAAATACTTATACTTACTTATGTACGTAGTATGAATCTACAAATAACTGCTGCAGCGGTCTGCGTTTAGAAATTCGTAAGTGTGTGAAATTCATTTGATGGAGTAAATTAGTATTGTCATTCAAATGCAAAAAAAACCAATCTAAATAAAAATTATATCGGAGCGTAAAGTTTAAAGGCAGATGAGATTAAAAAATTCCCTAATCTTAATAAGTATATAAAAATATGTGTGCGTGTTAGTTTTGTCTACTAATTTATTAGTGCAGGTTTAAATTTTATTCAAAAATACGAGAAGTTTTTGCGAAAATAATTGAATAAATATTTACAGTCAATAAAAAAGAAAAAATTAATTGGTATACCTCAACGATCTCATGACATTTGAATTTCTAAATTTGGTAATATTTACACGCTAAATTCAATATTGAAATTTAGAAATCCATACAAGAAAATTAGATAAATGATATGCGAAATTGAGTTAAATTAAATTTTATTTATAAAAGGTAATTCATGCATTGATAACAATGAATTGTTAAACAATTAATGGCATTAAAATTTTTCTCAATTAATGAATTAATTTTAAATTTAAATTTAAATAAATTTAAATGCTACACTTAGTTTTTAATTATATTTGTCTTAAATTATTTCTATTTATGCAAATATACAAAGTTAATTACATTAGCACATTCCATTCATTTTAATGGCGAAGATGTATGTACATCATTAGGAAGAGTTGTCGAGCTAAAACCACCCAAACTCACTTAAGCAATGTTTTCTATCCTAAATTTAGAACTGAAATTCGCCCGCTAGGTGCTGGGTAGTGACATATTAAGTGATGTATGGCTTCTTCTTTCTTCTCCATGTAGTTAATCAGAATATGTTTATAGTTTGACAGTATTTCAGCATGTCATAATCCAGATTGGAACAGAAGTTAACTGTATTGCCCCTTACTGTCATCAGCTCAGCCCTCTGTTTCAATAGAAGTTAGGAGAGGAGTATTAGCAAGCAAGGAATGGAATGGGAAGCTAAATCCACTGGTGATAACGATATAGAATTTACGTTAAATTTCTTATGTAAGAAATAATATTTAGTAATCCAAAACAACTTGAATTTTGATGTACTTTCCCATAAAGGACAAGATTTTGATAACAGTTTTAATCGATTATTAATGGGAGTTCTTACATCAAGACCGTACTTGCAATTGGGGGTATTATTTTGAAATTAAATCTATTTTTTTGTATACTTAAAGGTTCTAATGGACATTTTTCCACCTTAATTACAATTTTCGAGGAAACTCAGTTATTTATAACAGCACTAATCTATACGGTTAATTCTTGTGCAGTGTTGCGCGCTTTAAAAGATACTCTGCAGACCCTGGTACACTCCCTTATGCAGTTTCTTTAACTTATTGATAACAATCTCTTCTTGAATCCTTCCCTTATGATGAAGCACAGTAACATTGACTTAATTACCCTCTACAGTAATAGTCTTGTATTCCGCGCAGGTCATCCGGCTTGACCATCACTCAGGAAAATATGGTTGAATTTTTCTTTAACTATGTACATAGATGTAAGTTAAGCTGTGCACCTTTAGAATTACATATAATGACTATTAGTCATAACACCAACATATTTTATGGATGAACTAAAGACTATATGATAGATGAACTCAAAAAGGATAACTCCTTGATCGAGAGATGCCAAGTAAAATGTAAAAGGTCACTTTGTTTTTTGAACAAAAGTTTAGGGTGTTACAAACTATTTTTAACAGAGGTTATTTAGATGTTAAATTAATATATACATATAAACAAAACAATTTTCAACATTTTAACTATAAAATAAAAGTTTTCATTATTTTTAAAGTTTCTTTAATGAAAACAAATTTTAGTCACATTTAATTTCCTTATTGTTTTGGTTGCATGATAATGGAATTACTCACAATCAGTCAACTGCGTCACAACCACCGCTTCTTCTTATTTTTTTATTGTTTCTTAACATTTTACCAAAAATTACATCATAAGACAGTAAGACTGTCAAAAATATGTTTCTTTCTGTGTTTCTTTAAATAACCAAAATATTACATTAAAAAAAAAGCACAAAAACAAAACAAAACAAAACTAAAAGTGACAACGTAATTTTAACGGTTTATAGTCAGCATATTGTATATGAGTATGTACATATGTATATAGTCTTAATACAATATAAAATATGTATATGGTATTATACGATGATATATGTATTTGTGTGCATGTGAGAATATATGAATGTATGGTATAATCGTATTATTATTAGTCTACAAAATTGTTTAAGCCAACCTAATAGCTTAACATAACACATTTGTTTATCAACACGTACAATATGGCTGAAATATTGTGTAATAAAAAGGAAAACAATAATAAAAAAATAACAGTCATCACAACCGAAGTTTAACATTTTAATATATGTATGTATTTATGTACCATTAACCAACCAATACAACAATACTGTACGAGTACATTACGCAGCAAGTCATTATCATCACCAATGTTTCGTACTACTACAATTACAATTAAAATGAAAACAAAAACAATGCATAATTGGTGTCAATAAATTATATAAATTGTTGTGAGCTATCACACTCAACAACAAAAACAACAAAAAAGAAAGAAAATAACAAATAATAATTTAAATAAATTAAATAAGGGCATAGTGTTAACGATAATGGTGATGATATTCATGATGATGGCAACAATAAAAAGCAAAAGTAAAATTTAAATAATAAGGAATAAATTGAATTTAGCTTTCGCTTTTGAATTTAACAAACTGTTAATTGTTTTAATTTCTTTAATTTACATTTTTCCAAACTTAAATTGCAAAATTCAAGCAGGTGGAATGGTGGTGAATGATGGTGAATTGTTGTTACATTCTTTCGGTATGCGTTATAAGAAAAGCAAAAGAAAAGATTTAAGCAACGAACGCCTTACGCTTTAAACCGAACATAGATAAAAGAATTATGCAACATATTGCAGTAGTTGGGAAATTGTTTATAAGCTAGTTAATGGAAACCCTGTAAACATTTAATTAAATCATTGAAGGGTATTGATTGATAATAGCTCACCAAATATTTTACACTAATGTTTGTGTTATTAAACAAACAATTTCGTATTTTGTATTAAAAAATTAATTTTTATTTTTTTGATAGAATTTTGGTATTTTATATTGTACATATATTTAATGGAAACCGCTCCTTAAGAACACGTTACATTTTAAATTGATCAGGTTTGTTTTTAATTGCTAAAGTTTTAGTGGATGGATGAATACGAATTGACGTAACGAAGTATTGCTAATATTTATATTTTCTTAAGATGTTCACGTTTATAAAAGTCATTGGAAAATTATGAAAATATGACACAATTTTCGCTCAGAACTACTGTATATTTATTAATATAAACTTAATTATAAGTTCGGATTGCCATGCTTTTTGAAGAAACAATTTAATTTGAAGATGTTGATCGGCTAAAATTTAATAAATATGTACATATATCAGCAGTGATTACACGGAACGATATACTTTCGAGAACAACAGGCGAATCGAATATTTCTACGATTATTTATCTTGCAACTTGCATAAACCGTACATTGGAGATATTTTCACTGTAGATCTCGCTATGATTTCAGAGCATAGATCCTCTGAACATAAAATTAGGCTAAGTAGTGGAAAAAACGCCGGAGAAGTATAATTAATAATTGTGATGTTCGGCTGGAGGTCTAAAAGAACTGTTATATATCGATAAAATCTGAAGTTTTTAGAAAACTATTGTCTAATATAATCAAAAAAAAGCTTCCGGAATTGATCAAATTAGTAGCGAGAGCTTATAAATATATGGCGGGGGATTATTTTTTAATTTACCTCACAAATTGGATCATACAAGTATCTTACGAAAGCGAAGTCATACAGGCCTATTAAAAACAATGTGAAAAATGTTTAAGTTTAGATTAATGTCAATATAACATACCACATGAAGTCGCCGTAGTCTAGTAGGTAGTGTGTTGGCTTATTAGACGCGAGGCCACGGTTAAAACCCCAGGTCAGACATCAAAAAGAAACACGAAAAAATATTTCTTAGGCGACTTCCTCTCAGCAGATTTCTGGCAAAAACTCGGAGAGTAAATAAAATTTCCATGAAAAGTTTCTCAAAAATCTGTCGTTCGGAGTCGACTTTAAACTGTAGGTCACGCCACTCATGTAATAAATTAACACACACAGTATGAGTGTGGTGGTGAAAAGATAGGCCATGATCCCGACTGAAGGCTTGTAATGGCCAATTATGTATGTATGTATGTTAAATCATTAAATTTTTGAATCAACCTTTAAAATTTTATCATTTCATAATATTATTAGTATTGACCAAAGTATCTATCAAATCATTTGTACTTTAAATACACTAAAGAAATGCCAAAATGTGTTGTAAAGACTAAATTAATAAAGATTAATTAAAATTAATTAAATTAATAAATATTAATAAAATTAATAACTTGTCTATAATAAAATATGGGTAACGCTTAATTGTAGCCAGTTGTGTCGGTTCGTAGTTATTCGTTACTACTTACTACTTTTTATGATATGCGGTATACCTTCGATATACATACTTTTTTTTTATAATATGCATTTATAAACAAGTATTACAGAGCAACGATTCTAGTAAAATTCGAATTCACAACCTCCATATTTGTGGACTAGACTACTGACCCTTGTTTTTGCTTTAATATTATTTAAATCAAAATTATTTTATTATATTTTTTTTCTTGTTACTCATTTGTTTATGTCTCATTTACTTAAAAGCAACGAAAAATATGTAAATTTGTTATATTTTCTAGAACTCTTAATTACAATTCAAAATGAAGTTAAGATATCCTTTTAGATTACTACTTCACACAAAGTTTATTCTCCTGTTTATTGTTATTATTTACATATAGACTAAAAAAGTGTTAATACCTAAATACTTAATCATGTTCGTTTCCTAAGTCTTTTGTTTAAATAAAACGCAATAAGGCAAGGTCTCATTTAAAAATTCAATCCTATTAAACCTCTAAAATGGATGACTAACTGTATACAAATGTTTGTTTGACATAAATTAAAACCAGAAAGATATCTTTAAAAAAATTACGCACGTCATGAGTTACCTTGACACATCAAATTAACAAATTAATAAAAATTGTAAAAACCATACCAGTAATGAAGAAATAACTACAAAAATAAAAACAACTAAAAAACATTTCTCCTCTTTTCAACTAAAGGTACGTGATTCACGCCAAAACGTACGTGAATTCAATACAATTAAACATTAAAGAGCAATAAAAAGCAACAACTATAAAACAAATTCCCACAAACAATATCAAACTTTAAAATTGTTGGTATTAGAGAAGAAAATTCCTTTAACAACAATAAATTCGTTGAAAAATATAAAATAACATGTTAAACCTCATAAGCATAACTACATTCGTTATAATCATGATCGTAATCATTATGATGATTTCAGTTTTGCAATTAGAAACAGGTACCTTTTATGAAATAAATGGATAAGCTTTCCGTAGATGACACTCATATTAGAAGAGGAGGTATGGAAAGGAAGACAAATGGAAACAACTTAAAAAAATCTCACTCTTACTATCAATGAGGAAACCAGTACGGTACCAGTTGTAATGCTGTCGTATATTGTTTTTTTTTTCTTTGTTTTCATTAAAATGGTAATATTTTTAGCATAGCTGTTGTTATTGTAACAAAAAACTTCTCTTGTGTTCCTACGGAAATATGAGAAAACATTTTGTGTAGAGAAGAAGATACTTTGTAGAGAGTATTTTTCGCTTTTATTTGAGAAAACTCACAACACTGACTAATATTTTGTATTTGCTTCGCTGTAACTGGTATTGCCAGTGGTGGGATATAATAAGTAGAAAATGGGAATTAATAAATGCATTCTGTTGTAGCCGAGTTCAAAAAGTGATTTCCGTTTATTTTATTCTCATGAAGTTTTCGGAAATATTTCGCACCAATCTTCGATTGATGATCTAAATATAATTGCATCATATCGTACTGTATTGAATGAATGTTAGACTCATTTAATTATGTTCTTCTGGAACAGTTGCGTTTCGACATTAAGTTTAACATTGCAAATAGTATTTTGCTAAAATTCATTAATTATATATCAATAATCCCTTTATTTAATTACGTTTGTTTTTATCCTTACACACAGAACGAATAGTCGTATTTATGTATGTGTATGCAATAAGGCGTTAAGAATAGTGTAACATACTAATCAACTCTTTAAATATTTTGGGAAAGTAGAAGAAGCCCATTCCGAAAAGAAGGGACGACGAAATGGACAGACGCATCAAATGAACGATTCCGTACCAATGGGTAGAGGCATCTTTTTGGAACCGCTAGATATAGTTCACTCGGTAAGGCCCGGTCGAATGAAGCATCTTCCAAACAGAAGTGGAGGCTTACAGACTGTAGTGATGATTATTAAGGATAAAAATATCTCTGGAAACGATATACGAATACTCCACGTAAGTATAAGCAAACAGGGGAATGAATGTCGAGAGTCTCTTATCGGCGTGGAGCAACATTTGCATTATATGAATATTGGAACATATTGATAATCCAGAAAATTGAAATCATATAAATTGACCAGATGTGGTCTAATTGATCACCGAACTTTTACGAATACACGGCGTAAGTGTCTGATCTGTTTTAACGGCTTCTTCAGGATCTCCTGTGGTATCACAATGAACTGTACTTGAATGAAGTGTGTCTATCCTTTTGGGTTGTCGGCGACTACCTACCTTCTTAGCTACATTTACTTATGAACTTATTAGTTAATCCCTATATAGATAATTGTAAAATATTTCTTAAACAATTTCTTGTTATCTATTAAATAAATAAAATATAATAAATAATATTGGCTGTGAGTTTAAGAAAAATCATATCGCTTCCACTTTTAATATATATGATGAGAAATTTGTATTACATTCACAGGAATAAAAACTCTTTAAACGATCTGGCCACCATATTATGTAAAGATGATCTCACTATTAAAGTGTTGTACAGCACAGAGAGAAAGAAAGAGCCACAAAGAGAAATAGTGCACTTAGATAAAGAGCAACACTGAAAGTTGTAGGTTTTTTGATAACGTTGAGCAGAGAAAGAGGTCACAACTTTCACGCGATATAAAAACCATGATATCAAAACGGCAAAGCCGCATTTCCAATTTAACTGTTCGTCCGAAGAGAGGTGCTGCTTTAAGCGCATAGACTTAAAACAAAAAGTATAACTGACAATAATTAATTTTAACACAAAAATTAATTTTGAATACTAATCCTGTTTCAAAGCGGATCTTCAACAAAAATTTATATGTTATTATTTTTAAATAAAAAAGTAACGGCAATTTTTTGTAAAATAAAGAAATACCGTAACGATAAGTGATGTACTCGAAAAGAAATAAAAAATAAGAAAAAAAAAATTATTTTTTAAAAAATATATTTGGAAAAATAAATAAAATTTAAAAAATAAATATATATATTGAAACAGTGAAAAATATAACATTTAAAATTTGTGAAAAATTATACAACTCTTATGCCAAAAATTACTAAAAGAATATAGAAAATAAAATAATAAATATCTATTTGCTCAACATCACAAAACGTGCCATTAACGTAACGGATTTTAAACAAATTGAAAAATATTTAACGGATTAATACTACTTTGAAACTCTTCAAATAAAACGGAATAGATAGCCAACACAGGTAAGGAATTTCAAATCAAACGAATCAAATAAGAAAACAAATAATACAATTTAAAAATTCATGATGTTTTTTGATTAAAAAAAAAAAAACATTAAAAAGATCGAACCAAATAACAACTCAAATGAAAAAAAAGTAAAAATTTGATAATTTTATGCCTATTCTACTCTCATTCACACAGACTCTGTCTGATATACTCATAAATATGACAGGCTGACTGCTGCTGAATTTGCAGCAAATGTTTTTCGAAAGTGATGATGCATTTGTTTAACAAAAAGCTCATATTGTTGTGAGTTTTATCTTAATGGTCATAATCATTAATTATTTCTTATTACGCTAGTAAAGCCAGTCTTGTTTATTGTACTGCTCATCATCATTGTTTGTCTAGTAGTGTGTGTGAGTGTGTGTAGTATTTCTATCGAAACTACAGAGCTGCTTTATTTATTTACACTCGAACGAATCGGTGAAATCGTTGATAATGATCATTCTGCTTTTGATGCTTGTTACTGCTGCAATTTTTGTTGCTCTACGGCTGTTACCTTTTGATGAGTATGATTAAATCGCATCAACGAAAGTGCGATGTTTTATGATGCGATGCGATATGTTACGATGTTAATATTATTTCGTTATTTATTTCATTTACTTTAAACTGATGTTTCAAACGAAGCCTACTTCCGAATTTATTATATGCAAACCAGATGCCGCCGAAATCTGTTTAAATTATCAGGCGCCATTAATAATACTTTAAGAGAAAAATTTACGGTGTTGCTACGAGAAATTTTTCTTCATTAATAAATAAAATTATTTTCTGTTCGCTACTGCAGAAACTTGCTTGCTTACTTTGTTTGATTTCTACTAACAATTATAGATATTATGTATATATATATATATATATATACATATATGTATATGTATATATATATGTGTATATTATATATACATATATGTAAGTATATATATAATTTTTGCTCTACTTTAACACACAACATGTACATATAAACTGGCAACCAGATTTGACTTTAAACAGCTAGTCAGTTAACCTGCTGGTTTAATATTAAGAAATCTAAAATGGTTCACTCAAAAATGGTTAAATTTATATTTAAACACTAAACTTGTTAAAAATACTCAAAAAAATTAAACAATTATTTCTCTTTAATTTAGTAACTTTTATAAGGTCTTTTTAATATCAAGAAAGTTAAAACAAAGTTGATATAAAAATGAAAACATTTTTCTATTTAAGCAAAATTTTTTACTTTCGAATGCAAATAAGTGGAGTGTTTATTCTAAAATGTTATTTTTTATTTTTTCCGTGTTTGTAGACCGTGGTTTTTTAACGGTGCTTTTACTTTTAATTCGCCGTATTAATATGTAAAATCAAAGACTCAGGAAACGAACTTTATTGGTACCTAAATAAACTTATGTATGTATGTACTTATTTGTACACTCGATATCAGTGAGGAAAAATACATTAGCAATTAAAATATAGTAACAATTTAAATCATTTCGAATAAGGCTATGAATTTAAAAAACTAGAATCGTCGAACACTAACACCTACAATCTTCTACTGATATATTTTATTGAGAAATTATATGTAGTGACCTTCTATTACAATAATAAGCTAATAAATAGTTGCATCATAGTATTCTAGTCTTTGAAATTAATATTAATATTCGAATTTTAAACTTTTTAATTTCTCGAATAGACTATCTGCTGTTTTCATGCAAAAATCTTTATAATTAAAAAAAAGCGGGGTTACTAAATCCTTATTTAATAAAATTTCTAATATTTTCTTTTTCGAGTTACTAAAGTTATTCAAATGCCAGATTTTTCAATACATATAGCATCTTTTAAGTATTGTAATATCATTAAATTAAATTTTTTATTTCTTTCATATTTCAGAAATTGTTCACAGTATTTCTTATAATGAAATGCTTTTACATTCCCAATTAAAAAACTATTACTAAAATTACAATTAGGCAAAAATTTTGAAAATTAAACGTGAGTTTGTATTTAAATATCTGTTTACCTGCTGTTAATAAATAATAACTACCGTTAATAAATACCGATTTTTGACTGTTTTCAAATGTTTGCCTTTTATTTCCTTTTGAATTAAGGAAACGCTACCAAACCTAAGCTACCCAAATCCTAATAATGGAAAATACATGAGGTTTCCCAGGGCTGAAAGCTTACTTTTATTTTCGCTTTTTTAAATAAATATCGATTTATCGATTTATCGTCAAACATATGTGACTGACTAAAGCTATATGAGTTCTTGATCAATCGACTTTAATTAATATTGCTATTTGAATTAAAATTTTATTTTAATATTTCTATCAATGTTGTTTATTTCTCCTTTCCATACGTCTGACAGATTTTAAATGTACAACGCTTTTAACTTTCATAGTTTAGCACAGTGACGCTGGTTTTATACATTTTTGATAGTTTTGGTGTCTTTTTTTCTTTGTTACCACATAAAGCTTACAGGCAAAAATTTTCTTTTCAATAGCGGCGTTGCGTCTTGAAAGTGTAGCAGAGCAGAGTTTTTCTTTTAATAGCAAGCCAAGAGCAACTTTGCGAAAATAAGAAGCGCCAACAGTAATGTAGCAGCAATAACAACAACGACAACGACAAAAGCAACATTAAATAATGATAAACGCAATAACAATTATTGTTTTGTTTTGTTGTTATATTTTCTTTTTAATTTATATATTTTTTATTATTATTTTTCTTGTATTCCATGTGGTAAAGAGAAAACGAGACATGTTTTCTTTAAAATGAAACAAGCCAATTACAGTCTTGTTTTTTCTGTTTATGTTGTGCAAGGCTTTTAAATCTTATAATTGTTGTTTTATTTCGTCTCTTTAAATAAAACACTCTAAAAGCCTCAGCCAACGAAGCAATTGCTTTCATTTGCTCGAATTCAGTATAGATCGGCTAATTTATTTTTATTTGAGTTTCGTTTGTCTGTAAATTTTTTTTTAGTGAAAATCAATGATTGATGATCGATCATCTGTAGCACATATGGGGGAGATATTTTTACTTAAATTTTTTCTTTTTATTTTTCTCGCTTTTTAACAGAGAATCAACGAGCAACGTATTTGCCAACCACCAATGTTCGGCGATTTTATTTAAGTGGTATTGTATATCTTTGTTTGTTTGTTTAAGCAGTCATTTGATCATTGTCATTGTCATTGATTTATAGTTTAGATTTAGATTTATACACGTTAATGAAAATGTAAACTATCTAAGCCATGTCCGATCCAAAAATGAAAACTCACATACATACATATGTATACATACACACAATTCATATGTACAAACGTAAATGTAATATGTTTTAATGTTTCCTGGAAATTGATTTCACTTTCACCGATGACATTAAGACATTTTCGCATTTAAATGCTAATTATGCTTGGGAAATAATAGCAATTATAACGAATTTAATGCATATATATATATATATATATACGTGTATGTATAAATGTACATATATACATATAAATAAGTCTCTAATAACAAACATAGTGAAGATACTAGTCAAAAATGAGAGTGCTTTCTTACACACATTGTACAAAAGTATATTTAGATATTTGTTTTTCCTCTAATTGTGTTAAATAAATCAGTTGTTAATTTATTGATTTATAATTTTATTTTTGGTTACATTTAAAATTTTAAATATTTAATAATTGAAATTGAAAAAATATTTCAAACAACTGGAAAATTTTTTATGCAAAAAATTACAAAGGAAATGCTCTTAAATTGATTTCATTTTGTTGGCTTAGTAATGAAATGGGTTTGGTGCACAGCGGTTGGATAGTTTCGAAGCCTTTGAAAACGATTCTTTTTTGTTTTATGTATATAGATTAGATATGAATTATGCTTTGAGCATTGTTCTCTTGTGTGGAAGAAGTCAAGTCTTTTCTATTAAACGCTATTTTAAGAACATGAGGTAGGTTCAGAAATAGAAAATATTAAGTAAGATCTTAACACCAATATAAAGGAATGCAAACTTTATGAAAGAAAAACCATTGCAAATTGCCAATTTGATACTTACAATTTAATTCAATTAAATTTTCTTCTCTTAAACAACTGAAGTAAAAACGCTTTATAATCATTAGTAATAAACATTTGAAAAATCATTTTAGTAAACCTTTTTTTTTCAATTAGAAAAAATATAAATAAAAATTTTCATTTATAAGTCTTTATATAACGGCTACTATGTAAAACATTCAAAATAACTTTTAAAAGCCTTTAACGTAGTAAAAATACTCGTAAATTGAAAACTAAACAATTGTATTCGAGTCCCCCATTTTCTTAACTTTTACTTTTCATTACCGTTAACCAATGTACTAAGCATCAGCAACAACACATTGACTATCAAAGAGTTACCATCAATGGCAACAAAATAAAGGAGAAAAAACAGTTCAACATACAATATAAAAATTTTTAAAAAAAGAAGAAGAAAATTAAAAGAAATACCACCACGACCAACAACAATAAGTAATTTCAATAGCAACGAACTTTTGCAAACTGGAGCACAAAGAAATGAAAGTAAAAACTCAAGGGCTCGTTCGCACTTTTCATTCTTCTTTTTCTTACAGACAATAAGCCTCAACAAAAGTCAGTCAAGCAAACAGTTACTCAGTCAGCAAGTTAGCGAACAAGTCAGTCCGACAGTTGCTTTCTTTGTTGTTTATGGCCGATAATGTTATAAAAACACACACAAAATAAAAGCTGAAGAAAAATTTAGTACCGTTAAGGAAAGGAGCAACTAAAACCATTGTGGTGTTTTGCAATGCCATGCCAACGTCGTGGCCATCACCATCACCATGCCACAGACAAGAAATGCATGAATAAACATGCTCTTTTTTCAAACCGGTTACAAAACAAAACGTGGTCTTGACTTTTCTTTTGCGTCAAACACATTAACATGCCATAGCATTGCACACCAAAAATGGTTTATTTTTAAAACTTGACAACACTGTTTGTTGTCTTTCTTCAATTTTCTTCGAGTAAAACAAAAAAAAAAAAACTAAAAGCAAACGGCATTTTAACGTGTGGTATTTTTCGTTTTCGTTTAGAGAGTTTTTTTTTCTTTTTTTTTAACTTTTCTTTAACTAAACTCATGTAAAAACAACAACAACAACAATGTTTGAAAGACGAGTAAAAGATACTACCGATGCCATACTGCTGCAACATGCTACTAATTGTTGACCTAATTTTGTTTATTCGAGTCGGTGTAGTTATGTATATGAGTGAGTAAGTTAGTAAGTGTTAGGGGTATGTTAAATGATATACACCTGATCCTCGGAAATATATACATATGTATGATATATGATATTTTTTCAACAATATTAAATGCTTGGTAAGAAATCGGTAAGGAATATGTCTTTTTTTGTTTGATTTCGTTGCTTTAAGTTATAGTGAAATCCACTACAAATTAAAACGAAAAATAAACAACGGATTTAAGATACAATCTTCTATAATATTTAGAAAGATTTTTACAAAAATCCAATCAACCAATTTTTCAGTGGATTTAAAAAAAAATTCTATTTAGAATCCTTTAAAAACAAATTTAAACTCCTACTTTGAAACGTACAATAAAATCTCAGTGGAATAATTATTATTTGTAATAGAAATTAAGTTGAAAATATTTTTCCAAAATCAGTCAGGATTACTTTGTAGAACAATGTAAAACAAGGCATTTAAGTACAGCTTTTTGTCAGGATTACTTGGAGTTCCTCCGGTTTGCCTTTGTAGGAATAGACACATATATACATATAGGAGTATTGTTTTATAGATACTTCTTACATTCATTTCATTCGAATATGATACTATGATGAAAGCTTTATTTTATTTTTGGTGGAGTATAAATGACTACCTAGTATTTAGTATGTCGTGGTATTAAATTATACTTTTTATGAACACCAAAATGACTGTACCAAATTCGTTAAAAATCGGTTTATAATTGTCTTTAAGTTCTTGGGAAGGCAACTACATTAAGTCTTAGGTATGTAAGTAAAATTTAGCACGGAAAAATGTTTTCAACATTGTACTGTATAAATATCTGCCCTATAAATGTCTGCCCTATTTTAATTTAAGAATACTTCAGTTTAATAATCTATGTATGTACATATATATTTTATAACTTGTCAAGTTATTATGCAGGAAAATATATAATAATTTGGTGTACTTCACTCTCTCCTCATCTGAAAAGTGTCAAGTGTATTTGATTTGGTTAAAACAATATGAATATATATTTGAATCTTTGCTTGGTTGGATATTCAGTTGATAGGCAATAACTACTTCTTTTTCGCAGTTCTTGCTTTGGTACTGATATGTTTTGTATTGTGGAATGATGTCGAAGCGTTGGCACTTACATATATATATTGTTTATGCACCAGATGTGCATGCTGCTGCACTTTTTCAAATGCTCTCTCTCTTTCAGCCAATATACTCTTTCTCTTCATCTACTTTACTGCTGATGCTGTTTTATTATTTTGCGATGAAAGTGGTTTTCGTTTTCCTTATTAAATTACAGGTTTACGAATGAATTAAAATCTGCAATGGATAACACTGTTATTGTAGACTTGTTCAGCTGGCTAGCTGGGTGATTGCTGCAGTAGTTTTTTGTATGTTTTTTCTTTGGTTTTTGAGTTTCGTTTCGTTGTTCACTGAAGCCTTGACAATCATTTCAAAAACGTTGTAAGTTTTTATTAAAAAAGCATTAAACATGACACATGAAATGCCGTTTTATCTTTAATATTTGTTTAATTTATACAGATATTTCTATGCTACTAATTTATAAATTTAACAAAAACTGATAAACGAGAAGTCGGAACATAATCCAGATTAAATACAATTCAAGACTTTGAGAAAAAAAAGTTGAATTAGAGCAGTTATTTAGTCAAAAATGAATTATATATTAAAAAGATTTACTATCTGGTCCAACTTTCATATGTATATCATTTGTTTAATAAATTAAATTGAATAAAAAGTATTTACCAAAACTAAATACCATCTATAGAAAGTGTTAAACAATTTTAGTTTCAAATATTTAAAGAGAAAAAAGGAAAAAAAAAAATATTAAACATGTGTGTGTTCTCAGTCTTTTGTTTTACACTCATTTTGATAATTATTGTGTAAAAACATTAAAAATCGAAAATGAAATAATTAGCACCATTAGATTAATATTTAAATTTCTGTTTCATCTGTCATTTGTTAAACAAATTAAATAATGAAAGTTATAGACACTTGAAACATTGTGAATGAAATGAAAAAAGCGAAACTATTCGTGCTAATTGAGATACATTTTTGGGAGAAATGTTATATGATTTATTTATGTAAATAATTTAATATTTGACAAAAAAAAATATCCCTCTCTCTCCGCACATTAACGACAACACTCCATAACGATTACTCAAATACATTTTACTTTCCCTATCTAAACTGAGTATAAATATGGAAAAAGTAAAAAAAAAAAAATACAAAAAAGGTGTTTTTTGAAAGATGCGAATATTTAAAAGAAAAAATTTGAATTAACCCTGTAGATAATTGTAAGCGCTCAAATGGGTTTGTGCACGTGTACCAAAAATACTTGGCAGGTATAGCTTTAATAAAACAATTTTTTAAAATTTTTAAAACGCGTCCATGTGCGGTTATATAGAAGCGTATGTTGTATGTGAACAATTTCGAAACTAGAGCAAAGAAAATTAGTTGTTTTACATACTTTACATAATTCTCAGGCTTATAAAGTCTTGTATTTTTGTATGTGACATTTTAGTTTTTATTTTATTTAGTTTATATTGTATCATAATTTTTCACAAAGATTTACTTTGTTTTTCTATTTCTTTTTCTTGAAAAAAAAACCGAAATATCATGCCAAACTTGTTGGTATATTGCTGATAAAATTATACGTTTTATATGTATATTCCAACATAATGTTAAAAAGTTGTCCAGGTTTATACTTAAAACTAAACATA
The DNA here is from genome assembly GCA_930367235.1 of Sarcophaga rosellei. Lineage (NCBI taxonomy): Eukaryota > Metazoa > Arthropoda > Insecta > Diptera > Sarcophagidae > Sarcophaga > Sarcophaga rosellei. The sequence continues at coordinate 96,996,047 of OV884020.1, forward strand.
AAATTGTGGTTTTATTAGGTGAATGATGTTTAGAGGTTTTGAACGAGTAAAATTTTATAATTTTTAAGCAAATATAAGTAAATATGGCGTGGAGTAACGGTTAGTATTGGTCGAAACACCAGAACGAGTCGAAAAATGGATATTTAGGCGGCTTTATTTCCCTCCAAAAAACTGATCTAGGAAATCCTCTAACCAATGAAAAATGTAATTAATGGAAATATATGGTGATTTGGAGATACTTTGTTCCTGCCATATATCTCTCAAATAAACAAAGAGAAAATAATATATTTTTAAGAACCGGAAATAATGAAACGATTTTGAAGAACCAATTAATTCGCTTTTATTTCAGATATTTCACTAAGTTTCCAAAATTTATAACTTTCAACCGAAATTATTTACTTTTGTTTGTTCATCTAAGGGAAAAGGCGACAAAAGTATACAAATCTTTTTTGATCTTAAATTAATCATACCTACCTACGGTCCTTAAGCGGTACGTTTCACAACATTTACACACCATTTAACACTAACATTTTTTATGATAAATATAAACAAATACCACATAAAAAATGTGAGGGTTAATATCAAAAACACATTATTATTAACCTAAAAATTTAATGGTTCGTATTTTACGTTATCATCAATCGATGGGAAGACTTAGATCGTAATAAATAATATAAATTTTAAGTTCAAAATATGAATTGTTTTAAAAAATCTTTCCATATCAATAAAAAGTTCATGTTTTAAATTGAAAAATGTTAAAAATTATAAGTATAAAATATACAGTTTGAATTCCCTGTAATTCCATAAATCAATCTCCTGTAGTGATAGTAGTCTATCTATTATTGTTCAGTTTTTAATTTTTTTCTTTTGTTTTTGTTTTCAATATAAAAAGAAAAAAATAATATTTAATGATTATTTCAATTTAAATTCCAATTTCACTTTCACATACTTGCACATGTTTTAATTTAACTTGCTTGATATTTGTTGTTATTGCTATGGTTGTTGATACAATTTAATCGAAACACTCCTTTCGACTCCAAAATTGGTCGAGAGCAGTTTATTATTATCATCACTGTTGTTATTGTAATTTGTTTTTGTTTTGTTTTTTTTTTATTTTCTTCTGTTTTGATTGAAAGTAAATGTGTGTTTGTAAGACACTCTGTAGTATGATAATGAAGTCAAAGTGAAAAATTAAAAAGTAACAAAAGTATGTACATATATGCAACAACAAAAAATCAAGATAGACTATTTTTTTTTTCTTTTTATTTCTGTTTTCTTAACAATTTCGTAGAGCTACAAAAACGTTTAGCCAATAATTACAAGCATAGGAAAAAAAATATTGCCACTACAGCGAAAAATGTTGCTGTTGCTGCCGGAGCTATTAGCAAAATAATTTTTAATAGTTTTTCTGGACAAAAAATATAACAACCATAATAATTTAACATTCAGAAAAATGCCATGATTAAAACCACAATAGCAATGACAACAACTAGTTGGTGATAGTAAATAATTAAAACAGAAAAAAAACCAACTATTATTACCATTTTTAACCAAAGAAATAAAAACAAAAGGAGAAAATTTTGTAAAAATCTATTTTGAACACAAAACAAATTATAGCAGGTTTGTGTTTTTTTTTTCGTTTTGTTTTTGTGTAATTAAAAACCAATTTATTTTTAAGCTGATAGTAAAGTTTGCTTTTTAAGTCTTTTGTTTTGGCATGTACTATATATGTATGTATACAATCCATAATTGGTGATGACTTCAATATGATGAATTTTAATCTAAAAGTTATTTAAAAATGTAGTTTAATAATTAAGATTAAATTAACTACATTTGATTTCGCTTCAAAAGCAATTGTCAATAGAAAATACTTTTCCCACAGTACAATTGCTCCGGATATAGTGCACCAATAGTTTGTAGAAAAGTATAGTCCGGTTTCTGGTTTAAAAATTTTATCGCCATAAAGTCGCCGTGGTCCAGTAGGTAGTGTGTTGGCTTATTAGACGAAAGGCCCGAGTTCAAATCCCAGGTCAGACATCAAAACGAAAATCTCAGCAGATTTCTGGCAAAAACTCTGAGAGTAAAAATTGCCATGAAAAGCTTCTCAAAAATCTGTCGTTCGGAGTCGACTTTAAACTGTAGGTCCCGCTACTCATGTATAAAATTAACGCACACAACACGAGTGGTGTGAGAAGCTAGGACGTTGTACAATGGGTCAGTTCGACCTCCGGGTACTGTACTTGTCACAGTTGACAAGCACACGTCCTCCAACCTTCTGTATTCTAGGATGATGAGTTCTCTATGGAGGACAGGAACATACAAGGTGAATTATTTGGAGGGGATGTTTTTTTTTCATCTGTATATAAATTATGTATATAAATTATTGAAAATTGAGTTAAGGTAGAAAAAAAAATATTTCTTCGTGTTTGAATCTCAAGGCTCAATCCTTAGTGAATTTACTTTGACTTTGGAAGTATTGAAATTTGGCATGAAAATTGGATTTTAAAATATTATTAAATATTTTACGAGTTTTACGAATTTTTAATTTCATTTTAATAAGTCTTATATTTTTACCATTTAATTTTTATTTAAGATTTTATATACAATATAATTAATTATTGAAACAATTAAAATTTCACCTCATTTGCTAAAACTTTAAGGTATTGTTTTAAATTTAAAAATACAAACGCTGAGAGCATACCGAAAAAAATGCGAAGCCACTAATGTTCATCTTCATATTGTCTCCAATGTTTGTGCAATGGAATATTTTTACTATAAAACAACAACAACAACAACGTTAAAGTATGTGTGAAATATTTTTATACATACAGACATTAATATGTACATATATTTAAAAAACACAAAAATCCCTTCCCTTGAACACACACATACAATATTGTTAAGAAATAAAAGATAAAGCAAACTTTCACTTGAGAAAGAGCAAAAACAACAACAATAATAAAACTATATGTATATTGTTTAAACAATAAAAACCAAACAAAACAAATAAAACTACAATCCAGTCAAATGAAAGCAACAACAATAGAAACAGATTGAAAAAAAACAAATAATTTGTGAAATAAAAAAATTTCTTGAAAACGCTGTAAAAGCTTTTTTAGAAGCAGCATTACAAAATCAAACAATAGAAACTCCAAATCTGCCTTGTTTGTCTCAATTCGTTTCTTCTCAACTACGCTACATGCACACAAATGCCCACCTATAATAGTTTGTTTAAAAAAAAAAAAAAATGAGAAAAAAATATCTTTTAAATAAAAGTTTTATATTGAAAAATATTTCGTACTTGAGCATAATTTGTCATATACAATATATTATTATTATTTTTTTTTCTAATTTTTATACGTTTACTTTGTTATTTCATATATGAAATATTGATTAATGGCTAAAATAAATAGAAAATACGATAATAAAAGGGTATTGGGGTATTTTATGTTGTTGTCAATGCTATTGACTTCAAAACTTATTACGTAAAGGTCGATTGGGTAAAATGTGTCGGTTTAAAACGCTCAGGCAATTGTGCAAAAGTTTAAAAAGCATAGTGTAATGATGCTTACAAATAATCGAAGGTGAAAACGTTTTGTTATTTGCTCATAGAGAAGAATTGTTGTATATAAGGTTTGGATGTTTTCTTTAGTTCTCGTTTCTTATGCTTTTAATGGTTTGCCGATGGTAATTTATATTATAAATCCGTTTCCTTGCATGAATATGTTTTTGTTACTGACCTTTCATATTTTATTGGATTGAGTTTTGAACATTAATTTTGCTTTAAAATTGAAGTAAAAAATTCAATATACAATAATTTATTGGATTTTTACCAACAAATCGTTTATTGATTTTTACGGATTTAGTGAACTTTTGATTAAGTTCTTTTGTTTTCAATCTAAAAGCGGTATATTGAGAAGATATAATTTGAACAGTTTTTATGGCATTTTTGGGGTAAACAATACTATACTAAAGGTATTACTTATGCTTGAACAGCCTAATTGAAAAACTTAAACTATAATTGGCTATCAAATCCGTGTAAGAGAATAAAATTTTACAACAATGATAATTTTTTAATAAGAACATACATATGTATGTCGGCAAGTATATAATCCGCATAAATCGTTTTGGTGCAGACATTACCAAAAGATTTGCAAAATATTTTTTTGGCTACAGAATTAAATGCCCATTTACTATCATAGGCGTCATAACACTATGATATCAATCTCTTTCAAAAATATTTTACGTACGAGCTTTCATTGTTTTATACACACACACCTTTTGGATAGTGACCATGGTAAACATTTATGCGCATATTGAATTGTCTTATTACCAAATTTAGGTTAAAATCCTTTTTGTTGGGCTGAGTCGTTAATCGATATTATTTTTGACACTATTAATATTAAATTATTATTATAATTAAAGCGTTATGTAAGAAAATTTTAGAGCAATTTTGGAAGTTGTGTTCTTAATAAAAATTAACCAGAAATTGTAGTTATTTTAGTATTCATTTACGGTCTGAAATATTTACAAGAATAAAGCACTGTTACATAAGAAAGTGAAATGCAGTGTTCAAAATGAATATAAAATACCGGTAACTTTCTTTCGTGGTATATTTAAATAAATCTCATAAAATTCCCATGGATGTTATAATAGAGAAACTAAAAAAGAAAACAAAAAAGAAGAAGAAAAATAAATATAAACAAATCATGACAACGATAAAAAACGACAGACATCATAAACACTTACCTTTTCAACCTAAATATAGTTAAGAACTATTTTTTTTATATGAGCAACTAAATAGATGAATGAATGAATGAATGAAATAAACCAGACATTATATGGCTCGATAACGATCGTGTTCTTTGTTTTTTATTAAGTTGTTGGTAGTAACAGTAGCTGTTAACAAGGCCACCATAAACAAAAGCACAAAAAATTCTCATCCTCTCTCACTCGACAAACATAACCAGTCTGGTTTATTCTTTTCGAAAACAAATTGTCTGGTACTAAAGTAAACAAGAAGAAACAAACAACAAAAACAATGTGAACACGTGAGCTGCTTAGAAGCAGGAATCGAAAAATCCCAACAAATTAAAGAAATAAAATAAAAAGTAAATAAATGGTACGCTAGCACTAGCAGTAGCTATATATAAGTATATGTGAAAAGTTGTTGAGGCAATGTTGTTCTTTGGGTTAATAGCACACTTGTCCAATAACATTAGCACATGGCCATAAAAGAAGACTTCAGACAATATATGTATGTGTGTGTGTTAATAGAATAGAAAAATGAACGATAGTAGATACTTCTAAGAGAACTTTAAGTGAGAGAAAAACAGAAAATAAAGAGAGCTTGTAAACAAAATTGCTTAAATAAGAGATCAAATATATTATTTACGTTTATTTTTAACTTTATTGCCAGACTAAGGGATTTTCTGTAAAAGAGGGATTCGTTTGAATACAATATCAAATAAGAGACTATAGAAAACTTTTCCAAATAATTTAATTAAAAAAATAACTTCATTGAGAAAAATGCACTGTAAAATCATATGTGGGCCAAATGGGTCAAATTTAAGGGAAACAAGTGAGATGAAACTTGACTCGATTTCAAAGCATACATATTAGTATAGGCCATCGTGGCAAGTAATTCAGCAATAGATATTCTGCATCAATTCATACGTTTTTCTACCCACTATAGTGAGGAGTGCGTCATGGAGAAATTGTGCATATACTTTATAGAAATTGAACCTAATGGTAAAATTAGTAAAAAGTAAAATTAAAATTAAATTTTGACTCATCTTTTTATACTTAAAATTTTTTTTACTAATATCTAACGCCCCTAAACAGAGGATGTTCTCTGTAATTGGATTAATTGGCTTGCCAGGGTGCATAAAATAAATATCGGCGCTAACAAAACTGTTAGTAATGGAAGATGTATTTCTTTTACCAGATTTTTATATTTTTTATTACAAGTGAAACAATTATGTATACATATATAATTAATGTCTTGATTTACTAATTTAATTGGTAAACTAATGGTTAACTAAAGCAAAGTAACTGTAATTAATTTTTTCATGTCCAAATTTTTTCGTCCGCTCTTCTCATTTATGATGATCGTGATGATAAGTGATAAACTAATTTTCTCAGTAATTATAATTGAATGATTGCTTATTTTTTTAATTCATTAAAACACTCAAATTATATTTTTAGTTACTCGATCTGCTTTAATTTACCATGTAGCAAATAATACTACATTCATTTTGGTGATTTCAACTATATTTTATGAGAATTTCGCATAAATATCATTGTGGCATCTTCTCGTGATTATGTTTATAGAAAACTGTCAAGTTAACAGCTTTCTTTTAGCCAAAGCTAATAAACAAACCAACAACATTCACTTGCTACCAAGACTTGTTTGAAGCATCAACACTGAGTTGAAAATAACGCTAAATTATAAAAGAAAAGAAACACGAAACATTTTTTGAAAAGAAAATCAACAGCAGTAACAGTAACAGTAAAGAAGCAACAATAACAACAACTAGAAAAGAAAATCTTTAGAGAAATTTTTGTTCATTTGATGTCTTTCAAATAAAAAAAGTTTAAAAAATTATTAAAACTTAAATAATATTTCAAAGAAATAAAATAAAAATCGCATTTTTTAAGTAATGGCTTTTGAAATTATGTGCTTGAAAAAAAGGTTAAGAATATTTTATTTAAATAATTTCTAAAAGTTGAACGATTAATAAAATATTAATATTTTTATTTCTTTTTCTTTTCAGTTAAAAATTGTGTGTGTGTCAATTTATATGTCATACCTAAACTTCGGACGTTACAGTTGCATTTCAAGGATCTGAAACTAAATTTCTCTCTCCTTAAGCTTTCTCTACCTCTTTCCTACACATATACTCTCCCACTCACACACACACAGCTACAGTTACAATGGGACGACAACACAGGCAATCAAATTGGCTTGCGATATTTTGTTTAGTCTTAACTCTAAAAGTAAGTATAAGCCGAATATTTATCAAATATCAAACCAATTAAAAAGTGAAATTTTAAACCGTTGCTTAAAAGTAACGGTTACATTTTTAACAAAAGCACCGTTTCAATTTGATTACTAACCCATTTCATTTCATTTGTTTTGTTTTGTTTTTTTTGCTTTATTTACTATTCCATGAATATTTGCCATTGAAATGTAAATTTATGATGTGAATGATTTAAGAGTATCAATGAAAAAGAATTGCAAATATTACTAGTATAACTTATGTATGTGTATTTCGCTATTTGTTTAGGTGGAATTGTTTTAATGCCACACAAATAAGTTTTGTTTACATATCGATAATACACTTTAAAAAATATTGTTGTCAGATTATTGGGTGCAATCTTAAAGTCACTGGAACTAAAATTCACCAAAAATGTGTACAAGTTGTCTTAAAAAAAATCACACAATTAAAAAAAAAAATAATAATTCAGATAAATCATCAAAGCCTGTATATGTCTTTCTAACAAATGGGAATACATAGTTTCTTTTAAGCCAGGCTAGAACAAAATTCATGTTATGCCATGGTAAAAATAAAATTTAATTGCAAGACCGAATTCTCCTAAACTGTGAAGTTAGTTTTCTTTCAAGATGTTCAAAAACGATTCTTTATCCATGCTCTTAAGTTGGAACTGAGAAAAAGGCTAAGATAAGACTTTCCATATGAATCACAATTAACCAAGAGCAATTATTTGTTTATTTGCATCAAATAAGTTGATAACAATTGTTTATAGTATCTCACAATTATTACAAAGGCAAACATTTTGTAAATTACGAAAGATATTCAGAACCTTTCGATAACCTCTACTATTTGTATAGAATCAAAAACTTGTAAGGAATGGTATAAGGAATACCCGAAATTTAGACCGATTTTAAAGCAAATTTAATAGTGTCTATCTCCAATTGTAAAAATTCTATATAAAATATGATTCTGAATTGAATGGTTTTATTCTTAAAACTTAAAAATTAATTCCTGTAATAGCTATGATTAAATAAAGTGATGTTGAGTATCCTAACGTCAGGGTTAGCAAAGCCATGTATACATTTTGAACTTTCCTTGGAGATTAAAATAAAGTGTAGACATATATAACTGTCCCAAATAGTTCTGTTCCTTGATATAAAAACCAGTAACTACGTAATAATTCTTAAATTATTATTAAAATTCCCAAAATGGTATTTATTTCTAGTATAAATCTAAAAACTTTAAAAATGACGTACAAGGTGTTTTGGCAGCAATCAATTTTGGTTTCCTAACAGAAGTCATAATAAGGCTAAAAATTGATTGTAGTTTTATTAGGTTCGATAATTTCGTCACCAAATCATTGCTCTTCTACCGAAAGTTAGTTCTTTCCGTTGTATGTATTATATATAAAGTATTTATTTCTCTTTTTTTTTTAATAATTCATTAACAAGAAACAAATTATTTGGACGAGTTCATAAACATCAAAGCAAAATAATCAGTTTATCCCAGTTTAAATTAGAATTTCACTGTAAAAAGTTGTATTTATAGTTCGGTTTTAATTGAGCCTAGGAATAGTGAATACATATGTTAAAAAAATATCCCTTGATCTTAAAAAGATTGTTATTATTACACTTAAAATGTTCTTAAAACTTTTTTAAGTGTAATTAGCGATTTACGTTATACCAGACTAACAGAACGGAATATTGCTATGCAGTATCTTTGAAATGTAGAGAATATTAAAAACAAAAACGTTTATGCGTATTCTTTCTAAGTACAATCAAATGAATATGTTTTAAAAACCAAAACATAATGTGGTAATGATGGATAAAAATGAAAATAGATGATAAAGACAATAAAATGAAAGAATTAGAATCGACACTGTTCGACATTCATTTTGAATTGACCGTTACGCATGCATGTATTCACTCAAACAATCATACGTTCGTACATTTAAACTGACATTTACAACCGTTTTAAGCCGTTGGAACTATTGGAAGTCAGCAACGAATACTTGAAATAAAAAATAAGAATCTAGTAGAAAAAATGTAATGTTCGTGTTGTTTTTGCTGTTAGTTGAGTTCATATTATCATTATAAAACCACAACTAAAATGTAACGAAACATATACACATACATTTTTAAAAAGGCTAATTTTTAAATTTTTACTTATCAAGTCTAATGAATAATACATATGCTATAGATTTACGAGATTTGAATGAAATTCGACACGGAAGGTGTGTGAAAGTGAATGAAATATTTATTTGGCAGTATAAAAAAAGGCCTGCAGTTTTTTTAAATTATTTTATGTAATAGTTTCCCGCGGCTACAAGGTTGGGAATCCGTCCTCACCTAAAATTGTCTAGCGGCAAAGTCTCATGGACTTGGCAGTCAATGGACTGATCCAAAAAAAGATCAATTACTTACCAAACTAACCTTTCAATAAGTTCAACAGGCTTTTGTTGAAATCACGTGTCAACCAAGTTCAAATCTTCTATTTTGTTCAAAAAAGTCAGTAATCTTTGCATGGTACCTGGTTCTATTAGTTTTTACGTTGAGATTTTCATTGTTATGAAAAAAGTATTTTTCACCGTTCATTGGCAGTTTTTGAACTGTTATGGCTGTTCTTCATAACAAACTCGACAATTCTGTTTGTTGACGCACTAAATAAAAATTTCTCGCACAGCGCAAATTCTGATAATAATATTCAATGATTTGAGAGTCTAATCATGTTGAATTTGCAAACAGTCCTAAGCATTATATTATTACCACATGCCACATCTCTTTTTTTGTACCGAATAAAATTACACTAAAAAATCAAATAACAGAAAAATGTGAAATAAAAAACTTTAAAAGAATTTATCAATTTAATTTTAAGAAAGATTATGGAAAAGCGACAGATTGAGTTCTATAAGAATATCTACCATGATTAATTTGATTATAATTAATTTGTACACAACAGTGTGCTTTTCTTATGCTTTATAAGAATAATGCAATACGCTGATCAACGTTAATATTGAATTTTAGTAATATTATTCAGCAGTCATCATTAAATAGTTAAATTCTATTGAATATAATTTCCTTAATTATTTATATTATACTTTTGCATACTAAAGAGAAACCAATATTATAAAAATATATTCTTTTCGGGCAATACCGAAAAAGCTAACAATCATTAGCGAAAAATAGTGAAAACCACCTACTTTACTTTTCGCATTTACAGATTTATTGAACCAAATTTTATAATTAATATTTGGTTTTGCTCACGTGTTACTAAACACTTATACCATATATTTAAGTTAATTAATAACAAACTTAAAGATACAAGTTTGGAAATTGTTTTTCCTTTAAATTATTTTATAAATATTATAAAGAAAAAGTATTGTATTTATTTATTAAAGTATACATATAAATATGTACATACATGTGTACGTACGTACATGAGTATACATTAATCTTTCTTTTTTCAATTGTTTTTTTTTTCTATTGGCATGCTCTAACAAACATTTCATATAGAGATGAATTTTTCTTTCTTCTTTATGCATTTTATTATAAATTATTATTGTTTTTTTTCTTTTTCAATACTTGTATGAATTTAGCGAAAATGCAGTTATGCTCTGATTTGTACCAGTTTCAACTTTCTTTCATTCACTTTAATAAACATTTAAGTTTTTATTTTCCACGTAATTTTTACATCTTTACGCAGTTCATTTCTTTTTTACTCTTTCTTGTTTTTATTTTCTATTTTTTTTTTCACTTTTGATTCGAAAATTGTAGTTAGCATCAGTTTTAATAAAATTAAATTGAAATTAAATAAAAACGGAACGGTTTCCCATCTCTAAAGTTGGTAACTTTATCCATCAAAAGAAAAGCCTGTTCGTACTTAAAGACCATACATTCTTTAACCATTCGTAGATATACTAAAGAGTTGTAGGCATTTGGAAAAAACTATATTAATCACAAAACCTTGCGTTTCTGATAAATATACATACAGTTTCTATATATAATTTGAATTAATGTAAATTCTGCTTTGGCATTTGGTAGGCTCTTTTTTACATTATTAATAAAAAAAAATAAATTTTAGCTTAGATAGCAGATCAATTACCAAACAAAATTTAACGTAAATGATCAGAGTTAGTTTAAGATACACTTTGTTTATCCTGTCTATACTTGTCTACAAAATACCTAAAAACCTCTAAATGATTAAAAAAAGTGTGCATTTTGATACCTAAAATCCTGAATAGTAAGCAAAAACAACTATGTATATGCTTATCCTTTTTTTCCTCATCCGTAAATTTTAGCATAACAATGGCAAAAACACCGAATTTTTCAGCATCAAAACTATTAGCCAAACATTTACTATTACTGTGTACGCTCTGGTGTTATTCCGATAAAGAACAATTTCTTTTCTAGCCAATGATAGTCGCTTTTTAACAAATGCTACCTTTACTATAATTGTTAATCGTTTTCGTAAATTCGGCCATTTATCTATGGCTTTTATTCGGTGAATTCAATTGGAACCAAACAACCCGAAATTTTCCTGATAGCGAATACTAGATCAAGCCCCGTTTTTTCAACTGTAGCTTAACAGTTTAAATTAATTTGTAATACAATAGAAAGTCGCCATACTCTAGTAGGTAGTGTGTTGGCTTATTAGACGCCAAGCCACGGTTCAAATCCCCGGTCAGACATCAAAACGAAATATGAAAAAAAATATTTCTTCGGCAACTTCCTCTCAGCAGATTCCTGGCAAAAACTGAGAGTAAATAAACCTGCCATGAAAAAGTTTCTCAAAAATCTGTCATTTGGAGTCGACTTTAAACTGTATGTCCCGCCACTCATGTATTAAATTAATACACACACCATGAGTGGTGTTGAGAAGGTTGGCCGTAATCCTGACTGAAGGGTTGTAAAGGCCAATTATGTATGCAAGCTACTAAGAATGTGGCTAGTTGTGACGACACAATTAACCATTATGTTATTCCAGATAAAGAACAGAAACATTATTCACTAAATATTCAAATTGCATGACAATATAACTATTAATGGATTTGCAAATATTTGGAAAAGATTTACTGTATAACATGCTGTTAACAGTCTCTTCATTAAGAAAGGCAGAATTAACGATTACATTCATTGGTTTGACAATTTGTTGTCTTCTTTATACCCAGTTTAAATTCCTATTACAGTAAGAGGGGGGATATGGAGGATACGGGGGGATACGTTCCAATAAGTTCCAACGCTAAACGAAATAGTCTTAAACAAGGCAACTTAACATGTACATATGTAAATACATACATATGTACATAATGGGGATCAGTGAAAAAGAACAGAGAGCAAGAAAATTTATCAGTTCTTATTTTGTTTTATATATTTTGGTACATTTGTTGTTAAATACTTTTTAGTACATTGTGTCTAAACTTATTTATATAAAACATTCATGAATATAACAAGAAGTTCGAATAAGGATCTCATTTTATGACGAGTAAGGTTCTTCTTCATTTGATATTCTAAGTCGTCTGTCTTTTCCTGTCTTTCTTTTCCTGTTATCTTCGATAACAAGCTATCGCATCAATGACACTTCGCCTTGCCTTTGAACTTCTATCCCAATACTACCGCGTAATACTGAAACAGCGTTAAGCGGGGGCCTACTGTATACGACGATGTACAAGACAAATATCTGTTTGCAGGTCAACAAACATACATAGTGGAATATTACTAACGTTTAACATTTTAACACAATTATTTGCAGCATGATCCACATATTATACATAAGTATATATGTATATACATACTACATATACTATATGTACATGTATAAAGTCATTAAACAAAAAAATATCATAATGAACTTGAAATATGTACATACATATGTATATACATTGTTTACGCACTTATGACGGAAATTACATAATAAATTAACCAACCGTATATATTCATATAACCTACTCATATGTATATATAACCTATACATATATATATGTATATAATAATAATAATATATGTATATAATATATAATTAAGTAAATTATTTCCCAACATTAATTTCGCTTACAAAATGTTTGAAAACGGTTCATGCACAATACATATATTAAAAATTTATTAAAAATTATTGTAAAACTATAGTATTTGACCTTAATTTTTTTATTTATTTGTTTTTTTTAAGTCAAATTATTTGAATCACATAATAATAATAATGTTTTCTCTTTTTTACAGAATGCCTGCTGCGAAGGTCCACATGTGGATTCAGCTTCTCTGCCTCTCGAACACAGATCGGTTTACGGACCACCTAACCCTTCCCCAGTTTATGGTGCACCACAAACGGCCTTAGCGGCTGGACATAGCAATGATATTTCCGATGAAGCCTGGCCATTGGCATCGACTAACGATAGCCCTCAAATTAAACACCTTCAAGTGCAATGTGAAAAGACTCATATGCGTGTGAATATTGAATTTGATCGTCCCTTCTACGGTATGATTTTCTCAAAGGGTTTCTATAGCGATCCCCACTGTGTTCATCTCAAACCGGGCACCGGTCATTTGAGCGCCACTTTTGAAATATTCCTTAACAGTTGCGGTATGACTAGTTCGGCTAATCATAATGCTGCAGGCTACGGAGCCCCCACGCCTTCGGGCAGTTATGTGGAAAATACCATTATTATTCAATATGATCCTTATGTGCAGGAAGTTTGGGATCAGGCTCGTAAATTACGTTGCACTTGGTATGATTTTTATGAAAAGGCTGTGACTTTCCGTCCATTCCAAGTCGATATGTTACACGCAGTCACCGCCAATTTCTTGGGTGACAATCTGCAATGTTGGATGCAGATACAAGTTGGTAAAGGTCCATGGGCCTCTGAAGTTTCCGGTATTGTAAAGATTGGTCAAACAATGACAATGGTTTTGGCCATTAAAGATGATGAAAACAAATTCGATATGTTGGTACGCAACTGTGTAGCTCATGATGGTAAACGCGCTCCCATCCAATTGGTTGATCAAAATGGTTGCGTAGTGAGACCAAAGATTATGAGTAAGTTCCAAAAGATTAAAAACTTTGGCCCTTCTGCTTCTGTGGTTAGTTTTGCCTACTTCCAAGCTTTTAAATTCCCCGATTCCATGAACGTTCACTTCCAATGCGTAATACAAGTATGTCGCTACAACTGTCCAGAACCTAAGTGCGGTCCCAGTCTTGGAGGTCCTGACTACGGTGTTCCACAAATCGGAGGTAATGCTTTGTCATCAGAATATGGTCCCCCAGAACCTTATGAACGCGGAGATTTCGGTTTGGGTAGCTTACCACCAGCAGCTTATCCAGATCCTAGACATCCTGCCGCTGACACTACTGGAGCCTATTCTGAAAATCAACCTGATGTTGTCCCCTCGCCACAAGCCCAAACAGCTGCTGCTGAATCGGGACCTTCTAGCTCTCAGGCTCCTGCCCAAAATGTCAATGAACTTCATATGCCACCTCCTCCACTACCCGGTCAACCTGGCCAATACAATACCGTTAAACGTAAAGATGATATTGAAGGAGGTAATCTAGTATCACTTGGAGGTCGTCCACGTTCCGTTGAAGGTTTAGATGATTTACGTGGAGCCCGCAGACGTCGTGATACCTTTGATGTTGTTGTTAAGCCCCGTATCTATAAGCGTGATACCCAAGAAATGACTGATGTAAATACGAGTCGCATTATTCAAGTTGTTGCTCCTGGTGATGTCAACTTTGCTCTCAATAGCAATGCCAACAATGAAACTGTGGTCATACAATCAGCTCGCAATGCTGATCCCGAAACGATTTGTATGTCAGTTCCCAGTTTTGTAGGTGGACTTGTAATGCTGCTACTTGTTTTGGCTGTTGCTTCGCTAGTCGCCGCTTTCCTATTTGTACGTGTACGGCATTTTGACCGCAAGGGAGCTCCGATGGGTTATCATAACTAATAGTTCTTATAAGTAGTTATGTTATTTCCTGATCCTTTTCTCCTTGTTCACTTCACATGTAAACTGTATCGATATCATTACCGAAAAACGAAAACGAAAATCGTTTCACATTACAAGGTTAAAGCGATTCGAATATTGTTTAACCTCTCTGGTTTTCATTTATTTATTAGCATCTTTACATCATCCATCTTTCTTCATTTCTATTTGAACAAATGATTTGTTGTTAATGCATAGTATTCTGGTTTAACTGTAATCTATATGAATCCATTTTTACCTCTTATTACAAAAGATTGGGAATCCTTTTTACGCCTTAAAAAGACATAAAAAGGATTATATTTATTATTATGTATGTGTGTAATTTATTTATTATTTTATTTATTTATTATTTTTTGTATTATTTATTTCCGTTCTGATTTTTAATTTATTTAAGTAAGTTTTGAAAAATTAAGCGATTAAAAAAATAAAAAACGAAATTATAGATACAACTTAAAAAGGCTGAGTTTCATTTTATACTTGACCAAAATAATATTGGTAATATCGTTATACTCTTACATCCTACGTTAAAATATACATATAAATCATCAAATCAACATCCAGACTTTATATTCCAGATATTTTTAATTTATTTACAGTTGTAAGTGTATTTCAGTCTAAGAATTATATTTTGCAACAACTTGAAATATATTGTGTGGTTTGTTGTTATTTGTCTTTAATTTAATATTAATCACACTGAAACTATGCTTGTTTTTCGAAAATAAAAAAAACGCATAATTATTCGAATTAATATTCTAAAATATAAAAATTTAACAACATAAAATTTGTTTTCAAATTACTGTTAACGGTTAAATTATACAGATTTTTTAGTATGGAAAAAATGCCTGATGTCTGATATTTTCGCTTAAGAAAACCAAATAGTCGAACAGTATATTTTGTCCTTCTTGTCCTAAATAATAATTTCCTAAGCAATAGAAAAGTAATCAGAGTGGTGGTTCAACTCAGTTCAAAGGTTACTTTGTGGCGGAATAAGAATTTGAATAGGAAATTGGTAATCGCCGTAAGAGCTTATTATAGTATAGCACTAGATTTTGTTGCAAAAAAAAAATCTCGTAGCTCCGTTTTCTAATGATTCTACTATTAAAGGTACTAAATATATCTGTAATATATACAGTAGCGAGCATAAAAAATGCAACGCTATGCCGATTGATCTTTATGTGCGCCTCTTTCAAAAAAAAGTAAGGAAATTAAAAACTTTTTTTTTATTTTTATGCTCCACAAACTTAGTTAATAAATGCAGGTTACAATATCAAAATTTTTCTATCCACTTATTTTTATTTTAACATTTAAGAAAAAAAGTGCCAAATTTCAGCGAGCAAAAAAAAATGCAACCCCACACCATTAGTAGTGAAAGTAAATTTAATCTTTCTGGATCTGATGGAATAAAATATATTAGAAGACCACCTGAGCAGAGATATTCTCCCAGATATCAGCTACCAACAGTAAAACATGGCTAATGGTGTGGGGTAAGTTACTTTTGTTTTTCACCGAAATTCTTTATTTTAAGGAATTTATTGGTAGGTTCTGCTCCCACATCTTCTGGAAAAAATTCCCCCAAACAGCATATTCCAATAAGACAATGACCTGAAGCACCCTAATCGTTTGGTTCGTAATTACCTAAGCGACCATGATGTGCAAATTTTGGATTAGCCGTCACAATCTCCCCTTAGAAAACCTAAGGGAGATTTTAGATCGGGAAGCTAAGAAGAAAAATCCTTCAAAATTGGCGGAATTAGAAAAAATTTTAAAGTCAGAATGGGAAAAAATACCCCTACACACCATCGTGCCCCTAGTGGATTCTATGCCCTCCAGACTGCAAGCGGTAATAGAAAATAAAGGCTACGCAACCAATTATTAGTTTTAAGTATATTTTTAACCAACATTTTGTAAGAATTTACATTTAATTTAAATAAAGTTATGAATAACATAGCGTTGCATTTTTTTGCTCGCTGAAATTTCTTAAATGTTAAAATAAAAATAAGTGGATAGAAAAGTTAAAAATAAAAAAATAAATAT
The DNA here is from genome assembly GCA_930367235.1 of Sarcophaga rosellei. Classification (NCBI taxonomy): domain Eukaryota; kingdom Metazoa; phylum Arthropoda; class Insecta; order Diptera; family Sarcophagidae; genus Sarcophaga; species Sarcophaga rosellei. The sequence goes on from OV884020.1 coordinate 97,013,049, forward strand.
AAAAATAAAGTTTTTAATTTCCGTACTTTTTTCTTGAAAGAGGCGCACATAAAGATCAATCGGCTTAGCGTTGCATTTTTTATGCTCGCTACTGTATATATATATATATAATCATTAAGAATGGGTATAATTTTCCATAAAAAACAGAAGATTGATGTAAACCTTCTACTAGTCAAAATTTGTTTATATTTTAAATCGAATAAATACGCACAGGTGTAAGAAATTTTGCTTTCTCTTCATAACAATAAATAACACCAAATGATAACAATTAAAAATAGATAACTATGCATAATAATCGAAAAACAAATTTTGAATTTGGAAATAGTATTCTTATCTGCAATTTTGTACATATTAGAACAACAAATTTAGCATGACTCTAAAAAACGCTTTACGATAGGAGGGCAATATCTATAGCAGTAAATGTCATTATAATATTTAATATGAAGACCCTGGCTATATTACTTATAATTAGTGCTTTAGAATTGCTGATAAATGAAATGTATTCTATTGAAAATTACTATCTCCAATCAAAATAATAAGATTAAATTTCATGAGTTTGCACAATAACAACATACATATACTATTTATTGCAAAAAATCGCATAATCATTTACACAAGACGTTTCTTAATTTTATCAATAAGGAAGTGTTTCTAAAAATACATTTATTATAATAAAACTTTTAACTAATTGATACACAACACATGTATGTAAACTGTTCATAAATTGTTTAAATATAATGTCCTATCAAATTTAAAACAAATAAAACAAAACATATCAGCACCTTAATGTATGGTATTTTAAATCCCCGAGAAGATTTGATAATGAACGAAAACTTTCTCTTCGATAAATGTTACGCACTGCGTGCATCATTGATCGTAGCAGGAACATGCACCTCTAAACCGTCCATATCTTCGGTTAAATTAATTTGACAACCTAACCGTGACGTGTCTGTCAAATCGTATGCCAAATCCAACATGTCCATTTCTTCATCACTAGGCTTATTAGGCAACTTGTTGTAGTCTTCAGACTTTAATATTAAATGACAAGTGGAACACGTTAGTGTTCCTTCACAAGCACCAAAGCCATCCAAGTCAATGTTATTGTTCACTACGACATCAAGCAGAGAATCCCCCTTTTTGCCTTTAGTTTTAATTTTTTCACCATTGGCTTTGATAAATGTAACATTAATGCTACGCACATACATGAAATGATTAAAATATTTTATTCAATTAACACAAAACATTAACAAGTACAATCAATTTAAAAACCAAATTCCTTACTCTTTCCGAAGGCTTATGCCCACTGTAAAATTGCGCACACTTTGTTTACGTAGTTGTTGTTGCCATCCTTCCGCTCTACACAAGGTCGTTGTCAACGTACGTTTTACTAAAAAATTTGTACATTTAAAAGCCATTGTTTCCCCTTTTTTTTTCTTGATTCAATTAACTGAGTTGTCGTTTGAAAGCAGTGTTTCAGTTGGAGACTACAGGTATAGTATTATCTAACAATGTACACAACTTTCTATCTGTCTATCACTTAATTCAGTATCAACTACTTAAACAATTTTTTTGTGTCATTCTGAGAAATAGAAAATTGTAAAAACAACGTGTTATAGTGTTACCAGACGTTATGTTATCAAAGAAAATTAACAAGAGGCATACATAAATTTTTATTATGTGACAATGGAATTAGAATTATCGACTCTCGAAAATTTAAAATAAAAAAATTTTCCTTTCGCAAATAGTTTAATTGAAAATAAAAAAAACCGAGTTCGATTTTAATAATTTAGAAAATTCTATTTATTTTAACGCCTGGTAATAACAAACTTAGAAAAAAACTATTTTTGATGATACAAAGTATAATTCAAGATAATAGAAGAAGATTTATTAAAAAGTTCGTATATTCCACTTCATTTAACGTAAATAATCAACATATCTATTCTTCACGATATTCAAAAAAATGGAGTACAAAGTGGATTTGTTTGGTATATGAGACTATATTTTTTATAAGAATATCGTCTCTAAAGTTATCGAAACAATAAAGCAATGACACACACATGTAAAAAATTAGATTAAACAGCTGGTTTTGTTTATTTGTAATAGAATTAGATTAAACAGCTGGTTTTGTTTATTTGCATTTTAAATGGATAAAATGGATTAAATATTTGCCGTCATGGAAAATATTTGGAATGATTTTGAATTAAAAAAGCCTCCATTCGTAACGTTACCCGCAGAACATGGCCGTTTTGGTAAGAATTTTATGAAGTATAATAAAAATTCATAAAACAAGAATAATATATTTTTTAGTGCTTCAACTGCATGGAGCCATTGACACTTATTTTAGTAAACAAAGCCAACACGAGGAAGAGTTTAATGAGACTGCAGCTCTACTGTCACGTCTAATGGCCAGACGTAAAAATTCTTTTAACAAAATGAAAGGCTTTAAAGACGTCTGCAAATTAAATGCGGCTTTATGCCGGCTGTTAAGACTGGACTTTAAACGCGATCTTGATAGTTTTCGTTACACATTACCCGATGTAGCATATGAAGACGGTACCACCATTCATTTACCCACCAGAGAAACTTATGACTTTTTGCTTCTAAGACTTTTAGCCCTATATGAATTACACATCCGTATTGGAGATTGTTGCATGACTGCATCAGAATATTTTATCTGTCAACTTCGCCAATATTATTTCTTTGAAATCAATACTTTACTGGTGGCTGTATTAGCTAAAATATACAATTTAAACAATAAATTAGCTAATATTGCAGTGGACTTATACAATAGCTCAATATCATGTCGTTATAATTTGCCAATTAATCCAAAGTCTAAATTTATTCGAGATGCACGATTTGTGTTTCCAGAAAAGCTGAAAACAATTACGACAGCACCTTCAGATAACAAAAGAATTTTTGCAACAAGTGACGAATCTTTTAAAGAATTAGTGCTCCAAGAACAAAATGTAACTACCGTTAAAGCTGAAAAATTAAAGAAACCGGATGTGGGTAAAGCAATTCAGCGATCGCCTAAACCTCAAACACAATTTAATATTGAAAAACTAAATTCTGTGGAATCAATAAAAGCGTTTATTGTTACAGAATCAAAATCAAGATCATCTAACTTGAACAGTTCAATAACGAAGCAAATTCTTAACCATGAATGGGCTGGGGCCACAAAACTTTTCGAACGCAAAATAAAAACTGGCGAAGAAAAGAAAGCGACGAGTATTTTTCGTAAATTTCTAACTCTGAAAATGATATAGACCCATTACAAATTATTTTATTTTACAATATTCAGAAATACTTTAGAAAATAAAGATGTCACATAAAACAAAACATAATTGTTAAAGCCATTAAAAACGAAAAATATATAGAAAATAAATCAATACAGACTTTTATTATCTCTTAATTATATCTCTTGCTAAACAAAATTTAACTAAACTTTTTAATACTTTTTGTTCAACACTTCAAATACCATTAAATTCCATGAAATAGGTTTTTTCCTCAACTTGCAATCCTTAGCTTGTAGATGCGAAATGTTTTCTACAATATTCGTTCAGGAATTATTTCAAATGTATAAATAAATATTAGATTCATTTAGATAAATATGAAAAAAGTTTAACTATTCATAATGTTAGTTATTTTGCATTTGACCGTATGAGATCATAATACTTTATGGATTGCACTTTATTGGATATTTTTAATAGAAGACATGACATCGGACGGAGCGTCTAAATGATGATGTCTTCCCCTTATCTCATCTTTTGTTTTGGAATAAATAACAATAATGCTCTATTGTTAACAAAGAATAAAAAGTCTAAATACACATTGTTCACATGGTGACTAATTTCTTTAAGACAATATAAGAAGGAATAACTAACTTCAATAAAAATTACTTCTACGCAAATACTAAACAATAATTAAATCTAATTTTGTTTTGTAAAATACGGAATTTTTTTTTTTGAAAATACGGAATTTTTTTTTTTGAAAAATTTAATTTAATATATATATAATTTTATGAACCTAAAAGAAAATAAATTAGATGAATCTTGTTTTTTTTTCAATTGGTCATGTAATATAATAAAGATTGTAGTGTTTATGCTTTGGCTTCGGTGGATCCAATAATTGTTTGAATCATAATTAAACTTAGTGACGCTAAACTAGCCCCAACTTCTATGTTGTTTATAGCTTTGTTTGGCTTGAAATCACTATAGCAATCAGATGCGTTTAAAAGACCAATAATTTTCTCCAGTTTGATGTGCGTGATGTTCTTTAATGTATGGAAGTATGGTGGATCCAAGCGAACGTTTGACGCTGGCATAGTACATACGTTACGTGATGAATATCGAACTTTGATTTACTAATAACGTTTATATATTTTTTTCCACTCAAAACTTGCCTAACATTAAAGTAGCTCAAAACTTATAAAATGTATAATAAAACGTACTTGTTTTACATGGTTTCACTTAAAAATATTATTTTTTAAGTCCTGCTTTATTAAAGCAGAAAATATTTTATCATTTAGAATATTTTCTTATGCAAGTGGATAGTAATTATGATTATCCTATACTATTTATAATCCTGAATTAGAATCAATACATTTTCAGTAAAAATACTTCAGCGCAAGTGTAATTTTATAACAGTTGAGTTATTTTGAGAGGGAACATGGTATTTCTAAAAAGATAAAATCAAAATCCTGTAAATTGTAAAAATTATGTAGTGTTAGGATTAAAAAAATGCACTTGCCTTAACGAATTTCTTAAAATTTGTAGTAGTTCCATTTAGACTTTCGGGTCTATTGTTAGAATGATTTTTAAACTTGTAATGTGATTTATCACATTTTATTGACATATTTATTGAAATTTGCTGTATTTCGATTGCATTTTCTATTGATTCCAACCATTTACGATGTTCATCTATTCCAATTAGGTCATCTGCGATTTCGGTTTTAATATCTGCTTCAGCTTTTGAAGTATCATCTTCATCTTTACTTGAAGCAGTTGAATTTTCCTTTTTAACATTAATTTTGCCTAAAGCACTTGATATCCACTCAATAGCACTCACTTTACGAGGCAAAACTTTAGGTTTTGGGATTTCAATCTTCATTTTCTTACTGACCTTTTCTAAGATAATGAACTGTTGAGTTGGCTCCATGTCATTGCTATCTTCGTCGACATCAATCGTATGCAAAGGTGTTTTAGTTTTACTTGTTTCCTTTTCTTTGAAACTAAACAAATCTTCCTCTTCTCTATTAGATTCGTTGCGTATTTTCTTTGATTTTTGTGTGTCTCCGAAGCTGAAGAGATCATCACCACCCTCATCGTCTTCGTTTAAAACTTGTATTAAAGGTCGTTTGCGATTTTCTTTGTTGCTAGTGAGAGGCTTCACCTCAGATTGTTGAACGTCTGTTTGAGTTTTATTTCCTTGTGTTTTTTGCAAAAAGTTTTCAGAAGTCTTGTTGTTCACAGTATTTTCTGCAACCATTCTATTCCTGTCCTCTAAAGAAATATTGACAGATCTATCCGTTTCTTTAAGATTTGTCTTATTTTCATTGCATGCTTTTTTTGAAGGAAATTGAAAAAGGTCCTCATCGCTTCCGTCCACATCGGAGTTCATAACTTTATTAAGTTTACGTTTTCTTTCGTTTTCGAGTGGTGTTTCAGTTATAATAATTTTTCCCATAGACTCTTCGTTAGTCGTTTTATTTCCGTAATCTGCATTTTCATTAGGTGATGATGAAACCATATTCTCATTAGTTTCTGGTATTTCTAAATCAATTGCTTCAGTATCAAGACTTTGTGTATTCTGATCGTCTGTTAAGTCAACTTGAGTGGAATCCTCCGCAGTCTCACTTGATATTGTCATAGGCATGGTTTGCGTCATTTTAAAGCTGGGATTGCAGAATTTATCGATCGTGCAGTGTAGTATTGCCAAACCAATTTCATATTCTGGTATAATACGCTTAGAGTTCAATTCTAAAAATTCTATAATATACGTAATTAAAAAATGTTAAAAAAAAATTATACTATGGCAAATAAAGCAAATAATTTAAACAGAAAGCGAAAGAGACATATTCTAAAAACGATTTTAAATGGAGTAGATTTTTAAGCAAAAACATTTTCAAAATTAACAAAAATTACTGTCATAATACGAAAATGCAGCTCACGGATGCAGCTTATTTTTGGTTCAGTAATTTATCAAGAAACTTTAAAATATTTCATATAAATTTATTTATTTGTGTCAACTGGCTTTGTCAAATTGAACATGATCTCATGCTTTACGACTTTTGAAGAAATTACTTAGACCAGTATTCGACGACTACTAATTTTGTGTTATTCGTGTGAGATGTGCATACTCAGCTTAATATCTGACTTATATTTTAACAGTTTTAGACAGTCTCTAATGTTACAAATTCAAATAATAACTGTTAATCTATAATATAATTTAGTTTTAAATCAATTTTAAAATATCAGTAGTAACAAATTTTCAATAACTATTAATTATGTCTCATATGAATATCATACATCATGTATCGCATATGAGATACATTCTAAAATTGACTAATTTACCCTTAACTTAAATAATCTTATAAATTTTAGTGATCATAGCTAATGTCCGGAGAAGTCGCCGTGGTCTAGTAGGTAGTGTGCTGGCTTATTAGACGAAAGGCCCGAGTTCGAATCTCAGGCCAGACATCAAAAACAAAATACAAAAAATATTTCTTCGGCGACTTCCCCTCAGCAGATTTCTGGCAAAAACTCTGAGAGTAAAACTTGCCATGAAAAGCTTCTCAAAAAATCTGTCGTTCGGAGTCGACTTTAAAACTGTAGGTCCCGCCACTCATGTATAAAATTAACGCACACAACATGAGTGGTGTTGAGAAGCTAGGCCGTAATCCTGACTGAAGGTTTGTAATGGCCAATTATGTATGTATGTAGCTAATGTCCGGAACCACTCATAACATTCTCCATGCTGACTCTTAATCAGAATTATTAATGTGTGTATAAGTATGTATACGGAGATCAATAAATTAAAATAAATAAAAAAATTTATAGTGGCAACTTACCCGCGATTGTACTTATAGTTTGAGAACTTTGTGTTTGTGTTGAAGGTGTATATTGTACCACAATAACTCTATCTTTTATAAGAAAAGCTTTCTGAACACCAGAATTTAAATCTTTGCAGCCACCACCAGCCAATTTAATTATTGGACTGTACATATCAAAGTGTTTTCGGTTTAAAAACACAAATGTTGTACCCTTAAAAAGCGACTTTCTTTTGATATTAGAACTAAAATCAATAAGTTCATCACCAAAATCGGGTCTATGTAATTCTGGCGTTGGTAATTTGGATTTCACATTTTTAGCTGCTTTAACCAATTCTTTCCAATATGTCAGCGTTACAACTAACTTTTGATCAATTAAAGCATGCAACAGCTTCATCGTAACTGAGGGTTCGTTCATTGTTAAATGGGTACAGTTGGGCGACCATTGTTCAGAAATCTTGCCGCCTATTACTTCAATATACGCCTTTAGTTGTAGGTTTCCATCTTTTGACAACGACGAAGTAGCTGTATCAATAGACATAAACTGAATTTTCCATACATTTTGTAAACGACCAAAACGTATTAAATCATTTTTCTTTAAAGCGATTTTACGACCCTTTTCCATTTGCTTATTACTCTCAATGTCTTTATTTAAATAGGTGCCGTACTTGGAACCTAAATCTTCTATTTCTATTCTAAATTGGTCGTCTACCTTCACCAAATTAAAGGCGGCATGAGCACGACTCACGCAAATGTCGTCCTGGAGCTCTACATCTGCTCCCATTCGTCCGACGGTGTACCTTAACTTTTCCGGCAAGAAACATACGCATTCCCCTGTGAAATAGAAATTAATATCGATTACTATTTAGCTCAGTACAGAATAAGTTTTCTCTTACCGCTTGTTGTGTGAGTTATAAACCACATTTTATGATAATTCTAATTTGCAAATGTTGGGCTCTGTTTTCACCAAAAATAACAAACAAAATTGTTTATTTATATTTATGTACATCAAAATTGTTGTTGCGTTTCAACAAACTTTGCAATTTTCAACAAAACTCTGTATCTATAGATACACGATATATCGATTACAAAGTAACAGTGAAAACAGTCTTACCAGATGGCTTTTATATTTGATATGGCATGTTTAAATGGCGTGCCGCTCATATTATTTAACTCGGAAAATACATTACACAATTTCAAAATTGAAATGAACTTTATTATAAATTTTGATTTCAATCGAGTGTTTCAATTTTCGTTCAACAATACAGTTAATGTATTAAAACCGCTTTTACAACAAATTATTTGTTGCTGATTACGACGACTAATCACGAAAACCAACTTGATTTCAATCAGCGTAGGAGACAGTTACCAATTTATCAAACAGCAAGTTGAAAAAATTTAAAGAGAATATGAATTGAATGAATATATGAAATTGAAGTTTAACAGATATTACCCACTTGCTTACATTCTCAAATTTTGTTAAGATGTGGCATCGTTATGTTTTTAGAAAAGTACTAAATAAATTCGTTTTAGTACATACATGCAATGATAGCTGTCAAACGCAAAGCACAGAATACACACAGAATCGAAACGAGATTTTGACATTTAACCTAGCATTGCGAAAGGTACAGAAAATATTACGAAAAAGTATTTCTGTCCCTCTCTAAATACAACTCTTTTTTGTTTATTTACGTTTTTTTTAGTTTTCGGGGTTGGTTTTTTATATTGGCGAGAGTTAATAAAAAATTGTAATTTTTGTCTAAAACTATCAATAAATAATAAAAACAATTAATAACAATAACCTTTTTAACTTTTCCTTTCAAGAAATTAAAAAATATTGGCATCTTTCAACAAGAAACATTTTTTATGAGCAGTACGTCTTATTTTGATCTTGTAATATTTAGCTTCTTAATTACCTCTTGCACAAGAAACTATATTCATTATGACCGAAAATTACCCACATTTCGATTAATATTTAAATATTTAAGAATCTTTAAAATTTTCATTGAAGAAATTAAAAAATATTCCAAATTTTCCCTTTTTTAACACAAAATAAATGTTTATTTACATTTAGTTTTTCTACTTTAACCGCCAGTTTTCAGTCTGTATATCTGTTGCTTCTAACACATTTGTTTCGCAATACATTTTAATATTTTTTTTCTCCCTCTAATTGGCAGGTTAAGCTACTGCTTTGAACGTTATTAAACGTCAAAGGTAAGTATTCTGTGTGTATTCTGTGACGCAAAGTGTTTTCGTTTTAGCCGTGTTGTGCACAGAATACACACAGAAGCGAATCGAGATTTTGACATTTAACTTAGCATTGCGAAAGGGACAGAAAATATTACCAAAAAGTATTTCTGTCCCTCTCTAAATACAACCCTTTTTTGTTTATTTACGTTTTCTTAGTTTGCGGGGTGGGTTTTTTATATTGGCGAGAGTTAATAAAAAATTTAATTTTTGTCTAAAACTATCAATAAATAATAAAAACAACTAATAACCATAACCTTTTTAATAACCATAACCCTTTTAAATTAAAAAATATTGATATCTTTAAGCAAGAAACATTTTTTATGAGCAGGACGCCTTATTTTGATCTTGTAATATTTAGCTTCTTAATTACCTCTTGCACAAGAAACTATATTCATTATGACCGAAAATTACCCACATTTCGATTAATATTTAAATATTTAAGAATCTTTAAAATTTTCATTGAAGAAATTAAAAAATATTCCAAATTTTCCCTATTTTAACACAAAATAGATGTTTATTTACATTTAGTTTTTCTACTTTAACCGCCAGTTTTCACTCTGTATATCTATTGCTTCTAACACATTTGTTTCGCAATACATTTTAATATTTTGTTTCTCCCTCTAATTGGCAGGTTAAGCTACTGCTTTGAGCGTTATTAAACGTCAAAGGTAAGGATTCTGTGTGTATTCTGTGGTGTTGTGTGTGTTTTTTTTTATTGGTAAAAAATTTAAAGAGTTTTTAACATAATTTGGTGAGAAATAAGAAATTTTCAGGATGTCGACTTCTATAGAAATACCTCTTCGTGATACCGATGAGGTAAGTTCGAAAAATAATAAATAATCTCCTCATTTAACTCAATTTATGATTGCATAGGTGATAGAGGTGCATCCCGATCAATTGCCGGAATGTCAAGAAGTCTTAAGCATTTTAAGACAAGAACGTTCTCAATTGAATACCTGGGTTAATGTGGCGGTAAGTAATGTGTCTAATTAAATAATTTCAGAAAGTCCTTAATTATTATTTTTTTCTTGCACTTTCGTTCAGCTGGCTTATTATAAACAAAATAAAACCGATGATTTTATACGGCTTTTGGAAACTGCTAAGGTGGAGGGAAATAAAGATTATAGGGACTATGAAAAAGACCAAATGCGCTGTTTCGACATGTTGGCTGCCCATTACGTACAAGAGGCAAATCGAGAAAAGTCCAAAGATAAGAAAAGAGAACTATTTATGAAGGCGACAAATCTTTATACCACTGCTGATAAAATAATCATGTATGACCAGAATCATTTATTGGGTAGAGCTTATTTTTGTTTGCTCGAAGGTGACAAAATGGAACAAGCTGATGCTCAATTCAATTTTGTCTTAAATCAATCACCCTCAAATATTCCTTCACTATTGGGCAAAGCCTGCATAGCTTTTAACAAAAAGGACTATCGCGGAGCTTTGGCATTTTACAAGAAAGCTTTGCGTACGAATCCTAACTGTCCAGCTAATGTCCGTATGGGTATGGGTCACTGTTTTTTGAAAATGAACAATCAAGAAAAAGCGAAATTAGCTTTCCAAAGAGCTTTGGAACTGGATCCCAATTGTGTGGGAGCTCTTATAGGTTTGGCTATTTTAAAGTTAAACCTCCATGAGCCTGAATCGAATAAGATGGGTGTTCAAATGCTGTCGAAAGCCTATACAATAGACTCAACAAGTCCCATGGTGTTGAATCATTTGGCCAATCATTTTTTCTTTAAAAAGGATTATCAAAAAGTACAACATTTGGCTTTACATGCTTTCCATAATACTGAAAATGAAGCTATGCGAGCTGAGAGTTGTTATCAATTGGCTAGAAGTTTTCATGCTCAATGTGATTATGATCAGGCTTTTCAGTATTACTATCAATCAACACAAATCGCTCCAGCTAATTTTGTATTGCCGCATTATGGGCTGGGGCAAATGTATATCTATCGTGGAGATACCGAAAACGTAAGTTCATAAATATATATTTATTTATTAATTTTTTTAACATTTTAGTAAAAGTACTCACCATAATAACGTTTATACTAATTTTATTTGAATTTTAAAAGCGATCTAAAGAGTTAATGTAAATATTTGGATAGCAAACCTTTTTGGATTGCATTATTAATTTTGACTTAAAGGTCTTTTTTGTTTTCGAATTAACCTGACATTAGGTTTCTGAAAAAGAATCTGCAATATGTAGTGGCATTAACCATGGTCAACATGTCAAAAGAAAATAATCAAGAGATTTTTAATAAAATGTTCTGAAGTTCTTAGGAGGACTCTCTAATAAGAGTCAATTTTTTTTCTTCAGAAAATCAACGAAAGCCGATGATCTTTAATTTGTAATTCTATTATTAATGTATCACATGTAAGATAAAGTTATTGAATAACGAATTTTGAACATAAATTCCTTTTTTAAGCTGGAACAATAAAATTTAACTTCATTTGCTTTTTTATTTTTATTTAAGGCCGCTCAGTGTTTTGAAAAGGTTTTGAAAATACAACCCGGTAATTATGAAACAATGAAAATTCTTGGCTCGCTATATGCCAGTTCCAATTCACAAACCAAACGTGACATGGCTAAGGCTCATTTGAAAAAAGTTACAGAACAGTTTCCTGACGATGTTGAAGCTTGGATTGAATTGGCACAAATTCTTGAACAAAATGACTTGCAAGCATCGCTTAGCGCATATGCTACAGCTTCAAATATTTTAACGGAAAAAGTAAAAGTTGAAATACCAGCAGAAATTTTAAACAATGTCGCAGCATTACAATATCGTATGGGGAATTTGAAATTTGCTAGAGAACGCTTAATGGAAGCATTGGAAAGAGCAAAATCGGAAGCTCCAAACGACACGCAATATTATGATTCTATATCGGTGACCATGACATATAACTTGGCACGTTTGAATGAAGCTATGAGTAGTTTTGATGTGGCCGATAAACTATACAAAGACATATTGAAAAAGCATCCCAACTATATCGATTGTTATTTGCGTTTAGGTTGTATGGCTCGTGATAAAGGTTTGATTTTTGTGGCTTCGGATTTCTTCAAAGATGCTCTGAATATTAATAATGATAATCCAGATGCCAGGTAAATGCACATAGATAATTTTTCTATTGTATACATTTTGCTTATACTAATTTGTAACGTTGTTTTTCGTTATAGATCCCTTTTGGGTAATTTGCATTTAGCAAAAATGCAATTTGCTCTGGGTCAGAAAAATTTTGAAACTATTTTAAAGAACCCTGCAACGTCACAAGACGCATATTCCCTTATTGCATTGGGTAACTTTTCATTGCAAACTTTACATCAACCCATTAGAGATAAGGACAAAGAAAAGAAACATCAGGAGAAGGCTTTAGCTATTTATAAACAAGTTCTACGCAACGATCCTCGCAATATTTGGGCAACTAACGGCATAGGTGCAGTTTTGGCTCACAAAGGTTGTGTAATTGAAGCCCGTGATATTTTTGCCCAAGTTCGTGAAGCTACTGCCGATTTTTGCGACGTTTGGTTAAATATTGCTCATATTTATGTGGAGCAAAAGCAATATATCAGTGCCATTCAAATGTACGAAAATTGTATGAAAAAATTCTATAAACATCATAATGTTGAGGTGATGCAATATCTAGCTAGAGCGTATTTGCGAGCAAATAGACTAAAGGAAGCTAAAATGGTTTTACTTAAAGCTAGAAGAGTAGCACCCCAAGACACCGTATGTAAAAATAATCAGTAAAAGACAATCGTTATTAAATCTTGAATTACTTTACAGGTTTTACTATTCAACATTGCTGTAGTTTTACAACGTTTGGCTATGGCTATCTTGAAAGATGAAAAGTCCGATTTGGAAATAGTATTACAAGCGGTACACGAATTGGAATTGGCGCAAAAGTATGTAGAAGATTGTTTTATTTTAAATGGTGATGTTTTTACAAGCAGTTCGTAATAATTTTCAGATACTTCCAATATCTATCAGTTCATGGTGATAAAACGCGTTTTAATATTGAGGTGGCAGGTCTAGAGGCAAACCAATGTCAAGACTTATTATCACAAGCACAATATCATGTTTCTAGAGCTCGTCGTATCGATGAAGAAGAAAAGGCGCTTAAACGTAAGCAAGAAGAGGAACGAATGGCTTTCAAAATGCGCCAAGAAGAGGAACGTAAACGCCGCGAAGAAATTGAAAAATCTTCACGTGAACAAATGTTGGCCAAACGTCAGGAATATGTGGAAAAGACCAAGAACTTAATATTAACTTTGGAAGTACCTCAAGAAAAAGAACGCAAGAAGGGTTAGTTTTTTATAATTTGTTAGTGATATATTCAATTTATTTTTTATGTCCGGCTTTTTTCGATTTATTCAAAATTTTTATTTCGATGTGGAAAGTTTTAAAGATTTAGATGTTCTGTATTATATTTGCGATATTTTTATTCATTGTCTTACGCAGGAGGAGGACGACCCCGCAAAGACGATATTATTACAGATTCTGATGGTAGTGATGCTCCTATGGAAGGGGGAGAACGACCACCTAAACAAAAGAAACCTAAAGGAGAACGCAAAAGGAAAGAGGGTGGCGGTCGTAAACGAAAAGCTGTTAATTATGATAGCGATAGTGATGGCGACGGTGGACACAAAGATAAGAAACCAAAAAAGAAAACAAAAATGAGCAAGAAAGTGGAAGAAAAACTTTCAGCCAAACAGCGTATGAAAATTGTGTCGAAGGCTACAATTTCCACGAGTGAATCTGACAGTGATGGTAGTGGATCTCCCAAACGTAAACGCAGTATGAGTCGCAGTGTTAGTAGATCTGGTAGTGGTAGTGGCTCCGATGCAAGTGCTGGCAGTGTTAAGCGGTCTCGCAAACGTATTGTTTCAGGCAGTGATTCAGATGGATCAAAATCGGGCTCAAGATCTCGCTCTGTTTCAAGATCGCGATCCAGATCAAGATCAGGCTCCCGTTCTCGTTCCCGATCTGGAACGCGTTCGAGATCAGGCACTCGTTCCCGCAGTCGTTCCAAATCAAAGTCGGGTAGTCGTTCTCGCTCTCGTTCAGTTAGCCGTTCTAGATCGCGTTCTAAATCTGGTTCTAGATCACGATCAAATTCAAAATCCGGTTCTGATCGTAGTCGTTCGGCTACACCAGAAAGTAATTAAATTTATGCATAATATAACAACAAAACACGCAGTTTTCATTTTTAAATCTTGTAACTAAAATTATGAATTTTAAATAAATTTATTTGTTTATCAAAACCTAAAATAAAAATTGTGTTTATCGATTAATTCAGTTTTTTTTTTAATATATATTTTAAAATGCTTGGTTTTAAATAATCATTTTAAACTTTTTTCAATAATCATTTTAAACACGGGTCTTCCATCTTTAATGCTTTAACACAATAGCACAAATATAAATATTAAATGTTTTTAATGGATGTCATATGGGTTCTCTGATGAGTGCAATGTTTTCCACGCTGAGATATTCGCACTCACTAAGACATTGGAGTGGGCGGTAATGTATTAACTACTTATGTGTGCAGAAAGTTGCATTAAAAATACTGACTGGGCATAATGTCAGCTCGAGGCTGATGCAGTCAATGGAAATGTTCTCACAGTGCTCTTGGACAGATATGGGTGATATTGCGCTTGGCTCAGTGAATTGTGGAGTTGGTGCAATAAGATCTAGTGGGCGTGACTCTTGCCTAATAGGCGTGACCTATTAGACCCCCGTAAACATTTTTTCACAATAATCGATTGTGACATAGGGGCATACTAGAAAAGTTAAGAGACTCTTTGTGTGTCTGTCGCGATATGCAGGGGCGATTTAAAATATTTAGCCGGTGTTTCTCCAATGGTTTGAAGGAGGTAGTTTACGTTAAGATTTCTAACTAGGACAGTTTAATTAATGACTTCGAGCATTTCTCCCATTATATCTTCTCTTTTTCTTTAACTTATTTCACTTATCTTTCCCTTTTCAATCGCTTTTCTTCCTTTTTTCAGTTCCTTGTTTGTTTCATTTCTTTTTGTTTAACCTGTCAATGTACAGAATGTTCACACAATGGATGTTTTTGTCCCTGGAAGCGGGTATATTTTCGTTCCTTTCCTAAGAAATTTTTAGATATTGCAAATAAATGTTATTATTTCTCTTGGCGCTCACTTAATTTTTTTATAACTACATAATATTCCGCTGCATATGCAGGACATAATTTGCTTCCTTTATAAATAATCTTTATAAAATACCTCGAAATTTAGTCCGCTATTACGTCAAAAAATCATATAAATTGATAGAACCATTCCTCAGATTATTACATCAAGTACGTATTAATGTTATCGTATATTTGTCTAAAAATTTCTCATAAGAAATAACATGTATCCATTTTATTTCTATTTGTAATTTCACTTTATTTTCATATTCGGCTTATAAATGCTATGCAAAAACAGTAAAATTTTGTAATCCTTTAAATATTAAACAAAACACTGAGATCAAAATATTTTGGTTATTACTTGGTTTTCTTAGAACCCAAAATTTCCGAATTTTCTGTTATCATATCACCGACTATAGCACCCATAGGCTTTGAGTGACGTAGGACGAAAGCATGATCGATCTTTTTTGTATCTAGCTCAGCATCAATATCGGGGAATTGTTCTTTCAGTTGGGTATAGTATTTAACCGGAACCCAACCATCTGTTGTGCCGTAAAAGAATTTCAGCAAGTCCATATTATCTCTGATTAAATCTTTCTGCAAACCGCG
The DNA here is from genome assembly GCA_930367235.1 of Sarcophaga rosellei. Taxonomy (NCBI): domain Eukaryota; kingdom Metazoa; phylum Arthropoda; class Insecta; order Diptera; family Sarcophagidae; genus Sarcophaga; species Sarcophaga rosellei. The sequence continues at coordinate 97,029,109 of OV884020.1, forward strand.
AACCCGTGCCATTTCGTCTTCAGCTAAAAAAACAACTTTTTCACACACTGATGCTTTGGTATATTTCAGAGCAGTGCCAATAAAGTAATTGGGTATGGCTGCAAGCCAAAAATACACCTGTATTAAGAATATTCGTATTAATTCTGGAAAGCAATTGAAGAAGATTATAAGGAAACCAAAAACTGAGTATAAAGGCAAGGCAATTTTAGTAAATATCCAACCATTTGAAGACTCAATCATACGCTCTACTGTAGGAAACAAAAGATAACATTTCTTGACACGTTTACGTACAGATTCATGTTGTAGAATCTGTAATATCATCCAGGCACCGATTGAGTGCCCTATTAAATGTACTTTTACACCGGCAGGCACATATTTTTCAATGAATTCTATTTTGTGACGAATTTGACCGTCCAAATCGAAAAGTTCTTCGTTACCCTTCAGTTGGGGTACTTCCCTTAAGCTAGATTCCGGTGGATCATCATGACCCAAATGTCCTAAAACGCAATTAACCGAGTAAATATTTAGACTCTTCTTGTCTTTAAATACTTCAGATTCTTACCAATTACCCAAACAGGCATTTTCTTCTCTAATCTGTTGTACAATTCTCCACAGAATTCAGTATAGAAACCTGGTAAGCCTGGATTTCCAGTTATGCAAATTGCCACTTCTTTCACATCATCCATAGACTCTTCTATCCAGCCACCCCATGTTATGATATGTGTGGGTATGTTACAAATATTTACAAATGCCTCTTTCATCATTTTTGTGTTTCCGTATTGTGTGTGAATTTGCTCTTTGACTCTGTAGTCGAATGTCTGTCTGTTCTGTGAATATTGTTATTATTGAATACTAAAACAATATATATTAATCTTTATTAAAGCTGAGTTAATCGACAATACGCGGCAACTTAATAATTATTGTTGTATTTGTATTTTTCCAACTTTATTTTTTTTTTTTTAGAAAGTTGAACATTGAAATCAGCTGAAGTAATACATTAATCAAAATGACTACAGGTTACCAGATCGACTATTTTTCCGATCCCAGTCAACATTGTTCTTCTAATAAGATAGCAGAAACATACATTTTTAAATCTATATGTAAAATTTTCTCAATAGTTTTTTAGACTGTTTTTTAGAAAATTAATAAGATTTAACACACAGATAAGATCTAATTCCCAAGAGTTCAAATAAAGGAGTAAGTATTGCCATCTTGATAGACGACTTACTATGAAAGTCCACAATATAGCAAAATAGTTAATCGAATATTGGCTAATTTTAGAAAACTAATGTGATGTTATGCTGACACTACTTCATCGCATGTAGAGAAACTTCAAATACGCCAAAACAGGATTTTACATATTATTGCAGCAACAACGTGGTAGATAAAAAAAAATCGAATAAATATATACTATAAGGTAGAGCTGCAAAACTATCGATAGTCGGCCCATTCGATAGTTTCGATAGTCCGGCATAAAACTATCGATACTATCGATAGTATCGAATTTTTAGAAGAGTGCTAAATTTCTCACTGTTAATTAAAAATTACGCAGGCGTACGTATATATATTAGAGCGACTCACCAAAAAAAGTGCTCGATGTACCCTCCTAAAAATGAACCTTGGACTTTTTTGAGATTACATTTAAAATATTTCGGCTCCAGCTTTGACCTCTCGTGAGCTGGACCATTTTTAAAAATGGTCTATTTTTCCATGTTTTGTCAATTTGAGAATTTGTTTCCTAACCAACATATACAGTATGGGTATCATAAGAAAGGTTTTTTCAAGGCGCTGACTAAAGATTGAGATATGTTAATTTGGTTATTTTATTACAAACAACCCCGAAGAAACAATTCAAAAACTGTTCTTTTTTTTACAGAATATCCTTAAAAAAGGACGTAGATGATTGTCCTTGGACAAATTGTATATACAGTTGGACGCGCGTTGAAAAAACCTTTGTTATGATACCCATACTGTATATGTTGGTTAGGAAACAAATTCTCAAATTGACAAAACATGGAAAAATAGACCATTTTTAAAAATGGTCCAGCTCACGAGAGGTCAAAGCTGGAGCCGAAATATTTTAAATGTCATCATAAAATATACCAATGTTCATTTTGAGGGGGGCACATCTTGCCCGAATTTCGCTTCCATACAACTTGAGTCGCTCTAATATATATATATATAAATAGATATATGTATGTGTATATATACATATAGTAGTGGAAAAAATAATAGAAAGACACACAAAAAATGTATAGATATTCAACTTTTTCCATACCGAAATTTTCTATTTCGATTGCATATAACTGTTCAGCTATTCTATAAGTTTAAATTATTTTCTAATAGTTGAAGTCCTTAATGAACTTGTTTCTATTTCTTTTCAACCTTAACTTTAAAAATGAATACAATTTCCGATGTCACGTTTTATATGCCGCTTAAATTTCGATACTATCGCTATCGAAAAAAAATAGTCCATTAAATATAAAATAAAAAATAAAACTATCGATACTATCGATAGTACTATCGATGGTTTTGCAGCTCTACTATAAGGAGTGTGGTCGCCGTAGTCTAGTAGGTAATGTGTTCGCTTATTAGACGCAAAGCCGGAGTTCGAGCCCCAGGCCAGACATCAAAATGAAATATGAAAAAAAGTATTTCTTCGCGACTTCCTCTCAGCAGATTTCTGGCAAAAGCTCTGAGAGTAAATAAAATTGCCATGAAAAGTTTTTCAAAATCTGTCGTTCGGAGTCGACGTTAAACTGTAGGTCCCGCCACTCAAGTATAACATTAAGGCACACAACATGAGTGCTGTGAGAAGCAGGCCGTAATCCTAACTGAAGGGTTGTAATGGCCAATTATGTATGTATGTAAGGAGCTCATCATGCTATCTGTCGAACAGAAATCGAAAAATATTCTGAAAAATACTTCAATAAGCTTCCAATTTACTGAAAGAAGATTTTAGATTTTACAAATTATTGTAATGTAGTTCTTGGCTAGTCGTTCTCCTCTTCATCTAATTCCAGCCTATTTTATATTGGGGTATCGCGGATTGTCACCACCCATGGCATGTGTGCTTATCTTTCCTGTGGACCTACAATTCAATGTTACCAATAGATTTGAGGAGCTTTTTCATGACAGTTAGTTTAGTTTCAGAGCTTTTGTCAGAGCTGTAGCCACAGGAAAGAACAAGTTTACCTGTGCTAGATGCGGACTATTCAAAGGTGATCGCGGAGACTCTAATGCATCATATTCCCGTTGTTGGGTTTGCTTTGTTTTGATGTAACATTATTGCTCTCCTATTAGTTGGATCTGAACGTTTGTAGGCGGTTAAATTTTTATTGTTATATGTATATTAAGATTTAGTCCATAGGGCAGGACGTCATATTAAATGCAAACTTTACTTGGAGGTAGTTTACATTTACAGCATCAGATTTAGAAACGATTAATTTCTGTAGAATTTAATTGAAAGTTTTAAACTCGATCATCTGTATGAGTCTTGCAACTTTTTGTATCGGCCGGCATAATCAAATGTAATTGGCAAAACAAATATTTGGGTCAAAAATGCCGCAAACGCCAAGACTTAAAACAAAAAGCTTTTCCACTTCGCGTGCGCTAAAGTTCACAAGCTTTTCATTCATACGAGTATATTGCCATAAGCACTTAATTATACTCAAAGGCAACTCCATCATTTAAATAACACTTTAATGTATCAATTTATAGTTAGTTTATAGGGAATCGTAGTACTTTAAGGATCTGAGGAATTAAATCCGCCGGCAGAATTTAAATTAAAAAACGTGCTTAAGCCAAACGGGAGTAAATTTAAAAAAGTGAAAAATTCTAAGACACAAATATTAAATAAATACCTTAATATGTGCAACGTTAACTTCGCTGAAATATAAGTGGTTGGTTGGTTTATTTAAAAAGATTATAATTGTGTAAAAATAAAGTATAAAATACAAAAAGGGGAAAAAAATAGTAATGATAATAAACATGTTGTACTATTATTTCATACGTAAGATATTAATTCATTAATCTGTTATTGGAATGTGAAATTAATAATTAAATACTCGTTCGAAATGGCTATTATGAAGTCCTGCTGCTTTTTTAAAAACGTTTGGAATGGAAGTTATGCGTGTGCTATTTATACGATGGTAAGTGCTTAACAACTTGAGATTGTAAAAGCTGTAATTAAATATGTCGCATTAGTTGAACTGACTTCGTAACAACTGTTAGTTAGATCGTATTGTAATGTGCTCTTCATTTCCAATGATAACAAGTTTATAATTTGATCGGATCAAAAAGTACACCGCTAACGTACCAGTAAAACAGGGCCTTGGTTCTTAATTGTGCGCTTAGACCAAATTGCACTCTTATACTCTTTGTTCGTAGAAACCTTTAGCTTAGTTTTGAATTCGTTGACTACTAGATCCATTTTCTATCGCTCTTTCCATCTCCACAAAAACAGAGTTACACGTCTCTCCATTTATTTTATGGTGGAATAAGCGTTGTTCGTCTCTTTTCCGCGCACCTCGCTTTGCTATGGACTGCTTTGGCTTTGCTATGGCTTGTCCTCTGCAGTTGAGGGATAGGTTTTTTTTGGGAGAGGTGTTCGACACATAATCTCGTATTTGGAAGGAGTTGTCAATAAATGGGTAATATGTAGTCACAATAAGCTAATATCATGGTCTGTTTGAGTAATTGGACTATATGTGTGGAATATACTGTGGTAGTGATACGTTTACAGTACTTTGGAGTTGTTCGAGTCTACTTGACAAAACAAATGGCCATTCAATATACATATGTACGTGAGTATTGTTTTTCGTCGACAAGGATGTATTCGATCTGGTCGTGTTAAGGCATATATGTAGTTATATTGCCTTATACTTTTTAGGTGAGGAAACCTAGTGCTGTTAACTATCCTGTTATACGTAGTCGAGATAGTTGTCCATTGTAGAACCATGTACGCTAATATTTGTAAATTATAGATTCAAAGAAGCTCTCCCTTCCTATTTTTTGTAAAAAATTTTCCAGTATTATTTTATACATGGAAAATTTTGGCTCTGTTGGAAATATTTAACTTTCATGTGAATTGTAGTCAGCTTTTCAATTATCGTCATGAATTTGGAGAACAGTAATGCGTTCTCCTGTTCACCATAAATCATGGTTGCTATCATGGCGACCTTCTTTTGTACTTTGGTGCCGCGTATCCATTCTATGTTCACATCACACATCGATTATTTCAAACGAATGCTGATTCGTAGAGCATGGTCCTTTATACATATGCGGTGGTCGTCAACATTGGGGGGTATGATTATAATTTTTTTTCTTCTGCTTTTCCATAGTAATGTTTTTAGGGATAGTTCTCTATCATCGGTGAACCTGCAATGCATCTTATAAAAATAAATTTAAAATTGATAAAGATTACGTGGTTACATTTTTTATTTCTTTTTATTTGAAACTAATTATATGTGTATATAAAAAACGAAATTTCGAGGGCAGTTCTAGAGATTGACAACCAGATGTAATAAATCATATTAAAATTAAAAAACTCTATAAACATTATCATTATATGTATATACGGAAATACTAAGCAGTCATTGTTTAAATTTGGTTCAATTTTATCACACCATTTTAGACACAGATTGAATGTAAGAAGTTTGATAAATTTCTTGCAAATTCTTATATTCTTGCTGGTAGTTGGCATTTATTTATTATTGAAAAATATATTTAATACAATATGACAGAAGATGAGATTAATCAATACGCTTTGCTTGTTACTACTTTGACCCTACTTTGCAAATCCATAAAAAGCCAACAAATGTTTAATGATTAAAATATTATTTGGCTATCTAGTGACGTTTGCTAACTTTTAGAAATTATTCGCCTGATCACATACATGTTCGGCGGGCCATACTTTTACTGCACTTGTTTGGAAAATTTTAAAACGATCTCATTATAGTTCGGACCATTTGTTTTAATGTTTTCAAAACTCTTTTAAAAGTTAAACTACTTTTCACTTGCCTTCCACTTATCTTCAATAATGCGAAACTATGAATAATCAAGCCATTTCCTATTTCGCCGATAATTTCACATCCATTAGTAGTAGGCAAATCAAATGCTGATTAAAGAATAAAGTTTCTATTTTTGACTGAATACCTTTAATGCTTCAATAGTTATTTATTTCCATTGCATATCCATCGTTAATTAAATTGCAACCGAAATAATTGGCAATTTTTTCATGGTTACTGATACTGATGTCGCGCGCAGTCTGTAATGAAGAGCCATTTTTTTTAACAATTAATTCAAACATTTACTGGCAGCAAAATGTTTTACTTATTGTTGATATTTAAACAGTATGAAAATGGACACGCGTATCTTCTTAAAATGTATCTAAAGTTATTTAAATACATTACTATTGTGTTTCAGAATTTCTGTCACTCTATATTCTCTTTTATTGATTATTTGTGCGTGTTATTTCCTATTTATCCACATGGTAGTGAGTGTATTACTTACTGTATCATTTTCAAATATACAATAAAAATCAGTCATGTGTGTAAAAGGTAATTAATCTGGGAAAAACGTTTTCTTTTAAAGAGTAAGAGTAAAGAAATTTAAAAAAAAAATGCAAGTTGCGTTTTCGCATTAATTAAAAATATTAAATTGAGAGTATTTTATTTAAAATGTTCAAAATATCTGCTTGTCTTTACCGTATTGGTATTTATATTTGTATTTACTAAGTAAGTATTTTAACAATACAGGTATTTAATATGCAAATGTTTTACATTTCAGTTAGCTAATGCCACGCAAGAGACAAACTTGTACTAACAAAGTTTGTTTTAAACTTCTTAATTTCAGAAACTCAAATTAAGTCGCTGAGTATATTAATAATTTACAAAACAGAATTCATAAAATCTCAAATAATAAAATTTCAAAATATTTTGTTAACAAAAACACTTTTTCACACAAACTCCTTTTACTTATAAATTTTTATATACATTATAAATTTTTTTTCTAAATTTATTTTAATTTAATTACAATTCAATGGGGTTCGGATTATCCGATAACCGATAGATGTAGTAATACATTTTTTTTTGCCAAATTTATTCTCTTTAATGTAGAGAATTTGTTTAGTATACTTAAATATGATTGTTTAATAGATAAGTAAATCAAAAAAAAAAGAAGTTTTAAAGTACAACTCGTTAAAGTACAACTCTATTGTTTACATGATTAAAATTTGGTCATAAAATAATTGAAATATATTAAACAAATATTTAAATTACCTACGGAATTACGCATTTTTATTAATGAGAAAGGATATGGAATTTGTGTTATTCAATGTTATTCAATACTAAGAATGTAATTACATTTCAAATGCATTTATGTATGTACATATGTACATATTTTATAATGGTGAATAATAAATTTAGCATATATGTATGTTTGAGAGGTATTTTGTATATCTTATTGAATATTGTATCATGTATATTATTTCTTTTTTTCATATACCATACATATGTACATATACTATATATTGCAATATGTACAATATATTGCAAAACAAACTATTTACAACAAAAACGAAAAGAACTGGATTTTGCAACTTTGTCCGTATTTTAACGAGAGTTCGCGGAATACAGCGCAACAAATAATGTTAATCAGAGAAGACCACGTTTCACATTTGAGTTTGATTTGTAATTATTTATAGGGTTTGTTATTTAGATATTTGATAGTAACTGGGCTACCTCAATCATTGAAACGTCTGACCTATTTTTTGGCACTCAAATTTTTTACAGATAAAGTTTAGTGTCAAGTGGAAATATCATCATAGGGACATTACTCTTTAATTCTGATAAACTTAAATCAAATCCAATTATGAATATAGTTTTACTTCTTACCTTTATAGCTTCATTACCAGTACAACCTGGCCTAAATTGTATAGAAATCGTATCAATAAGCTCTTTTAATTATAAAGCCAGATAATCTTTGCCGCTGAATTTGTTCTTATGACCTAATCTACCTGCTAATGCCTTCTGCAGATGTTGTAGATCAGTAGGAGTGGAAGAGAGCAATTTCTTGTTTGGTACATAACTATTTATTCACATTTATCGTTCGATTCAATCTACATTGTGAAGACTTGTAAATTCTAACAAATAAATAAGTTTTAAATTTTTACCTCTAAGACAGATTATATGCACGGTTCTGTGGGTTGATGCTGAGTCTAAGTTCTAAAATTCATTTGTAATTTTCCGGCGAAGTACAACGAAAATGGCTTGCAATGTAATACGAATGCACGCGCAGTCATGTTGCAGACGCTTACCAGTATTTTGTTTTTGTTTTTGAAAACAAATATTGAATATTTAATAATTATAGAAATAACAGAATACCAATTTTCTTTATTCATCTTAAATTATAGAAGTTATAACACCACGTTATAAAAACAATTGATATCCACTTATTCTTTGCTTAATTAATTTACAATTTCAACTGTACATAAAAAACATACATAGTTTTGTGTAGTCTCCTTAACTGAATGCATCTTCAAAAGCAAACACAATAAAATTATGAATAATGAAAACATAGATACTACGATACTTTTCTGTGTTTTAGAAAATCATTTATTTATTTATTAATTACAACTACAAATTATATTTAATTAATACGAGCTGGGTAACTTAGTGTAACAGACCAGATCTCTAGTGGGAATCGAGGGATTTTAGAAAAATGAAGTAGAATTGTTTGAACAGTTTGGATTTGCCGCAAGAAAAGAGAAAAAAAACTATGATCTTGATGTAATAATTAAAAGCGGTTAAATAACTGTTTGAATGGAATCCGAATCACAAAATTGCAATCAATCGGGATTTTAGAGTAAAAATGTAATGAAAAATCGGGATCGGATTATCCGATAACCGATAGTGGACTAAATTATCAGTTTTTACTGTATAGAACTACTTCGGACGTCCTGAATCTCTGAACAAGTGTTTCTAACAATAAGAATAAACTGAGTAAATGTAAGATCCGGCAGAAAGAAATTGTTTGGTTTTACATGAAATTGTATGCTTTATTAGATATTTATTTAGCATAGTTGAATTAAATCCATTCAGGCTAAATATGCAGCCGATTGATAGAAGATAGGTAAGTTTTTTAAGATAGGAATTATGCCGTTATCTTTTCTCATCCATTTTCTATTGGATGCATAAGACAAAAGCTTACTTATAGTGAAAGATTGCTTCATTTTTGCCTGCATTTGAAATGAAGATCAGAAACAAGAATTCAGCCGATTAGGATTGCTTGTAAGTTGCACCAGAAAGAAAACCCTGACCTCACGTTTGCGCCAACTCACTCAGTTGGCAACAAAATGAGGTAGATTTAATTGCTATTTAGTCGAATCGTTTTTTGAATGTTATAATTTGTTAATGAATTGAATAATTTAAATGATTGAAAATAACAATTAACTATCAAATTTTATTCTAATTTAATTCATTGAAGTACTGACACTGCAGTTACCTAATTAACTTTTTCAAACACTTTTACGACTGACTATAATTTTATATACAAAAACTATTTTCTTGCTCCTCAGTTCTTGAGCAGAGGATAGACCAATGAGCCAGTTAATTTGATTAAACTTCAGCTTAACTTGTATTATATTTCAAATATGATATTACAGTTATTTCTATAATTTATTAGTCATTTAACAGCAATTATTCGTTGAATATGGTCATCAGAGAGAATTTTCTTGTTAATAATAGTTTAATGCTTTTATTTCTCGTAAATAAATTATATTTTTATATAGCTAAACAATTCAACCACAAAATTTGACAGAATTACGTCTTATTAAGGAGCATATGATATTAATACAATAAAAAGTATTTGAAAGACACTTAAAGCTTATTAAAAATATCTTAAATCTTAATGAAAGAATATCCGGACAAAATATTCTAGATGCCGTTTTTAATGCTTTAGAAATTAAATAATATTTTTAATAAAGCTCGAAATAATTTTGCAAAAGTTTTTATAAAGAAAAATGTAAGCATGATACAGGACTGCTTTGTAATGAACACTTCAAATGTAGAATTTCAAATTAGGGAAATATTTATATAGAAATGTTTTCATAACAACATTTCTTTTCAAAGATAACATTCTTTTATAATATGAAGTAGGTCTAGGAGTCTATTTAAATATACACACAATATACTTAAATTTTCTTTTATAGTATTTAAATGAGAAAATTTATATTATTAAACGTACTTTCGATCAGTGTTCCGATTTTAAATGCTTATAAATTTCTTACTATTTATTATCATCATATTTTCAGTGAATAAATGAAAACAGTAGATAATTATTCTCTGTTTTTTCATTTTCAGATTTATTTTGCTTTCTCCAGCTTAGTTTTACTGATATATATAATGGATGAATGGGATTATTTAGTCGGCAGACGGCGTAAACCCGTAGGAGAGACCATAATTGAAAAAGGCGAAGTAACAGAAAGTAAATAAACTATTATTTTAATATAAATTTCTTTTAGGATTTAAGAGAATATAATTAACTATATATCCATATATATATATATATATATATATATATACACTTCAATTACAGCTCATGTGATATTTAATATAATAGTCTTAACATGTTCAGTGGGTCTTGTGATTTCATCGATAATTTTGCTGTATGGCTTAAAAAAGGTAAATGTGTCAAATATATGTACATACATATATACGTTAACAAAATTTAGATGTTTCAATTCCTATTATTACTTACTTCAATAATTTTAATTTCTCTGTGCTTTATTATTACTTTTTTTATTTAAAATAAAAATAATTTTATTTTGATAATTGGTTCGACTTGTTCCCCTATATAGATTTTTGCTACATTCATGCATATATTGTTTATGAATACATTGCATAAAATTTCCTGAATTTACCTCGGACAACTTTGCGTTTCATGTGAATTCCAGTTGTGGTCTATTTGTGCCTCTCCAGATGGGTCCCAATGAATTCTTGAAACTTTGCACTGGTTCTTAATGTTATTGGTTATGTCACATTCTCTCTTCCATACTATTAGTTGGATAGGTAGGTAGGAAAAACTGGTTGACGATTCAAAAGTATAATTTTTAAATAAAAATAATTTATGAATAAAATTTAAAGTTTAAAGTCTCCTTAGACCTTTTTTAAAATTCCGACTATTGTATCTTTTGGGAGAAATTATACTTATCTTGTAATTCTAATTCTAAATATTGTGTTTTAAAGGAGAGTAATAAATTAAGTTTTTCAGCCAATTATAAAAATTAAGTTTTCGAAATAAAAAATATTGATATAAATATGTTGTATTATTTTTTTAACCGCAATATGAATAGTTAGTAACAATTATTAAAAATGTGAATCTAAGCATATTAATAATCGGTATTGTTCTTTTAGGTTTAGGCTATTCATGGATTGCTGAGAAAAAATCAAGAAAGAATCAATTATTAATGGCATATAATTAATTTTCTGTACCGACCACACAAAAGTGCTTTCAGCGGTCCTAAGCGAGATACCTCAAAGATTCAGATAAGGATCTGAATGCTAAGGTTAGCAACTTATGCAACGAGAATTCAGGAAAAACTTAAACCGCGACGAAATATCCACTTTGAATCTAACAAAAGATGTATATTTATTTAGTTTATCTTAAAAAAATAGGGTATGAAGCAAATTCAGTAGATTCGTATAATATAATATCGTATAGTATAGTATAGCTGGGTTATTAATTTTTTGTCATTATGTCGTTCTGTGTAATATTTGTATTCTTAACGTTAATGATGTTGTTTATCTTTATCATTAGTAATTATTTTCTTTTTTGAAGGTTTTTAAAAACCATTTATTTATTTGTTTACTTCTTTTTCTAATACTCTTTCTAATCTTTCAATTTTTGTTTTAGGACAAACGTGAATATTTGTTGCCATGGATTTTACTTATGATTGGTGATGTTTTAGCAGAGCTACTCTATGCCATTTATTTTCTTTTCAGCAAAAGAGCCAATTTTGATCCCATTGTTGGCTTTATATTTACCATTGATTTATTTATTGTTTGTTTAAACGTAAGTAAATGTAAATATAAAACAAGTAAATAATTACAAAATAAAGCAAATAAACCTAAAGGACAATCTCATTTATTTTTACTCAAATTTGATTGTATGTATTATACTCAATTATGTTGTATGAAATCTAAGTACATACATGTTTACGAAATTTCAAACATTTTTATTTCTATTGCAGACATACTGTTTAGTCTGTGTTGTCTCACAGTATCAAGAGTACAAAGAGATTACAAATCGAAACCATCAACAACAAACGAATGTTAGTAATCAAATGTCTATTGTTTTTAATAATAAATAAAATAATTATCGTTTTGATGGGTATTGAGACAAGAAAGTAAAAAATTATTTTTCTGTTACATACAGTTTACGGTCGCGACTGAGGCTCCAGAAAACCATTTAAGCGAGAGTCTGGCTTTTAAAACAAAGAAGCCCATCTTTCAAAATACTTCATTACAATTAAATCGATCCACACATTTTCTTTTAACATCCAACCCCTGCATATCAATCATACCAGAAGCAGACGATGCTACGGAAAGTCAGCTTTAAGCAGCAGCTGTGTGGAATTGTATGAATTAAATTATTTGTGGATGTGTTATAAAATGGAATTGTTTTAAATTCTAGTAAACAATATCTAATATTATTTTTATTGTGTAAATTTTTAATATGTAAAACTAATTTAATAGAAATTTTAATAAAAACTGTTATCTTAATTTTACCTTTCATCAGTAGCCTTTTATTACAAATTGAGTTACTAGAAAAGGAACTGCGTAATAAAAAACATATATTTTTAATTGTTTGACGAAATATAAGGTATACGAACAATTTACCAAAAAACAAATATTATTAAAATATTATTTCTTGAGATAGAACTACGGATCACTCTACCATTATTGCTTTCCTTTCGTGCTCCTGCCTTCGTGACATTTCACCGCCAGCTAGAAAACGATCCGTTTTTGTATATGAAAATGCATTGCACTGAGCTCAACGATTTCTTTAGATATTTCAACTGGAAACTATGTTTTCTAGACGATGATCTTAATGTCATGGCAAAAGTCTTTAAAGGAATAATATGCATAAGGATGAAAATTTTCATCCAGAGAGGAGGCGTTCAGAAATTCGTTCAACAACAACAACAACGCAAGCAGTCGAGAACTTCGTGTGCCGTAGTACTAAGGCGCTAAAAGGTTCTTTACGAGCAGCACCTTCGTACTAAAGCTCTGTCCTTTCCAAAGGGAAGTAAGAGGTTTTGGTCATTCCTTAAAAGGGTGGGAATGATGCCCGTACTCGAAAGGGTATTAGTTGAGTTCTTACGAAACTCAATATGAACAAGTCTTCTGGGCCGAATGGTATTCCAGCACTGGTCCTGAAGCAGTGTTCCCGACGCTCGCTCGTCTGTTAGCTAACCTTTTCAATGCCTCATATCGTGTCAGTTATTTTCTATCTTGCCAGAGGGCTGCTAATGTAACGCCACTCCCCAAAAAGGGTGAGGTTAATAACCCAGAGAATTACCGGCCGATAGCAATATGTTCCGTACTTTCCAAAGTTATGGACAGCATTTATGAAATATCTAGAGTCTAACAAACTAATTAACGACAGAGAGTATGGTTTCTGTAGGGTCCGTTCTTCTGGTAACCTGTTGGCTTTACTCTGGCAAAAGTAGAACCAGTCTATCCGACAATTTGGCGAGAGTAAGGTTGTGGTTCTAGATATTATTGCTTTTGATGTTGGTAGTCACTTCTCTCTATTTACTATATATCGAGCTTTCTCAGGGATAGCACTATACGGGTTGTTATAAATGGGCGCCCAAGGTACCGCAAGGTTCTGTTCTCTCTTCAACTTTATTCCTTATTTCCATTAACGATCTTTTTTCTTTAGCTTCTAATCCTATCTGCTCTTTTGCAGATGTATCTGTGGGTGGCGTAAATATTAAGAAGTCAGAAGCTCTTGATATTCTGGGCTTGAAAGTTCAGTGTAGTGTTCGTAGAAAACATCACATTTTTTAAGTGTCAAAAGAAGCATTCAAGTGTCTCGGTTTCTAAAGACGGTGCAAGAAGTACTTGACTTTATCTGATCTTCTTACTATTTACACCATTTGTATCCGACAGAGAATGGAATACAACTCTCATGTATGGGCCGGTGTCTCGAAGTCTATTTTGAGGCTTCTCGAACGCTTACAGGATTGGGCGAAGGTACTCATTAATGGAGCGTTTTCGCAATGTGGATTGTGTTTCACAGTTCTATCACTACACACATTGCAAAAAAATTCTTGGTATGAATTTTGTTTTACTATAATCTGGTAGATAATTTCTGGAAATTATATATTTAAAACATGATTTGTCTAATATGTCCGCTACGAGTTATATAATTTAATCAATCAGTCTAACAATTACAATTTGTTTAATTAAATAGGATGTCAATTACCCCATAAAAAGTAAAAGACAAACATTAAATCGCACTATTCTGAAAAGTGCGGGACTATTTCTGAACAGAATTATTGCTGAAGAGAAAAGTTATCATCAAATTGGTTTTGCAGTAAATCGATTGTGCATCTTTTTGTCTTGAAGTTGTCGTCGTTTTTTAAATATTTAACTTTTGGAAACAAATATACAGTCATCATGGCTCGATATCGCTTATCATTCATAAATATGATAAAAATTCTCACCTGCAGGCAGTTTCCCATGAGCTAAATCATAAAAAAGCGGAGAAAAAGTACATTTCGGTACTCATATTTCTTCAATTTATTGATGTGCTTCAATCGATAACAGTATAGTTGGAGTTTGCTCACTCGACCGATTTTGTTGACTGTAACACAGAGTGCTCTATAAACTTTACGAAACAGATTTTTTTTTTAAATTTCCACAATTTCAAAATGTCAACAATGTTTCGCTATAAAGCGATCTTTATAATAAATATATGCAGATTATTAGTTTTTTAAAACAATATACCCTTGACTGAAATAGTTGCTTACATATATTGAGAAACTTTTTAAGTATTGAGTTCAAAGAGCAGTTAGATGAAATAATTATCAAACTATACAAAAATATACCTATGAAATGTGATTGACTTTAGCTTTCATACTTGAGCGATTTTATTATAAAGTAGTGATATCTTGTAGGTAATCGCATCTTTTAACAGTACATATGTTACAATTCTGCCAAGGTCTTGATATGAACAATTTCGAAAGTGACTATTCGATAATTATGAATCAGAAAGAAGAGAAACGGTTATCTTTTCTACCAAAAAGATACTTCATATAGTATATTTTGTTTGCTCTTATCTTATTTTATCGATAAATATCAACATTTTATTTATGCAATTTATTTGGAAGCATCTTCCGTTTTCCAACAGATAAAATCATATTTTTTATCAATTCAAATGATGCCCCCAAAAAAATCTATAAAATGATGAAAAGCTATGAAATATAAATTTATTTATTAAAAAATAGTGATTGTGTTAACAACTAAAAGAAATATATTTTAAATAAAATATGAGTTCTTTCAAAAACGCGGTTGCGATTTGTATTGTGTTTTTATTTACACAAGTTAATGGAATAAAAGCTGATACATTTGATGAATGTGATGGCGTTGAAGACGAATCATATGTTATTAGTGCAGGCAGTTGTGCGTCATATATTTATTGCAATGGTGACGATTCTGAATCGTTTGAATGTGAGGAAGGTCAATATTTTGACGTTGAAAATGGCTCTTGTGATGACAAAGATAGTGTATTTTGTCCCTTGGACGAGGCTGACGAAGAAGGGGGAGAAGAAGAAGAGCCCGAAGAACCGGAGGAAACAGAAGAACCAATAACATCTGCTCCTGTTACTCCCACTACCACCACAGCAGAGCCAATTACAAGGCCCAGTACAGCAATAGAAATTGTGGATCAGCCACCACTTATTATGGAAACTTGTCCCTCAACGGATGATCCAAATCGTATTGTTTTGGTTGCCAGCAGTAATTCTTGTTCAGATTATTACGTTTGTTACCATGGTCAGGCCTTAGAAATGCATTGCATGGATCATTTGCATTTTAATAGTTTGACTGGAAAATGTGATTTTCCAGAAAATTCAAATTGTAAGGTATGCATGTAAACAATGTATTATATTTTCATTTTATGTATGTACATATGTTGTATGTGGACGCGGCTCATAAACAACGTATTAGTTTTTTCATATTTATTGTATGTATGTAGATGAGGCTTAGTTCAATATCATTTCAATTTGGATTTTTTTACCTCTCCCATTTCAGATAACAAATCAACAACCGCAAACTGCCCACAAATGTTTGCCACATGTCAACAATTTCTTTCCCCACCCGCACAACTGCAATTATTTTATTTATTGCATCAAGGGCTATGAAACTATACAGCAATGTCCATTCTATTATGGCTGGGATATAGAGAGACGCACGTGCGTCCATATGAAACAAGCCAAGTGCTATGCCAATACAAATTAGTTAAATGTTTATCTATGTATAATGTCATCCATTTTTCTTCACTCAAACGTTTGCTTTCATTCAGACCTTTAAAGGAATTCATTTTAACATAAAAATTCACTTTGGTATTTCAATAACTATTAAATTTGAGAATAAATTTGATAACGACTATTTGTTATGTTAGGTATTACATTTTAGTTATCACTGTTGTTATTGGAGTTAAATTAAAAAATTTTATCCTCACTTGATTAATAAAGAAACGGCTTGTAATACTCTATACAACTTTATGTAATAATAATGGAACGGACATACTGAAATGTTATACCATACGAGTACAAGCAAGCTTTTGGTGTACTATGTTAGTCGATAAATGTTATCGAACTAATTTACAATCAACTAATTTTAATTCAAATACCACTCACACAAAATTCATGAAAAGCCGTTATGTTTTTGCGTCTAGTTAAATGATACGAGACTTGCTAAAGACAGAGTCCATATTTTTCTTAAAAATATGTTATAATCACTCTAGATCAATTTGATATCCTTCAAATTATTTCCACACAAGTCTTTGGGCCAAATCAAAAATTTTAAAAAGAAATGATGCCAAATGGTCGATTAAACGTCATTTGCGATTTATTAAACTTCTACCTTCAGCCACGTGGATTGTAATACAGCTAGTAGAAATATTTAAAATAATGAACTGACTGCTATTGAGCCGTGCTGATGGAATTTAGGTTTTTAAAAATTAATCAGCTAAACAAAAACGACATTTCGGCATACGATTAACAATCAATGTGTTACAAAATCAGTGTGGTGACAATTTACTTCTTATGGGACTTTGTTAAGTCAATGTTTTATATCGACAAATCAGGATCTTTTGAAGCATTGGAAGCACATAATCATTAACACCATACCGCTTGATTTATTGGTATTTATTTATATTTTTAAATAAAATAATAAAAAAAATTTAATTTATTCAATTAGTACTCATGCGTATCTGATAAAACAAAAAGTTAATTGAATTCCATTGCCAGGAATATGACAGAATAATTGAACTCGTACTGGTGGTTAAACATGATGAAAAGTGGACTACAATTTTGGCACGTACTAGACTGTTTTTATTTATGTTTTTTAATGTAATAAAATTTAGTACATATTACGTTTTTGATAACCAGTTGCACTTATTAACACTAAAGTTTCCAATTAGTTAAGAAATCGATTTTGATAATTAAAGACAAAATATCTAAAATAAAAAACATTTTCAGCATTTATTAGAAAAAAAACAGGATATTTTTTATTAAAATTTTTCAAAAAGATAAATAAAATATGCGGGTAATATTTAGCGTTGGTTGGCACTTTTACTAAGTTTTAGTAAGTACGAACAAATTTCTGTTGAAAATGTTGTACTGACTGTTTTTTTCAACATGCAGTAGATGAATGAAAATAACTGAAAGATAGGTAAAATAATTCCCCCAAATTTTAATTCGATCAGGCAATGTGTACACTTTTTAATTTAATTGGTCCATTAAAATGGGTAAAGTGGGCAATAAGTATGTATCTGACCCGTCAGAACAGATATAGAGGCAGAGGTGTCGCCTCTATACGGTCTAGTTTAAATAGTTGGTTGGTAAGCTTCCTATTTAATTAGGCCAGGCGATTATGGAAATGAAGCAATACTTTTCTTCTGCCCAGGATTTGCTTATTAACAGTCTCATGTAGATAAGATATAACTCAATTTTATATATTATCTAGCAAGTTCATTACCTACACAATTAACTGAGATATCCCAGATAATGTAACAACAAATATGTTGAATTCTGAAGAGAAGTGAGCCTTAGTAAATACTTAGAAGGAAGAATTAGTTGAAGAGCAGTGGCAGTTGGTACTAAGATATGGTACTTAGATATTATTATTACTACAGGTAGTAGCAGATTTATAACAACTCATTGTATTTACAAAACATATATTTGTAGCTTTTTTTTAAGTTTTGGGACTGTCAAATCGTATACGCCTTGCCTATTTCGCCTGCGAAAAATGACAAATCATTAGTAAGAGTAACAACAAACACTCATAAAAAGTAAACGTAAATCAATTTTTTGCCTTATTTATCACAATTCTGAGACCAAACAACAATAAAAAAGAAACAATCAGCTGCGTTGATAATACTACCTGAATAAATACATCTCGATACTACCTGTATAAGAAAAGGTGAACGCTTTTTGACGAGTTTCACTCAAATTTTATTTAGTTTCTCCGACCCCATATGATGTACATATCTCACTGTGTAAATGTGAATGATTATTGGGTAGAAAGAGATGAATGATTATTATATTTAATAATTTTCTAAATGACATTCACTTGTTGGAATTCATGTAAAACAATATGTTAGAACTTGTAAAGAAAATAACAAGATATTCAACATGTCAAAACAATTGATAGTAACAACATGAATAACAGAATTCGACCCAATAATATGCTACAAAAAAAAAGCAAAATTGTAACAATATTAATATTATATAGCAACAATGTATAATTTTCAATATAATAAATTATAAACAAATTATTAATAAAATTATAAATTTTGTACATTCAAGAAAACACTAGACCAACACAAATACAAGTTAAAGAAAACAAATCCAAGTTATAGAAAACATATTATTTTTCAAATTAGTCAAGGACATTTTATTTTTTCTTTTAATTGTATATACATACATAAATACGTTTGTATAAAAATTATATTGTTATGTGTATATTTAGGCCTTGTTACTGATTTAAAAAAAATTACTAATTTTAGATAGTAAAACAATATTAGTTGACATGTTTATTTATTAGAATTTAATTTATAGCCCTATAAAATTCCGTATCCTTTATTCAGATTAGTTGGATTATTCCAGATCTATTCCGAGAGCTTCAAATTATATATTTAAAACTTTCTAGCTTTCTACTTATAATTAACAATGGTGTAATGGATTCAGTCAAAGCCGAGTGGGATGCTTCATATACGGCAAGTTAACACATTACATTTTGTTAAAGCAGGATTGAGGGTGCACACAAAATTCAATTGTATAGGTACATCTAAGCTGTCATTCTTTGATTTATGTAGTAATACTTTTTAAATTTTTACAATTTTAATATTATTAATATTAGTCATGTACTATGTAAAACCACTTGAAATTCTAATCAGTTACTGTCGTATTTACTCTTCATTATTTAAATTAATTTTGAATTCAAGTTTGCCTATAAATAAGCCTTTGTCGAAAAATTTCTTTGCATTTGAAGTGCTAATAACACACATTTTTGAATATTTAACGGCAAACGGTTTTTTTTTCTAAATATGTCGTTAAGTAAGTAATTAAAAAAAAAAAATGAATATAAAATTTTAATTTTTCTATTTCCCAAAATCTAGTTGTTCGAATTAGTCTTGTATTATTAATCACTATTGCACTTAGTAATGCTCTAACAATACCACAACTCTGCAAAAGTAAAAATTTTGGTTATAAAATACAAGATCCAGAGGACTGTCACAGCTTTTATGTCTGTTTGGGCAGCTTGGGCCAATTTACTTTGGACTGTGGTTCCGGTTATCGTTTTAATGAAACTGAACAAAAATGCGTGAAAGGGAAATGTCCACCGTGTCCTTGTCTAGGAGGATACAACGAAAATAGCGTGCATATAACAGAATTAATTTCCACTTTACCTTACCATGTGGTATTTCTCCAACAAGATGGTGTACCACAAGAGTTCACAAATCTTAAGGAGAATGTTAAAGTTTCGCAAGATCAAGAACAGAAGCTTTTGAGTTCAAACTCAAAAATTCTGAAAGCTAAGCAAAACATAAACTTATTAGAAATTTTTCCAAGCTCTGCAGATATTTTTGGAATTAGTAATTCCAGTAAAAATATTAAAGTATTTTTGGGAAAATCAGCTGCTTTAAGTATTAGTGCAGAAAAATATGATGAACCTACAATAACACAAAGTAATACAGACATAACTACCACATCCGACAGGCTGTTACCAAATGAAATTATAAAAGATACAATTGGAGAAAAATTTGATCTGATAAATGACTTCAACAATATGCCAATTCCAACTGAATACACTACACAAACATTGACAGTAACAACCGAAGTACCAAATAAAAAAATATACCCAGACTTATCCTCCACCACAGAAATTGCAACTACGATTAATATAACAAGAGTCGAGAAAACTTCTGAAAAAACTATAACTTTAACTCAATTAAATACGGTTACAGAGACCGAAACAACTACAACAAACAGTATACAACCTGATTCGACTGCAGTCACCTCCACAGAAACAAAAACGGAAGTAACAACGGAACCAACAACGACTGTAGATGAAGACACAACATTAACTATAAAAAAAATCATTACGGAAACCACAACCCATCCTACTGCTAAGCTAATAAATACGCAATTGACTTCGACGGCCCCGACACGAACAACTTCAATATTTAATATAGACGCAAAGCCTATTTCGATTGTGGCCGCCACAACGGAAATATCAACTACATCACAAATAACTACAACAATTGTCGAGACAACGCAAGATACTAGTCTACCAACAATGGCTGGTACAATTGCAACAGAAACCACAACTGAACTGCTTACCCAGTACCCAACTATAACAATAATAAGAACGGAAACAACTAATACTGGTTCAACTGTTAAGATAACTGATATAACTTCTCTACCAACAACCACCGATACTACAACTGAATCTGACAAAGAATCCTCTAATCAATCTTTAACTACTACATTAAAAGGCGACACTATCACATTTGCAACCGATTTAACTTCAACTATAACAATTGCAGCAACTGATACCACCACAATATTGCCTGAAACAACAACTGACACTACCACAGCATATTCAATAGCAATTGAGACTACCATACAATCTACAACTACAACTGAAGGCTATGCAAAAGATTCAACTTTTAAATCCACTACGGAAGAAACCACGACAGCTATGTCTACAATTAATCCGACAACCATATCGACAGAGTCGTCTGATTTTACAACATTATCTACTACAGAAGCAAACACTCCACAAACAACAATGCTCTCTACTGAATTAACAACAGAAACTTCTACAGAATCTGCTACTGAGCCGACAACAAACGAATCGAAAACAACATTAGAAACAACGACTAGTGAAGTAAAAATTGAACCTACGTCTACAATCGAATCAACAACTGTTGAGTCAACAACTGTGGCATCATCTGAATCTTCTATTTTGACTACAAGTGAAACAGTTCCTGATACTACAACAGCAATTACTACTAAAGCTACAACTACAGAATCTGCTACTGAGCCGACAACAAACGAATCGAAAACAACATTAGAAACAACGACTAGTGAAGTAAAAATTGAATCTACGTCTACAATCGAATCAACAACTGTGTCATCATCTGAATCTACTACACTGACTGCAAGTGAAACAGTTCCTGATACTACAACAGCAATTAATACTAAAGCTACAACTACAGAATCTGCTACTGAGCCGACAACAAACGAATCGAAAACAACATTAGAAACAACGACTAGTGAAGTAAAAATTGAACCTACGTCTACAATCGAATCAACAACTGTTGAGTCAACAACTGTGGCGTCTTCTGAATCTTCTACTTTGACTACAAGTGAAACAGTTCCTGATACTACAACAACAATTAATACTAAAGCTACAACTACGGAGTCTATTACACAAAATCCTACTACAACTGCAGCAATTGCTGAAATAACTACAACTGAAATATCAACCACAACTTCGACTACGAAAACATGTACTTCAACAACAGCATGCACTTCAACTACTGATTGTCCAACAACTACAACTATGACGGTAACACGTGTTTCAACTATTTCTTGTCCAACAACAACAACAAAAACATGTACAGCAACAGAAACAACAACGACAACGTATGCTACAACAACACAAACACGTTCTACGACGACACCTAGTACTACAACCTCTACTACCGTGACATGTTCTACAACCACAACAAAAACTTGCACTACAATACCGACAACGACAACATCTACTACCATTACGTGTACTTTACCTCATACAACATCTACATGTGCTTCAAAAGCAAGTGGATCAGAAACATCCGAAATTGAATATTTATGTCGTAATAAAGAAAATGGCTACTTCGTTAAGGATTCAAAGAAATGTAAACGGTATTATACATGTTACAATAAAAGGGCTTATCCGCAAGTATGTCCTGGAAGATTCCATTTTGATGATAAATCCAAAATGTGTAATTATCCTGAGTTGGTTAATTGCCAGGATGAGAAGGAAACCTCCCAAAACACCAGGCCATTAACAGTTGTGCTAAAACATCGTCTGAGTAAACAGCAAACTGCATCAACAGCTATCAGTTTCACACCAATCGATTGTAAAATACTAAAGAGTGGTACTTTTATTAGAGATCCCAGTAATTGTAATAAATATTACGTTTGTTTGAATGATAATGCTGTTGCTCTTTATTGTCCTCGTGGCCAATATTTCGATATTGAGAAACTTGTTTGTAATTTTAAAACTTTGGTCAAAAACTGTCCAGTGTAATGCTTTACCGAAAATAAAAGACTATTATTAAACCAATAGTAGACAAGATTGTTTTGTTTACGTGTAACGTGAATATTTACTGACAGGGATACTGAAACCGATTTAAATTAATCGATACACTAAATGTCTAAGAGCGGACATTCTATTACATGTAGCGTAATTTTAAGTTATTTTATTTTATTTTTTTTAATTCAAAAGTAACGGGCTATATATATGTATGTGCATCATCTTATTTAACGACATGTACTCTGTTCCTGTAGGATGAATTGGTTGTATGAAAGAATACTTAATATGGTTGAGACGTTCCTCTGAAACCATTCGTCTTATAGAAACAGGCCCGTACTTGCAACTGTAAATGATAATAACGATGTAACATTTCTTTTCATAGTATATCTTACATCAGTAACCCTTGAAATATGTAACCAGGCCTGAAAAGTGTCACATGACTATTTCGGACTGCTAAAGTTTTGAGCAACGTTAATGACTTTCAATGAATTAAATTATTAATCATCACATGGAACATGTATTAATATTGTTACGAAAATGGAAATGGTGTTATTAAAATAATAAACAAAAGCTCCAAAAACAAAACAACGGACTTGATCATGTATAAAGTAATAAACAAAAGCTCCAAAAACAACATAAGGCAGTTGTTTACATGATCAACGAAGAAGTAAACATATAGCAACAAAACAATGGGCTTGATCGCGTGATCAAAGAACAAACGAGAATATAACAACAACATCAGTAAACAAGGGGACAAAGTAAACAAGCAACAATAACATCAGGTATAAGAAGAGAAAAGGGACAAAGTAAACAAACAACAACAACGCTACAAGGATAGATGTAAACAAGATCCACTAACAACAATAAGGGAATCGAGTTGTTTACATTTTTAGATTGTTCCCGAAGACAGTCATTCTCTGCCAAGGGCATGCATTAGACTAATGATCCAGCGATATAAAAGGCAAGACAAAACGAGCAACGAGGAGTGAGTGATACTTCAGTCAGTCTTGTGAGAAGACACGGTTGCGTTCGAAGTAAGCAGTTGTTAGTGTTTACGCGAGCAGAAAGTTTGTTGCTTACAAAAAGGGTTGTAAGCAGAAGAGTGATAATTCAATCAAACACGTTGCGTTGCGTGTGAAGAGAATCGAAGTTCGAAGTGCTAACGAACGAGTGTACCAAGGAGAACAACAAAGGGAATTGTTGTTGTGTACGAGAAGAATAACAATTAAAGGAAATTGTTATTGTGTACAAGAAGAATAACAATTTAAAGGAAATTGTTATTGTGTGAATAAATTTCAACACAGGGTGCACACAGATTTGTGCAGACAATAAAGAATTGATTTTGAAATTAAACACTAATTTACTTTTATTTCATTTGCAATCCACGAACTCATATTTTTAACGTTTTTAAAGGGTAAAAACGTAACAATATTTACATTATTTGCATTTAATATTTATACATTATTATGCAGCATAATTGTACAAAAAATGATTTTATGCAAGTACCATGGTGTAATCTTCATTTCTTTAAACATTTCTAAAGATGGATGTTTGCAACTAGTACGCACAGCCCTTGCTATTGAAATTATTTTTATAACAGAAATGTGTTTTAAGGATAGTAGTGAGTGAATGCGAGTGAAAGCGTTAATCCAATTTTCCAATAATAAAGTATTAGTAGAAACAATTTTTGTTTAAGCAAATAACGTTTTTAATGGACAATTTGACAATTTTACGTTTTGACATCACTACAGCAAAGCGTACGTGCTGATGTATTTCATGAGGTCCTTTAAAAACTTTAACACATTACGTATGAGTACTAAATAATTTCAATAAATTGGGTATTTTTGTATATTATAAATGACAATAAAATAAAAGAAATTCAGTATTTTATAAAAGCAACAAAGTCCTTTAAAGCGAAAGAAAAAAGTCGAAAATATTGATTTTTGGAGTGGAAAATAATCACATTCTTGTTTTTCCCAAATTCTTTTCTTAAAAAGATATATGAATTTAAAAATAAGGTTTCTTTATGTTAATGTTGCAACTAGTTGATTACAATGAATGCCACAATATTTTGTCTACCTTTTAGCTGACTGGCTTGTAGTCATATACATAGCATGAACAAATTAAAGTCTCTATTGTCAGGACATTTCTATAATTTATATACACTAAACTCTACACACGAATTCTCGAGGGTAGAACTTATTTTATATTTTTCAAAAAAGTTGTCAAAATTTTAATAAATAATAAAGAATGTCTTAATGATATTATATACATATTTACAAAACTGTCCTCAGAAAACGTGAACTAGTGTGAATTTAAATGAAGCTGACACCCATATTTAATTAAATCGACTAAAGATTAAAATATGTTAATTTGGCATTTTTATTACAAACAGCCCCAAATAAAAAATTCAAAATCCGTTCTTTTTTACAGAAAAAGAGGACATGGATGATCGTTCTTGGACAAATTGTATATACAGTTGGACGCGCCTTAAAAAAACCTTTCTTATGATACTTATATTGTATCTGTTGGAAAGGAAACATATTCTCAAATTAACAAAACATACAAAAATAGACCCTGTATCAAAATGGTCCAGCTCACGAGAGGTCAAAGCTGGAGCCGAAATGTTTTAAATGTCATCCTAAAAAAGTCTAAGGTTCATTTTGAGGAGGGTACACATTGCACGAATTTTGCTTCCACACAACTTGAGTCGCTCTAATGTATAGCACAGTTTACAATATATTAACCGAGATTTCTTTGAATCGCTATTAGAAATGTAATATGAAATACCCGAAATGGCAGCACTCGTATTTTTTCTTTCCAGTACCAAAATATGAAATTGTTCTTGTGAAGCATGTACTACTTAAATAAAGTCTGTACTTGAGTTTTTCTGTTCGTATTCCCTTATATGTCAAAATTCAGTATTATTTATTAGTCGCAAGCAGCATGTCGTTAAGAGCCCGTGGGCTTGTCATATAAGAAAGTGAGTGTGTGTACTTAGGCTGCTGGATAAATTGGTTAAGGTTAAAGAAAACGTTTATGAGTTGCTTTATTAAAATGTTCAATATTTTGTCATTATTACTACACATTAATTTAAACAATGTACACATACCTACATATGTATAATGGCATTGTAGCGAATACTTTCATGAATGAATTCAAGAATTTTATTTGAAAATCGATATCATTAATGTCATATTGCTGAAAATTGTTTTGTTATATGTACTTTCAAGAAAATATGTATGTTCAATGGATAAATATTCAACGGCAGACTGTGAACTGACTGACGCAAATTTACATAAATGCAGAAAATTGGCTTTTAGAAGCCATACATTGGTTATTGATAATTATGGAAAATAATATGTTTGTTTAAGAAAATTAATATTGAATTTCTAAATTTTTAAAAACTAAATTATTTTAAAAACAATAGCTTCTAATGAAATCTAAAAACATTGAGCGAAAAATATTGTATTGAATATTTTGGAGTATATTTAATCATTTATATTTTCTATCGTCAGTATGAATTGGTTGTGCATTGCATAGGAATGCATAGGAAATTATTCAAATATATGCATTTAGTTAAAACGAATAGAATTAAAAATAATTTATAGATGACAAAATAGAATACAATTGCATAGAATGCTCATAATTAAAATAAAATATTTATCGTAAAAAATTCGGCGAAACAAATATTTTAATAATATTTTCTTTATTTTATTATTTTGAAGTTAAAATTAAGTATTTTAATTTTTTTTATAAAAGTTTTTTTTTTTAAATGTGACTGAAAATATAATATAAAATGATACCCTGACATGTATGTATGTATGTGCTGGAACTGCATATATGATTGACCAATAAAAAGAAAAAATTAGGGGTTTCAAATCTTCTAAACTACGATGATTTATATTAAAAATAATCTCACAAATAAATAGCGAGTATAAATGATATCTTGACATATGTATGATAGATTAGGTAGATTAGTTTAGGGAAGACCAATGCTGACACCAACCAGCGCAGTTGAGAAACCCGATTAAACTTTTGAAAGTAGCTAATATTGAAAATAATAAAATAAATAATAACAAGTTTTTGATCACTCTCTTTAACAAAAATGTCATCAATATAGTTGCTATATACTTGCTTTAGCGCCTTTTTACAAAGAATATTAATTTTCTACACTGCAAATTTAAAGAAAAACTGTTTAAAGTAATTTAATGTAATTTCAAAAATGTACATAAATTCAAAAAATAATGTGCATAGTATAATAAACATAACAGAAAGAGAAAAAGACTCATTTTGAACACACTGAACTGAGTATGTATTTTCATCGTAAGTCGTTTTACTAAGTATTAAAATTTTCTTGCTGTTAAAGTGTTATTCTGGTCTAAACTTAGGTCTTTTCGTTGAGTGAAAAAGATAATCATTTCATACATTTTTTTAATGCTTTTAAACAGTTTTGCTCCATATCTTTATTGTATTGTTTCTAAGAATAAAAAATAATTTTACAGAGAAATGGGAACAAAAAACTATCGTAATTAGTAAGATTTCAATCTTTAAAATGCTTTGAAGTAATAACTTAAAAGAAGAAATTTGCTTGGTGCAGCTATGGTTTTCTTACACTTTCTTATTTTCCCTTTTATTTCCCACTTTCTTATTTTCTTTTAGATATAGAGACAAAACCGCAATGCTGTCAGTATTTGTTGTATTTTCCTAAGCATAATTACCAAGAATTTGTAAAAGTATTTACTCAGTCGTATAACAATCGAAGAACGCGTAAGAATAGTTAACTATTCTTACTGCAAAAGTCTTGATTCGAACGTTACAGCGTTCTTTGAAATGGGGTCTATTTTGCGGTACATTCAGGAGTATTTTACATTTTGGTTTTGTACCTCTGTTCATATAAGTCCAACTCATCCAGCAATCGCTCACGACGCATTAGGTGCTAACCCTTTGACGATCATAGACAAATATATTTGCTGTATACACTCAGTATACATTTTATTACGTCTTCCACCTCTGATCAAATAAATAAATTAAACAATTTAACAACGGTTTATCAAAGTTCCTTTAGAAATTGTATTTCCTCGGCAAATGTTGAAAGAATATTTTATCAGGTGAATGTAAATAAACCCAAAGTTAATAGGAATCCTACACACCAAAGACTCTTTAAAGCCTAAAAGGTTTGTATATTATAAATATTAAAAATATATGTATGTATGCATCCTACTATAATTAATATACATAAATTTTTTTAATTTAGTCAAAAAACTTTTTTGTTTTCGTCCTTGTTATTTGAGAAACGATAAACTCCTCTCCCATTAGTAATAATTAGATTTTTTTGGGGAAAAGCGTTGTTAATCAAGGTTAGGTCGGAGTGGTAGCTCTTATATCACAAAGCTCACTTGAGCACGCATAGCGGGCCGTTGTGATGCAACGGGTGAACGTAGTCCCTGTACTGACCAAGTTCCACCAAAATCAGAAGAGGAAGAAGTTGGTCAGCGCAAGGGCTGTTAATCAAATAATCGAGTACTTTGCTCAACTTTCTTCTTGTATCTTTTTATAGTTTATATTGTATAGTTTAAATAGTATTAAACCAAAATCTTAATATACAAGCCGTAGTTGAAACTGAATTTTGCCAGTTTGCTTTTCCCTTTTAGTAGCTTGTTGGCTAAAATATTCTTTATTCTGTATTTTTTTTTTACGAGAAACGATTTAAATAATGTTTGGATTGTTTTAGTTTCCAAAATTATTAACATATTCGAGAATAAAATTAAGAAATATTCATTGCAATGGAAGCAGAGTTTAATTTTCAACAGGCACATTCATATACATTTCTCAGAATGAAATTAAGTGTCCTTGTACTTGCTTTCATTCTAGTTAATATTCCATTATTGTGGATATGTGTGTGACATTGTAAACAAAATTTTTAAAGACAAATCTTTTTTTAATAAATTTTGGGTTAAATATCGTTTTTAAACTAAGCACCTCACTCAGACTCCAAAACGTATACAAAGTACGAGTATTTCTTGGAAAAATTAATATTGGAGAAGAAATACATATACATACATATGTATGTACATACATTTGTTGTAAGTACATATGTTTTTCACCAAAAATATAGAAGAGCTAAGATACCTGGATACTCCATATACATAAATTGCTGTTAACCGGTCTATTCATGTGAAACTGTTTTGTATGGTCTATTGATTTTGTTCAAAATTGAAAGGAATTGAAAAACGATTCTAAACTTATATTTCATAAACTAATTTCCTCAGAATTCTTTTTTTTTGCTAGCATAGACATCTAATCCTTGTACTTTCATGGCGTTATACAGAGAGTTTATCATTGGTTGACTTACATATGAAATTTTTTTACATAATTTTTTGGGTGGTTAAAGGTGAATCTACATACATACTTTTCGTTACCCATAACAACTGAATTCGAAAAAAGCTTCAAACCTGCTTGATTGCCTTTCTAGGCTTTTATGTACATATGTTACTCTATTTTTTATTTTGTTTTCGATAGACATGAAGCGATTTTTATCATACATACTTACAGTCAGGTCAGTCAGGTTCACTTGAAAACATGATTACTTTGTATTTTGATTATTTGTTATAGGCAAAGGCAAAAAAATTTAATAAAAATTTCCAGTAATGGCACTTTCCGTATGCAAATTAAAAACAATTATAAATTTAAAAATTCCAAGAAATTTAATCTTAAACTGAATAAAAATATGTGTAAAGTGTTGGCATACATTTCTTGGACAGCCGTTTGAAAACTTCAATAAGATATAACAAAGCCAAAAACATCCCTTGGATTTCATTTTTAATCATTTTATGTAGAATCCAAAATGTTTTAAACAGAATTTTACTTTGAAATCCATGTCATTTCATTCTATTTTTTTTTTTTGAAGTTCGCACGTATTTATTCTTTCTGTGTGTTATTTCGTACTTACTTATTGCATAATTTATTTGCAAATGAACATTAAATAACACAAAAAAACTTAAAAATAATATTTTAAATAAATGATGAATTATTTAAACGTTAAAGACGCATCTGCTTAACAGTGTATGGATGTGTCTGGATATGCACACATACTACATGCATATTTGTTATCACTAAAAGTGGCATGCATGCATATGTTAATACTATCACCATGTATAGTACATTTCTTTTAATAAAAACTAGCTGACACTGGTATTAATCGAACTCAGCATGTTGATGTTTATATTACATACATACATAATACAAGTGTAGTGTCAAGACGTCAATATTTTTCTTCACCAAATAGAAAGTTTTAAAGTTCATTCCGGTTATTTATGTAAAGATGTTGCCATTATGACTTCCATCTATTGGTAAACAACTGTAACAATCGATTATCAAAAACTTATGTTTTATCAATTTATATTAAACAAAGTATCCCGGCTAAAAAATCGATGCGTTTAAACAAGAAAAGCTGCTGGAGTGTTGGGACCGATATACATGTTGTTCTTCCGGGTAAAAATAACATTAATTATGTGGCCTCAAAGTTTTGAAAGCTTGCCTATCCAAATCACACTCAGCACAAATACACTGTCCCTCAATTTTGTTTTGGCAGTCCTTAGAGCCAACTCATCGCAATTTCAGAGTCACGTAGTCGTAAGTGTGACAATTTCCATTGCCAATCATATAAGGTTTACAAAAATATATAAGAATGTGTCTCAGGTAGTTATTGACTATGGGGCTATTGGTTAGGCTCATAGAATTTCAATATATAATATAAGAATTTCAATTTAGTATAGAGAATTGAACAATCTATATAAAGATAAAGTTAGAATGTGTTTTTATACCTTGTGGACGTCTGCACCTCTAAAACAAACTTTAAAATAGTTTGCTTTAAAAAGTTTGCTTACTCCAAATGCAAGATCTTACATTTTAAAAACTTTTGCAGATATCTCTTGCGATTAAATGTTGAAGTAAAAATGTTTTAAAAACTACTCCAAAAATTACGAACTTAATCAATAGTAACATTTTAAAATCAGAATAAAAATGTATAAGTAAAAATTAGATCGGGTTAGAGACATGATGGCAAAAATCATAATATACGTTGTATTAAAAATAGTTTCTTGTATAGGATGAAAACACCTACCTTCTATGAAT
Organism: Sarcophaga rosellei; assembly: GCA_930367235.1. Lineage (NCBI taxonomy): Eukaryota > Metazoa > Arthropoda > Insecta > Diptera > Sarcophagidae > Sarcophaga > Sarcophaga rosellei. Next base: position 97,060,350 of record OV884020.1, read on the forward strand.
TTGATGAAATTCTGGATGGAATGTAAAATTTTAACAGAATTTATTGAATATCAGTATTTTAATAATTTGCTTAAGTCAATGAAGTTTAGTAACATCTACTAATAAGAATAAGGAGGAAAAACTAAGAAGGAAAAAATGTATATTAAAACGAAAACATAAACTTAAAAGTATAGATTACCTCTTACACAATTACCTTAAAAAAGTTCAGAGAAAATATATTCTCAATGAGAATCAAATAAAACTTTACGCCTCATTAAATTTTTCAAAAGGAAAAATATAAATTTATTTAAAGATAAATTATTAACACAAATTCAAACACAAACATTTCAGATCTTACACATGTAACATATCGCTTATACATAAATTTACAAGTAAATATGTATTTATATGTATATTGTATATACATAAATGTTAGATGCTTGGGTAGTTAGGTAGGCAAATAATAAGTTTGTAATATTTTGTACTAAAATTGGTTATCGTCATGCATTTTAAATAAGAAACATTCATTTCTTTAAAAAGAGAAGAACTTTATTAAAAATATGGTTAATTTGTATTGTTTTTTTTTTTTTTTGGTTGCACGTGTCTATTTAAAGCCTATTTATTTATTAAACTTTTGGCATTTTTGAGAAAAAGGGCGGCTCGTGGTCTAATTTTTTAGGGAAAATAAATTAATTATTGTATAAATTAAGATTTCATATTTTTTGGTTGTCAGATTACATTTCTTATTTAGGTTTTTCTTTTTCTTTTTACAATTTCCTTTTTATTTTAGTTTTGTTTTAATTTGTTCGGGTTTCTTTGCTATAAATTGTCTTTATTGTTTTGGTTTAACTTTGTTTTCTTATGAACACAAATCCTCTACAGACTCCGCTTGTAAGATTATGCGATGTTCACTTTTTTTCTTGGGTACTTTTGTCTTCCCACGTCTATTTACTACACCATCATCCTCGTCCATCATGCGCAATATAGTGGTCTATATTCACCCATACATATGTTTGAAAAGAAGAAAAAAGAAAAGGAATAAGGAAAAGGAAAACAAAAGTGTAATTGAATTTCAATTAAATCATCGAAAAGAATACAATAGGAACTGGAAATTTAAAATCTTCAAACTAAGAAACTTTGAATCTTTTATTGCATAAAAACTTAATGTTTTTTCATTTAATGCGGCTTATTGTTCTTGTCAAAAGCTTTCATTTACTCAGTTAATTTAACTTAAAAAAGATTTAATTTCCCGAAGTGGAATTGTTTTTCAAAACCATACAAAGATTAAATTTTCTGTTGGTGCCTAAATAACTTCAACTTTGATGTGTTTATTTATGTTAAAAACTTAACTTGGACAGCAATGGTCATTTCGATCATATATAATGGAGTTAAGGACTTACCGTGATACAATGTTTATTTCTACTATAACTTTCTAACTAAAAACCAAAGATTTAGGAACACAATTAATCACACCTTATTTAAACTACTTGCTATAATAAAACAATTCAAAATTTAGTAGACCTCTTTTAGCTTTCAGATTTTCTTCGTATATTCCACTAACTTTCTAGTTGTTCGGGAGGTTCATTTCCATTCCATTTGAGACTAAATAAAACCTTTTTTAATTTTAATTTTAATGTTCTATAAACTATTAGTTAATTTTTGCTTCGTTTCATAATTATGTGAGACTAATTTTGTTTATACGTGGTGGTTGAAATAAGGTATGAGCCACTGTAGGTTTAATAATTTAATTTAACAATTTTTAAAACGACGTACCAAATACATATACAATTAAATCAGAATATAGATTGTATTTAGTAAATATGGTCAATTTAGTTTTACGAATATTTACACTGGCTAACAAAATCAAGTGGATATTCAGAATTATTTTTCTAAAAATTGATTGAGAAAACACAATCGAACGAGTATGAATTTGCTAATATTTTATCTTAAATAATATTTACCGAAAGTTTCATAAAACTTTCATTATTATTATTCGTCTTCATTATACTTCAATCAAAAATATTGTGAACACACAATTGCTTTTGAGTGTTTGCGTCAATAAAAACTTACAACTTCCCAGTTGTGTTTATATGTAGTAGAATAAGTTTATGGCATTATAAAATAATTGATTCATATTTAAATATATAATTTACTTAATAAATATGGCCAGCAGGGATTACGGTTTCGGTTTCTGTCTCTTATTTAATCATATTTAAATATATTGTAGATTATACATACATACATACATACATACATAATTGGTCATTACAACCCTTCAATCAGCATTACGACCTAGCTGCCCACACCACTTATATTTTGTGTGTTAATTCTATACATGAGTGGCAAGATCTACAGATTAAAGTCAACTCAGAGCGACAGATTTTTGAGAAACATTTTCATTTACTTTTAGAATTTAAAGTTTATTTATATTCATTAACTTTAAAAAGCCTTAATTGTTTTATAATTTGTATAGTGAAGGAGGCACAAAAGTTAAACTGTTTGAAGAATTTTCAATATTGTGTTGGAAGACAAAATTGAAATGAAAATCTAAACTTTAAATTGAAAAATTTTTCTTTGATGCCTTTCTGTACAACTGGTCTTCTCGTATGACTTGGATAGATTTAAATATTTATATACAGTCGAACAATATGAAGTCGAACAAATTTTGATTTAAAAGTAATTATCATTCAAACGACTTAATAGTTTTAAATTGTACGTTATCACGTGGAAGAAGAACTTTATTTGATTAAATTTGTACCTTTTTCAATTAATATATTGTTCCTATAAACAGTTTCAATATTTTCTTTTATACACTTAACGTTGGAGTACTTTAACAAAAAAATAAATCATTTCTAAAGTATGCCAAGAACTTACCTGATCAGAGCTGTCCATTGGTGCCACCGAAATATCACGCACAGCTCGAAATTTTCCACAGTTATTGATGTGTTCGTTTTCAAGTCGAAAATAATTCCAAATGAAACGACGAAATACCTCCAAGGGACTCAATATGGTTACCATAACATCGCCCTCCATATAGCCAGCTTCAATTAAACTCATGGAAACTGTCCAACCGAAACGTAATATTAAATCTTCTATTATGCCGAAATAATAGAATCTCTGAAAATAAAGAAAGAATTCAAGATTAGAACCAATATTTTTAATTCATGAAATAAATTAAATGAAATAGTAACGGGTGACTTTTTAATCGTTTTTTTTTTTTCATCACCAAAGTTGATTGTGAAGACTAAATTTTGAATAGTATGTATATAAAAGAGGATAAATGAAATTTACATTGCAATTTTACATTTATTATTAGTGTTTTATACCACGTCAACATTTAAAAGAACACATTTTTTTGGTATAATTACTGAAACAATAGCGTCAATGACCATTATACATATATGACATAGTAACTGACGCCCTGATTATAAACTAAAATTTAACTAAAATTGTACTAATATTTCTGTAAATCATAATATTTGACAAACTAATGTTCGACGGCACCCGCTTTCTATTGCTAGGATTTCAACTGAAATGCCAATAAAATTAAAATAACTTGGAATAAATAAATAGACGTTAATTATAATTTGACGTGAACATTTTAAACTTACTATTATTAGAGATTGTACTAGTACGTGAAAAAAGCTAAGCGTTAATTTTAAATTTACGTTCTCAATATACAACAGGTACATTTTACGGTTTTTTAAACACTATACGTTATAACATTAAAAATTTTGCATGTAATTTAACACGTCACGTGTATTGAATCTAAACTCTTTAATACTTTCGTATACATACATACATATGAGCAGTATTCCATTTTATCTATTATTCTCCTTTTAGTTATTAAAACATATATTTTAATTGCAAATAAAATATAGTCGACATAAATATTATCACACGCTTCTATACTCTTACCGTGGATGAGTAAACAATTTCCTCTCTTAAAAATGTATTATCACCAGCTTTAGCATCAAACAAACCCCAATCAAACTTTATATCCCATGTGTATGCATAACATGACGATACGATGGCGGCTATAATCCAACAGTAGAACCAAGGATTGTCCTTAGACGTCGCATATTTCACTAAAATTGTAATAAAATTTCCATAGTTAAAGCTGTAATCATAAAGATAGCATTATAATTAAACGAAATTCAAATAACAGACTTATTAAAATATACATTATTTGGTCGAAATTCAAGATATTTGAAAAAACTTTTGCAATGAAATGCACAACAGAACAATTAGCATTAGGATTGGTGCAAATGTTTGCAACGGCTTAATATGATAAAATTACTATTAAATTAAAACACAATTCTTTAATCTGTAAAAAAAGCAAGACAGAAAAGACCATAGGGTAATATTTTAAACCACTACAATTGGCTATATATGTACATATGGAAGTATGTATATAACAATGTGGTAAAGAACGAAAACTGGAAATGTATGTGCTTGTTGTGACAAAGGCTTGTAGAGATTGTTAATTGGTTTAGGTATGAAATAGTTAAACTTAATCAAGTATCAGGTCTGTATTATATGTGTATATTAGATGTATGTATTACATACATAGGTATTAGATACATACATATATGTATATCTAATTCAATGTATATATATATGTATTTACAAGGTCACTTCTGTTTTTTAGATATCTCTTAAAATATAACTTTAATCGATTAGGTTCGTTTTGCAGATTTTCCCCATCTTTCTTTAGTTTTTGGTGATGGAATATCATTGAATTTTCGGTGATAACATACCTATACAAAATTCATCGTATATTTTCCACTGAATTGTTCCCTAGGTACATGCTGGTCAATCTACTACGTCAATATTTTTTGATGTATATATGTAAAATACATATACATATATGGTATACATAAACAGACAGGACATTAAAATTGTCTATTTTAGTTCGTTGCCACATTTCTAAGTAAATTGTATTAAATAGCTGAACTTAATCAAGATATAATCACTGCACTTGCACATAAAAACCAGTCCTGTGAAAAGAATGAAAAATCTCTGCTAGTCTCTATCTATGCAGTTGGGTTATTTGCCTGTCCTGCAAAAAAACAGTTAACAGGACTGGTTTGGTCGAAATCGCCGCAACCTTGTTGGTATTATAAATGAAGCCTCGGTTCAAGCTCTAGGTCAGACATCTTGAACAAAACGTAATATCGACGCCTCCGTTCTATAACATTCTAAGTCGAAAAAGTGTGTTTTGAGTTATGAGCTCTCAAAGTTTTCACGCGCCATACGACTATATGTATGTGTATTCTAAGTAGATTTTTCCCTATAACTTCGGAACGGATCGGCGCATCTTAACCAAATTTTGACAATATTTAAGTTAGAGAACGTAGAATTTACAAATGCAAGAACATTAAAAACGATCTAAGTACATTCAGAACGTTATAGAATGGAGGCGTCGATATAAGAAAATATTTCTTCTGGAACTTCTTCTCAGCAAATTTTTGGCAAAAACTCGGAGATTAATCGCAATGAAAACATTTCTCAAATATATGTATGTATGTCGTGCGGTGTCGTCTTTAAACTGTGTATACTCATGTATAAAATTAACACACACACAACAGAAGTGGTGTGAGAACTAGGTCGTAATCCTGACTGAAGGGTTGTAATGGCCAATTGTGTATGTATGTACGTTTGTATGTGCTTATCAAAATAAAGTTGACACTGTGACAAAGGGGAATGAAATATTCGTATTTAATATTTAACACTGTTGCCATAGTGGGAAGAACACATTTTTTTGATAATTTTTTATAGTCATGCCATCCATTACTCATCCTTATCAAACAGTGCTTTTATGATTTTTGTTTATTAATGAAACCAAACGCATTTAATTGTTTACTATGGGGTTGATGAAATGGTGGTATTTGTGTTTGAATACTTACCGTTTGTAGTCTGATATTTATACGAAAAAATCACGACGAAAAATGATGTGGCATATTTAGCAGCATTTACCAAATGGGGAAATGACTCTTTCGTATCCCGGAAACGACGTATACATTGAGCAAAACGGAAATAGGCTGGTAGAATGGCGACAATGGGACGTACTATTGATATTTCCTCTATACAATACCGGCCACCATCTGTAAAAAAATAATTCAAGGAATATTTAGTTCTTTTTTTAATTTTAAGGATTTTATTGCTTTACGAAAGCAATAACTAAAGATAGAAATATAATTACTCGTATACGAAAAACGGTACAAATTTAGTTCACAATAAAAATTAATTATAAGAGTGATCGAAATTTTGAAATAAAAAACTTAAAGCGAAAGTCCCGAAAGAAATACATTTTTTATTTCTTCTTTCGAGATGGTAAAGCTTTTAAGTCGCGACATTAGATTTAGTTATTTTTCTACTGTCACCTTAAACTCGTGCCTCTGATAACGGTAGCAAGTATTCTGGAAATACATGGCATAAGTAGGAAAAGGGAGCATAATGAACTGTTTGCTGAGATGTGTGCAACAATAACCTAGTTGGTAGGTCAATCCTTGATCACGGAATCATTTACAAGGTGTCGGTAGCGATTACACTACTGTAAACCAAATCAATCATATTACGGTAAGTAAATAGTGGCAAGGGTGTTTGCTTGGTAATATACACATAATATATGTTCTGGCTTTTGTTGTCGTACTATCTTTTTTCAGAATTTTGTAAACTTTTAAATAAAGTTTTAAGCAAACATAAAATGTTTAAATACATATTACTTTCAAAGACTAAAACAAATACGTAATTAGACAGAAAATGGGGCTGTACACTTTATTTTAATGCCTACATACATAGATGTATATAAAACAATAAGATCGAATAAAATAAAATCCGGCTTTAATTAATATCATTTAAAATTTAGCAACGTTGTTACTGACCTGATTAGCATTGTTACCCCTATTTTGCATTATTGATCAGCAATAAAGTTATATTCTTGTCTTTATTATTAATAATATTTTGAGATCTAAGGGTACTGGAAATCTGTTGTTGAGGGCTGTAATAACCTGTTGCACCCGGTAAATAACGTAAGTTAAGGCTAAAATGTTAAATGTTACTTTCTGTTGCTATTTTGTACTATTACTATCTGTTATGTACTTAGATATTAACAGTATATCCTGCACAGTTATTTAGTTTGAAAGTCAAAAGAAAAACTTTATTCGTTTATTTATTACCCATTGCCTACAAGGATTTTTTTTTCAATTCACAAATAGAAAACAACTGTATTAGTGATTTAAAATAAATTAGTTTTTTACAAACGTTCTCATTTACCTTATTTTTAAAACAAGAAAAGCTTCTCGGTAAAATTGGGAGTATCGGCTTCACGCAATTTGCTTACCTGTACATATGTATCTGCTTCATAATAATTCATAACAGAGCAGAAAGTAAGGTTTAGTTCTTTTTACTCCTGTTTAAGAAAATCAATAACCTACTCATTCAGAAATATTTTTCAGAGTAATGTCCTATCCTATCTATGTATAAAAATATATATAAATATACAAAATTATTTCTGCCTACAATTTCTTTCCTTTAAAGACTTTAAATAGATCCAACAACTGATTTTCCTAAATCGGTTTCTGCAGCAATATCTATAATTAGGTACATTTTGTTCATTCCTCTAGATGACAAAACTGATAACACCAAACGGTGTTATTAAGCTATAAATACAACAAGTGCAACTATTTTATTTTCCACTTTTCCGAATCTGTTCGTCTGAACTTATCTATTTTTTTTTTTTAATTTTTAAATAGATTGCAGCAAAGAACTGTAATTGGAATAAAGATTGCATATGCTCAATAAAGAAGAGAGTAGAAAACAACCTAACATCTAATTTATCTAAATTAATAGATAATCTAAGTTCCAGATAATAATAGATATCCTAGTTCTAACATATTTCAAAATTATTCCTGCTTAGCTTTGCGATATTATTGCTGTTTAAGTAAAGTCCAATTACTCGCTGACTTAATTACAATAAAATCCAATTAAAATCAAATTTTAGCATTAATTCGCGACTGTATTCTTAAACAAATCAATGAAGTAATTGTTAAAAATTCTTACCCAATCCCATTTTGTGCCAGGAAGGATTTCGTCCAAAGAAGCATATAACAAATGGTATGTCTAAAAATGCAGGTACAATACTATTCAACTGATCGGCCAACCAAAAATCAGCGAAATTAACAAAGAAAAATGGCGCCATAAACACACGACTCAGTATTTTGATGGACCAGTATCTTGCTTCATGATAAAAAGTTTTCGTAGGATTTAAAAGAAATGCTATCATTATGGTGTACAGGAATATTGGAGCCGAGTATTGAGGTATACCCAACGGATCACAATATATATAAAATAGTACTGCTATAGCCCAAAGTACACCAAATACTGAGGCAATTTCCATGATATTTTGCTCCGATAAATGATTTCGCGGATCCAATTCAAAAATCAAAACATGATTTACACCAGATGAACGCCAGCCGTATACATTGACACCCCATAAGAAGAGACATTCTATGATGAGAAATGGTCCTCTAAACATGCGTATACCAACACGCCAATCTTCACCGAAACCGTAAAATATTGCTGATAATATAACTGTCACAAGCAAAACAACAAATGCACCCGAAAATAGTCCCACTTTAAAAGTAGTCCAGGGACTTTGTTGTTCGCCTAAGGGTGGTACGCGTAATCTTTTCATGGCCTTCTGTCGATCACCACCCTCAATGTCGTGTGTAAATGCAGTCTCTGTTTCCTGTATAAGACGATCTATATCTTTGTTGGTGTAGAAGTGGGCCATCTCCACATGTTCTTTACGCCAAGCGGCTCCTAAATCAACGCTCAATAGTTTGTCATGCTTTTTTAATATCTTTCGAAAGCCAGTAAAATTTAGATTTTGATAGTTTTGTAATAGAATCAGGCCTAAGTAAAACTCACTAAATGCCAATTTGAGATCTTGTAATTTACGCGCCGGTACATTTTTTCTTCCCAATGGTGTTTTTGATTTCCAAGCTGGTTGTTTCTTAACATGTCCCATTTCCAAAGTCTCTGCAAGTTCACTACGTAAATTGCCATATTTTCTAGTGGCTTCAGCCATTTTTTCTGAATAAAAGGTATTAATTTTAGCCAATTCTTTGTCACAGTAATGAAAGAACTGCTCATCAAACTTGGCAAAGTAACGAGTTAGGACTTCGGGATCCACTAATTCAGCTGACGGTGCTTGTTCAACAGCTGCGTACAGCATGGCTTTCATTTCCTGTGAAAAAATTAATAAAAATACACAAAAGTTTGTAAATAAAAGTAAACGAAAACAAATACAAAGTAACAATTAAATCCCCTCTAAATCGAATTGTACTATTAGGAGCCAAAAAAATGTATCCTATACTAATCTGTAATATTTGCTACAGTAAATTACGCTGAACTTTATTTAATTGATAAATAATACATGAGAAATATTAATAACGCAAATTCTATTTTAATTTACTGTATTGTAACTAGTTTCTAGTTGAATGACTATTAAACAATTCACAGACTTTAATTGATATTTCAATAAATTTTGTTCGGTCGGTTTTCTCAAATTTATAAAGTTAAAGAAAGTCTATTCGTAGGAAATTACCAAAAACATTGAGCGTGAAATATTAAATCCTTGAAGTTTAGAAAATTTATAAAGGTTTTCAAAGACTTATTCGAGTCAGAAAGGAATTAAAGACAGTTCAGGGAATGGAGTTCATTCATACTCAATGTTGGTTTTGACAATCGATTAGACAACATTATAGTTAATTCGGCCAACCTATTGAAGTGTTTATTAAATTAGTAAATCCGTCTATTAAACATCTCGGTGAATTTAACTTATAGCGCTTTACGAATCCCTTAATCTTTCGTGATACTGTCAGAGATTAGCCGCTCATCTTCAGTTATGGTTACAGAAATCTTTGTTTTTGATCATACAAAAAGTGTCCATGATATTCTGGTACATTTTAAATAAAATTTTCTTTATTAACAATCAATTTTACATATTTCCCGCAATTATCTGTGAGACTTTTTTTTGTTGCTTCAAAATTTAATCTGTTTTTTGCACTGGTTTTGCACTTGTTTTCCACTTTTTTAGCATCAATAGAATTTGGCAGACACCGTGGTAATCACACGAAATCAAGGCTATATCTTGTCTGTATCAAATCTTTTTAGCGTTGTGCAGTTAACTTCGGGGAAACATTAAATACCTATACCAAATGGGGCCCAGATAATGGTTATGCGCTGGATACATATCTATTTCCTAGACTACTGCAGTTAAATTTTGGCGAGTCATCTTAGACCACATAGATCTATACTATCATCATGAAACCTTGTCTCTGCAGTCTTCTTGTCAGTCTTCCCTGCCTTAAGCAGTAAAGGTCAGATCTTTTCGTCAGTTTGTAGCAGGATATAGTATATTCTACCTTATAATTTCGCAACATACTCAATAAAGTTGAATTTGCATTTAATCCCGCCTTTAAATTGGCAATACATACATACATACATACATAGAGAAAATATTCATGGCAATGTTACTTACTCTCAGAGTTTTTGCCAGAATTCTGCTGAGAGGAAGTCGCCGAAGAAATATTTTTTCACGTTTCTTTTTGATGTCTGATAATAAGCCAATACACTACCTACTAGACTACGGCGACTTCAAAAAAATTTAACGTATGGCGGATTCTATGTAACGTGACCTTCACACTTTAAACACTTTTCGAGACCTTTTTACAACGTTTAACCTTGTTGTAGTAAACAAGCATAACACATAACTAAATTTCTCTTCCCCAGACACCTGTTGAACTTTGTTTGTAAACAAAGAAAAGCACATGCCGCGGTTTGTTTTTAATTATTTATGAGTAATAATAAACAATATACCGGTCGTCAAACAGGAGTCTGCGCATTGACTGCAATAAATTGAGCCATTTTAAAGCTTTTCAACATTTGTTTTTATGGAAAATATTTTGTGACGTCACACTATGTTTACACACGTACACATGCAAATATATTTTTAGTATCTATATAATTTTCACTTTCTATACGATAGATTTTTTAAGAAAAATTTTCATCAATTTTCAGATTTACCTCGTAATTAATGTATTGTTTTCTCCATTCTGGAGTGATATGGGCCGATAAATGCTCAGCAAACTTCATTTTAATTTCGAAATATTTTATAAATTTTACACTATTTTACATATTATTTATTATTTTCTAGAAAATAAAAAGAAGATAAATTATGAATGCCAATGATTTGTTCCGACTTTTAACACTACCGATATATGTATTTCCCAAAACAACGAAATTTATCAACAGACTAAATCATATGTCTTTAGGATAAAGTGAAAATGCTAAATACATTCTCTCAAATAATTATTCATAAAGCTTAAAGCTCCTTAAGAACGATTTAGCTTTAGTTGAAAAAAATTTTCGTAAAAACTTTATAACGACATAAACAGATTCAAAGGTAAATTTTAATTATTATTAGAAAATTGTCCCCCTGTTCTGACTTAACAATATATAATCCCAAACTTTTTGGTGTGCTTGAAATCAAATCAGAAAGGGTTCATCCGTTTCTTATTCGCTTTACTTCGTTTTTCTTTTCGAAGCGATTAGCCTTTTTTCCATCCTAATATTAAATACTCTTTTTAAAGCTTGTGTTTCAATATTGAGTTTATTACAAATAAATATTCTACGTGGTGCTCATAAGTTTTTAGCCAATTTTCCAGTGGATCGCATAGTGCATTACAAAAAGTATTTGCTTTGCATTTCAAATACACTTTCTGTAAATGTCTGTTTTAGAGAGTAATGTACGAGTATATTGACACTTTTCCTTATTATTTCTCTCCCATAATCTCTCCCATAACCTTTTCTTCCATGAGTAGAGTCTCATATTACTTCTAAAGTTTTTACTTACAAATATTTCCAATAATTAATTAAGGCATAACAAAAAGTTACAAGACGTTTTTTAAACTATTTGCTTTTAATGGGTTAATATTCTCATAAGACGCGGAAAACATACTCAAATAAAATCTACTAATTCAATAAAAAAATTCTCAGTTTTAAATAAACAATATTAATCAGTAAATAATTAAGCAATATACACCGCAGGTATACTTACTTTATTAACACTGTTATAAAACAGAGATTCCAAATCTTTTCGAATAATGGGAATATTATTGTTATAATTATTATTTATTAAAAAATATTTTCAAATTATTACGGGCCGAGCAAGACCTTTTGTTCAATGTAGTGTTACAAACCAGAAACATTCTAAACTCCCAGAGCATCTATAATTATCAAAATGTGTTTATTTTTATAATAAGAACAATTAGGTGCCTTGGTCTCTGAATTACCAATGTAAAACTGATTCATAATTCCGAGAAATTCAATGATTGTTACAAGTTTAATCTGCATTATATTAGTGAAATGAAATCTAGTTAAAATAAATTCGGTCAATATAAGATAAGTCGCTATTAATTTGTGTAGTCTAACGTTACAAATCTGCTTCCATTTTTTGAGTGGTGGCTTTTTTCATACGATCAATATACTATATGTAGATCAAAATAATATTGCCAGTGCAGATTGAACGTAGAAGAGAAGGAAATTATAATCGTTAAACCTCGCTTGCCTGTCATTAATGCCGTTTTCGTTTAATCTACCTCAACTATGTAGATGGAAGTACACTTCATGTAGTTTTTTGCTTCTCGTTTTCGACTCGTGTTGGACTTTTATAATATTATTTTAGTCTTTACTAAATTATAGCTTCTGCAAAATCAAAGAAGCGCATAAATGAAAGCAAATTGGAAGATTTTCACTGCCATACTAATAGCTAATAAAAATTACTGCTTTAATCGATTGGCCCTAAGATATGTTACTGAACTCAAAATTAAAACTATAAATTTCAATACCGAAAAAGTAAATTTTATATTTAATAACAGTTATCAATATAATTCAAAAAGTATTCTCCTCGCCAAAATATATTGTAAATATTTATATTGAACACGCTCACAAATTTATTGAGAACCTCTGGCTTTAATGTAAACATAAGTATATTCAAATGTATGTACATAATGACAATATTGCTTATGAAAAGTTCAATTAACAAAATAAAATTTCTAGTCAAGAGTAAAAATAAACAACATTTTAGCAAGTCAATTGCAATGTGGAAAAACACTCTGTGACGCTCCTGGTAGGGCATAATTATTGTTCAATTATTTATCGCGCTCACAATGTGGGCCACTCATTAGAATTCTAAACACGAACGAACGATGCATAACAACAACCCCACGTACAATGAACTACAACGGCGACAATGTATGTATCATCTACTTCTGAACGAAAGTTATGGTCATCGCTTACGGTTTGCATTGAACATAAAGGCAATTGAAATCGAATTTTACTCATTTTCCCTTGGAGAGAAACTTTTAAAATAGGGGATCTTGGCGCTGAGTCCCTCTCATCGTGTTCTCTCTTTGTTACTAAGTAATATAATAATATTGTTATTGTTACGGGTGTTAAAAAAACTTTTAAATTCTTTTTACTTTTCGATTCGCGAGGTTCAGTTCGGTTCGGTCAGTTACTGAAAGAGTACCTAAATCAATACTAAATATAATTAAATAATTAAAAACATAGACTAAATTAATCGTTATCAAGTAATATAACTAAACAGATAATGATAATGCCAATAGTTAGCCAACTAGATTATATCGACATATACATAAATTAATTAGAATAGGACTTGATTTTCACTAATTAAATAATTCAGGTCACGGTCGATTGTCGTGTTTAATAAAACGCACTTGCCCAGTTAAATGTTGATACTGGTGAAAGTGATATTCAATTGTAACGGTAATTGTAAACAAAGTGAGAAGTGAATACTGGAAATACACTGTTTAACATATTTAATAACTACAACAACAAAAAATGCCCATCAAAACTATGACACCTTCTAAGCAGCAAGTGGACGAGCTGCGTAACATATTTATAGAAAAATATGAAAAAAATCCTCCTGCAGGTAATATCTGATAAAAGCAACGTACTCAAATAGAAATTGTGACCTTTGGAATATTTGAAATGTCGAATGCGAACATAAATATATTTCCGTGAAAATAATATCGAGTGAATTGCAATAAAATTTTAGAATTATGTGAGCATTTGCTTTGTATTTGAATAATGATTGAAATTATTCGAAAAGTGCATACATTTTATTTTATCGTGTAGCCTCTTTATCATGTCACTAGAACGTAAAGTTAGGCATTTGTTTCATTCTTCCTCATTTTGTTGACTAACATAGGGCTGACAGAATACATAACCTCCATTTTGTTATTTCTTGGCTTTATTTCAGTTTCATTATTCAATACCGTCTGTGAATAGAAAGTAATAGTGGCGAACTTTCGCATTGAATTGTGGTATTTCCTAAGAGATGTGCCCACCTGATCTTCCCATAATCCATACAGTCAATGTAATTTTCCCTGTGGAATCAGAAAATTTTTAGACGGATGATTTAGAAATTTTTTTAATGATTTTTTTAGGCATTTTTACATGCTCAACTATGGACAGTTATTTTAAAGCATGTAAAGCATTTCTAAACTAACTTTGTAGTTATATTTATGTAGTTATTTATGGAAAAATATTATAGGCTAATTGAAAGTTACTTGTTGTGTTTTATTGTTCAAAATTGTTAATTTAATATTAATATAGATAAAATAGGATTATAAATTTTTGAAATAATTTTAACAATTTTTGTTTTTGTATATTGTTGTTCTCATTGGAGTTCAACAATGAATGTTATTCTTTATTTTATAAAATTTGCTTAATATCCTTGGATAGATTGTAAATAAAACGAATATAAAAAAAAAAAAAAAAAAAAAAATTGTTAATTTGTTCAGTATTTGCAGGAGTTATGACATTATTCAACAGACATCCATCTAATTGATATAGTTTAGGTTGTGATTTACAAAAAGGAAATATATAAGATTATGGTTTATATTTGGTTTGCCATTTAAATAAAAATACTAAGATAATTCAAGGAATTTTAGTGTACATTAAAGCAATTTTCATCGTTCTTGAAGAAGTACAGTGAAATGACGACACCGGTCCACAACCTGTGCATTGGCAGCTTTAGCATAAATTTGGCATAAATTTAGTTCGAGAAATGTTGATGGACGATCCGCCTAGTGCGGCAAATTTCTGGACATCGTTTAACGTCCTAGTTAAGTCTGTTGGTTTATGGGTGAGAGGAGAGAGAACGTCATCATAATCGAAATTACTAAGTTCGGGATTTACATCCCAATTAATTCATCTGTTATGTTCTGACAACTCTGGCATAGTACGTACATATGTACATATGTATGTACGTCCGCTGTGTACGTAAATCGTGGTGAAATATACAATATTTGGTACGACGGAATATTTCAGTTCCTATGTCAAGGATCGAAAAGATAAAACTGTTAATAAAAATTACTTTAAGAATAACCTTAATGAAATATTTAGAAAAACTAAAGCTAAAGTCGCCGTGGTCTAGTAGGTAGTGTGTTGGCTTATTAGACGAAAGGCCCGAGTTCGAATCCCAGGCCAGACATCAAAATGAAATATGAAAAAAAATATTTCTGCGCGACTTCCTCTCAGCAGATTTCTGGCAAAAACTCTGAGAGTAAAAATTGCCATGAAAAGCTTTTCAAAAAATCTGTCGTTCGGAGTCGACTTTAAACTGTAGGTACCGCCACTCATGTATAAAAATTAACGCACACAACATGAGTGGTTGTTGAGAAGCTAGGCCGTAATCCTGACTGAAGGGTTGTAATGGCCAATTATGTATGTAAAGCTAAAAAGGCTATAATTCCTATATAATAAGGAATAAGTCTCAATCCATAGTTTTTTGTTCCTAATATGAAAAATGAACGCTAATATTATAAGAATTCTTTTATTATTTCAAACTTTTTCAAGGTGATTTAAAGTATTAGGATCATACCTGTGATAGTTTCCTGTAGCTTGCCTCAGGTTACACCACTAACGAATCAGTGTTAGATTCTAAGTGATCAACTCGATTTACTGACATTAAGCATTATTTTTAAAAATTAGTGCTTATCGAAATATTAGGTAGCGCATCTGGACTAAATCATAATGCGCAGTAAAGTTTATGCTCTGTAAATTCAAAAAATTAATGTCAACAAATTGTGATACAAAGAAGTATCATTTGTTGGTCTATATTTCTTAAAATATTCTAGACTATAACATTCTGCGCAACAACGCTTTTGAAGAAAAATTCGAATCTGATCACACCGCTGTTTGTGGTTGTGTTTTCGGAGAGTTTCGTAAATGAGAAAAAAAAACAATTTATTTAGTTTATAAATACAAAACGCAACATGAGATTCTTTCATCACCCGTAGTCTACTTCACCGACAGAACGATATTGTTTGTAGAGTAATTACATACATAGTAACGCCCTAGTTAAATCGATCAGTAAAAAATAAAATTAAACATAAGATAGTTATTGATAAAACTTATAAATCTAATTATAAACTCAATATATTCCCACTAACTTATAAAGATTTACCATATAATAATAAGCAGGTTTTAATTCATTTAAAATTGCAATTGCAATGGAAAATTGTTTTAAATAATTATAGACAATATCACATATTGCAATTTATTGTAGACGATAAGACTTATTGTGAAGTGATTCATGAAACTAAATTCCGCCTTAAAATATAAAAATAAATAAGGCATAGTATTCCAAAGTACGGAGTTAACAAGTTTCAGGTACAATTGGAAATAATAAATCACTTAAAATTATAAATGGATAAAATATAGCACATATTACTTTTAAGTACATAAAATACGTTAATGAAGCGTAATTATTTAATGGCATTTAGGCGAGTAAGATAGAATACGGTAACTAATAGTCATCTGAACAGCTAAAAAGAATAATTTTTATTTATTGTTACATGTAAAAACTTCTAATAAATGAGCAGCAATTGTATGCGTTTTATCTCCTCTACTTAATTCAGAATTCATGCGGAAATCTTGAATCCAAATCTAACTTCGTTTTGCGTAAAGATATTACGAGAGGAGTTTTCGGACTCTTTGAAAATGTTAAGACATCATTACTGATGTTATCTAGCATTTATTCGATAAAATATTCCTCTTATACATATATGGCGCCACAATAACTTCTGATTAACGTTTTAAACGTCTGGCAGCCCAAGGCGTTGATCGTTATGGGAACGACAATTCTTCAAATTTTATTTTTTAACACAACTTATAAAACATTTTTAATTAAAATATATTGCCTGTTACGCGTTTGTGTTCTTCAAGCACATTCAGCGTATTAACTTACTTACTCTATGTGGTCTAGGCGGCTAATGTAATGTTCGTACCTAATTATTCAAAATTTGAGCCTCATAAAAAGAAGAATTCGATTAATGAAACAAGGCAAAGAAAATAATATGAAGATGGGAGACGGCAGTTCGAAATCCCTTACATTAACTAAAAGGAAAAAATATGAAATATAGTCTGACATGGAATCAGAAAATATACCATCACTAGGTCCCAGGTGAGGAGTTTAGAGTTACTACCCAATTGCTATAAATTGTACTTCATTTAACCTATGAGTACAGCTTCAAATTTAAACAAAAATTGTTATGGTAGTTAGTTACTTTTGTTTAAAAGAATAGATTGCTTTTATGAGTAATAAAATTTTATTGCCGCTTTAATCTAATTTTGAGTTTATTCAGTATTATTATTACGATTAACAAAAAATTATTGAAAAACCATTCAACTGATAAATTTTTGACATTTTTGTAATCTTTAATAATTCTCAAGGAAATACAGTATATATGTACATACAAATCAATATACATTTAGCTTATAAAATAAGTTATACATGGAAACAAATGTTCTTTGAACTTTGAAATAAGTTTTCTAAAATTTGATTTGTCAAAAAAAAAACTTATGTGCTTTAGAATTTTAGAATCCACTTTAAGTTAAAATTAATATATAAATTAAAATTGAAATATAAATTTGTGTTTAGTTTTAGATAATTTTTTTATTGTTCGCACAGTTCTGTGTGCCACTGTTCATAACTTGATGTAAACAACAACAATTTATGTACATTTTATTATTATTCTTCACACTAACAATTGTTCGGTAGATCTTTATAACGGAGACCTTCAAATCACGATCATTCTCTTCACACGCAACGTGTCTTCACACAAGACTGACGGAATTGTTACTGACTCCTGATGAATGATCTTAAAATCCATAATAAATCTAAATAATAATATATATTAATAATATAAATAACCTCCATAAATGTAAACATCGTAGCTTCATTGTTGTTTGTTCATTTTGTTTACATTGTTTGTTGTTGCAATTTTTGTTTACTTGTTTATCCCCCTTTTTATACTGATGTTGTTGGTATATTTTGTTTACTTGTTTATCATGTAAACAAGTTCATTGTATTTGTAGCTTTTGTTTATCATTTTAATGTTAAACGATGTAACACCATTTCCATCTTCGTAAAAATACAGTATTTTATCGTTCCACATATCGAAAATAATCTGGAGTGTGAAAAAGCCGCAAATCACATTTACCTTCTGCAGAAGGCAATCAAATATTCAATAAAGTCGAAACGTGTAACCATATTTCATAAACAAATCCGCAATCAGATCCCTTAATATAATATTACAACCCAACAAGGATAGACCGCAACGAAATGGAGTATAGTACACAAATCCATTAGATGATTTATTGTAGTGCGACTTTCAGTATAAATATCCTCACAGTTTTACAAATGTCAGAAACGTTAGCATGCAGGGAAAATTATCGTTTAAAATGAAAAAACCATCACCAAGTCCAAGTTTTTTTTTATTAAAACCACAATTTTTTTTTGCAGTCAAAAGTTTTCCATCTTTCGTTAGATATAACTCACTCTCTCTATCTCTCTCTCTCTTTCTAAGTAATATTCGAGTAATCTAGCTGTCTAAAGGGGACTAGTACCTGTCATTCTGCATTTGGAGATTAGGTTCCCGCCAGAAACTACTCTCCGTAAAAAAAAATAAAATAAATATATGAATTATATTAAATTATTAAAAAATTCTTCATTTATAATTACAGTGACATTTCATCCAGTCGATATTGATCGTATACGTAACGATGATGTTTGGTGCACGCGGTTCTTAGAAATGTACGATCTCGATTTGAATACATCAATAGAAAAACTCTGGAGCACTTGCGTTTGGCGCCAACAATATGGTGCAAACGATTTGAATGAATCCAATCTCAGAATGGACTATTTAACAGACGGTGTTATATTCCCACGTAACAAAGATATCGATGGCAAACCTCTGTTGATATTCAAAACTAAACTGCATGTTAGAGGTTCAAAAGATATGGGTGAAGTACTTAAAGTATTAGTATATTGGATTGAACGCTTACATCGTGAAACACATATGGACAAATGTACTTTATTCTTTGATATGGAGGGTACTGGTTTATCTAATATGGATTTGGATTTCATTAAAATGATTATTGAGACATTTAAAATGTATTATCCGAATGCATTAAATTATATTATAGTATATGAAATGGCTTGGGTTTTAAATGGTTAGTAACAGAAGAATATTCAAGCACTGCTTATTAATTATTTTATTTTAATAGTCTTTTTATTTTTTCTTTTTTACAAACTGTAGCTTCTTTTAAAATTATCAAAGCCTTTTTGCCTGAAAAAGCTGTGGAAATTTTAAAGGTTATTAAAAAGAAAGATATTAACCAATATATAGACAAGGACAACTGTTTGGCCTCTTGGGGTGGAAACGATAACTATCAATTTTCTTTTGTACCCGAAATTAAAGTGTCCCCACAAGCAAATGGTAACAAAACGATCAATTGTGATGAACAAGACAATAATTCTAACGATAAAAAGGTAAGAGCTATATTTTCTAACGATTTCTCCGTTTCTCTAAAAAAGTGATAAATTATAAAGTAACACA
Organism: Sarcophaga rosellei; assembly: GCA_930367235.1. Taxonomy (NCBI): domain Eukaryota; kingdom Metazoa; phylum Arthropoda; class Insecta; order Diptera; family Sarcophagidae; genus Sarcophaga; species Sarcophaga rosellei. The sequence continues at coordinate 97,080,329 of OV884020.1, forward strand.
ATTACTTCATTCGACGCTCAACGTCTTTCAAATTAAAATTACGGTAATTTTGTGTTTAGTTTTTATGTTTGTTTCAAAACATTTTTCAAATTTAAGAACAAATATTAATTATTCCCGGAGTTACCTTCGCGAACTGTACCAATGTCGCCTTATAATACTTTGACACAAACGTTATTTTGCAAAACACAATTTTTATACAATAAATTAATGCTTTGATTGCCAGAAGAATCGTCCGCAAATAACCATTGGATATCATTCTGAAGAATATAACTTTAATATCCAATTTTGTTTTTTTTTAACAATATATACATACACATTTACAAATATAAAACATTTTTCATGATTTTCACAAATCAAAAGAAAATAAGCAAAACTTTCTTGTGACTCCATATTTCTGCACCTCAAAAGTGTAGGCACACCTAAGAAGAACTCAGAGCAAATTTAAAATTCAAAGACCCGATATATTAAGATGTTATATTTTGACTCGCCTGAAGAATACACATTATTCCAAAATTCATTCGACATGCTCTAATATGGAGGAAGAAAATTGAAATTTTTTCCAAAAGACTATTTGCTTGAAATAGTTAAGTATGGCCTTGGTAGCAAAATACTGTGGGGATGAATTTCCGCACCAGGTGTGGGCAGTTTGGAATTTATTGAGGAAATACAAATTTAAAAATTATGTTGAGTGCTTTAATGTTGTGGTAGGCATTATGATATATAGTATCATTATTTAAGACTTTATAAACATCAACTTCCTTTATACATGGTTATTAATTAATCAAGGAAAAAAGATAATTTGATGACGGGATCTTAGTTATTCTTATTATAGAAATCGTAAATAATAAAAGCATTGTATTAAACGGCTTAAGTACCATGAGTTCGAATCCAGCCACTTTTTCTGTTGCTTTTGTATCCATGAGTAAAGAAGATTATATGCTAGATTATGTCCTTTCGACATGGTTTGTTGATACGTACATATATTCGATTCTATCACACACAGAATACAAACGATTTTTTATTAAATTAATAATATTTTTAACTTTAAATGAAAGGCAATTTGCGTTTCTATCATTAAAGTTACACCTTTTTATTATTGATATTATTAGTTTTTTATTTCATTTCATTTTTTTTATTTTGTTTTTTTTTTTTTTTTTTTTGAGAAACATTAATATGTTTACACCTGGTACCTTTTTAACGCTGCTAACGCTAAAATAATTCAATCGTGTCTCATTACACAATATAACCCATGACTTAATTATATACATACATACATATAACGTATTAGCAATTTACCTTTACTGCAAACTTTAAAATAGTATCGGGTGTTTATAAATTGATAGAATTCCAAACCGCGTAGTGTCAGAACAAACAAAGTACATATTCCTTTCGAAATAGACCGACAAAAAACGTGCTGTAGTAGGGAACATCTGTTGTTTTTATTATTGTTGGGTTTAAGTATACAGAAAGCACGCAACCTATAAATAACCATTTGAAGTTCAAGAAATAATTGGGTCAATAGACGAAGACCGACAGATAAACACATTTACACAATCACGAATATTAATAGAGTTCAAAAAATAAAAGGTAATTGATTTTAATTTTGCAAACTATTTTTTTTTTTTAATCAATATCTGTAACGAGTTTGATTTGTACATACATACATGTGTACATACATACCAACTTTGACTAAAATAAATTTAGTGCCGCTATTTTAAAATATTCATTATCAAATTTTTCGCAAAACATTACGAAAAACAAATTATGATGCCATTACATACTCTTTTAAATTAAACACGAGAATTTTGTGAAAATTATTTATTATCTGTTAATATCCAAATATTAAATGTTCATTAAAATATTACCTGCTGATATGGTAAAATGTACCAATTTGTTTAAAATCCTAAAATCCTGATCGTAAGTTTTTTATTTCCTTAATCCTAGTAAATTTTCCTTCTTTCATATTTATGGAATATGAAAAAATCGTCAGGCGGCTGTGTTTTGATCCTATCTTTTCTATTTTTTAACTAGATAGATATGATATTTTAAACATTGCCTATGACATATTCTATCAGTCGCTTAGTGACACTCTCGAGACGGTTCTACAGAACAAAGTTATGCATGCTCCAACGTAGTTAGTTCTAGCTTTATTTATATGATGTACAATTTTTCGCGTTTATAAGCGGGGAATCCTTATAAGCGGAATACATATATCGATATAGTTTCAGTATACTTCAAAGCAAAAATCAAGACCGCCTAAGCTTCTGTGCTACTAAGGGGAGAATTACTATATCCGGAGAATACTGTATGTACATATATGCTTTCGACTTTTATACGTAGAAGTCTAAAATGTAATCAATTACGTTGCTATTCAAAAACAATTCATCTTTCCAACTCTGATCTCAACTGCTCATAAAAAACATAAACATTCGTTCTCAGATCTTTATTACGCTCTTTTTTCTTCACAGCTGTTTTGTTTCTCTTTTCAAACGTCTGATAAACACCGCATTTGTTTTGTGTTTATCAATTATTTGTTTTTGTTTCTCTTTCTTTAATTGTCAATTTTCGTTTTTATATGTTATTATTGTATTGAGGCTTTGAGTTGATAAAGAAATATCAGCTACACAAATAAAATAAGATGTCTACTTACGTACCTACATACATTTTGTTTGTTTAAAATGGTTGGAGAGACTGACATTTAAACTTTACGAATAAAGAAAAAAGACATAACGACAAATATTCAATCGGTCTGTCTGTCATTTGGACAGCAAATTTAGTTCATTCAGCTTCTACAGAGTAGTAACCACCTATTTTGCTTATATATGTATATAGGTCCCCACACACATTTGCACAGTACGTACATATGCATGTATAAACACAAAGCTAAACCCAAAATATTACATACAAATACAATTTAGTCTATACAAAAAAGAGCCATTTATTTATTTATGTTTTGCTGACTGGTTGCTCTTGTCTAAAAGTCATTCCATACGTTGTAGAAATTCTGTAGAATAAACACAAAAAAACGACAGTGTGTGCTTCAGTTTATTTTTGTTGGTCACAGCGTCATCTTTAACTTTAAAAAAAACAGTATAAAAATAATCAAAAATATATTTAAAATTTTTTTCAAAGCAAAGTGGAAACAAATTTACTATTTAAACACATATGTTTTACATAAATACAAAGATTCAAAACTAAATTAAAACATATGTAAATTGAATTAATTATTCTGAACCAAATAATATTTAAAAATTCGTTAAATTTTCCATTCAGGTTGTTTGTCCTACTCTCATCACATTTTATAAAAGAAAGTGTCAAGTTCAAAATTTTTGGTCTTGTTGTATGTATATTGTACTTTGTTTGTGTATTTTGGTAAAAACAGTGTTGAAAAGCGTCGTTTAGCCAGCCAGGCAGTCATAATTATACGGAAGTCTTTTTCAACTTATTTTATATTCTTCGCACTAACAAGATGCTACGGGTATGTGATCATAATTCTCAACATTTTTTAATACTCTGTTTTTACAAACCTGTGTATATAATTACACATGTGTGTATGTGTGTGTGTAAACAAAGTTAATACTGGTTGCCATTTTAGTTTATTTTTTATTTGGTTTTTTTGTTATTTTTTTTTTTTTTTGTTGTCAAAAAATTTAATTTAATTATTGTAAACTAATTATTTAAATTAGAAAAAATAGAAAAGCACATCATGAAATTTGTTTCTTTTTAGTCCTAATTTTTTTTACAAAATTAGCAACATTGATGGTGGTTGGAAAATTTCGTTCAATTTGTTTCTTGATAATTAAAAAATTCTTTCGTGTTCGGTTTGTACAAATAAAAATTGAGTTCCCCCTTGTTTTTAAGACGAATTTGTGACGTGCGTTGGGTGTGGGTGGTGCGTTTTTGGTTCTTTCATGTTTTTTGTACTTTTTTCATTTCAAAAATGTCGCAGTATCCCTCTACGCTTTCAGTACTTTTTTTTATTATAATGTAATAAGACATGTCGGTGAATGCCTTCGCTAACATTCACCTCCAAAATCTCTATATTCAGTACATGGATCTACGGTAATACAGTATCATTTCGAATAACGGCACTTTGATGAGTTCTGATTTTATTCACCACACCGGATAAATTCAACACATTTTGTAAAAACCCACCACACTAGAAACTCACCACAGCACAAAAATTCACCACACTTCAACAACAGGATAGCTTTTTTACCGTTTCGTTTTGGTGTTCGACTTATCTAGGGTTTGAGCTGTGGTCTGTTAATAAAACTGGCTACTAACTGCCTGCTAGACAGATATACCATAAACGTTCACTGCGAACTTAATTTTTTCTTAAATAAAAATTATTATTGGTTACCCTTGCAGAAAGCTCTTCTCTTTATCATTTGCAGCCACCAAGGCAAATTCAATACGGTAACCGCAACTCTACAACAAGTACAACAATGCAAAAACAACACGCATTTTGTTTTTGTTAAACCTCCCTTTCGATGTCAAAATAGGAAGAAAATAAAAGGAAAAGGAAAAAAATTAACAACAACACGCACACGCACAACAAACACACACAAAAACAACAAAATTTTGACATTAACAAAGTGCTCAGCTCTTTAGATAATCCTACCGGTTACATGAATTTGCCTTGGCAGACTCTTTGCAACGCAAAAAGAAATGTCAAAATTTCGACTTTTCTGTGAAAGCTTTATCATGTTGCAGACACTTTGCAACGCAAAAAGAAATGTCAAAATTTCGACTAAATCTCTTTGCAACATATGACGGCAACAAAGGAAAAATATTGGATATTTTTTTATAGATCCCTTATAAATTTTATACTTTACAAAAGATTACCAAATTATAAGAGAATATTTTATAATACAACAAAATAAATCCACTGGATTCAACTACAATCACAAAATACAGGGTATGTCTGTGCCTCATAGCATTTAATTGTTTGTATCTACTCACTAGGCCGTAAAAACTAAAGCAGCAGAAGAAGGTCTCACGAAACGACGTTGCTGAAAGGTCATCAAAAATGTAACGTCTCATGCAGTAGATTCTAAATTCCATTTATTGATTGATTATTAGTTTAAAGAAAAAATAAAACCCTGAAGTGTTTAATGACCATTTGAAAGTGTGTGGCATCGTTAAACATTTCAGAGAACCTTGTGCTACAAATCATTGTCCTTTCCTTAAGTGGCTCGCTCTCAAAGCACAAGTGATACATTTGAAGGGTTCTAAAGATAATCGTTTTCATCATTTTCTAAATCTGTATGGCATAATTTTATTCATTTAGTATTAAATTGTATTTCATTGTTGAAAGATTAAAAGCGAAACAAAAAATAAAAGATTATTACGTCTCTTCTAGGTCCATTTTGCCAAAAGCAGTCTACAGCAGCCATCTACTGCAGAACAAAATACACAAATGCTCGATATATCGGAACATTTTACGCCACAAGACGGTAAGTATTAAGTTGATAAAGTTAGCGCAAATAAAACTTTAGATTAAGATGCTTTATTTGGCGCAGTCAGAATGAATGCATTCAGTTCAAATATGAGCCCCTTTATTATTAAATCTCTCGTTCCTATTTTTAGAGAAATTTGACAATAGATTTCTCCTGTTCATATCCAATAGGGGAGTAAAACTCAACGAAACTTCGCCAATTTTCAAATACATTTATTCTTTTGGACTACGATTTTCTCTCAATATCAATGCTAAATGCTGCCTTTACAACGCTACATACTTTGTTACCACTAAATAACTCTTTTTAATTGCTCGGAAAACTTTTAAATGTCTTTAAATCATGAACCAAATTATAAAAAAAAAAACAAACATACAGCGTTTACACCTTTTTGAACCGCACAACAATTCTAATTCTACTTCAATCTACATACTACTACTCGTTTTATTATCTGAATTCTCAATAAATATGTTATAATATATTACAGATCTGTCAAAACTATATTATTTCTTAAGCAGATCGTCCGTTATGATTTGATTTCATATAATAACGTCGATCTCGATTATAAATAATGTATTACGTTTAACATGCAATTACTATCAATTTTTTTTAATTTTCGACAAATTATATTATGCATAACTATTTATATATGTACATATTTACAGAAAACTATATTCTCTTGTAGTTAACATTTTATCAAAGTTTACTATTCTTTTATTCTGTGTTGAAATTAGTGAAAGGCAGTAAATTACTACTGGACGTTTCAATTACATCAACAATAGTAATAATTTTTTCAAATACGTTGTAGAAAGCACTTCTTTTTGTTGAATCGTAAGCGGTACGCACTTGCTTACCACACATTCATAATTTGTCATTGAATTTTTTCTAAATATTTTTATTTCGTTCAATGCGACTTAATAGAGGTGACAGGTTCAATTCCCTCGAATCTCATCTATTAATATCCTTATTTCTTCAGATTTAAAGTCAAATTTCTGCAAACCAAAAATTAAAAAACTTTTCAGACATACTTTTGCAAAAAAAAAAAATAGAATCGAATTAAGCTGTTGTAATACTGCTTCCACCTCTATGAATTCTCCTTGATTCTTATGGTATTATATGCCATCGAGCAACTTTTATGCACAATGAATAGAAAAACAAGTTCTAAACTAAATGGAAACTTTATGTGTCAATATCAGGTATAACCAATGTATTCAAATTTGTTATTCACAAAATACTTTTCAGAGACTTATTTAAAATTTTAAAGCTATTTACCTATGCTATTAGTTTCTAAAAATTTTAGTTGACAACTTTGTGTTTAAAAATATTTTTTAAAATTTTTGTTTTCATTTTTTTAAGACGACATGTTACGAGTATCACCACAAGATTTCTTGAAATTTCCACGCGATGATACCAAAGAAAGTACACTGGAATTATCAAGCACAAGTACTTATCCAGTCACATACAAAGTAAGTTTTTGCTTTTGTTTTATCAATTTTCATTTGTGACATACTATGTATCTATATGTGGATATTCATTTTAGATACAGACTACATCACCTGAAAAATTTCGTGTTCGCCCTCGTCTTGGAATTTTAAATCCTGGTGAGACTGTCTCTGTTAACATACATTTAAAACCAGAGCACAATCTTTCCGAAAACGGTAAAGATAAATTTTTGATAATGTGTTTGCCAGCCCACGATTTACAATCAAGTCAAAATGCTGATTTTTGGAAAAAATTAGATAACAACGCAACAAATATTGAACAGCACAGACTATGTTGCATTTATAAAGATAATGAAAATGCTTTAATTTCACCAAGTATTGGTAATGGTTACAGTGCTAGCTCTGGTGACAAAAAAGTGGAGACTCCAACAAAGGTAAGCATTTTAATTTAAATGATCATGTGGTACAAAACAAATTCTAAATTTACAGATATCTGACGAAACACGTCGTTTGGAGAAACAACTAAGAAATACACAAATTTTACAAATTGCCACCTTAATATTTGTTCTCATATTATCGGCAGCTGTTATTTATCTTCTTAAATTACAATTGTGCAATGACGATGGCTGTTTTAATAAAGAAGAAAGTTCCAATGTCGATTTTGGCGAATGTGCCAAAGGAAGAGCAGATCTATAATATTTACTTACGAAATGCAATTTGACCAAACAACGTCTTCTCAATGCCGCTGCAGCTGCCACAACTAGATGTCACAACTTTAGAACTGCCAATATGCAAAAACTAATTAAACAATGTGAATGTCCAGATGGCTACATTGCCACTCGCATAATGGAAGACGTTGGTGGCAGCGGTATATTAATGGACAGTAATATCAATTTCGATACAAGCTGCAAAAAAGATGGTGGTGTTTTAGGAGGCGGTTATTTGCTTGGTCTTATCGCATTCGCACGTAAATTTGCCCGTTGTATTTTAACTCTTACAATGCTAATCGGTATTGTTTGTGTAACATTTTATTTGTGTTCTATGTCACGTGAGTCTCCCTCGGCTATTACGACTAGTGCTGTAATCCAAGTAACCGAAGCTGAATATACGATAACATCATTAAACTGGGACTCACCGTAATAACTCTTTTATCGAAAAGCAAATAAAGCAGGGCAAATCAAATAAAAACAACGTAATTTAGTATATTTATATTATCAAGATATAGGATCAGTGTTGTGTAAATCGATAGCTGTTGAGTTTGTAATTATTCACTAATAATTTTTTTTTATTTTAAATTATATATACTCTTCAAATGTACTCAAAATGTAAATACATAAATTTTTAAGTTTCTTTACTAGATTTTACATTATGATATTTATTGAAAAAAATAATAATAATAATAAACTTAATATTTAATCGTCACCTACGGTGGAAAATTACATATGCAAAAGTAAAACTTTTTAATTTACTATTACTTCGGGATATAAATCTATGCAAACGCTAAGATTGTTTGAAATTGACAAAAACATCTATCTCAAATTTGAATGTTTTTACTGAGCTATATAACTAAATCAGATCTAAAAATCGATTTTCTGAAATATTGTGAATACCAACTAAATATCATATGCGAAACCTAATGGGAGTTTAATTTTTACAATTTTTCCTTTCGCAGACATTTGGAACTTCTTTTTTGAAAACTAGCAGCACATTTATAATTCTGTTGATAGCTATAATCGATTTCCAACACTCCTTCGTTAATTTTGAAAAACATGCTTGATTATTATTTAGTTAGCGTGAATACAAACGTTAGTAAAACAGTACGTAGTTGTCTGAGACATTAATAATTTATTTTTATAATAATAATTTAACCTCATAATAATAATTAAAAAGAATAAGAATTAGAAAAGTATATTTCAAAAATTGTTCTATATTAAAATTTTCCTAACAAATTGACAATATTATCTATGTATATGAGAAGTGTGCCATTAATGCGGTCTTAAAATGCAAAGCATTGCTTTTCGATTGATTCAGTTGGTTCCAAAGGCGAATAGCGTTAATGTAAAAATGACTTTCGTATATTTGTCTATTATACCTAATATAATATGTTTATTTTAAAACCCCTATTGGATCTAGAAAATTGCAATCTATAAAAAATTAACGAAATTTAACTTTAATCGGTTTATATTATTATTTATATTACTCAATTCTATCGATTTCTATAACTTGCCAAATTGTTATTGCGGAATGTTTGACTGGAACATGGTAATCAGTCATTGATAAACAGCTACGACTTTTAAATGAGATCAAAATGGTTGTGTAACGGACCATTACACGTTAAAGTTGGCCATATCAGGCAATAATGAATAATTTTTAACATAATTTACGATTACGATTTTATTTAAATTTGGCCATTACAACCCTTCAGTCAGGATTACGGCCTATCTTCTCACAACCCTATGTTGTGTGCCTTAATTTTATACTTGAGTGGCAGGACCTACAGTTTAACATCGGCTCCGAACGACAGATTTTGTGAAACTTTTTCATGGCAGGTTTATTTACTTTGAGTTTTGAGTGCCAGAAGCCTGCTGAGAGGTAGTCGTTTTTTCATATCTCGTTTTGATGTCTGGACTGGGGCTCGAACCCGGGCTTTACGTCTAATAAGCGAACACACTACCTACTAGACTACGGCGACCCCTATTGCATAACAATCGTAAACTTTTATTTTATTAATTTTGCTTCAGAACGGCAAATTGTTAAACATTTGCATTGTAATTTATTTCCATAACATACATATACGTATATAATTTATTAAGTACTTTACACATCTTACTTACTTATCCTAGTAGTACTTTTTACCAGGCTTTGATATCAATTACAACTACATTCCTATTTATTAACCGTGTTATGGTTCCTTTGGATTTTCCCAAAGAAATAAAAATTAGAGCAGACCATAATGCTGGGTTGGCACTCTCTATAGTGTCATAATCTCAGAATTTTCTCTTGGCATAATGCAGCCGAAGTGTTTTTATATGATATCTTCCCTTTATAGTACAAAAACTACCCAAATTAAATACAAGAGATATTCATTTCCTCAATTAAAGATTACTTTTTTGCCTATAATAAGAAATAGTCTGAAAAATTAAGCTACGATCGAAAATAGGCGTGAATATTTTCAAAACGGCAAATTGTTAAATATTTTCTTTGTAATTATTTATAATCGAATTAATCATCCATTAAACTTGTTGATTTCGGATTTCAATGGTCGATAATTTCTACAAGTTAGTAACTGAAAGAATTTTCATAATCTGAAATAAAGGATTTTAAATTAAAATTTTTGTATTAATGTTTATTGTATAAATTACATTTAAGTGATATTAAACTATATAAAATTGTACTCATGCTATAAAACCGAATGAGATATTTTTTAATTCTACGTCGATTACCCTAGTATGTAGAGTTTGTTTTTGTATAAATATTTACCAAGGCAATAATAAAACACATGTGTTATTTCATATTCCTTTTTATCGTTTATACAAAATGTATAAAAGCGCCTAATAATTACACATTTTCATTACATTTTGTTTTTATTAAATTCATTTTATTCATTAAAAAATTAACTACACAAAATGTGTATACAATATAATAAAGGAAACAAATTACACTTAAAAAGTAGAAAATCGTTTACTGTTTTTATTCCAATACTTTATTTATTTGAAATTTCTAAACAAAAGGTTTTAAAACATACATTTTAATTAACTAAAGACATGAATACTTCATTTAACGTACAAAATTAAAAAATAAATTCTTTATAATTCATAGAAATTAAACAACTGGGAAAAAACTTAGGTGAAAACTTAAAGCACATTACAAATTGAAAGTAAAATCAAATAAGATCCAATATAGATTTATTTTTGATAAAAAAAAAACACATATTAAAGAAAATACTTAATATTTTAATTCCAGCGTCTGGTAAGAAAATTTTTAAGTAAATAAAGAGGGAAATTAAGCATAACACAATCTAATAATCAAATTTATAAAAAATTTTAGATCTAGATTGATATAATTAATAACTTAACATACAAGGGACAGTTATTTTGCATCTAGTAGTAATTATGTTGATAAATCGTATATTCTACTGCAGTGGTGATGGATTCAATTATAATTGTATTAATTATTTACTTCTTTTTGCGCCCTCTCTTTGCTGGGGGTGCAGCTGTTGTCTCTGTTATTAAATCGTCGTCCTTATTAGCGTCTTCTGTAGTATTGGATGTTATATCTTCTCCTGAAGTTTTTTCACCATTTGTGATAGTGCTTGTTTCTTCGGCTGCTTCTAATGTTTCAACCTCTCCTTTTTCAGTTTCTACTACATTTTTAGTAGCAACTTCTTTTGCTAGTTTTTTCTTTCCTTTAGCAGCAGGCTTCTCTTTCTCTTTTTTGTTAGTTTCCTCAAAGGCTGGTTGGTTTTCGTCCTCTACTAAAAATATACTGTGCTGACCACCACTGGCAGCTCTTATAACGCGTTTTCCCTCAGTTTGTTTACTAACGATTAACACCGGCTCCATTGCGTCATCCTCTGAACCAGTGCCAAGTTGATGATTTGAACCCATACCCCATGCATACAGTTTACCCTCATCGGTAAGAGCAAATGATTGAGCTTCGCCACACGTAACACTAACAATCTTCTTGCCCCTTAATGCTGTTATGGGTTGCAATTCGGTAACATCTTCCGGCACAGAGCCCAACCCCAAGCGGCCATAATCTTTTCTACCGATTACGTAAACTGAACCGTCCTCCTTAAGTACCAAGGTATGATGTTGACCACCAGCAATTTGTTTAATATTTTCGAATTTTGTAATAATAGGATTTATAACAGTGGGCATGTCTTTGCCATAGGCCAATTGCTTGTAGTTATTTAAACCAAACGCCCAAATTTTTTCAGTTTGTGATTCCCGCAGGAACGTACAATAGTTTGTAGCCCATATAGCTTCTATGGGTTTACCGCGTTTAACGGTTACCAAGCCAGGTCGTAACAATTCTGTTTTACCTCTACGACCTTCTCCTGAAGCTGATCTTAAAGAAACTCTACCAAGTTGACCTTGTTCTCCACATCCAACGGTATAGACTTTACCCTGACATGTAAGTATTACTAAGTGATCGGCACCTGAAGCTATATCACAGCACATAATATCGGGTAAAACATCGATGGGTAAACGCTTATTACCCTCTAGAGTCAAACCCATATTGCCATGAGAATCGCGGAATGAACCCCATGCAAAAACTCGTCCATCTTCTAACAAACATGCCGAATGCGAGTCTCCCGCTGAAATTTTTAAAACTTTGCCGGGTAAATCTATAACTCGGGGCTCAAATTCCGAGCCTTCTTCACTACTATCACGACCGAGAGCTCCTTCATCGTTGCAGCCAAATGAATAGACGCGACCATCATGAGTCAATACCAAATTATGCATGCCTCCAGCTTTTACATCCACAACATTACTGATACTATCAATTAAGGCGGGTCGCTTACGTTCAAATTTGGATTCATCATCACCCAAACCCAACTGTCCCATATCGCCTTGTCCGCAAACCAATGCTCTACCCACCACACGTGGTCTGTCGGGTAGAGGCAACTGAAATACTAAACGCTGTACTTTTGATTTTGACGCATCACTCTCACCTTTATTATTGTTATCGACATCTGTAGTAGATTCAGCTTTCCGTCTAACGGCGAGTCGTGGCATGTTAGCTTTATTCTCTACACTAAAATTTTATTAACTCTAAAACAAAAAAAATACGTAAGCCAATAATTAACGTCTATTCTCGTAATGTTATTACACCACTTTGCTAATTACAATCTATACTCACCTAAAATTTTTGCTTTTCGTTTATTCGCTTAAATTGTTTCGTGTTAAGATCTTAGGCTTTTTCGGGAAAAACGTCGTTTGTCACGTTATTTTTGGCTGCAGCCCTTCTGATTGCCGTGTATTTTGCTTGCAATTTGAGTTCACAATGAAGATAAGAACAAATCTTTGCACAATTATTTAAGATTGCAGATTTCCTGAACATAAAAGTTTTTATTTTCTTTCTTTTTTTGTGTTTTTACCTGACTTCTAGTTTACTTTGTGCGCGGGAAAAAGGCCGGTGTACAAAATGTGCACAAACTGCAGCTGTCAATTAGACTATGGACATCAGTGTTGCCAAACGGTTAAATTGATGTTCAAATATTTTGTAATACAAGCTGTATATGAGCGTAGACAAAACAATTCCCAAATGAAAAATATTTTGAACTAAATTTTTATCAATGTAAAGTTTATCAAAAATCTAAAAATCAAGTAAAAATAATTTTTTAAGACAATTTTGAGGTGTTTTAAAGTTTTAAAAATCAAAATACTTTTAATTTTTTTTTTCAATTTTAGTTTAATACCCATTATGGATTTATTTACAAAAATACTGAGCTACATTTGTTATAGAGAATTTCATAGTACTATGGGCATTATTTAAGTCTCAAAAAAGAACTTGATTAAAATATATTTCTAGTGAAAAATAAACCTTGTTTCACACAAACAGATGTTTTTGTAAATGTATTAAATATTCAAATAATCATTCGATTTTTTTGGGGTAATATTTCATTAATTGTTTCGTATATTAAAAACATTGTAAATTCGATCATATTTAAATATTTGAATTTGTTTTTAACTTATAAAAAATATATTTACCTTAATTTTCCGGTGTCTTAATTAAAACTAATGGCACCTCTAATTAACATAATAATCATAGTTGCATTAGAGAGTATTAAAAAATTTTAGTTTCATTCATCCAACATGCGCCATCTTGAATCTATATCTACAACCATTGTCGTAAAATGAATTAATTGCTTTTGTGTGCGTGTGTGAAAGAAAAATTGTCATAGCTCTGACGGAAAATTTTAATAGTGCAGAAATATAATAATTTTTAAAGTAAAATAATATTAATCACTAGTAACTTGTAAATACTTTACGCAATCATTTACAAACTATAAATATTGTGAAATATATAAGAATTTCTAATAACACACTAAAATAATTACTATAAGAATTGTATAAAATCAATAAAGGGCCTCATCATTTTTATTGGTGGTAACAAAAACAATAAAGTATGTATTGATTGACCGCCTGGTGTCGCATTTTTCTCTCTTCTATTGTGGGAAGTAAAATACGACATCTGGGAGCAATGAGCTATATATCGAAATAATAACTTTTTAAATTTGAATTTAAATTTTTATGTTCTTGAGAAGATTATGGCCTTTAAAAAGGAACACGTACACCATGACGGGTATTTAAATGACGAGGAAGAAGACGATGACAGTGAAATGATACGAAATTTGAAGGAAGAACTCGAAATACAGGATGACAATGGAATTGATCATAACGATCAGAATAATGGTACCATTATTATGGATGCAGATGGAAATTATTATTTTCAAACATCGGATAAGATGGTAAAAGTTGAACCTTTGGCAAAAGTAACACAAACGCCTGTTAAGAAGGTTTCCGCTACCGTTGTAACATCAACAACAAGGCGTAAAGCCACAGGTTGGTTTATTTTTTCATACAGAGTAATGTTTTATAATATTACGGGAGATAAAGGTATAGACGGTCCTAATATGAGTTTCAATCGAAAAACTACTTTTACCCAATTTTATTGTTATCAATGTTTGTTTTAAAAGTATTCAATTATATGGTTTAAAGTAGTTGAACAAACTATCAATAGAAAAACTTGAACGCTATTTTTTATATGGTACCAGCGATATATTTATAAAAACCTTCACATATTTGTAATACTTTGATCTAAAAACAATAGAATATGCGAGGTACATTTGTTCATACGTCAGATGCAACTATCCCATTAAAGAAAAGTTGTGCTTAACAGTCATACCTAGTCTATTAATTGAATTAATTTATTTATATTCATACATTAGCGTTCGATAAAATAATACCAACATTTTATTCTATTAATTTGATGTTATTTGATTGACAATTGGCTCATTAATTAGTTCTGTTCAAAGGAAAACCATGCAAGTTAGCTTTTAAAAAGTCGTTAATGGAAAATACTATAATATCTCTATCTAAAAACAGTTACGATATTTTTAATAGGAATGGAATTGTAAATATATATTTTATTTGGAAATTTTATTAATCTAAATTGATTGCATGTTACTTTTTAGCCCAGCCAGCAAGTGAATCCATTAAAAAGACGAAACTTGTGAGCAGCTCTGACCCAAAAGCAGTCAATGAAGAAGTTGTAGAAAAAGATGTGGATAATACGGTGATATCAGAAGAAAAAACAGAAAATCAAGAAGAAGTATATGACTTTGATGAAAATGAACAAGATGCTGATGATCCTCAAGTTGGCGATGTTGCAAGTTATGAAACCAAAGGTGTGGTTAAAAATATTAAAAAGTCTAAGACAGATGAAGCATATAGTTGTTTTATATGCCCTTATCGGTCAAATAAAAAATTTTTACTGTCCAGACACATGAAAAATCATTCAGAAGAGCGTCCTTATAAATGTTCTGTATGTGAAAGAGGATTTAAATCGAATGCATCGCTTATGAACCACAGAAATACTCATTTAGGTTATAAGCCACATGCTTGCAAGGATTGCGATAAAGCATTTACTACGTCTGGTGAATTAGTGCGACATGTTCGTTATCGTCATACGCACATAAAACCACACAAGTGCACTGAATGTGAATATAGCAGTGTGGAAATGAGTAAGTTAAGGCGGCACATGCGTTGTCATACTGGTGAACGACCTTACCAATGTCCTCACTGTACTTATGCTTCACCAGATACATTTAAACTAAAGCGTCATATGCGAACTCATACCGGAGAAAAACCATACGAATGCGATATTTGTCATGCTCGTTTTACGCAATCAAACTCTTTAAAGCATCATCGTCTGATACATTCGGTTAATGATAAACCTGTATTCCAATGCAATTTATGTCCCACTACATGTGGTCGCAAAACAGACTTACGTTTACATATAAAAAAATTACACAGTTCAGATCAACCCATACCATGTAAACGCTGTGGCAAGGAGTTACCCAATCGCTACGCATATAAAATGCACGTAAAAACGCACGAAGGCGAAAAATGTTATCGGTGAGTTTGATAAAGTTTATTCATGTTTTAAAATTATATTTCGTTGAAGAACTGTTCTGTTAAATCGATTTCTGTCGTTCTATTAAGATAGGAAAATAATCATTTTATTATGTGTAGATAGTAATTTAAATTACAAAATTTTAAAACTTGTGTAAAGGGTAGAAACATTGACCATAATTTTATATATTCTTTATTTACTTTTACTATTTGCTCCTTCCTTTGTAGTTGCGAATTTTGTCCCTATGCATCGATATCCCAGCGGCATCTTGAGTCTCATGTTTTAATTCATTTAGATGCCAAACCTTTCGTATGTGAAATATGTCAAACTAGCTTTCGCCAAAAGCAACTACTTACTCGTCACATGAAAGTCTATCATTCAGATAATTATGAGCCACGACAACCAAGAAAGAAAGATCATAAATGTCCTCACTGTAATAAGATGTTTGCATTTAATGGAAATCTAATTCGTCATATGGAGACACATGATCCTACATCGCGTTTGGCTGAGGAGAAGTATAATTTGAAA
This sequence comes from Sarcophaga rosellei, assembly GCA_930367235.1. Classification (NCBI taxonomy): domain Eukaryota; kingdom Metazoa; phylum Arthropoda; class Insecta; order Diptera; family Sarcophagidae; genus Sarcophaga; species Sarcophaga rosellei. The sequence goes on from OV884020.1 coordinate 97,096,902, forward strand.
TTGGGGCGCTTGAAACGTGTTCAAAAAGATGGTACTATTGTAACGTTACCAGAGGCCAAAAGGTTAACAATGTTATCCGACGAATATATTTATGAAGAAACTGAAGAACCACACAATAAAAATGAAGAATTTAATGAACAAGAATACGAGGATGATTATACCAATGAGGATAACATACATTATGTGTATGAGGAATTCGAGGGTGAAGATTACGAAGATCAAGGAATTGAGGAAGAGGAAGAAGATATAACGTCCAAAAAATCAATGATAGAGATAAAAATGGAAAAGATTGACTTAATGGAAAATATGCGGGCAGAACAGAAACCTTCAAATCAATTTAAGACTGAACACAATGGAGCCGATGAAATGTCATTAGAAGCAAACGAAGAGCAAGGCTTTATGGTTATAGAAGTGTTACCAGATGAAGATGAAGTTGTAGATGAAGATGTAGCACAAACATCGCATCACAATTCGCATAAAGTTGTATATATAAAGGATGACAAACCTTCAAATAATGAAACAATAACTTCAGATTATTTCGGTTTTGAAGTAAGTACTTCTTGTTGCTTTATTTAAGAGATAATTAATTTTAATTAATTCTAGGTCGATGAGGAAGAAGATGAAGAAGACGAAGAAACTAAAGGGGCTATTAAGCTTCTTGAAATCATTGAACAAGAGTAGACTTTTAAGTTCTGTTTGTCCGCTATTATTTATTAATAATAGCCTCAGGTTTATTTATTTATTAGTATGATGAAATTTATGTACACATACTTGTGTAATACTCCTCAAATATTTAATATATTTAAAACGTTTTAATGGCCAATAATATTTTTTATTAAATTTGTCTAAGCACATATAAAATGGACACATAATTTTTGAAATAAAATTTTAACTCTACTAACACAATACACCCATATTTATAACATAAAGTAAGCGGATTCGGTATGTCGAAATCCAATGTCTATCAGTTTTAAACAACACCGGAATATACAAACTATTAACTACTTTAAAAGAAGAGTAGTACTTAAGTTAGTGCAAATGTGGTATTATATTTGTATAAACCATTGTGAAAAGATGATACTGTAGCTACGGTGATTTTCTGTCATAACCTACATTTAATGAAAATTTTGAATTCAAAACAAAACATTTATAAAATTTCAATGAAATTTGTTTTTGTGATACATAAACTTAAAATAAGTACAGTTACTTATCAGGAATTTTCTCATTTAACCTACTTTCTGACCAAATCTCTAAGTGTTATATTGCTGTCCTTATTAATTTTCACATCACTGTAAAAGCTATTAGATATAAGAATCAACAGGAAACCGTTAGTAATAACATCACTTTATAGGTCCAAAAAATTTATTCCGGAAATGTTTTTAACTAATCTTTTTTGATAACAAAACATTTTCTTGCGTTTTCGTTAATGATGTTAATGTTGATGTTGACTTGAAGTTCATCACCATCATTGATGAACCTGATTAAATCAAATCAGAGCTTAGTAACTACACCAAATAGAAAGTCTTTTATTAGTTGTGTTTTTTTTAGTACAATAACAAGCATTTCAGATCTTCTAATAAGAATTAGTAAAATTATAAATGCACGATTATTGCAATTTTGTATTCAACAAATATGTAACATAAACATAAGTTTTACTAATTCCTGAAAAAAATCGAGTTTTTAATAAACAATTTGTATAAAGTTGGAGCGACAATTTGAAGGAAAGGAAGAAATTTGTTTACATATGTATATAAATAATGCAAATGGTGAAACATTAGATGCACTCTTGAGTTCCACAAGGAATTTCGTTAAGATCACTCTTGTCTCCATATGATTTGAAAGACACATTTAATGGGAAATTATTTATGTACGCGGACGATGTATCCTTTCTTTCTAAATTTCAATATGAAAAAGTTCTCCAAACGTAAATTGAACACGAAATGATTAAATATATTGATCTTGAACGGTAAAAAAACTAAGATTTATGTCATACAGTTTCTAGAAAAGAAGAAGAACTTGTAAAAATACATATTGATTGTGAATCTGAAATTTTCAAATATCTTGGTATTAAATTAAATCTTAATTTCCTTTGAGATAATCTAATGCTTTTGTTGAAATCAAACATTTTGTATAAAATATGCTGGTGTGTACGTAAAATAAAAAATACAAACTGTAGCAAAATTATTACTTTACCAATCCTAGTTCATTCGCATCTGGTATAAGTTATAATTACGGAAGTAAACCAAGTACAGTATTAAAGAAGCTACAATCAGATCCGAATAAAACCTTGAAAATTGTTTTCAACCTTTCAATGATCTTCTCAACAATGGTTGTTTTCCAAAACTATGCTAAATCATTTCTTGCAATAACAGATCATTTTCAATACCAACTGCTTCTTCACGTTTTTAAAGTCATATTGGTTCACATTCTGTTTTTTTTTTTAATAAAATATATCAACAGCTAGAAACAGTACTAGACAGTCAAGAAACTTGAATGTTGTTAGATGTCGTCTTCATATGTAAATTGAACTTGTGAACTTATTTACAAATATTATTAATATTATAAATATGTTGCCTTTTTAGCCACTGTAAAGCCATTTGACGCTTTATTGCTCATACTAATCGAAGTTGCGTCGCTGCTGAATTAGTAATAATATTCACTGTGCTTTGTTAGATTTTCGAAGTTGTGTTGATTTGGTTTCGAGTCTTTAATTTTTTGCTGTTCATCAAACATTGGACAAATTTTTTGTACATGAAAGCCAACTTATGACAACAGCCACTATCGACTCATCAGACAGTGATTAATATTTATTTTGTTTTTTATAATAAAAAATGCACTTAATTTTTATTTTGTTATAATTGAATTTGTTTTTTTTATATGTATGTATGTATGTAATAAAATTTTACATTATTTTTGTTCTTTAAATGTTTCTTAGCTCAATTTTCTTTTTAAAAAACAGTATTTTTGCAACCCTGGAACCTATCTTTGATCTTTACATTGTTTGGTACAGATACTAATAATTCACTGTGTTGTTTTTTTTGCAACGTAATCGCAAAGTGTATATGGAAAAACATCCATCTTGTCGCACTGACTAAACGTAAACATAAAAAAGTTAACTGCTAACCATTTATCTATTGTTAGAGAGGATTCTGTTATAAAATATATACATACTAGCTGTACCCTGCGCGCTTTGCTGCACTACAAACTAAAATAAATTTGAAGGAAAGACATTAGACAAATATCCAATTAAGTTTGAATCATTTTATTGATTTTGTTTCCCGTTGTCCAGATGATTCAGACGAACGGGCCTGAGTAGTACGCATTCGATCAAGTGATTCATGCGAACGGATCTGTGCGGCATGTACTCGAAGATTTTTCAGTCTCAATGCTGATTCTGAGGCTAGTAATGCTCTTTTCTTTTCTTTGCAACACAGGATCAAATGCACAGTTTACGATTTAATTAATTTCGAAGAATTTTCAGTGGCGCCACCTGTCGGAAATTGGTTATACCAACTTAGAAACCTTCGTCTGCTCATGCGCAACAACTTTGCTAAAGATTAAATGCATAGTTTACGATTCCATAAAGTACATTCATTTTTATATATATAGATAATTTAAACTTGAAAAAAAAATAAATAAAACAAAAGTCTACGAATTTAATTTTGGTTATATTTTTTCTTATTTGGTGAATTTTTTCACAAATGTTGGTTACAAAATTTTTTTCTTTCCCTTCTATCTATCCCCCCGCGTCGTTCTTTACACTTTATTTTCTTTGGTTTTATACATCAAGAATCACAGATAGCATACTTGTAGGGGTAACTACTATGCGTATGAGTAATATATTTCAAATGCAATTAAATATTAAGTATGTAGTATGTAGCATACGTGGGCATGGCCCCTCGCTCATTTGGAATATCAACATAAAAAGTAGCCTATAACTCCTTCCAGACATACAGGAAGATACTGTGAAAATTTCAAGAAAATCGGTTCAGCCGTTTAATCGTCTATAAACTTCAAACATACAAACATACAATCAAACACACATTCATTTTTATATATAAGATTTATATTATTTAACACTCTTTGTTCTTACCTAGCTTTAATAATTCATAATGTCTAACGTTAGCGCCTTTTGGTACTGAGTGGCTTAATGATTTGTGTTTACTTTGTGATATATTATAATGTATTATATAATATTATTTATTATATAAAATGTATTGTACAGAAGAAAGTCTAAAATTTAATGGTTGGAATCAATCAAAAGAGCTACGTGATTGGTCGTAACATTATTAGAAAAATAAAAGAATTGTTTTCACCATTTCTAGATAAAAACTATAAGAAGCGTATACTTCTTTCTACCTTGTTAATATCCATTTTCAATGACCGCATAAACAACAATCAGCCTTTCAACAGAAAAATGTATCTTTACAACGCTAAAAATATACAGAAAAATAATTAACTGCTCACATCGAGTATACTCGTCAAAATGATACACTATACAGATACAACAAATCTAATTTCTATTTCATTTACTATAGTTTTTTTTTAATTAATTTTGCTTGTTAACAACGAATAAACATCTTTCCAAAACTAATATAAATCATCACTGCTTTTTTAAGCCATTGTTGAATTTTACTTACAAACTTGTCTTCGTTGAAATAGTATAACTAAACAGGCAACAAAATTAAATAGCTACTGGGTTAGCTATAAGTAACTGTAGATTATTTTATATTAAATATCTTTAAAACATAGTATAGAAAATTTAATTAAATAAACTTCATTTCAGGCAGTATTAGAGTGTGCAAATTTTCAAGAGAATTCAAATATTTTTTTTCAACGTTAATACTTTCTCACTCCCTCTCTCTCTCTCTCTCTCTCTCTTAATGTTAATGAAGTTAAATAAAATTTGTAAATTCGCCTGTATTTGTAGACAAAAAAAATGTGCTTGGATTTGCATTAACCCAAAAAGCCTGACTTGTTTTGGCTTTAGTAGCAATCGAACAACCACATAAACAATTATGATCTAATACTACTTAGTTAGGGTAGTCGAAGACAATGATGTGATGGTAATATGGCTTAAAAGTGTTTAGAAGAAATAACAAATCCAACTAAATATCTAAAGCAAAGCATACATTAGACGTGTGATATTGGGGTTTTCGACCATTCAGCATCAAGCTACCGTACGGTTAAGTTTAAACGTCTGTCGTTTTTCTTTGTTTTCCCTACTCTTGGTGTTGAAAAGATTAAAGATTGAAGAAAAAACCTTAATAAAACAATAAAATTCAAAGAAAGAAAAAAAAAGCTGTTCAAAATTAAAGACAAAGTACAATTATAAAAAGTATAATTGAATTTTTTGTATAACGACTGTAAGATAAAAAAAAATTAAAGTTGAATAAGGTAGGTCAAAATCGAAAAAAAGTTTAAAAACAAAATTCAAAACGTTTAAAAGTTGTGTTCAATAATATAAAACGAAATGAAGAAAAAAAAAGTAGTGTTGAATGGCGATGACTTTTAACAAACAATTTCGATCGAATTTGATATAAAATATTTGAAAAAATGTCCGAACAAATGCTGAGTATTTCATTTCAATAATGAACCATCATGATCATCAAAGTGATTGATTATTTACAAATGTTTTGCAAAAATTTAACCGCATAAGATTTGCATAAATTTTCACGAATTTCCTGAATGTGTCAATTATAATTATAATAAAATTTAATCGAAATCGTGATCGCGAAATCTAAAGGCCTGCAGTGTAACTGAAACAAAAAAGAAAAATATTATAAAATTATTTTAAAAATTAAAGAAGGGATGGGAAATAAATTAATTTTGAAATGGTCAAATAAATGAAATGCTAAGCGTTAATATTTATAACTTTTTCATGTCAGCAGAAAATAAAGTGTTCAGTAATTTCATTAATTAAAAATTCTTTTCTATTCTTCCATTTTGACTTCAGAAAATATTGAAATCAGTTAAACACTTTAATCAATGTGATAGAAATAATAGCAACAATGTGCAGTAACGTAATTTTCAAACATCTTATCAAATAATTCATTTAAATTGTTTTTTACATACAACTTTAAATAGACTTTTGCGTTATAAAATATAAAATTAAATGAATAAATCTAGAGCCCGAAGTTATGTCTCTATCACAGTTTTTTTTTATTATGTGAGTAGAAAAGCTGTGTTAACAATATAGATGAACTTTGACTGAAAACTAATTTGATTGTGTTTTCAAATAATTTTCCCTTGTGGATATGGCAGGCATCCTAATGAAAAGCACTTTCTCTTCAGAGACCTTCTGTTGGAACAACCAAAAACCACTTCTTTAATACCAATTCAGTTGAGTATAAGAGGACTCTCTTTGTTAAAAACCAAAAAATTAATTCTGTTACAAAGGACATTTTCTTCAAGATTCATTCTTTCCTTTTTAGAAAATATGTCTGTATTGTAGATACATATACATGTAAATGTTAATATTAAAAATAGTATTACAACTTTTATTATTATTTATTTATTATGTTGAGAGGAAGGCTGCCTTGATGACATTGACTGGCTGGGCATTATAAGGCTGTGTTCCGAAGCGTTATGACGTTTGCGTGGAACTATTGGTGACTGCTGTTTGTCTTACATTTGAAACACTTGACTAACGTACTGATTGACTAACGGATCACACGCATAGTGGAGACTTTATGCAGAAATAGAGAAGATTGCTAAATCACCATGATATTACTCTCAATGTTCCAGTGTTCTGAACCTAGGCCGAGACTTTGTTAGGAACTTTGTAGACTTTCTGGCAGAGCGTTGTAGTCTGAGGGTGATTAATAGCGGCATCCCTTCCTTTTTGCATGATATGTAAAAATGTGGGTCAAACTGAGACCGTAAAAGACATTGTCTGTCACTGCCTTGGTATACAGAAGATTTGATGGATTATGATTCTATTAGAGTCTATTAAAAATTTCTAAACTGAAGGGATTCATTTTGGTAATTGGATTGTTGGTAATATTAATATTCACATGCTTCTTATCTACTTCATTTCTCTCTTTCCCTGAGTTCTGTAGCAATTAAAATATTAACAAATTAACTGCCTTTTAAAAAGAACGTACTTGCAAAAAAAAAATTGGGAATTTTTGAACTTTATGAAGTAACATTTAATCATAAATTTTTTAAATTTTATTAATCGATATCAACAAAATATCGCTATAATTGATTTTTGTGGGGATTTTAATTTTCAAAAATTACAAAACTATTAAAATTTCAAACCAGATGTAATTAAAACCACTAAATTGTAACCATTTTAAAAGAAGAGTACATTACGATGTATAAGTATGTACAGTAAATAATTCGCAATCAACATTTTTAAAGACCATAAAAATGGGTAAATTTTTAATAATAATATATACGAGTACGCGTTGGGTTATGTTAAAGTAACTAAACCAAGGCCTTAGGCCAAATTCTCCGAACTTTTATAAAAAAAAAAATAATAATTGATATACACATATAAACATATTAATATATTTATTTATACGTGTGTGTGTGTGTGTGTGTGTGTGTACATGGCCACAAACATATTTACAAAGCGAAATACGAATCAATTAAAAGAGTTTTACGAAAAATAAAACACTGTATGTACATACATATTTTATAATTGTTAAGTCATTTAAGCAATTGTTACATATAAAAGATTCATTCAAACAAATAAGAAATATGGTTAAAAGAAAACAATACACATATTTATATACAGTGTCTTTCAAAAAATGTAACATTTTCTAATAAGTATTTTCGTAAAATGCAAAAAACAAAACAAATAATAAAGTATAATAAAATATGAAAAACAGTTCGAACGTAAATTATTCTAAATAAAAAATGGAAGAATAAAATATTCTCTTGTAATTTTAATATTTCACTAAAAAATGATTCCGGAAGTAAAAGAGAGGAATGTTTCATTCCGAATGGAAATAAATAAATTAAATGAATGAATGAATAATGAATTGAATATAATCTTAACGTTTTAAGCGAACTTTCGTAATAAAACTTTGTCTAAGTACACATAATACAATTTTTTTTCTACATCCTTTATAAAACTCTCAATCGTATCTAAACATCGAAGATTATTTTAATAAAAATCGAAAGAAATCCACTGCCAACTTTTAATTGATAATTACAAATTAAAAAACATTTCCAATTACAAGAAATTCTGAATTCCAAATTCGAAAAAAACCAATTACAATTATTCTAATTTTTGATATTCATATGTCAACGCGATTGTTTTTTAAAACGGCATACAAGCATTTAGTATATAAAAAGTTTATCAAAAGAATTGGAAAAACCTTAGCATTCAGTTGATTAGTTTTGGCTGCATGTGTCTTTAAACTGTGACTTTTCAGCATACTCACATATGATTTTAACAATTTTGCTCGTCACTGTTTGTAAGAGCATACGACACTGGCTAGCAGTGTTTAAAAGTTTTCCTTAATAGTCTTAATGACACAGATGAACAGTGAAACGTAACATCACTGTGTATACATATATGCATATATGTATATGCGTTTATCTACAAATATGTATATAGACGTATGTATGTATGTTTTATTAATTTTTATATTATTTCTTCGTAAATATTTTAGTTAGCAAAAGTTAAGGCATCTAACTTTCTAGCATCACAAAACTTAAATGTTCATTTTTCTTTTAGTAAGCAAACAATAAATGCTTGGATTTATTGCATTTTATATACCGATACCAGTAAATGTTGCGCTTACATATGTATGTATATAAATTCAGTATAAATTTAGCAATAAAATTGCACTTGCAACATCACGAACCCGTAATTGTTTTATAACTCGCTCTGTGACCAACGAAATGTAAAATTGTATTACTTCTGGCATCATCATTAATTATTTTCAAATTTTGTTAATTGACTTCATTTCAGTGTATGGGAATTGACATGCGTATATTAGGTATTAAATATTTAAACCCTGCGTTTCAGAAGACGTTTTATTTTGCTATTTATGCTTTAGACAGAATAGTAGAAATTGTAAATCAGAAATGAATAAAATTTCCAAATTAGGTGACATCGTTATGAAAACAGTAACAAACGTATTGACTTTTGATTGAACTGAGCTTTATTGCTTCAGTCGGGTCTTTTCTAGACTTAGAGAAGAATATGGAGAATTAAATGATGACGAATTGTAGAAAAGACATAAGTAAGGTTGGGACATTTTTTGGCTCAAGCAATGTAATTTTTTCAGATGTCTGCTACATGCAACGTGCGCTAGAAGAGAAGTTTGCTTTTAAACTTTTTAATCCACATCTTCTTAATTTTGATCTTCACCCAGATCGATAACATGGACAAAGAAATTTGGATCATGTCACATATCCTAGCATTTTCCCACATAGTATACTTCAAGTACGTCCATTTTGTCCAAGTTTTCTCAAATAACAAAAAAAAAAATTTTGTGGAAATCATAAAAATTTTAATTTTTGGACCATAAATTGAATTATAAATTTCGAAAATATATTCTTTTTAATAATGAAATACAAGGTAACAAGGGTTTTTGTTACGGAATTAACAGAAATAAAAACGTTTTTGAATTTTATTCTTTAAATGCAATCAGTTGTTGCGAGCAATTTTTTTAAATAAAACTGACCAATAAACCAAAATATTCAATATATTATTTTGCACATCTAATGATAAGTTATACACTTCTTATATGTATACTGAATATTTTCTTTGAGAACAATTAATAATTTTCGATAGCGTTTGTATTATGTATTTACATCAAAAATTGTGACAATCTTCTATTTATCAAAAAGTTATTTATTTATACACTTTCGAACATTATGCTATGCCACATAATTGAAAGATCACTTCTTTTTTCTGATGAATATCAAAATATTATATTTATCCTTTGGGTTAATTTCGAAAATTTATTTATATTTTCGTGTACTTTTAGGAAATACATACTATAGTTACACACTTTATTTTTGTCGTTGTGTAATTTTATTTTATATAAAACATTGTGCAAGGTTTCATACTTACGAGGTAAATTTTTTTTATAATTTTTTTTTTAGAGGCATAAAAATCTTATATATAAAAATGAATGTGTGTTTGATTGTATGTTTGTATGTTTGAAGTTTATAGACGATTAAACGGCTGAACCGATTTTCTTGAAATTTTCACAGTATCTTCCTGTATGCCTGGAAGGAGTTATAGGCTACTTTTTATGTTGATATTCCAAATGAGCGAGGGGCCATGCCCACGTATGCTACATACTACATACTTAATATTTAATTGCATTTGAAATATATTACTCATACGCATAGTAGTTACCCCTACAAGTATGCTATCTGTGATTCTTGATGTATAAAACCAAAGAAAATAAAGTGTAAAGAACGACGCGGGGGGAAAGATAGAAGGGAAAGAAACAAATTTTGTAACCAACATTTGTGAAAAAATTCACCAAATAAGAAAAAATATAACCAAAATTAAATTCGTAGACTTTTGTTTTATTTATTTTTTTTTTCAAGTTTAAATTATCTATATATATAAAAATGAATGTACTTTATGGAATCGTAAACTATGCATTTAATCTTTAGCAAAGTTGTTGCGCATGAGCCGACGAAGGTTTCTAAGTTGGTATAACCAATTTCTGACAGGTGGCGCCACTGAAAATTCTTCGGAATTAATTAAATCGTAAACTGTGCATTTGATCCTGTGTTGAAAAGAAAAGAAAAGAGCATTACTAGCCTCAGAATCAGCATTGAGACTGAAAAATCTTCGAGTACATGCCGCACAGATCCGTTCGCATGAATCACTTGATCGAATGCGTACTACTCAGGCCCGTTCGTCTGAATCATCTGGACAACGGGAAACAAAATCAATAAAATGATTCAAACTTAATTGGATATTTGTCTAATGTCTTTCCTTCAAATTTATTTTAGTTTGTAGTGCAGCAAAGCGCGCAGGGTACAGCTAGTATTCGATAAAAATTTTGTGGTTTATGCGCTCAGCTTTGTTGAAATTTAAACTAAATATTCTATTTTTCATATTACTGACTAATCATCTTTATAAATGTTTCCCATTCATTTAAAATTGCAGTTTTTAATGAAAACAAATCAACAAATTGACTATTTTCGGCGTGACCACGTCTTGTAAAATTTTCCATGATTCTCGCTAAATTTTTTGAGTAAGAACTATTCTGAATTGATGCGTTATCCTGCAGAAATGCGAATCTTCTGAAGTGTTTTGTGGTAAACAAAAAGTACTAAACTCGGTGCTATTTATTCTACATGTAACAAACAGAATTCTAAGCAATCTATGTGGCATAAGAGAGTAACTACTCAATTTCTCTATTATAGTGAATTTTAGTTGCTTGATTCGTAATAATTATAATATAATTAGTTATTGTATCGCAGTTATTGAATGAGTAATTCAATACATTAAATCTTTATTTCTTTCAACTCCAAAGTTTTCTTTGAATTCTTTTAATATGAAAATGAAGAGATAGCTTCTTTTAATTTTTCTACAGCCTCCAATTAATTTTTATATTTTAACTATAGAAAGCATTTTCTTATACGTTTATGTGGAATGATTTAATATATAAGATAAAAAAAAATTTAATATTGCAATTTATGCCTTTAATGAAAAAATGTAATTTTAATGAAAAGTTTACATTCTTAAACTGTTGATAGCATATTTTATTTTCACATAGATGTATGTATTATGTAAATGATCATGATTCTTATGTTACCCATAACACTCTTCAGGTTATTAGAAATTCACCACAATTTATGTTTGTATACGAGTAGCATGTATACACAAATACATATATGTATATATATTAAATCAACTATATGTATGTACAAGGTACTATGATAACTTTATGCGATGCGTACATATGTGCATAAGTACAATATAAGTATGTTTAGTAAATAAATGTGACCTATGAAGTCTCGCACGTCACATATAAACCTGATTATTATTTCTTTTTTAAAAATGGCCTATTAATAAATGGACCTTACATACATACATACATAAATATATATACGTTTAAATTTTTTTAACGAAGAAAACTAAATTTGTAAAACAAATGCAGTAGATGCATAATATTTACATCTATACACACATATTTATTCAAGTATGTACACAAGCATACGTACATATATGTACAAATAAATAATAGATAAATATTATGTAATTTTCTCGTAAAGACCGGTTGATTATTTATAGGAACATACATACATTTATATGTACATACATATCTATCTGTACCTGCATATATGTTTGTACATAGTATATGTATGTACAATGTTCCAAGTTTAAAAAGATCTAAACACTTTTACATTTTTACTTCTTCCGTATGGTAGTGGTACATGCTGCATAGTTTATTTGCTAGTGCATGTGTTTAAAATATTTCTTCTACTGATTACCAATGATTCAGAAATATTTGAATGTTCACCGGTTTTGTTTTATTTCTTTTACAACCACATTTGATTATGAAGTTAAAATAAGCTGCTAGACGCAGGCATTTAATATTGAAAATCTAGAAACTTGTTTTATGTTCACGTTACATTAAGTGTAATATTAAACAATTTTGTTGTTGTTCGGTTTAAAAGTTTTAATATTGTTAAGTTTTCAATTTTGATATAAAAGAAAATTAGAATAGTTCAAATTTAATGAAATGATCGATGCTTTGCGTATGATATTAATATTTTTATATTTATTTCGTTTAACATGTCTGTCAGCTTATATGATAGTAGGTAAATATCGCCTGCGTATTCTAAGTCCTCCAAATGTTTTTGAAAACTCCACGAAATACCCCCAACATTTGGAATATTGCCTCTATTCGTCTAGTTCACTTTTTAATAGTCGACTAACAGACAAAAAAAAAAAGGCAACCTTTACTTCGACATGTTCTTTTCGTTTTTAGCAATTGGTTGAAAATGTTGCAATATTATTATTATCAATACTACAACGTCAAAGTTCTTCTCAAACTATTTAGCGAAATACGTTAAGCAATAAATTATGAAATCGTTTAAGATTTGCTCTTAAAGCCACACGTTATTTGCGATACTCGTATTTGCCATTTTTGTGTGTGGTTTTTTGAATTGCAGTTTACTTTAATTTTTTTTCTTTTAAGTTTTTAATTTACAATTTTTAGGAAATAACTTGTTTATAAACAGCATATTTTGCGTTGTTCAATAATTGTTTGGTTACTGATAATATCGAAACGAAAGTTCTTTTATTTCTGGTTTTATGAATCTAAGCGCTTATTTTAGTCGTCGTTATAAAAGAAATAAAGTAAAAAACAAATGCTGTGTTGAAACTTTATTAAGTAATACTATGTGACTACAACATTCTTTTAAATTGTTTGTATGTTTGGTATACATACTTATTTGCGTAATAATTAAATCTTTGGGTTTTTACAAAATTTGAAAAAAATTTAAGGTTTTTATTAATATCATTATATTTTTTAGAATTATTTGGCATTCATAGACTTATTAACATATTCTCATACTCCTAATAAATAAGCGTGATAATTTTCATACGTTCTTACCATATCATCTTCAATTTAAAGATTCTGACTCAAGCAAATTCGTTACAATTATACTCCTATCGAAGTTGTCTATCCAATAATTTGTTAACTTTCGAAGATTCTGAGTAAATCACCGATTTTCACCAATTTTATTAGAGCAGTAAAATAATTGAATTCAATTGTAAATTTTATGGTTGTTAATTATATGGGACTTTAACTCCTATGTTGGGAAGAAATAGTTTTAAAAATTGTCCTAAGATTTCAAAATACATAAATGTGCGCTGAATTCCAAGAGATCAGGAATGTAAAGGGTTTTCTGAATATTGCTTTTCAGCATTCAACTACCAATAACGGTAATTTATTGGATTATGATTCAATTTATAAGTGAATAAGCTTAGAGAAACTGATAAATGTTCTATAGCAATATTAATCGGCTTGGTGGAGCTGTATTAAGATAACTTTCAAACATAATAATAACAATAATATAAAATTTAAATACAGACACATTATAATTTGCACTGTTTTATAGTTTTTGTGGGCAATGACCTTCTTATAAAATATAATACAAATAAAAATAATCCAGCAAATATGTCCAAAACGTGTAGGTTAAGTTTAAAGAAAGAAGTATAGCTTCGTGTATGTCGATCTAAACTAACTCGTATAAAGAGATTTTATTAAGTGATGTAATCTTTGCATGAAAAATAAAAATATTTTTTTTAAATTTGATATTATTTGGTTTTTCTTAAAAACAAAATAGCTAATGTTTTATCGAATATCTTTATGAGCTCTTTGAACCTATGTATATACACTTGTATCTAGTTCCACTTGTAGGTATACTGTATGTAAAAATTCGGAAAAGAAAATTTAATAATCAAAAGCCTATCTAAATAACTATATAATTATTAAATTGTTAACAAATTTCATAAATTTTTATATTAATAAAAAATATGTGCCCTAAAACTATAGTTCCTTAAAAAATCATTCGAAACGCTTGTAGAAATAGCTTTTGGTCAATCTACAGGTTTTCATTATTTTTAGACCTAATAGCCATGGTTAATAATGTATGTATGTAATCCTTGTTTAATTTTGAAGTAATGACTTAAAAAGCTTTCATCCTGTGTCTTAGGCAGGCATTTCTAACTCAAGGGAATTCATAATTGCAGACTTTCGTGTTTTTATTTTAAAAAGAAATCCTCAAAATAGCAATGTAAAAAGCGTAGTAAAAATAACTCCATTATTATTTTAATTAATGACTTTAGTAGTTTGTACCTCAGGCATAATGAATGTGATGGAATAATGCTAGGCGCTTTAGAAAAATTAGCTTTTATACTAAAAACTTCTTATACAATTTTTGTGATTGCAACATCGCATGTGAAACCGCGAAAAATGTGACTTTGATTTTAATGCCAATGGTGTTCTATAGAAAATGCGATGAAATTATAGATTTATAGAATTAGCTAGACATTACCCAGCTAAGAGTTTAGAACCACTGAAATATGACTGGATACAAAAAAACGTTGGATGTAAGAGACCTATCTATTATAACTTGAAAAAACTTTTAGGGCGAGTGATAAAATTCGCCAATTTCTTTCAACGCAAGATTGTCGTCAGAAATTACCTATTTTGTGACCAAAAGGGGTTTCTATAGGAGACCCACAATGAAATTACCAAATAAAACTGTACATAAGTAACCAAAAGTAGAACTATTCCAACAATATAAAAAAGGCTTCTATTCCATGCAAAATTATTGGATTTCATTTCATTGTACGTTTTTAAAGATATGATCGATCCATTCTGTTTAGTTATTTTCTTTATAAAAAAAACAGATGACATGTATTTTGCACTAAAAATTAATTTTATGTTAAAAAAAATCTCTTAATGCCCTTGATGAATTGTATTAACCCCGCTTTTTATGACAATTGCTAACCAATTTGTTATTGTTTTATTTAGCACCGTACTTATACAAGATGCCAACACTGTATACAAAAGGTTAATACTTAAAGTATATGAACTATGTATGTATGTATGTATATGTATATGGCTTTGTATATTTTTGCGGGATGATGATGGACGGTTTACATATATTAAGCATCTGTTTGCTGTTGTTGTATCTATTGTTTTCCCATTATTAGATGGCCAAAGATATTTTTATATGACGATGTACAATATATATATG